>CM028131.1:110212500-110812500 GCA_016271365.2 Neoceratodus forsteri
TATAAGGTTAGTTAAACATGACCGACCAGCTGTGAATCCATGTTGTGAGATGGCTTCCCGTGCTGAAAATCGCACTAAGCTCCTCGAAGTGATCAGGAGTCGCCTGGCTTCCCGCGCTGCGAATCACACTATCTGGAGTACAAGCAGTCGCGACGAGCAGTCGGAAGCTTTCCGGGACCGCTAGCCACCCGAGAAGTGATCAGGAAGCCGCGACGGGCAGTCTAAATGTTTCCGGTGACCGCTAGTCGCCAATTCTAGAGACCCCTGGGCTGGCAGCAATTAAAGCCGCTAGGTCGCTGGCCTGAGCGCAGGAAAAATTAACCACGAGGTGATGTTGCGTGGTGGGGCCAGTCTGTGCAGCTTGCGAGGCTGAGACTGGAATCCCACCACTAAAATTACAGTCGGAATGTTCCGATTCCCTGGTAGAGATAGAAAAATAAACTTACAGTCTCTTCAGCCCCGCCACTGGTGGCGGGGCTCTTGCTGCAAGCTGCCTGCTTCAGACAAGGCAGGAAGTAAACTGGCATCAATCGAAAGGGGAGGGCTCCTTATCCCCCCCCCTCCCTGCACGACTTTGAGTCCTGCCTAATGACGTTATCAGGAGGTGGAGCCCAGACGTTATGAAGCCAGAGACCACCTTAGTAGACAGAACCACTTATTTTGATTGTGATCAAGTATTTTATTCTGTATTAGTCGCTCCATCAATTTACTAATTATTGATAGAAGACTAATTCGTCTACAATTACATGGATTTTGCCTATTACCTGTTTTGAATATGGGTGTAATATTGGCTCTACCCCATGATTTAAGAGTCTTCCCTTCCTTGACAGGTATGTTAAATAAGAGAGTCAGTGGGCTGACTAGTTGTTTACTCAATGTTTTCATGAAAAGAGGACTTATACCAGCAGGTCCTGGAGATGAATCTGATTTTATCTGTCCAATGGCATTTAATACGTTCTGCTCAGTAAATATGATTGTAGAGTCACACTCATTTAGTGTATTAATGTCAAAACTGTTAAGTTCTTCTGCTATATCGACTTCTTCATTCAACAGTTTATTAGCAGACATTAGAGGTCCAAGTAAGCATTAAGCCACTCTGAACGTGACTTCTAATGGGGAATTACTGCATGGTTAGGAGGGTTGTGGCACTAGGCCAAGTGCCTACAACGGCCCTACCATGCATTAATTCCCCATTAGATGCCACCTTCAAAGTGGCTTAATGCTCTTGTTACATGGGTTTTAGGACAATCTGGTTACTATGACTGTTCTTTTCAGTGTGAATACAACAACAGAGACATTTTCAACTGCTATTACTTTGCTGCACTTTCTGAACATCTGAGAGACTGCGATTAATATGCTGATGTTGTGAAAACAATAGCAAGGATGAGTATGAAAACAGTATGTCTCAACATCTGTGTCTGAAAATTTTTGACATCTGCACAGCTACTATTGCCAAAGCCGCCATGGGAGGTCCATTATATGCTCGTTTCTCCACTACGCTATGTGCGCCTGAATCTCTTGTACATACTGTCTGACCTTCTGTGCGTCTCTACCACGGCGCTCCGATGTGGTTACCTGCCCTATTTGATGCGTGCCCTTCCGTTCCGCCTTGCTTGCTTTCCTCACTCACTTGGAGGTGTTAGGGGTGTGTTGCGTCGGCTTTCCAACAGCAATACTTGCCATTCACCGTGCTATGTACTCTTACCGACTACAAATAGACGCTGCAGCACAGTTCGGCTTGAGGTCCGTGTGAGGGTCCGTTCTGCTCCTGACCAGTGTCACTGGTTGGTCCACTGTGGTGCAACGTGTCACTGGTGCTTCCACCAGCAGATTCCTACAGAGTCGTGGTAAGTAGTGCAAAGACACAGTCATGGGCATTTGGGTGGGTGGGTAGGATAGACGAATATCAGTTCTATGGTGCACTGCTTTTCCAGCTGTGTGGATCAGTATGGTACTTGACTCTGAGGATGATATTATTGCTAAATTAATGCCGTCTCCAAAGTATACCATCTGATGCTTTTTGACCAATAACTTTTCTTTATTTACTGTTTGTGATCTTTGCCATGTTACAACAACTTTTTGATTTCCTTTTAGTGTCCCAACATAGTTATAAAACTGCTTTCTACTGTCTTATTTTTCTGAGTAAGTTCAATTCTAATTTTTGTTTTGCTGGTCGGATATGTTTTTTTGGCTAACATTCTAAAATTTATCCAAATCATCATTTGCTGTTTGATTTTTTTATATCTACAATATGCTCTATTTTTTTTTATTGATTAAAATTCCTTATTTTTCTGTTCCACCAAGGAGGAACTCTGTTTTTTATTATATTTAGTTCTCCATGGCACCTTTTTATTAATACAGCAATTAATCTCCCCATCAATATGCTCCCAGGTTTGTTCTAAACTGTAATTTTTCTCTTTTTTTTTTTTTTAAACATCTCCTTCCAGTTCTCATTGTTAAAGTAGGTTTTGCTATTTGCATAATCAACTTTAGAATAATTTCTAAACTTTGTTATTCCATTGATTTCTGTAGTGCTTTAAATTAAACAACCATATTATGGTCGCTGTCACGGGGGGGGGGGGGCATTATGCAGAGATTCTTCATGTTTGTCAATATTAAGTCCAATATATTGTTACTCCTAGTTGGTAGTTTTACAAGTTGTTCTAGGTCATGGAGAAAACTTATTCCCATAAATCTTTTTTCAAGCTGTCCCTTAGAATCATAATTAACGCAATTTATATTTGGAAGATTAAAGTCTCCCATCAGGATGAAATCATTTTTTATATCCAAGTTTTCAATTTTGTCAAGGAAAAGTTGATTTTCAACTGGTCCAAGGTTGGGGGAGCGGTAGGCTAGACCAATTGTCATGTTACTGTCGTCTTGAGCCAACTTGACCCATATTATTTCAGTGCTGGAATGATAAGGGAATATCTGAAATCCCTTAAGATGTTCTGCAACATACAAAGCTACCCCACCTCCTTTTTTGTCTGACCTGTTTTTTTAGAAAGGTAGTATAGCCTGGTATATGTGTTCCAGTCAGTATCTGTGAACCAGGTCTCTGTTACACCACAGATGTCTATCTCTAATTTAGTAAAGATATGTTTTAATTCATCCATCTTGTTGGACAGACTTCTAACATTTAATAAAATCTATTTATGTATTGCACTGCATTTTGTTGATAATAACAATTAATTTTGTTTGACATCCTATGATTAAAGATGTAATATTATTATCATCATTATTAATTACGAAGTGCTCCTTAGATAGTGGGATAGGATGAGTCTGATGACCATTGTTTATAAGACTATTTGTTGTACCACTTTTGGACTCCACCCCCTCGCTTCTAGTTTAAATCATTAGTGATGCAGTTTCTTAGTTTATCTCTCAGAAGCAGATTGTCCTGCTTACTCAGATGCACTCCATCTCTACTATAGAGGCAATTTCTATTTGAAAATTCTTCCCAATGTGTTATACATCCGAGAGATTTTTTTTTTTTTAACACCATAGCCTGAGCCGATTATTAATGTGTTTTATTTTACACATCTGTTGATAGGATGCCCTACGAACAGGAAGAATTTCCGAAAATAAGAGTTCCTGTTCCAGGTCCATCATTTTATTAGTTAAATTAATGAATTCCTGCTTAACCGGTTGTGTACTTTGATGTCAAATATTGTTGACACCAGCATGAATAAATTACAAATGTTTTCTCATTTGGACAATTCAGTATATCTTTAGCCATTTTCGTAATATGGGAGAGTTTTGCTCCTTTGAAACACGACATGCTTCTGTTATATTTATCTGGGTCACAAATGGCCCTATCCAGTCCCTTTAAAATGGAGTCTCCTAGTCCATAAATCTGTTTTGCAGTACTACTTACATTATCTATTTCCATGTGTTCCTCTATATGCTGTTGTACTGGTGTTGCATCATGATTTAGTTCATTTGTAGGTACTGTGACTGGTTCGAATGTTATTAAATGCCCATTTGGTGTACCTGATAAATTAGCGTCTGATTCTAGATTCAATAAATTGGTTTCAGTTGATTCTGCTGATCCAAAACTATCACCTTATATTTCTTCATTTATAAGTGGGTCAAATCTGTTCCATAATGACAGTGTGAACTGATCTGCTTTTCTACCTTTCTTTTTTTGGTATTTTTGAACTTTGTACCCAATACCATCTATCCTCAAGAGTTATCAATTGTGTCATCCTCTCTATTTCTTTTTTTATTGGGGATATGATCTATTGTGGGGGACAGAGGAACTAAATCACTGAATGCAGTGTTTATTAACAGGGGGTTGGGGGGACCACTAGGGGCTGTGTTCAATACTAGGGTGCTTGATGTACTTTGCCGTTTTTATTTGTTTAATTTGACATATCTTTCTGTCATATCTTTTTGACTTTTTTCAAGTTCTGTCAGTCTGTTACTGAACTGGGAAATATCATACATCATATCACTGTTTTCCACACATTTAGAACAAGTGTAACTTTGATTATATGTGGTATCTTGTAAAAAAATTATACACTGAGCAGGACCTGCATTTAATACCTAACTGCCCATCCTGGGTCACTAGTTTGTCTTCCATTTTACTGTCCAGAGTCAAAACCTTAAGTAGTGAAAGATAATCAACATTTAAAGGTTCACAGCTTGTAGAGTATCAGGAGCCCCCTTATTTATTTTATTTATATAAATGTTTGTAACAACACTCACTGGCTTTGTAAGCCTCACCTCATATACTGGTAGATATCTATCTTACAGGTTTCCTTACCTCGCTACCCTCGCTAAACATGCAAAACACGTGCAGATGCACGTGTCTTTGTGCGCACCAACACACGCTCGCCCTGCTCACCGCAGGGCTTGAGTTTATAGGAGCGCTGACTCTGGAAGTGACTCAGGGGACACAGAGTGCTTTGTGCATGGTTTGCAAGAAATAAAGGTTTAAAATATTAACATGACCACTTAAAAATGGCTTAACACACTAGATAATGTGGCCACATGTAACAGAAAAGAACAAGTTACTCACCTGTAACAGTAGTTCTAAGAGTGGTATATGTTGTTCATCCACACTTCTTGGCATGTCCCTTTCCCCTTTAAATCTTGCCGGAAGTCTTCAAGCTGGCTCCTCCCACCCACCCAGGTGGTAAATACCTCGGCTCAAGCCCCATGGCCGCCAGATCTTAGCCCGCTGGAAAGCAGGTTGTGCACCTGAAGCCAGGAGGTCGGGTGGTGTGTGGATGAACAACATATACCCACCTAGAACTACTGTTAGAGGTGAGCAACCTGTTCTTCTAGGAGAGTGGATATGTTGTTCATCCACACTTCTTGGCAGACTCCAAGCAGTTCTGGGAGGAGGGGCAAAGGCGCACAGATGTCTAAGGAATCTGAAAAGAGATGCAAATGTTTTCTCCTCCTTTCATACAAAACATTCACCCCACCCCACATGCGGCTGATTGGGGTGGTAGGGTGTACTGTTTGTATGAAGAGGAGGAGGAGGAGAGAAATTACATTTTTATCTCTTTTTCAGATTCCTTAGACACTTGTAGTACATCAAGTTGTTACATTCTCAGTGTATATTGACATCAGTACATATCAGGCTACATGGTCTTAATTCCTTGAGGTTCCTCGACTAGAGTTTTTTTGTTTGACACTAATAGTGTCAATTTATATTTAAATTATCATTTATACAGTCCTGTCACCACACTAGAGGTTTTTGAAGTTTCTTGGGCCTTATATCTAGCTTGAGAGTACAGCTGGGTGACCGGTCTAGCTAGGTTTTACACATTACACTGTGTGCACTGATGTTTTTAAGACAACTTTACTGGTAAATTCTTGTCTATAATGCAGGCATTGAAACTTCTTGGAGCCCTAAAACAATCTTAGTTTGTCTTTAATCTGGGTGGGGGTTGCCTTTCAGTAATCACATCCTTATACAAACTGTGACACTCATAGCTTGATTTAAGAGTCATCTGCTTCAGCAGTGTTGTCTTATGTCAATTAAATTTATATGCAGTAGGATTCTTTGTATGTGTGTTCCATCACGCACCTTTGACCCAGGAACCCTCCTCGCTGAAGGCAGTATGGTACTGTTAAACTTCTCTGACATCATCTTCTGTATTTTTTAAATGAGTATTTTAAACCAATGGGGATTGTTTTTGTTTTTTTCTGCATGACCTAGCTGTTATAAGTATTGTATTTTCTAAACAACTGCCATTAATTTCTGAAGAAGGACTGGTTGGTCCGAAAGCTAGAGCACTTTGTTCTTGTTGTTACATCTATGTTGGTCCATTGAAAAGTATCAAATCATTTGCTTCTGGATCTATTATTGCAAGGACCAATACAGCAACTACTAAATCTAGATCTCAAACTCTATGCACTAGGCTATACGATTGACAAGCTCATTAGCTGAGGTACCCCTTCTGCCTTTGCTGGCATGATTAAGAAGTCTGATTTAGTGTAACCCCTGCAGTCCATTGAGCTGCAGCTACTCTTTTAAAAAAAAAAAAAAAAAACCTTGCGTTTTTACTTCAATTTTCCATTTACAAATAACATAATGACAAGTAAATATACCTTTTGTTGCTGGCAATCCATGTTATAACGATATGCAACATCTTTCCTACTAGCGAGTTCATCTGATAATCATGTGATTGAAATTGAATGTGGCAGTCCATTAAATAAGTCCAGGAAAGAAATGCACTCCACTTTAAGTAGAGTCAGCTGATAGCATCAACTTGATAATAACCATTCATGTTATAAACACAACATTTCTAATAAAGAAAGACAAATGAAATAACATGCGGCGTGTGTTCAACATACTAACATACCAAAATGCCAGCAGAATAGGCCTAACAGTCTTTCGTGTCTGCTCGTTTGGTCAGCCCCCACCCTGGGTGCTGACCTTGCTGTCCCCCTCGCCGTCTCTGGCTTCTCCCTTCCCAGTTCCGGATATTCTTGCTGCATTGGATTTTGCTTCCAGAACCCTTCCCTGTACCTGTCCCACCCCTCTTGAACCCCTCCACTGTCTCTGCCTCCACCAGCCCCTAGGCAGTGCATTCCTATGCTCACCACCCTCTCAGTGAAGTAGCACCTCCTCCTTTCTCCCCTGAATCTTCCCCCTTCCAGCTTCCACCCATGCCTCTAGTGGCCCTTTCCTCCTTCCTTGAAGCACCCTGACTGTTCCTCCCCTATTTACCCTCTTCATGTACCTGAGGCCTCTATCATGTCCCCCGGTCCTTCTCTCTTCCAATGTGTACATATTTAGCTCTTGAGCCTCCTCATAGGTCCTGTCCCCCAAGCCCCAAATCACTTTGGTTGCCTCCTCTGGACCCTCTCCCAGGAGGTTAATGCCCTCTTTAAGTGTGGCCTCCAAAACTGCGCGGTACTCAGGTGCGCCTCACCAAGCAGTTATACAGAGGAGTATCACTTCCTCCTTCTGGAGGTGATCCCCAATGCATCCCAGCATCCTGTTGGCCTTGGCTGCTGCCCTCCTACAAGTCTCAGAGTTGTTCATCTTGACATCCACCACCACCCCAGGTCCCTCTCAGCCATCGAGACTTGTAGAATTTCCCAGGGTGTACACTTGGCCTGGGTTTCTGCCCCAGGTGGAGTACCTTGCATTTCCTGCATTGAACCTCAGCTTCCACTTTCTAGACCATCTTTCCAGAGCCTCCAGGTCCCCTGTAGGGCCACCCTCCCTCCCCATCCACCACCGCCCCCAGTTTCGAGTCATCTGCAAAGAGACTCATCGCACTCCTGAATCCTGTCCTTATGTCAGATACGTAGGCGTTGAACAGAAGGGGCCCAAGGACCGAACCCTGTGGGACCCCACTAATGACCCTCCTTGGGGATGAGACTATCCCACCAACTTCCGGCCCTGGAGCCAATTGCCTATCCATCTGATCACATCTGGTTCCCCACCCCCATTTCTCCCAGCTTATCCAACAGGCCCACATGAGGAACAGAGTCAAATGCCTTGCTGAAGTCTAGAAAGAGGACATGTTTGTGAGCAGTCCTACTGGGCGGGAGTTCCAATATTCAGGAGCACCACCGGAATAAACTGCTCAGGCCGCGTGCTCCTCCTATGATCACCAGTAATGTGTAAGATGTGTTGTGCATCATGCAAGATGTTAAATAGGTGTCAAAGGTCTCAACTAACATACAGAGGAATGGGGGGGGGTGGAGGCAAGGGGGGGTGAGAATCTGTAGTCCACTAATGGGGCCAGGGGGTGCAAAGCCCCCAGAGAACTCTTCAAGACATTCCAGCCTGAACTTCCTCTATAATCTGCATTCACCCCCCTCAGTGTTCTCGGCAAGATGCCAGATCTCCAAGAATCTGTCCCTCTTCAGCCAAATGTTGCCATGACTCTCTCCATGGATTCGATCTCTGAAACCTTCTGTTTCCATTGGGCTAGGGTTGGGATACTGGGGGAAAGCCACTGCAATGTTATGCATGTTAAAGCAGCTATTCGAAGGATATAATAGAGTTTAGCCCTGGACCCAGTTCCTTCAACCCTCCCCAAGAGCCCAAGTACTAAGCTGTTAAATGTGAAAGGTGAGGGGATACCAAAAATTGTTTGTATACATGCATGAACCTGTTGCCAGTATGGGATCAAGAGAGGGGGAAGTTCCAAAAGATGTGCCAGTGGGAATCAACTATATCACAGTCCCACCAGCACAAATCTGAGTGGGTAGATCTTGTTTATTTTATTAGTTTCGTGAATCGGATTTACAACCTCTGAGTTAGAGACTCATTTACAAAGGCACCTCGTCACAGGGAGGGTAGACAACAGTAGACGGTGTGGTACAACATTGGGAAACAATACAGGTGAGATACAGTAAAAAATACAGAGAGCATTTCCAATAATACATAGATACACAGATGTTTACAAATAGTTATAGTTTGATGTAGCAATTATACAAATAGATACAAATAAGGTACGCTCTAGCGTGTCTAGGGAGCAAAAGTAGCTGGGGTGGGGTTGGGATGAGGGACCAGGGTTGCTGGGGGAGGCAGTCCGGAAAGGATCCAAAATATTTTGTTATTGTTGGTGTACGAAAATATCTCAATGGTTTTCCAACTGAATTCATGCCAATTGGGGGAAGCTGTTATTGCCTATCCTCTTATGTCTGTGGTCCCATTGTGGCATGGGACAGGGAGACCAGCCTCCTGCTCCCACTTCTCCCGAGTGGAATCTGTCAATGAAGGGAATAGGTCTGAGAGAAATCTGTATAGTTCAGAAATTGGTCTAACCTTCACCTTTAGACTGTCCCACCAGTAGAAAGTCTCCTCTAATGGGGTCTGGGGTTGTTGTAGCTGCTGGGTATGTGGATGCTAATGGATGAAATGCCTTACTTGCAAAAAGAGAGAGTGGTCCTCTTTTCTCAGAGCATATTTCTGCTATAACTGGTGAAAACACATACATATATTCTTGTTGAGAAAGTGTGTAACCCTGGTAAGGCCCTGGGACTCCCAGTATTAGTTACCCATAACTAGTTTGGGGGGGATAAAGTCTTTGTGATGTCTGATAAGGGCTAGGGGTCCAAGAGTATTGGGTACCCCCACCAATTTCCGTAATTTAAGTAATGTTTTAAGCGTGCCTTGTCCATGGATTGCTTACTTTACGGAGCAGCTGGGAGGGAGATCATGCTCGTGGGCAAAGTGCAGAGAGAGTGTGAAGCCATCTCATGAAGCTCTATTTCACACCACCCTGCCTCCCGTTTTTAAGCCTAGTGTAAATCCAGATCCCTACGCACAAAAATAGTATTTCTGGATGTCAGGGACCCCATGCCCCCGTCCTCTATGGAGGCACAGCATAAAATATGAGATCCTGGGATGTCTACCTTGCCAGATAACTCTTGATAAGGTTTTTTAGTATGTTGTCGGAGCTTGTTCCAGTAGGCCTTTGGGAACATTATGGGAAGGGTTTGGAATAAAAATAATAATCAGGGGAAGAATATTCATTTTCATTGATTGTGTTCTTCCATATAGGGTTAAGGGGAGAACAGACCACTGTGCCATATCGGCCTTAATTGCTTGCAATAATTTCTGGTAGTTATCGGGGAAACAGCTTCGTAGCATCTTCTGAAACCTGAATACCTGGATAGCGGAGGCTATTTTTAGGTACCCGTGCCATAGGGAATTGTTCTTTGAAACCTGTGGGAGGGGAGCCACTCAATCATAGCTTTTGATTTAGTTAGGTTAATTTTATAGCTGGCCAATTGTCCAAATTGCTGTAAGGTGGTCAACAGATGGGGAGGGAGTTCACGGGATCGCCTACAAATAACAAGGTGTCATCAGCGTAAAGGACGATTTTGTGTTCCTGTCCAGATTCCTTTGATATTAGGATGTAGCCTAATTTGGGTAGCTAGGGGTTGAGCTGCAGCTACTTTTAATACCCAAGTGTGACACTAATATGGGCAAACAGGCATTTTTTCTACTTTGCTTCTCAATACTGGAACACTCTACCCCTTACCATGAGGATCGCACTGTCACACTCTACCCTTTAAAGCTGAATTCCAAAAGTATCTTATGTCCCATGAGGTCGACAGTTGCTCACGTTCCTGTTCTCGATACTATATGCCTACTAATTTATGTATTTTGTTCACAGTTCTGTATTGCGGGAATGTTTTTGATATCTGCCAATTACTACTCTTCCTCACATACTGTAAAATTTACTGAGGACTACTCAGTCTTGATCAATCGTATCGGAGATTTTTTATGTTCCGTACCCGTTACACAGTATTGGCTTCTCCGCTGTGCTACATGTTGTACGGTATTCTGGTGATTGTTAATGCTGTTCCTATTGTACTGCTGGTTTGTATACTGCTTGTCTGCCAGGTTCTCTTTAAATTTGTTTCTATTGTATCCACTGTCTACTGTTGTACGATGTAATTTTCCTGGGTCATGCCTGAAACTAGGCATTAGTTTGTCTAGTGCACCTACCCAGTTAACAAAAACTAAATAAATGAAAATACCGCAGCACTTCCACTTTTTTGATCCATCTGTAGAATATGCAAAATGAGAATTTTGTTTGATAAAACAGATCATGGTCTCAAATGACTTCTACCAATCTCTGTCAGTCCAGCAATTTGCTGAAGTTGTCCTGAAAGAGCATTCAAGCAGGTTTCCAAAGTCTGGGAAAAAAAATCATCAGACTGCAGTGGTTATACCAGTTGATAGCATTGAATGCAAACATGGCTTCAGTACTCGGCACCAAATGAAATCGAAAATCAAGAACTCTTAAAAACTATAAAAACCTACAAACCTAATAACTGTCTCCAAATTGGGCAGCAGGGCAATGCTGAATTTGACAGAGCTGCAAACATGGAGAGAAACAAAGAAGAAGAGACTTGCTCACCGCACAGGTCTCAGGGAGCCAAGGTTGGAGAAGTTAGGTTTATTTAGCTCAGTAATGTGTATTTTCACTCATTCATCTGCCTTTTTTTTTTTGTGTTTAACCAGGAGAGAGACACCAAGCTGAAATCTTGTTTACAGGTGCGATCTGGGAGTACAAGGAAATTAAGTGACTTGCTCAGGGTCACACAGTATGCAAGTGGGGGCTGTGGGATTCAAACCCAGGTCTCCAGGTTTGCAGCTCAGAACCTTAAACCACTGCGCTTATGCTGCTTCCTGCTTCTAGTAAGTGACACTCAAATTGCTTGTTGACCCTGTTTTTTTTGTTTTTGGTTTTTTAATTACGGGTACTTGAGAACCACTGTCCGAGTCCTGACCTCATCGTCAAATCTGTCAGTGTCTGTCAACACCAAAAAAGGAAGACACATAATTGTAAGTGCAATTTTTATTCAAACACACACACACACAAAATCAAAGGTTCATTTTTTTCAAGGAAATCCCCCCAAAAGTGTATCCATTCCCCCAAAAAATCTGTATTCTTCGCATTTGGTAGACCCGGGGATTCTCCCAGGACCCTCATGTCAATTTTAAGTCCCGTTTGTGGTTAGGGCACAGTAATCCCATAAACTAACACCTGCATACTGTGTGATCCTGAGCAAGACACTCAGAACTTCTCAGTGCTTTCTCCTCCCTGACTCAAACCCAGAAATGAGCTTCAGTTCAGTGTGCCTTTCAATAAATAAAAAACCCTGCATAAAACATACAAGGAAAGAATTCCATGCAACCCTTCGTAACAAAGAACATTCAGTATTTCAGTGAAGTACTCTGCCAAATAAACAACTAGATATGATCATTAAACATCAAGTTGTTCTATCCTAAAGAAACTGCTGGTCCCCCGCATGGATGGATACCGGCCAGGCTGCCAGGTCTGACGCCAACTAAACAGGAGGCAAGTCCCCATAATGTGCAAGGATTCAGATACCAGGCAAACCATTTCCAACATGTAGCGGCATCACAGAGTCTGCAATACCTCTGGGACAACTTTAAATACATAATATTTGCACACATTTCAGCTTTTATTATTTGACATTTTCTGCATTTATCTCCTCCTCTTTCCTAATTACTAAGGACAGCTGCTTGACAATAGGACTCTTGTCCCTCACATTGCCTGTCTATACACAATGTCCTAATCCTGTTTATTAATCCCATTTCGTTGCTGCGGACATGATTATGATGTCAAAAGTAAGAAACTACTAGATCACATTTACACCAGTTGCAAGACAGGGCAAGGATCTGGTTTCCACATGAATTTCCTGAGCAACAGAGAATCAGGAAAAATGTAAAGAGAAACTACAACAAGATCAAGCACTAAGGCATGCAAGGCCTGCATTGTACTGGGACGTCATGCCTCAGATGCACTGTGAAGCACAAGGCCACAGGCAGAGTACCTTCAACCACCAGAGATGTGAAGTTATTCCAGTGACACATGCCCTGAAGTGCCTTACTGTGGTTATACAATGGATCTGTTTGTGTGTTTACAGTACTAAGGAGGCTGTTTTGTGGCGCTAGTTTCATCTGTGAGATTGAGCAGGAAGAACATCACGGAAGAAACAGGGTCTCCATTAACTAGCTTTCAGCATTTGTTCCATTTTGTAACTGTGCATACTGTGTATATTCACACAGAAGTCTAGTTTATGATGCTAAAATAGCTCCCCCCTCCCCAAGAAGGGGGATATAATTTATCTCATTAGTCGCCCTACCTGTGGGGTTTACAGGGGAAAAAAAAAAAAAAAACATTTTTTCATGACTGTGTAGCCTAATTCTGTGCCCAATTCTGGCAACCAAGACACCTTCGGTGCCTGATGCTGGTTACAAACCCGATGTTTCTATCCAATAATGGGCAGCAAACTAATGTCTGCAGCTTTGCTAAATCTAACACAGTAAATGGGGATTTCTACAAAGATGAAAAAAAAAGGAAGAAAAAACCTTGTAAAAACGACAAAGAATAATACATGGGCAATGTGCACAAGAAAGACTGTTTCCATCGAGGGGCTTAGATGACAGCATATGAACCTGGAGAGTGAAGCTCGACAGGTCCATGCTGTCATCTCAGCCCCAAGCTGAAAGCACATGCCGAATCGTGATGGGTTGCCCACATGCTATTTCATATAGTGCATGGTTTATTTATTTTTTAATGAAAACTCCGTACAATGAAAAATGCCCACTACCTCACGAAAATACAAGGTGATTAATTTTCTATCTGCCACCATTTCTGGGTTGTTCTTTTGTTTTTTTGCCGTCTCTCACTCTTCAACAGGACTTAAGAAAATACCGCCATTGCCATGCGTCAAAATGTTGAGAGCTGCAAAGTAAACAGCAGTTTGATGGCTGCACATGTGCTGCATTAGGAATAACACTGCTGCTTTTTCCTTGCGCCGCAGCTGTGATGTCAGAACTGTGGCGTAATCACTTCTTGAGACGTCAACTATGGTACGATTTCTAAAAGTCCTCATACCACAGTTCTGATGCAACAAGCATGGTACAATAGAGATTCTGAATGTACAGAGTTCTATACACAATGAACAATAACCATACACTACAGCGTAATAAAATAAAAAAAAAAAAAAAAAATACTACTAGTGACATCGCAATCTGGAAATTACAATGTCTTTGGTATTTTGCAAATAATGTATAATTACTGTGTTACAGCACCAGGGTATTGGCTAACATCTCAAGCCTAAGAAAGCAAACAAAGCATACATTTATACACCGACACAGTTGCTGTTCTCTGTTATCAAAGTTTTTTTTTTTTTTTTTTTTCAGGCAGCTCCTGAAAATGGGAAACTGTCTCAGTGAACTTACCTTATTACCAAAATAATCTAAACAAGACAAATACTCAAAATATTTTGATGTCAGGGCAGGGGTAACCCAGAACATTAAATCTAAAGCACTGTAGTATATGTATAGGTATAGGCGGTGTTCTGAATGGTAATCCGTACAATCTCAGATGCTGCTGTACCACAGCAGCAACGTCACAGTACAAACTAAAAGCTTCCACCTCTTTTTTCATCCCCTCTGCTGACCCCCACACACACACACACACACACACACACACACACACATATATTCTACACCCAGCTGCTTAGTACCCCTCAGTTCCCACAATTTGTGTGTTAAAATGTCTAAATTTGATTTAGTTTGTATGCTGATACTGCCATTGAGGATACTCGTAATGGCTGTGGGGCAGCAGTCTTCCGGGAGCCTTTCTGGAGGCTGAGATGCTGCCCTATTTGCAGACAACTATCTGCCCTGAGGGAGGAAGTTGCCAGTCTTCAGGCCGCACTGGACAGTAGTAATGAAACCTTCCCCCAGGCCACACTGGACAGTAGGAAGGGAACCTCCCCCATCCAGGGAGCACTAGCGCCACCACCACTACCTCAGAGGCTGCGAAGAAAGCACAGCAGTTGGACCACAGTGGGCTCAGGGAGGGTGAGGAGGGTGGAACAGAGGCACACCCAGTCAATTGTTCCACTCCACAATCCATACACCATTCTGGGGGAGCATAGCTCCCCTATGGATGCACCCAGCAGAGAAGACTGATGACAACTGTCACAAGGGAGGCCCACAGGAAGGAGGCAGAGGACACCGCAGGGAAAGGAAGCAGCTCCTGGTGGGGGACTCAATTATTAGGGGTATAGAACTGGGGGGAGCTGGGAAAACTGAAGTAAGGTCCCTGCCTGGTGCCATGGCTTGGAGGGACAGGAAGCGCATCCTCAGGATCACGAGAACAGCTGCAAGGGATTCTGAGCTGGACGTAATTGTCCACCTAGGGACAAATGACTGGGCTCATCATGAGATTAGAGCAGTGCAGGAGGACATTGCAGAGTTGGGGAGGGACCCAAGGCAAGTAGCACACACAGTATCCTTCTCAGAGGTGCTGCCTATCAAAGGCATGGGGAGGCGAGAGTAATTGGCACCATGCAGTTTAATGAGTGGTTGAAAAAATGGAGCAGAGCACAGGGGTTTGGCTTCATTGGGGACTGGGGTTCCACCTGGAGGGACACCAGCCTATATTGGCAGGATGGTCTGCATCTGTCCAGGAAGGGAACAAGTCTTTTGAGCAATCGGTTTAAATGCTTCATTTGCAAGCTTTTAAACTAGTCAAAGGGGGAGGCACTGACAAGCAGCAGGAAAATCCCAGCCTCTCCCTACAAAACAGGGTACTAAATGAGAAAAAGACCGAGGTAGAACGGTCAGTGGGGATGCTGCAACAGAAGGTAAGCCATCAAAAATGGAGAGCAATGAGTACCAATGCTCGTAGTCTGGGCAACAAGCTTCCTGAATTAGTGGCCTTGATGGAGGAGGAACATCTGGATATCGTGGCAGTCACAGAAACATGGTACACACAAAACCATGACTAGGACATAAACATACCAGGATACACTGTCTACAGGAGGGACAGGGAGGGTAAAACAGGAGGAGTAGTTCTTTACATAAGGGAAGGAATAAAAGCAACAGAACAAAAGGGTAAACAGGGAGGAGAAGAAGCACTGTGGGTAAATTTGGAGATAGGCAATGGCACCACAATACGCACAGGGGTTGTATACAGACCCCCTTCTCAGGGGGAGGAAATGGACAGGGAAATGATAGAAAGTATACTTAGAATGGCAGAAAAAGGGGAGATATTGCTGATGGATGATCTGAATATGCCAGATGTTAACTGGAGTGCAGTTGCAGCTGCCACTTCAAAGAGTGCAGTTATTCTAGATGCCCTACAGGGGGCATGCCTTAGGCAACTAGTACTGGAGCCCACTCGAGAGGGAGCAATATTAGACTTGATTATCTCAAATGGAGATGGAGAGAGGATCACAGATGTAGAAGTGGGTAGTCATCTGGGAACTAGCGACCATCGAACAGTATGGTTCACAATAAACACAGCAATAGAGTCAAGCCACACAAAGACAAAAGTACTGGACTTTAGGAGGGCTGACTTTGCCAAAATGGGTGAGTGCCTAAGGAATGCACTAGCAAATGGGCAGGAAGGAGGGGTGGAAGAACAATGGGAATAATAAAACTGCCATCACAGAGGAATTGAGCCTTTGTGTGAAGCAAATAAACAAAACAAATGATGTAAGAAACCACTATGGTTCTCAAAGGAAGTGGCAGTGAAGGTTCAAGAGAAAAGAAAGCATTCAGGAAGTACAAGGAATCGCGAGAAGGAGCAGGACAGAGAACCCTGATCAGTTAAAGCAAAGGAGGCTGGAAGGCAGTCAGAACAGCAAAGGCCCAAACCGAGGAAAAGACAGCCAACTCAGTTAAGAAGGGGATAAAACCTTTTATAGGTACATCAGGGAGCAAAGGAAGACCAAGGGATGGATAGTGAGGCTTAATAAAGGGGAGGGAGGTGGGCAGAGGGAGACTGTGAAAAGGCAGAGATACTAAACAAATATTTTTGCTCAGTATTTACAAATGAAGAGGGGAGGTACATAAAACAAACAGTAGTAACACTCTGGATACAGAAGTTGATACCAGCCCATTTACAGAAGAAAGGGTTCTGAAAGAACTCTTAAAACTGAAGGTGGACAAAGCAATGGGGCCTGATGGGATTCATCCCAGAATTCTAAAGAGCTAAGGGTAGAACTAGTGACACCACTGACTACCCTTTTAACAAATCATGGGAGGATGGGGTGGTACCCGAGGACTGGAGGAGGGCAGATGTGATTCCCTTCACAAAAGTGGGAGCAAGGCAGAAGCAGGAAACTACAGACCTGTTAGTTTAACCTCAGTGGTAGGGAAAATGATGGAATCACTTCTGAAGGAAAGAACTGTCGAGTATCTAGAGGCCAGAGGGGCACAGGACCCTAGGCAGCATGGATTCACAGCGGGAAGGTCATGCAAGACAAATCTGATAGATTTCTTTGACTGGGTGACCAAAGCAGGGAGGTGCTGTGGACATGGCCTACCTAGACTTTAGCAAGGCATTTGACACAGTCCCACACAAAAGATTAATATACAAGTTAGCCAGCCTGGGAGTGGGTCCCAAGATGACAGCCTGGGTAAAGAATTGGCTGGAGAATAGGACACAGAGAGTAATAGTAAATGGAGTCCACTCAGAAGAAAGGAGGGTTACCGCAGGATTCAGTATTAGGACCGGTCCTCTTCAATGTCTTTATAAGCGACATTGCGGAAGGACTGGAAGGAAAAGTATGTCTCTCTGCAGATGACACTAAGATCTAACATACTAACATACTAAAATGCCAGCAGAATAGGCCTAATGGTCTTTCGTGTCTGCTCGTTTGGTCAGCCCCCAACCTGGGTGCTGACCTTGCTGTCCCCCTCGCCTTCTCTGGCTTCTCCCTTCCCAGTTCCGGATATTCTTGCTGCATTGGATTTTGCTTCCTGAACCCTTCCCCTGTACCTGTCCCACCCCCTCTTGAACCCCTCCACTGTCTCTGCCTCCACCAGCCCCCTAGGTAGTGCATTCCATGGCTCTACCACCCTCTCAGTGAAGTAGCACCTCCTCCATTCTCCCCTGAATTTTCCCCCCTCCAGCTTCCACCCATGCCCTCTAGTGGCCCCCTCCTCCTTCCTTCGAAGCACCCTCACTGTTCCTCCCCTATTTACCCTCTTCATGTACCTGAAGACCTCTATCATGTCCCCCCGGTCTCTTCTCTCTTCCAAAGTGTACATATTTAGCTCTTCAAGCCTCCCTCATAGGTCCTGTCCCCAAGCCCCAAATCATTTTGGCTGCCCTCTGGACCCTCTCCAGGAGGTTAATGTCCCTCTTTAAGTGTGGCTTCCAAAACTGCACGCAGTACTCCAGGTGCGGCCTCACCAAGCAGTTATACAGAGGGAGTATCACTTCCTCCTTCTGGAGGTGATCCTAGCGATGCATCCCAGCATCCTGTTGGCCTTGGCTGCTGCCCTCCTACAAGTCTCAGAGTTGTTCATCTTGACATCCACCACCACCCCCAGGTCCCTCTCAGCCATTGAGACTTGTAGTATTTCCCCCAGGGTGTACACTTGGCCTGGGTTTCTGGCCCCCAGGTGGAGTACCTTGCATTTCCCTGCATTAAACCTCAGCTTCCACTTTCTAGACCATCTTTCCAGAGCCTCCAGGTCCCCCTGCAGGGCCACCCTCCCCTCCTCCCCATCCACCACCGCCCCCCAGTTTCAGTCATCTGCAAAGAGACTCATCTCGCTCCCTGATTCTGTCCCTTATGTCAGATACGAGATGCTTGAACAGAAGGGGCCCAAGGACTGATCCCTGTGGGACTCCTAATGACCCTCCTTGGGGAAGAGACTATCCCACTAACTACGACCCTCTGGGTCCGGTCCTGGAGCCAATTGCCTATCCATCGGATCATCTGGTTTCCACCCCATTTCTCCTAGTTTATCCAACAGGCCCACGTGAGGAACAGAGTCAAATGCCTTGCTGAAGTCTAGAAAGAGGACATCCACTGGTCTACCCAGGTCCAAGGCACTTGTCACCCAGTCATAGAACTCCACCAGGTTTGTCTGTAACGATTTCCCGGATGAATCCAAGCTATCTATCGCCCAGGCACTTGATTATCAGGTCCCCCCTAGCCTCTCCTTGACAATGCCTCCATCACCTGCCCACCACTGATGTCAGGCTGACAGGCCTGTAGTTCCCTGCCACCTCCCTTGATCCCCCCTTGTGGATAGGCACTACATGCGCCACCTTCCAGTCTTGGGGCACCCACCCTGTCCTCAGAGAGATGGTGAAAAGCTCTGCCAGGGGTTTCGCCAGGACATCTGCAAGTTCCTTCAGCACTCTAGGATGTAATTTATCCTGCAATAGATCTGCAACAGAGTTGATGCACAGGGTAGGGGGGAAAGGATGAGAAGGGACTTGGCAAGGCTAGAGGAATGGTCAAATGTATGGCAGCTTAGATTCAATGCTAAGAAGTGCAAGGTAATGCACCTGGGAAACAAAAACCCAGGGGAAGAGTACACAATGGGGGGGGTGAGATACTAACAACAACAAAAATGGAAAGGGACCTGGGGGTAGTCATATCAGATGACCTAAAGGTGGGCAAGCAATGTGAGAGGGCAGCAAGGAGGGCTGGGGGGATACTGGGATGCATAGGGAGAGGCATCACCAGTAGAAAACAGGAACTTATTATCCCTCTGTACAGACAGCTGGTGAGACCCCATCTGGAGTACTGTGTGCAGTTCTGGAGACCCAATCTCCGCAAAGACAGACAGGATGGAAGCTGTCCAGAGGAGGGCAACTAAAATGGTGCAGGGTCTGCACCGGAAGACATATGAAGAGAGACTTAAGGAGCTTAATATGTATAGCCTCGAGGAAAGGAGGGAGAGGGGGGACATGATAGAAACTTTCAAGTACCTCAAGGGAATCAACAAAGTCCAAGAGGGTAGCATCTTTCAAAAACAGGTATGCAAGAACAAGAGGGCACAATTTGAAGATAGAGGGCGGCTCAGAGGTAATTTAAGGAAGTATTTTTTCACAGAGAGGGTTGTGGATGCATGGAACGGCCTTCCGGAGGAGGTTGTGGAGTCAAAATCAGTGATGGAATTCAAGCATGCATGGGACAGTCATAAGGCAATTCTGGGGGGGGGTTGGGGTAAGAAGAAGTAGGCTGCTGGTTAACTAGGATCTGCAGCTTATCCAGCAGGTAGGGAAATGGGCAGACTGGGTGGGCCAAGCGGTCCTTTATCTGCCGTCAAATTCTATGTTTCTTACGGCTATAAGAGTGGTCTCACATTTATTCTTAGGGTATGAGAATCACAAACCAAACGTGAGTTGCTCTGATGCCCCAACAATGTGAGTGAGTTCACTCTCGGAACCGTAAGCGTGGTCTCAGCAGTGCTATTAATATATTACTGATCAGCTGGCCTAGTGGCATGGAGGGCTGAGACGCCAGGCGCCCCACCTCCTGCCACGCCAGCAACCCAGATTCAGAAACGGACTTGGATTGCTGGGGGTTCGGTCAGAGCAGGAGAGGACTTAGTGTCCGAGGGGAATGCTCTCTTCTCCTGGGGAGGGAAAGCTTGATGGCCCAGCCCTTGACTGCCACTAGGTGGTGACTTGATGGTGGTGCAGCTTTGGGTGGTACAACGGGAGGGGCCACAGTTACGCGATGCATGTGTGCTGCCACACACAACGCACTCACATACTGTGAAAGGGGAAAAGAGAAAACAGAACAATGGTGGTGGGGGCTTAATAAAGCCCTGCCCATCTGGCCCCAGATCCGCGCTACCGCCCGGGAACATGATCCACACTGCATAAAGGAAAATTACGTACCTACCGTAATTCTTGATCTTCTTGGACGAGTCTCCACCACTCATTCACACTAGTGGGATTAGCGCCGGAGGCACTAAGACCCATCGGGAGCAAACTTTTTGCTGGAGGGTCGCCGTGAGACACAGCGCCCGCGAGCAGCGGCTCGAGCGGTAATGACCATCTCGGCGATAACCTCCAACTTCTCAGTACCTTTTTACCAAGGAGGTGCAGCAACTAACGAAAGAGTAAACCTAACATTAAAAACGGACATAAGATAGTCCGTATGACCAGTGTAAGAAGGGTCAGCAAAGAAGTCCTCACGGCCTAAAGATTTGAGGGAGTGAAGACCAATACAGCGGTGAGCTCGGGATGGAGGTTAGGGAATGAGTGGTGGAGACTCGTTCAAGAAGATCAAGAATTACGGTAGGTACGTAATTTTCCTGTCTTCCTGGACATAAGTCTCCACCACTCATTCACACTAGTGGAGAGTACCAAGCTGATAATCCCCCAAAAGGGCTGCAGGAGAGCCAGAGCTCACGCGTCTAAGATAGAAGCCCATTAAGGATAGTTCTGCGAATGCGGAATGTCGCCTAGCATGAACATCCAGTGCATAGTGCTTAACGAAGGTATGCACTGAGCTCCAGGTGGGGCGCTGCATATATCTGCAACTGGAACATTAACTTCTCCGCTAGGGATGCGGATCAACTCTAGTAGAGTGAGCGACACTCTACCTTCTAATTTAACTTGAGCCATGGAATAGCAATGACGAAGGCATGCCACTAACCATGAAGAGATGCATCTAATAGCGACAGGTTGACCCAGCCGGGTGTTGCTGAAAGAAACGAACAGTTGCTGAGTCTTGCGAACATCCTTGGTTCTATCTAAATAGAACCGCAAGGCTCTCTTAACATCCAAGGAATGAAGAGCTCGTTCCCCTTCATTTTGGAAATTAGCGAAATGTGGGGGAAGTACCAGAGGTTGGTTTAGATGGAATTCTGACACAACCTTGGGAAGAAATTTAGGATGAGTACGGAGAACTACCTTGTCTTTATGGAATACAGTATACGGAGGGTCCGTAACCAGGGCATGTATCTCAGAGACCTGCGGGCTGAGGTAATGGCCACCAGGAAGGCAGTCTTCCAGGTAAGAAATTTTAGCTCACAGGTAGCTAAGGGTTCGAAAGGCTTCCGAGTGAGCATGTCCAGCACCAGGTTAATGTCCCAGGCTGCAACTGGACGCTTAACAGGGGTCTGGTATGGAGAATCCCTTAAGAAATCTCTTCACCATAGGTAACTGAGCCAGAGTTAAGGAAGAAACCGCTCATGGAACGCTGAGATGGCACTAAGGTGAACTTTAACTGTGGAGTACTGAAGACCTAAGTTTGACAGGTCCAAAAGATACTCCAGAACCTTGCCAGGAGGACAGGAAAAGGGATTCCAAGAGGATTTTGCACACCAGAGAGAAAAACGTTTCCATTTGGAAGCGTACGTTTTTCGGGTGGCTGGCTTCCGAGCAGCCAGAAGGATGTCTGAGACTCTACGAGAGACGTTGAACCGATTCACTTCTATCTCTTCAGGAGCCAAGCATGAAGGTGAAGTGATTTCAGGTTGGGATGGACCAACGAACCCCGAGTCAAAAGACTGATTTGCAAAGGAAGTGGTCTCGGAGAGGCTGCCAACATACTGTTGAGTAGAGGAAACCATAGTTGCCGAGGCCAGGAAGGAGCAATGAGAATCATCTTGGTCCCCTGAGACTCGAACTTGAGGAGTACTCTCGGATTAGAGGAAGTGGTGGAAAGGCAAAGAAAGCGCTTTGTCCACCGCAGCCTGAACGCATCCTGACAGAAAATGCCAGGCCCTGGTTTCTGGAGCAGAAGAGAGGCAGTTTCGCTGAGTGGGGATGCAAAGGTCCAGGTCTGGAGTCCCCACTCTTTGAACAGGGACTGAGCTACGGCTGGATAGAGACCACTCGTGAGGGTCTGCCTCCGTTCTGCTGAGGTGATCTGCTAGGTCGCTTTTGTATACCTGGCAGATAAACCGCTTGAATCAGAGACTTGTGCTCCAAGCACCACTCCCACACCCTCATTGCTTCCCTGCAAAGGGATAAGAATGAGCACCGCCTTGCTTGTTGATGTAATACATCACTGCTTTGTTGTCCGTTTGAAGGAGAATGTTCTTGTGACAAAGGACATCCTTCAGAGCTCGGATTGCATAGAGAACCGCTCTCATCTCCAGGACATTTATGTGGAGATGAGTTTCGAACTGAGTCCATACACCTTGAGTGTGGAGGGAGAGACAGTGAGCTCCCCATCCCATTAGCGATGCGTCTGTGGTGATGGAGATCTGATGATCCGGGGAGCAAAGGGGAATCCTTCCAGGAGATTGCTCTCTTGAGACCACCAGGTGAGAGACCTTCAAAGGGCTCCGTCACCTTGATGGGATAAGACTGGGGGTGAGAGGTCGGGGACCACTGAGTGGAGAGCATCCATTGGGTGGTTCTCATGTGCAGTCGGGCCAGAGGGACAGTGAAGACCGAGGACGCCATGAGACCCAACATGCGTTGCATCGAGAGAGCTGTAACCGATTGGTTCTCCCTGATGTAACGGGTCATTCGAAGGATGTCGAGTCTTCTGTCCTCTGGAAGGAAAGCCTTCGCTGAAGAGGTGTCTAGAAGCGTCCCTATGAAAAGGAGCCTCTGGGAGGGTTGCAGTTGAGATTTTTTCAAATTCAGCAGAACTCCCATGGACGTGAGAAGACGTTTGCACGGCTTCCAAAGTCCCTTGGCCGGAAGGGCTTGCTAGAAGCCAATCGTCCAGGTAGAGGAAACACTCGAGTCCGACTTTCCTGAGATGCGCCACGAGAACTGCACAACACTTTGTAAAAACTTCACGGCATCGAGGATAGCCCAAAGGGCAGGACTCTGAACTGATAATGCTGACCCAAAGCTACAAACCTGAGGAACTTGGTGTGGGTCGGGTGGACGGGATATGCTGGTAAGCATCCTGCATATCCAGAGAGGCCAGCCAGTCGTGCTGATGCAGCAAGGGTAACAGGGTACCTAGGGAAATCATCTTGAATTTCTCCCTGGGGAGGAATTTGTTTAACTTTCTGAGGTCTAGAATGGGGCGCATCCCCCCAGATTTCTTTGGAACCAGAAAGTAATGGGAGTAGAACCCTGTGTTTCGCAGATGCGGGGGCACCAGTTCTATTGCCCTGTTGTTCAGAAGGCCCTGGATCTCCGCGGTGAGGAGGTCTGACTGAGAGGCCGACAACCTGGGTTGTTGTCTGGGAGGACAATTCGGGGGGGTTTCCAAGAAATTGAGAGAATAACCCTCGAGAATTATCCGAAGGACCCATTTGTCCGAAGTTATGGACTTCCACTGGTTGTAGAAGTACATCAGACGACCTCCCACCGGAGGAGAAAGTTCCACCTCGGGCAGAGTGGATGGAACTTGGGCCAACGACTCATAAGGTAGCGCTGGGAGCTTTAGGCCCCTCGCGCTTTCTGCTCGCTTCTTTTTGAGGTTGGGCAGGTTGGCTTTATGGAAGCTTCCCCTGCCTCTGCCTCGAAAGGACTGACGACTATGAAACTGACGTCTGTTCACATGCCCCGAGAGGGAGGCAGGAGGTCTGGCCAACTTAATGGCCGATCTAGTCTTCTGAGTGGCCTCTAAGGCTTGCTCCACCTGAGGGCCAAAAGAAAGGAGCCATCAAAGGCAGTGCCATCACCTGCTGCTGAGCATCATTCGTGAAGCCAGAAGTACGCAGCCAGGAATGGCGCCGAAAATAAATCCGCGGCTGCTGAGCTGAGAAGCAGTGTCGGAACGCTCCATGGCGGCTTTGACCTGTTGGTTATTGGACTCAATACCTCTAATAACGGTCAGAAGAAGCTCTGACTTGGAATCCGAATCTGGAAGAGCTTCAACCATTCTTTTCATAGAGTGCCACAGGATATACTCATACTGAGAAAAATAGCCTTGATAACTGGCAATACGCATACTTAGAGTGGAGGCAGCAAAGACTCTCTTACCTAATGTATCAATCTTACCAGACTCTTTGTTAATAGGTCGAGCTGTAGTAGTTTGAGGAAGAACGACCTTGTCATTCTCTGCCAGGACTACAATAGGATCCGCAAAGGCTTGGGATGCCAAAATGGGACGATCCTTGGGAGCTGAATACTTATCAATGGATTTAGCCACTGAGGGAATAAGAGCAGGATTATTCCATACCATTTGAGACAGCGTCTCGAAGGAAGGCTGGATCGGAGGAGTCAAATCCGTAGGGATCTCCGAAGCATGAAGATACTGGAGTCTTAATATCTTCCCAGGATCGATGTCTGTAGTCTGGAGAGAAAGAGTGGATCCCAGGTTCTTCAACAGAGACTTAAAGGACAGGTCCTCGACCACAGGCTCTGTAGCAAAGAAAGATCCTGTTTCTCCACTTCATCACCCAACCGAAGGTCTGGGTCAGGCTCAACATCATCTCCTGATGGTCCAGAAAGGACTGTTTGGACAGGAAAGGAGTGAAAATTAGGAGAGGAGGAAATAGCAGAAAAACAAGGAGAGTCCCCAAGGGCTGCTGGCGCCGAGACGGCAAAACGGGCTGAAGACGGCACCAAGGAGGCGCATGGCGCCGAAGAGGCACGCGGCCCCGCAAGCGCCCCCGGCGGCGCCACGAACGACGACGCCCTATCCAACGGCACCACCGGGCGGTGTCATGAGACCCCGCGCGCCATGGACAGCGCCATAAGACCCAGCGGCACCGGAAACGGCCGATAAGCCAACAGACTCCTGCGAAGGCGCCGGAAAAGCCCCAGGAACCTGGAAAGCTAGAGAAGGAAAAACCAGGAGATAAGGGCATCGGTGAGGCCCCTGCGCCGCAGCCATGTGGGGGAAACACTAAGCACGGAGTCGCTGGCACCGAAGAGCGCCACGCGACTAGGAAGGTCCAACCGCCTACCTGATCGCGAGGGCCCGAGGGCTCCGAGGCAACCGAGCCAGGCAGAAGAACCAACCTCCGAGCCCATTGCTCCATAAGAGCGGCCCACTGATGAAACTGCTCATCTGGAGTCCTACCTATAGGCGGGGAGGGACTCCGATGTCGAGGACGACGATTACCGGAAGTCATGATCTTCGAGCAAGGAGACCGGCAACTAGCAACGAACCGAGCCGACGCCAAGCAGACATACCAGAGGGCGACCTCGAGTGATGCCTTTCTTTTGACCTGTGGTCAAGAAGAGCTCGAGGCCAAACGGTGCCGAGAATGCGACCGCTTATTTTATGCCGGCGGGGGGACCGCCCATCCCCCCGGGCATCGGACTGACCGTTGTCGGAACCCCGCTGAGGAGAAGGAGGCTGACCGGACCCAGCCCGGCTGACTGAACAGCTTTCATATGAAGTCTCCCTACCGTCAAGTAAAATTTAAATATTAGAAAAATTTAACAAAAATAGAATAAAATTAAGCGATACTACTTATCGTGATAAAGTTACAAAAAAACAAACTGAAAACTATGCGCTAGTTTGAAGTTTGACTCCCGACAGGCGAGCGACGTCGTCACTGAAGCGCACTCGACGGCAGGAAAAAAGGAACTGAGGCGGTTGGAGGGTCGTCGCCGAGATGGTCATTACCACTCGAGCCGCTGCTCGCGGCGCCGTGTCTCGTGGCGCCGTCTCTCGCGCCGACCCTCCAGCAAAAAGTTTGCTCCCGATGGGTCTTAGTGCCTCCGGCGCTAATCCCACTAGTGTGAATGAGTGGTGCAGACTTATGTCCAGGAAGATTGTTTGTTTTTGGTTTTTCTTTGGGGGCGCTCTTCCCTCTGGCTTCATCCACAGATTGAAGGAAATCTGTTAAGGAACACACATGACCCAGTGAGTACTGAGGGAAGCAATCCCCAGTCTGGGGTGACAGAACAAGTCACGAGTCACCACAAGGTAGAAAAACTTTTGCAAGAAAAAATATATTATTGCTATATTAAAATTAAAAAAAAAACTTTCCCCAATATGCCAGTTTCCAGGGCAGCTGTGCGTGAGACCCTCTTCACAGAGTAAGACTGTCTCACGCACAAGGAAAAGGAGTGCTCCAATTGGCTGTGAGCACTTCCTCAATCTACAACACAGAAAATGGTTGCTCCAGGCAATATCCTTACATATTAGCGATTACATTTTAATCAGTGTTATTTAAATGGAAGTACTCAGTATTGTAAGAATCACCACCACCAAGGCTCATTTCTACAAACTAGAATTGAATTTAGACATCTTAACAAATCAGCTCTGGGAACAGGTGGATAAGAAGCAGCCGAGTGCAGAGTGGGCTTCTAGCACCAAATAAACTCCACTGCAAAATAGTAAAGAAAATGCTTTCTGCTACCCTCACAGTTATTTCTCTCTACTAAACTGGTCTCTGGGCTTCCTTACTCTTGGGCTGTACCTCCTGTTGCTGGTCGTCAGGCAGGATTCAAAGATCTGCAGCAGGGGGCATCAAGCCCTCCCCTTCCAGCTTCCTCCAGTTTACTTCCTGCCTTCAGTGAAGCAGGTACTCTGCAGCAGAGCCCTGTCACACATGGTAGGGCTGAAGAGACTACTTTTTTTTTTATTCTTAATTTTGACTACGCATATACTGCTCAGCAAGAAGGACATGTTTTCACACACTCTATGGTGGGATCCAGTCTCAGCCTTGCAAGCAGCAGACTGGCCCCACCTCTCAGCAGCTAATTTTCCCGTAATTTTGGGCTCCCCTATAATGGTCCTTAGGAGCCTTTTCAGGCAAGGGGGCATATTCAGTTAAGCACCGGAGTGCTTTTAAGGGATGGCAGTGCCTTTTCCAAAATCAACAAGCGGCTCTAGTGCAAGTTTCAGCCGCTCGTCAATGGCACATCTCATTGGCGCGAGTCTAGCAATGTGCCAGGTGCCCTGATGATCTGCCCTCTCGTCGACGAGTGCTGAAGAAGCACTGGCAGTGTAGCGCGTTCCAGGCGCCAGGCCACTCATCAACAAATCAGCCCTCTCATCGACGAGCGCTGAGGAGACATCGCGTTCAGCCTGGAGGAAAGCCAGTAGCGCTGCACTGCTAGCCAGGAAGGGGACGTCGTGAGCAGTGCCTGTGGACCCCCCCCTCCAAACAAAGCCAGGACTTCTCTTTACAATTTAAAAGCCACGACTTTTATTTTCAATTTGGAAAAAGGAAAGCAGCTCTTGAAGGGACAGCACCACAAAACGTCTGATACCCCGGGGGGGGGGGGTACACTGGTAAGGAATCCTTGCCTCAAAAGTCTAGCAGGGGCAAAAAATGTCAGCACTGCAAATCCACACTCCTGATCATTTTTGCTGGCTCACTCTGCCTCACATGTGAAAAGGCAGCAGCTGCTAACGGGGAGGACTCAGACGACGCAATCTCTCCCTCGACACAGACAAATACCCAAGAAAAAACTGAACAACTAGCTAGTTCCAGGTCAGACAGAGCAATAGCAACCAGGGATACCCAAGCAGCGACCGCCCCCTCCCTGGATCCCGAACTTATAGACAGGTTAAATAGAGCCTTTGCTATGGACCCTGCATGCTTTGAATGTCAACTTCCAGGGCTCCCTGATATGAAACCCCACAAAAAAGCAAAAAGGAAAAGGATCCCCTCCCCATCTGATGAGGGGCGGCTATCCTCACATCACTTCAACACGAAGAAGAAATCCAGATACAGGGGAGATTGTCCGAGAAGGATGACCACCATTCATCACGCCACAGGAAGAAGAAAAGTTCTCATTCCCGGAGTAGATCTAGGGGCACGCACAAGGGAAAACATCGCAGAGAATATTCCCTGAACTCCTCAGACACCAGCTCTTCCCCCGAAGAGAGGGAGATACTGGGCTTATCAGACTCTGATGACTCCCCATCCAGAAACTCTGACTTGGAGAACCTTGATTTCTTTATTACAAAGGTCATATCCGAGATACATCTCTGATCTTCTCCGCCTGTCCCTTCCCAGCCCAAACAGACTTTTCACTTGGCATCTACCTCCAAACCGGCCACAGCCTTCCGTATTCCTCCCGCCATAGAGGACTTACTAAAAGAAGAATGGTAAGGTCCAGAAATACAGGTTACTCACCTATAACAGGAGTTCTAGGAATGGTATATGTTGTTCATCCACACTCATTGGCAGGTATCCTTGCCGCTTTAAATCTTGCCGGAAGGTCTTCAAGCTTGCTCCTCCCACCCACCCGGGTGGTATAACTCTCGGCTCCGCCCCATGACGCCAGATCTGGCCCGCTGGAAGCTCAGGTTGTGCTGGCCGGCGAGAACAGGGAGTCAGGGATGAACAAATATACCATTCCTAGAACTCCTGTTACAGGTGAGTAACCTGTATTTCTAGGACATGGATATGTTGTTCATCCACACTCATTGGCAGACTCCTAGCAGTTCTCCGGGAGGAGGAGGCAAGCGCACACCCCAATACTTACTTGGGAAAGAGAGACTGAGAACCGAGGCCCCAAAACCAGCATCCCGGGTGACTCAAGGTCGATGTGGTAGTGGGTAATGAAGGTGTTTGCTGACTTCCAGGTAGCAGCCCTGCAGATTTCCTGGATAGGACGTCCCTGGAAGCAGCCACCGTTGCAGCAGTATGGCGGGTAGAATGAGCTCTTATCCTCTGGGAGGCTCCATGCCCGCCAACTTATAGCAGAGATCTATGCAGGAGGTTACCCACCTGCTTATCGTCCGCTTGGCTGCAGGTCTGCCAGATGCGGCTTCAGCGTAGGTGACAAACAGCTGGCGAACCTCTCCCAATTTCAGCCGTAGCTCCTTATAATATGCGCGCCTTCTAGGTCCAGAGTATGGAGCCTATATTCGCCTCCGGTGTGATTGGGGTAGAACACGGCAGAGTCAACACCTGGTTAAGGTGAAACTCCGACACCACCTTCGGAAGGAATTTCGGTGGGAGCAGGACAACCTGTCCCTGTGGAAGACCAGGTAAGGAGACTCGATGGAAGCGCCTGGAGCTCTCCCATCCTTCTGGCTGACGTGATAGCCACCAAGAAGGCGGTCTTCCACGACAGGTGAGAGAGAGCACACCTGTGCATAGGTTCGAATGGCTTGCCCATGAGCTTTGCCAGTACCAGCAGTAGATCCACGGAGGTGGGGGTTCCCTGACTGGAGGGAAATGTGATCAAGGCCTTTGAAAAGCCAGACCACCTTCTCCTGCGCCACCCACTGCTTCTGCACACGCACCGTAAGCAGAGATGGCTGCCAGGTGCACCCTTAGGGTCACGACCTAAGCCCTTGACTAGAAAGGGACCATAAATAGTCCAAGATGCTTGCCAAGGAACAGGAGGAAGGGTCCAAGCCCTTGCTCTGACAACAAATGGAAAACCTTTTCCATTTGAAGGCATAGCATTTTCTGGTCGACTTCACGGGACGCCCTAACTACATTGAGGACCTCGTCGGAAAGACCCAAGGCCTGGAACTCTAGCCGCCAGGAACCAGGCCGTCAGGTGCAGGGATTGAAGGTCCGGATGGAACACCTTCCCTGATGGACTGAGAGCAGGTCGGGCGAGCTGGAAGCTGCCGCTGAGTCCTGGAGCTGAGACTGAGGAGATCTGGGTACCAGAACTGGCGAGGCCAGTCTGGGGCTATCAGAATCACCTGCGCCTTGTCCTTCCTCGCCTTGAGAAGCACCTTGTGGATCAAGGGAAATGGGGGAAAGGCGTAAAAGAGGCCCGGGGTCCACTGCCTCGAGAAGGCATCCCCCTGCAGCGAGCCCTGCTGAGGGGGCATGGAACAGACTCAGCCGCTGCTCTCCCTGAGGCAAACAGGTCCACCTGAGGTGTGCCCCAAAGGGAGAACAGATGCTGTACTACCTCCGGCAGGAGAGCCCACGTGGGATGCAGCCCCTATCCGGCTCAGGGCATCGGCCAGGGTGTTGGAGGCTCCTGCCACGTGAATGGCTAGGAGATCCGCCTCAGGCTGCGCACGGTGACCAAATGCGGAGAGCTTCCTTGCATAGAAGCATGGAGCGCGTCCCGCCCTGGCGGTTTAGATAGTACATGGTCGTGGTATTGTCCGTCTGGACTCGGACCACTTGACCCCGGAGGAACGGAGCAAAGGCGGTGAGAGCTAGGCGGACCGCTCGGAGCTCCAGCAGGTTGATGTGGCATCGGGACTCCCGCGGGGACCAGAGGCCATGAGCCCGGTGTTCCCCCAGATGGGCACCCCAACCCATCAGAGAGGCATCGGTCGATAGAAAGACCGTCGGCTCGGGGCGGACGAACGGGATACCCTCCTGCAAATGATCTGGAACGGTCCACCACTGGAGAGCGTTCCACATCCCCTGTGTCACCGACACAAGCTGGTCCAAGGGATCGCAGCGTTGTGACCACTGGCTGGCCAGTCCCCACTGAAGGGGACGCATGTTCCAGCGGGCCCAACGGACCACGCTGGTGCAGGCCGCCATGAGACCCAGGAGGCGCAGGAAGTCCCGGCAGGGCGCAATTGCCCAACCAGAAATGATCGGGCAAAGGAGGAAAGAACCTCGGCCCTGTCCGCTGGAGCCGCTGCTGGCTCGAAGAGAGTCGAGCTCGCTCGATGAATAGAATCACCTGCTTCGCCCGAGTTCCGACTTGGCCTCGTTGGATAAGGAGGCCCAGTTGAAAGCAGACCTGGAGGGCCAGATCTCTGGACCACTCCGCCTCCTTCCTGGAGGGAGCTGCTATCAGCCAGTCGTCCAGGTAAGGGTACACCGGACCCTCGGCGCCAAGAGGAATGCTGTCACCACTGCCATGCATTTGGTGAAGACTCTGGGAGCTGGAGACAAGTCGAAGGGCATGGCTTGGAACTCGAAGAGGGATCCTTCCGCTCGGAAGCGAAGGAATCTCTGGTGAGACGGACGGATAGGGACGTGAGAAAACGCGTCCTGCAAGTCCAGAGAGCAGAACCACACGCCGCGTTCCAAGGATGGTATTATCTGAGCCAGAGTGACCATCCTGAAGGTTCGAGACCTTAGGAACTTGTTTAGGTCGTGTGGATTGAGAATGGGGCGCCAGCCCCGTCTGTTCGAACCAGGAAGTACCTGGACACAAACCCTGGGTCTGAAGGAGGGTCCACCACTCTCTTACCACCTCCTTCTGGAGGAGGAGAGCGATGTCGGCTCGACGAGCCGCCAGTGAGGCTGGGGATCCCGAAGCCCCAGGACGGCTCTGAAGAAGGTGGTGCCTGCTCGATTCCAGAGGCAGGCCTCTTCCCACCACCTCAAGACCCACCTGTCCGTGGTAACAGCGGACCAGGCGGAACGGAAGTGCCGGAGCCGTCCCCCCACGGGGGGACCCAGGGGTAAGGTGATGGGAATGGGGGCGACACCCCTCAGCCAGTCACTGGGCAGGCTTGGAGGAGGGACCGGCCGAGGGACCTCCTGGGCCCTTTCCTCCCTGCCTCCTGTTAGAGGAAGCCGGCGGCTTGGGTTTGGGATGCCAAGGCCGAGCCTGCTGGCCCTGACGTTGCTGGGCCGGGCGCGACGGGGGCACAGAAGGACGAAAGGGCTTAGGCTGTGGTTTGCGGCCTTTGTCCTTCTGAGCGGAAGAGACCGAGTCCAAGGTAGCATTGGACTTCTCGATCCTCTGCAGGTGACCTTCCACCCCAGGGCCGAAGAGGTCAGTCCCCAAAAAGGGAACATCCGCCAACTTGTGCTGGGTATCCGAAGTAAAGGTGGATATCCTCAGCCAAGCCCGCCGACGCATGGCCACTGCGGCCGCCACCGATCTGGCACATGAGTCCCCTATATCCAAAGCAGTCTGGAGCTGCTGTTTGGCCACTGCCCTGCCCTGGTCCCGCACCTGCTTAACCGTAGTCTGCAGATCGGCGGGAAGATGAGGGATGACCTCATCCAGGGAGCCCAACAGGGCATGAGAAAAATGTGCCATGAGGACGGCCGAACTGGCCTGACGAAGGCCGAGAGAGGACGCAGCGTAGACTTTTCGCCCGACATAGTCCAATTTCTTGGACTCCTTGTCAGGAGGTTTGTCCACATCCCTGGCGTTGCCGGCGCACCGGAAAACGCTGTCGGTAACCAACCCCTCAGCAGAGGGTGTTCAAAAACGGACAAGGAACGTAGGGGACGCATACTTCCTGGCCATCCTGGCCGGGCGCAGGGCAGGAAGCAGGCGCTGCCAAAGCTCCAGTGCCGGACCCACTATGGCCTCGGCCACCGGAAAGGCCTCCGCCGGAGAATCCCTCGGTCCAGAATCTCCGTGAGGGGATACCTGGCCCGCTTGGAACGGGTTCGAGCTCCATCCCGGTGGACTCGAGATGAGCCAAGAAGTCCTAGGAAGGACGACGGGCTATCGTCCATTGACTGACCTCCTGAAGACCCAAGTCCAGTCGCTTGGAGAAAAGGAGGAATCATCTTCGACTCGGAAGAGTCCTCGAAGACTGCCTCTGGCCTGAGCCACCCTTCACCTGCCGAGGTCGGTCGGGAGTGAGGGTAACTGACAGCCGATGGGGTAGACCCTTAGTCGACCGAGAATCCTTGGTCGGAGCCCCAATTGGTGGCTGTGGAGGCGGAGGTTCCACCGGAATCGGTGGAGCAGCTGGTTTTGGCCGAACAACCGGCCTGGGTATAGGCTCCTCGGATAAGTCGAGGGGTTGTGTCGGCCGTTCCAGTGACAGCCACTTAATGGCCGGGGAAGGCGACGGGTCGGCTATTCCCGGCCAGGGCTTTGTTACAACATAAGGTCTCGTGCCGTCCGCGTAATTTACGCAAGCCTCCTCATCCGGAGAGGAGGACGACGAAGGCGACGCCGCCACCGCGTGCCGAGACCGAGACCGCTTATGACGGTGGACTGCTGATCAGCTGAAGAGGTCCGAGACCGGAGTCCCGGAATTTCCGAGGTCGGTGCGGGGAGGTGTCGGCCGGAACCGGCACTCCCTTCGGCTCGGATGGTCCATCCGAGGGCTCCGGAACCGGAGGCACAGGCGAGCCCACGGGATCCTCAACTCCTCCCGGGGGAACCGGGAGAGGGGAATCTCGGCTGCTAAAGGCGACAGCTCGCCCAATGGGTCGAGAAAATCTCGACTTCATCGGTGGAGTCTCCGGGTCAACTGACCTGACGGGACACTGTGGAGGCCAGTGGTCAAGCCGAAGGAGCCGACCGGCCGGGCCGGTCGACGGCCCGGGAGAGGGACCTTTCCCTCCCCAGAGCGTCGACGGAGGGACTTACCTGTCCCTCTTTTGGACCGAGAATAAGGTCCCAGAGCGTAGGTCCTTCTCCTTTAGTGGAGAGGGACAGACAAAGCTCCTTAAAAGAAGCCGTGTAAGAAGAGCCCAGGGAGAGCAGGATAAATGCGGCGGCCGAGGAAGATACTGACCGCGCCGCCTCCTTTTCGAGGGCTTACCATCCGGCCGAAGGATCCGGCCGAGTTCACGCGACACCGCCAACCGCCTCCTTGGACTTCACCGGAGTGGAAACGCTTCGACGCCCAGTTGCACCGGGCAGCACGGTCTTCGAGGACGAGGGCCGAGAAAGATGAGCCACAGGTCGCAAGCCCGGGCGGGTCAGGCTCAAGGCCCAAGCAGTAGACACACGTGAGTGTGGATCCGTCCGAGACATCTTCATCCGCATGGGCACTCAAACCGGAGTCGATTTGTCCATCGCAGCCGCGAGGGATAGAAGACCAAGTCTTTTTGCAAATTTTATTTTTAAATCCAAAGCGGAGAAACAGGAACCAGTCTCAAACGCAGGGCGTTAAGGAGGAACCTGAGCTTCCAAGCGGTAAGGAAGATCTGGCGTCATGGGGCGGAGCCGAGAGTTATACCACCCGGGTGGGTGGGAGGAGCAAGCTTGAAGACCTTCCGGCAAGATTTAAAGCGGCAAGGATACCTGCCAATGAGTGTGGATGAACAACATATCCATGTCCCTAGAACACACATATTTCGGTTCCCCAACAGATCTCTAAACTTCTAAAGTTTGACAAGAAGCAGTGAGAAAAGTGATTAGACTGCCTCAGGATCAATCCACTGATTTATAATCTAATCAAAAAGACAGTCATCCCTGCGAAGGAGGGGCTTCACTAAGGAACCCAGTGGACAGAAAAGTGGATGCCTTGCTGAAGAAGGCCTTTCAAGCATTGGCAACTTCACTTAACGTGGCAACAGCGAATCTCTTCTCAGTCACAGCCGCCCTTTTCTGGGCATCGGATCTAGTTTTTCAATTTGCTGAAGACCCAGAGAAAAACTTGCCAGTTACTCTTCAGCTACAGTTAACGGACCTAGCATCAGCTTATGCAGCCGACGTGCCTGAGGAGGCAGTCAGGTGCGCTGCACGGACCATGTTTTAATCAAACCTCAGCTCGCCGTAACCTCTGGCTTCAGGCCTGGCAAGCAGAACGCCTCTTCCAAGAGTCATCTGGTAAATGTGCCATACGAAGGAAATCTCCTGTTCAGTTCAGCCCTGAAGGAGGCGGTGAAGGAATCTGTGAAGTCAGCCAAGGTACACATGCCCCAGTCCAGGGGCAAATCCTGGTCCTCAGACTAACTTTTCTGGGAAAATAACGTGGTTTTCCTCCCGCAACCAATGTAACTTTAGAGGTGGGATCCAGTGCCGGTGGAGGCTCCAGAGACACTGGCAACAACCACCACAAAAAGTCCCAATGAAGCCACCTGGACCTATCCTCGAGTAGGGGGCAGACTTTAAAAATTCCTGGAGGAATGGGTCCATACGACGTCTGACAAGGGTTACCTGATAGAGTTCAAGTTCAAGCCACCCCTACCGCATGTGGTGCCCTCCCCTATCTCAAATGACCCATCCAAAAGACAGGTGATGTTACAGGCCATCACAGACCTTCTACAAGCGGGCGTGATCAAGCAGGTTCCTCCCACAGAGTTCAGTCGGGGGGTATACTCCCTATTCTTCATCGTGCCCATGCGCACAGGTGGTTTCAAACAGGTCTTAGACCTCAAATTCCTAAATAGTTTTGTACGCAGCAGACCCTTCAAAATGGAAATCTTGTCATCAATCATCAAGGAACTACAGCAAGGGGACGTTATAGCATCCATCGACCTGCAAGATGCGTACTTGCATATTCCCATCCAGGGAGCCCACAGGTAATATCTCAGATTCAAGGTGGGGAGCAACACTTGCAGTTCAAAACCCTTCCTTTTCGACCTCTTGTCAGCACCAAGGACATTCTCAAAGGTGCTGGTAACAGTCATTGCTCACCTTCAGAACAGGGGGATACAGCCTTTCCCTTATCTGGATGATAGCCTCATTAAGGCCCCCGACGCTCAACCAAGTAGCACATGCAGTGACAGAGGTTGTCCGGTGCCTCTCAGCACATGGATTTGTCAACAACTGAAAGAAGAGCTCCCACCCCAACTCCGAGCCAGTACTTGAACCACCTGGGGACAGACTTCAGGACTCAGACCAACAAAGTTTTTCCCACAGAATCAAAATTCAGGGACCTACTAAAGCTCAACAAATGTCTCACGGCAACCCAGCTGCCAGCACAGACCTTCATGCAGCTAATTGGGATTCTAGTGTCATTGGCAGATTCAGTCCCTTGGTCTCTGGTGCACATGCGACCCATTTAAACCCACCTGCTCAGGCAGTGGTCCCAGTCCAGACACAGCCAGCATCAGCTAATCCCAGTTTCTCAGCAGATAAAATCCTCCCTCCAGTGGTGGTCTCGGAGATCAAATGTTATGAGTGGGCGAAAGCTAAGGCATCCACACCAACTCAGAATCACGACCAATGCAAGCCTCAGGGGATGGGGGGCCCACATGCATCAGCTGTCGGCACAAGGCAAATGGTCCCTAGTAGAATCAAGGTACAGCATAAACGTCGGGATGAGGGCAGTTCACCTAGCCCTGATACACATCAGTCAACAAGTACGCAATCAAGATGTTTTGATTCTAACACACAATCGGACAATGATGGCCTACATCAACCATCAGGGAGGTACAAAAAGCTCACAACTGCTCCTAGCGTCACTGTTTCTCTTTCAATGGGCAGAGCAACAGCTGGCAAGTATAAGAGCCATGTACATTCCAGGTCAGGAAAATGTCACAGCAGACTGGCTAAGTCGACGGGATGTCTTACCACGGAAGTGGGAGCTGAAGGATAGCGCCTTCCACCTTCCTAACAGAACAGTGGGGCAATCCCCAAGTAGATGTCCGCATCCAGGCAAAACTCCAAGGCAGAACAATTTTGCTCCCTGGCCAGGGACGAGCTAGTGGTAGCTCAGGACACCTTTTCCCTAGACTGGGGTCAGTTTTGCCTCCTGTATGCCTTCCTTCCGTTACCATTGCTTTCCAGAGTTCTGCAAAAAGTGGCACGAGACAGAGAAGAGATCTTCCTAGTCTGTCCTCGGCCTCACCATCCTTGGTTCCTGCTTCTCATTCAGCTGTCAATAGGACCACCGGTACATTTCCAATTCAGTCTGGACCTTCTCCATCAGGGGCCGGTCCTGCACCCCAATTTGAGCAATCTATCCCTCTCAGGTTGGAGACTGAGCGGGAAACTTTCAAGGAACTAGGCTATACGCTCCGTTAATCGAAATGATGGTGAATTCACGTTACCCCTCCTGTTCTAGAGTGTATTACCGCATCTGGAGGAAATTCTTGTTCTGGCTTCAATCCAGAGATATGCAGGACCAGCCACTATCATTACCTATGCTATTACAGTTTCTTCAAGAGGGATTTGACAAGGGGCTGCAACCAGCCACCCTAAGAGTTCAGGTCCCAGCCCTAGGAGCACTCTTGTTCGTAGACTCGGGAGAATCACTGGGCTCACACCCTCATGTCAGAAGGTTTCTAAGGGTGGCAACGTTAAAATGCCCCCAATTAAGCCAACAGTTCCACCTTGGAGACTTAACCCGATTTCAAAGCCTTGACCAAGGAGCCTTTTGAACCTCTTAAGGAAACTTCCATCATGCATCTCACAATGAAGGTGTTTTTTCTGGTAGCTATTATTTCAGTATGGAGGATCAGTGAGCTGGGAGTGCTGTCCACCAAAAACTCATACACGGTTTTTCATCAGGACTCTGTGGTTCTTCGTACAGATCCAGGGTTTTTACCCAAAGTTATGTCCCCTTTCCATTGCAATCAAGATCTTATCCTTCCTTCTGTCCTCATCCCAAAAATGAAAAAAGAAAGGGAATTTCATATCCTAGACCCAAGAAGAGCTTTGAAGATGTATATCAAGAGGACAGAAGATATACATAAAACGCCAAGCTTGTTCATTTTAACTACAGGCCACAATATGGGTAAAAAAAGCATCAAAAGACTCAATAGCCAGATAGATCAGATCAATCATCACCACGGTTTACGACAAGGCCGAGGTACCTCTGCCCAGCCTAGTCCGAGCACATTCCACCAGAGCTATGGCCACTTCATGGGTGAATTTCAGAGAAGCATCTCCAGCAGACTTATGCAGGGTGGCCACTTGGTCATCCATTCACACATTTACAAAACTTGTACAAGCTGGACATGATGTCCTCGGCAGAGGCATCCTTTGGCCACCAAGTGCTTCAGGCAGTGGTGGACTTTTAAGGACAATGGACATTCTTCCCACCCAGGACATCTGGGGATGCACTGCTTCTGTATATCCCAAGAGTAAGGAAGCCCGGAGACCAGCTTAGAAAAGAGAAATAGAAAATTTACAGGTATTTACATTTCTTTCTCCAATGGCTGGTCTCCAGGCTTCAGATTCCCTCCCAGAATGTATATACCATACTTCACCATTTTGAAGCTGCCCTCAAATACAAGCCGCAACTGAAAACAGATTTACTAGAAGAAGCCACCCCCGATTTGTAGCCGCAGCTTCTAAACTGGTAGATTTCACCATTTCAAACCTATCAGTGTCCTACAAGAAATTTAGATAACCTCCAAAGAAAGGAAACAATCATTTATCAGATTGATGCCATTGAGTAGCATCTACTTTCTCCAGTACACTTAGTACATGTAATGAACACAGGTACCTGCTCTCCAGTCGGCATTCTCCGGTCAACAAGGACCACATGGTTGCCTGTTATCTGTGCTCCTTCTAAGCTCATGAGTCTCCCTGTCTGTCTTCTCTGTCAGCAGTTCTGTACTGTAGTTTGAGAGCTAGTGGGTTTAATTTGTTTTTTTAAGTTAATATTACACTGGAGAGCAAGAGAGAGAATGAGCAGAGGGAACTGAGGAAACAGGTTCCGGAATCAGGATCAGCTTGCTAAAAGACGCAACAAACCACCAGTAAGCAGTAAGCATCTAGAGAACAGCTAATATTACACTGGAGAGCAAGAGTGAGGAGTGAGAGTCAGCAGATGGAGCTGAAAGAAAACAAGGCCAGGAATCAAGATCAGCATGCTATGGTACTGCATTTCTAAATTTCTTCATTTTGGTGACAGTCAAAACACAATATCAGCATTTCAGGGCTTATCAATTGAAGCCGCCCCCAAATAGTAGCCTTCCCCATTTAGAAGCCGCAGCTCGAAATAAAAAAAATGCAATAGAAGCTACGGCTTCTAAACGGTGAAATACGGTAGTTGGCCGGCCTCAGGGCCATGGTTGCCTTAAACTTTGTGTTTTGTTTCCAAGTTCTCATAGTAGTGCTACATTTGGACTACGTTTCGGAAATACTGGAGGAAGCCGGAAGGGGAAGGCTAAATGCCCTGTTGCAGATCTTTGAATCCTGCCTGACAACCAGCAACAGGAGGTACAGCCCAAGAGTAAGAAAGCCCGGAGACCAGCCGTCGGAGAAAGAACATTTACAGGTATTTAAATATCGATTTCATTCCATCAGAAAATGTGTTGCCACCACACACTTCGCAAAACGATGTCTGGATAACCATACACATCAAAGGTGTGTTTCTACCTTCTCCTCTAGGAGGGAGAAGGTTATTCTGCCACTGTACAGGTCATTGGTGAGATCACACCTGGAGTAATGTGTCCAGTCCTGGTGCTCCTACCTTAAGAAAGACATCAAACTACTGGAGGCCATACAGTGGAGAGCAACCATACTGATCCAGGGCATGGGGGACAAAACATACAAGAAGAGACTGAGGAACATGTAGTCTCTGGAGGACAGGAGAGAGACAGATGGGATATGACCGAGACATTCAAGTACCTAAAGGACATAAATAAAACCAAGACAGTGGACATCTTTAATCTAAGGAAGGAGAGTACAACACGTGGGTCATGGCCTGAAATTGGTGGGGAGCAGATTCAGGAAGTAAATGAGAAGGCACTTTTTCACAGAAAGGGTGGTGAAAGGGTGGAATGAGTTGACAGAGGAGGTGGTGGTGGCGGCAAGGCCAGTGACCAGTTTTAAGAGGGGTTGGGACAGGGTAAAGAAGAATATTCGGTCAACAGGGAACACAAGGGGGATGGGCCACAGCGAGAGGGGGTGGGTGAACAACTCCAGGAGGAGTGGTGTGGGCAGCTACTTGGTATAACTAGCCGCGCACTCGAGCAGACTCAATAAACCATTATGGCCTGTATCTGCTGGCAATTTTGTATGTTCATATGAACCTTGGGGTTGTTATGACATCAAACGACCTTTCAAGCTTCGCTCGAGGTCACTAGGCAGATACTGTTCAGAGGAGAGGGGCAAAAGGAGTTGGCATGTGCAGAGTTTGTAATGTGAAGCAGCTACTGTGGTACAACAGCATCTGTAAATGTATGGCTTTACACGATGACAACCACCTCTCAATGGAAACCAACCCTCATTGTGCGTGGTTACCCATGCATTATTCTGACATTCTGTTTTTATGTTAATGTGCAAAATTATTATAAATAAAAGAAACAGACAATATAAGAAAAACAAGCTGAAATGTGTCAAACATGTGTTTTCCAAAGTGCTGTCAGAGGCACCACACTTTAATTTCCTGCATTAGATTCCAGTAGACAGATTTCAGGACTTATGGGGGAAGGGTGCATTTTCTAGAGCTCCCAAGTCAGTCAGACATTGGTCCTGTAATTCCAGGGTGATTGTCTGGTGTTGTCTTGTAAGTTGCATTATTTCAGACAGAACCTGAATTGCTATTTTTCCCCCAAATAACCAACCGAAGTCTAGGATACAATGTTCCTGCAAACCTGCTTTGTTGTACGGTACAATACAGGGATCCCTGTCAATTTGGGAACCCTAGAAAAACTGCGCTCCCTCTTTCAAGCAGGTGGTACCTTAGCGGTACACAAGAAACACCTTTATTCTTGTTAAAAGAAAAAAAAAAAAAAAACACAGAACAGAGAGCATCAGTCCGATAGTCTGTATGGGTATTTCCCACCTACCTAGTCGTCAACCAAGGAAAAACAAGGACAGCCTGGAGACGGTGAAATGTAGAGTAACCAAAACTATTCAGGGCCAGCAGGGTAGATCCCATGAGGATCAGCTTAAAGCACTGAACAGGTACTCTCTTGAGGCCACACGAGACAGGGATGACATAAGAGACCTTCCAGTCCCTGAAAGGAATGAACATGGTAAACTACGATTAACTATTTAATAGGCGCAGCGCATCTAGAACAAGAAGACACAAGTGACAGCTGGTGGAGGAGGGGGTCGGAGGCTCAGGAGAGACATGAAAAAGTTGTTTTTACAGAGAGAGTGGCTGAGCCATAGAACACTCTGCCAGCTAAGGAGATGGGCACCAAAACCATTAATGGTTTCAAGCAAGGCTAGGACACAGCTAAGGGCTTAGTAGTTACCCAGGAGCTAGCAGTAGCAAGACAGGGAGCAAAGGGGAGGACAGGGTAGACAAAAACCCAGTACAGACAAAAGGCCTCGGGGTACGACAGGTGACAGACTGGAAGGACCACTGGTTTCTTTCTGCAGTCACTGTCTATGTTTCAATTTGTTGTGAGTGGCCAAAACGTTTCCAGTGTGCTCACCCAGCTTCCAAAAATTATGATTCCAGGATGAGCCATCTGCCAGTCTTGTGGTGCAGAAGCTGCCACCTGGGAGAATGGGCTCCATATGGAAGCCTCAAAATCATACTTTGAAGCCATCTGGGGGACTGTGCACGTAGTGTAGGTTAGTCTCTCGGCACCTAGGGACAGCTCAGGTCCCACGCCTACTCTCCCAGTTGGAGGAAGGAAGAGCTCCGTTGTAGTGACCTCAATCATCTGGAGGGGGTTACACGAGGAGGAAAGAGCAGGGTGGGGGTAATAAAACAAAAATTTAGAAAGCAAGTTAGTGTTCACCCAATGGCGCAGCTGTAGCGCAGTACATTCCAACGTGGGAAACTCCAATTCAGAAGTGATCCTGAGCCGCAGCAGTGGGTAGCCGTTGTTTGGGGGAGGGGAGTATGCCGGAAGCTGTACTGCATTCCATGGCTATAATACTACTGTCGTAGGCCACGGAGGGTGACCCTACTTTCACAGCAGGAAACTGTGGCTCACAAGACAGGGGTCAAAATTAAGTTTTGCAGCCACTAGCCAGCAGGGCTAGCGAGAGGGGAAAATCCACTGGCCCTGCAGACATTTTCGCTGACCCAGACAGCGTACAAACTGAAGCACTGCCTTCTCCTGTAGAAGCCTGCAGTGCTAGTTAAATGAAAATCTTACAAGGCAGATACAAAATCTACCAGCATTTGGCTAGAAGGCCGGTGTCAATTTCGACCCCTGTAAAGGCAACCTTTGGGCAAGGTGCAGCACCATCAGGGAAACGAATGGCACAAAACAAAAACAAAAACAGAAAACCGGCCCGGTGGCTGAGGAGCTGGATGCCTTACCTCGTGCTACACCGGCGGTTCGGGAACGGATTCAGGTCGCTCAGGGGTCGGCCGGGGCAAGGAAGCATTGGGCGCCTGCCAAGAGCTCTCCTTCCTCAGACTGGCAGATTGGGGCGGGGGTCTCAGCATTGCGCTGTAGACTGACACCCAGTGGAGGCTGGGGTCAGCACAGGCACGATGCTAGAATGGGGTAGACCCATGAACAGGGCGTAAGACTGCCTCTGCAGAGGTGAAGAGTCACCCCACCCACTGCACGTGCATGGGTCTAATGAGAAAATGGAAACAGGGTTCAGAGCTGGAAGGCTGTGCCCATGCTCCCCCCTCCCCAGCAATCTAGATGTTGGTTTTGGCTTCCGGTGGGGGTGGGGAGAGGCCGGCGCCCTTCACCACCGACCCTGTCATGGAGGGGTGAGCGAGTGGAAAGCCCAGAGAGATAAGTCCCCTCCGAGCCACCTGCCAGCTCAGGACGAGGTGTAAAAGTATATATGGAAAGAAAAATAAAAGAAACGCAACTAGGTCTGCCAAAAGATGATGACCAGTAGTTGTCTTGGGCCCTCACAACACTGAGCAGTTCCTGCCAGACCATGGTGATCAGGCTAGGAGATCACTGTAGGTGAAGTACAGTACTGTGGGGATTTGGATTGAAAGAAAAAGATGAAGTATTTGAAGGGGAAAAAAACAAGTACGTCACTGCCATGCCGGGACGTACAGCAAATATCACAGTAAGGTACCGACAAATACAAATACTGTCACACATTCTCCACAGCTGAAAACAATTTGGTCCCAAGCTGTGATGCTTCAAAGGAGCAGGGTCTCATGAACAAAAGGGACCTCGAGCCAGGCTAAATTAACGGAAGGTTGTTTTTTTTTTTTTTTCTGTTTGTTTTTGCAATGCATCATTTCAAGGAATCAGTATGAAAAGTATGAAATGCTGCAGGAAAAAAGCCAAAGGAAACAAACCACTCAGGCCCTGGGACCTAAAAATTTGACATGGCAGCTGAAGAGCTGGCCGCACTGTGACTTGGCAAACTTCTGTTTCTTGTGGAGCAAGTTATGATATCCTAGACATCCAATACTGTTCCTTCAGATAAACAGCAGCCCAGAAATATACAGCATCAATTGAATTTATGCAATACCTCTCATGTGTGACGTACCCGGCAGTGCAAGGAAATACTGGTGGTGCGATCACACTGCGCAAGACAAACTGAGCAACTGCCTTCACCTGCAGTACAACATCCCTTACACAACTGTGCACAAGTGAATTAGAGCCACGATGGGTTTATTGATTTTGTAATATATGGATAATGAAATAACACCCCCAAAATGCATACAGAAAATTCCTTGCAATACATTAGCTAGTCCCGTATTAGTATACTTCCGGCCGAATAATACTATACTAACATACTAAAATGCCAGCAGAATATGCCTAACGGTCTTTCGTGTCTGCTCGTTTGGTCAGCCCCCACCCTGGGTGCTGACCTTGCTGTCCCCCTCGCCTTCTCTGGCTTCTCCCTTCCCAGTTCCGGATATTCTTGCTGCATTGGATTTTGCTTCCAGAACCCTTCCCCTGTACCTGTCCCACCCCCTCTTGAACCCCTCCACTGTCTCTGCCTCCACCAGCCCCCTAGGTAGTGCATTCCATGGCTCCACCACCCTCTCAGTGAAGTAGCACCTCCTCCTTTCTCCCCTGAATCTTCCCCCCTCCAGCTTCCACCCATGCCCTCTAGTGGCCCCTTCCTTGAAGCACCCTGACTGTTCCTCCCCTATTTACCCTCTTCATGTACCTGAAGACCTCTATCATGTCCCCCGGTTCCTTCTCTCTTCCAATGTGTACATATTTAGCTCTTGAGCCTCTCTCCCATAGGTCCTATCCCCAAGCCCCAAATCATTTTGGTTGCCCTCCTCTGGACCCTCTCCAGGAGGTTAATGTCCCTCTTAAGTGTGGCCTCCAAAACTGCACGCAGTACTCCAGGTGCGGCCTCACCAAGCAGTTATACAGAGGGAGTATCACTTCCCTCCTTCTGGAGGTGATCCCCTAGCGATGCATCCCAGCATCCTGTTGGCCTTGGCCACTGCCCTCCTACAAGTCTCAGAGTTGTTCATCTTGACATCCACCACCACCCCAGGTCCCTCTCAGCCATTGAGACTCATGTATTCCCCCCAGGGTGTACACTTGGCCCGGGTTTCTGGCCCCAGGTGGAGTACCTTGCATTTCCCTGCATTGAACCTCAGCTTCCACTTTCTAGACCATCTTCCAGAGCCTCCAGGTCCCCTGCAGGGCCACCCTCCCTCCTCCCCATCCACCACCGCCCCCAGTTTGAGTCATCTGCAAAGAGACTCATCTCACTCCTGATTCCTGTCCTTATGTCAGATACGTGGGTGTTGAACAGAAGGGGCCCAGGACTGATCCTGTGGGACCCCACTAATGACCCTCCTTGGGGATGAGACTATCCCACCAACTACGACCCTCTGGGTCCGGCCCTGGAGCCAATTGCCTAGCCATCTGATCATCTGGTTTCCCACCCCCATTTCTCCTAGCTTATCCAACAGGCCCACGTGAGGAACAGAGTCAAATGCCTTGCTGAAGTCTAGAAAGAGGACATCCACTGGTCTACCCAGGTCCAAGGCACTTGTCACCCAGTCATAGAACTCCACCAGGTTTGTCTGACACAAGTTCCCCGGGATGAATCCATGCTGTCTATCGTCCAGGCACCCTGACTTATCCAGGTCCCCCCCAGCCTCTCCTTGACAATGCCCTCCATCACCTTGCCCACCACCGATGTCAGGCTGACAGGCCTGTACTTCCCTGCCACCTCCCTTGATCCCCCTTGTGAATAGGCACTACATGCGCCACCTTCCAGTCTTGGGGCACCCACCCTGTCCTCAGAGAGATGGTGAAAAGCTCTGCCAGGGGTTTCGCCAGGACATCTGCAAGTTCCTTCAGCACTCTAGGATGTAATTTATCCGGCCCGGTGCTTTCTCCCTCTTAAGGGAGCTGAGGGCTTCCCTCACTCTCTCTGCTGCGATTTCCACTTCTGGTACCTCTTCTCCCTGCTTAGCCCTCCCCCCACCTGCCAGTGATGCCTCCCCCTCTCCCCAGACCTGCCGATCGGTAAGGGTCCCCCCCTCCTCATTATCTCTGTCTCCTCCCATGTATGATGCAGCATCCCCATTTTCCCTGGTGAAAACTGAGGTGAAGTACTCATTTAGTACCTCAGCCTGCTCCCCTGGGTCTTGTGCCCATCTCTCCCCTGATTTAATCCTGCTAATCTGCCCCTTCACCCTTCGTCTTTCCCCAATGTATCTAAAGAACCCCTTTTTCCCTCTCCTAATTTCCCTGGCCAGGCTCTGCTCCTTCCTTGCCTTAGCCGCCCTCACCACTCTAGTGGCCCCTCTAGCCATCAGCTCGTACTCCCCTCGATCCCTTTCACTCCTTGAGCACTTGAATTTCTTATAGGCTGCTTTCTTTCCCCGCACCACCTCCTGGACCTCCCTGTCCTGTTCCAGTCCTCGTAATAGTATCATTGGGACTACCGTGTGAACCGTGTTTTGTTTTTGGGGTTTTTTTTTTTGTTTTGTTTTGTTTTTTGAGAGAGGAAGAAGTGGAATGTGTCCGGGAGCAGAAGTGGGGGGTTGGGGGGGTGCGAGCGACGAGCGAGGAACAACACTCGGGAGTCGCCATACAGCAGGCACAAGTACACAAGAAAGAACTTAAAAATTCCTCGCATCTGTATATTACAAGAAATAACAAATAGGTTCTGGTGTTTCAAGGCAGAAATTCCATCTCGAGGTTCTGGGGACACAAGAACCTCTCGATGGAATTACTGCCTTGTAATACACCAGAACCTATTATTCTATTTATTTAGTTTTTGTTAACCAGGTAAGTGGACTAGGTAATCAAAATCCTATTTTTCAGGCATGACCCAGCAGGTTACATACAAAATGACTACAAGGCAAATGGTTACGCGGTAACTATGCTGTACCTGGAACTACAATGTAGTTGCATGCAACAAACATGATATAACTACATTATAATTACCTTGTTGCAACTGACTGATTACTTACACTGAAACAAACAGAAAGCGTAAATGGCAAAACATACAATACGATAAAACAATACAGCATTAAAATGAACAGAACATGAATTAACAAATAATATAGTAGCAAGAAACAAACTGACAAAAAAACATCAGGAAAGGCACGGGATGATACCTGACAGGTACACAAAGATTCTAGAAACACTATAGTATAAAGGCAGACATGATTATACAATTAAATAAAGTCAGTGCAGCGCAATTCGAGGGCAAGAGCAGAATACCATGTTGAGATGATATTCACAATAACTGCAACTGAAAAAAGCTGCCGAGGGTCAGAGATGAACATCAGAGGGTATGGAGTTCCATAACCTAGGGGCCGCATAGGAAGATTCACCAGCCCTAGTATTAAGTTTAGGGACAGTGAGTGGGGCATTTTCACCAGACCATAGAAGGTAAGCGCTGTGCACAGGTTTAAAGAACATACTAACATACTGAAAGCCAGCAGAATAGGCCTGATGGCCTGTTGTGTCTGTTCGGTAGCCAACCTCCTACTGGGTGCTCACTTTTCCACCACCCCCAGCCCCAGAGAGGGTCACCTTCAGCTTCAGTTTTCCCCTTGTACCTGTCCCACCCCTTCTCGAAGCCCTCCACTGTGCCCTCCTCCAGCAGACTCCCAGGGAGTGCATTCCATGGCTCCACCACCACCCTCTCCGTGAAGTAATGTCTCCTGCATTTCCCCCCTGTAATTTCCCCCCTCTAGCTTCCACTCATGCACCCCCCCCAGTTGTTCCCCACTTCTTTAGTCTGAACATCTCTTTGGCTCTGCCCTCGTTTATTCCTTTTACATACCTGAAGTCCTCTATCATGTCCCCAGTCTTTCCTCTCCTCCCGTGAATACAGCCCAAGCTCTTTCAGCCTTTTCCTAATAGGGCCTCCCCTCCCATGTCCTGAATCATCCTGGCTGCCCTCCTCTGGGCTCTCTCCAGCAGTGTTATGTCCTTCTTCAGGTGAGGTCTCCAGAACTGCACACAGTACTCAAGATGCGGTCTGACCAAGGCATTATACAGCGGGAGGATTGCCTCCCTCCTCCTGGACGTAATCCCTCTGACTATGCAGCCCAGTATCCCATTTGCTTTTGCCGCAGTTCTTCTGCAGTTTTCAGTGTTATTCATTTTGACGTCTACCACCAGACCTAGATCCCTCTCGCTCGATGTGGCCTGCAGTGTGACCTCCCCCAGGGTGTATACATGGCCCGGGTTTCTGATCCCCAGATGCAGCACCTTACACTTCCCTGCATTAAACCTCAATCCCCACCTCCTTGACCACCCCTCCAGGGTATCCAGGTCCCTCTGGACTGCCTCTCTCGTTTCGTCCCCATCCGCCAGTGTTCCCAGTTTTGAGTAATCCGCAAAGAGACTCATTCTACTCCTAACCACGCCCCATATTCAATACATAGGCAATGAACAGGAGTGGCCCCAATGGAGGGATTTAAGCAGGCATTAAAGATACACTCGTGGCTCCAGGCGTTTGGTGACCAATTGTGTTTAATTGTTATAATCTGTTTTAATGTTTGGATTATCTAGAGATTAACTAGAGATACCAAACTACAGCTGGTACAATCAACCTTTCTATCCCTGATAGATTATGCCGACATCCTCTACAGTCACTGTCCCATTTCCTACCTCACCAAACTTGACACATATCATAGAGCTTTGAGGTTCATCACAGGCCTGCCTTATTCCACTCACCACTGCTCCCTATATCAATCAGTGGGGTGGAGTTCTCTTCAATTCAGGCACGATAAAAAGCATCTCTATGGACCCTGAGAGCCATCTCCAAAAAACTGCCCCAATACATTACAGACTGTCTTCCTATAAAACCAACAGGCAATTACGTCTTGAGAAGTTGCAAATCTCTCCTACTGATGGTTCCCAAAGTTAACTCTCGCTTTGGCAGGGCTGCTATAAGCTTTACACTGTCCTCCTTGTGGAATAAATTGCTAAAAAAAAAAAAAAAAAACCACTGAGGTCACCCATCGGCATCTCATCTTTCAAGCTCTTATATTCATGTCTCAGAAATGATCAGTGCAATTGTTTCCCAAGACCACGAATTGTCATCATGCTAACCTGTACCATTTAACCATGAACAAATTACTTCTAGTGCTTGTCTCCTTCTCGGCCCTGGTCTGTCATGACATCATGCTTTCATGTAACACCTTGATGCCTCTGTCCTCCCTTTGATACTGGTCTATCTTCCCGCTTTCTCCAGCCTTCTTTTCACAACTCTATACTGCACTCATCCACAATCTACACGCAGTCATACTATGAAAGTCCTAACTCCCCTTTCCCTCTCCCCATAGGCCCCCACCATCGCATCTGTTCTACCGACCTATCCTTGGGACTTCACTTCTCACAATGTTTCTCCTTCGCTTACATATTACATACCCCTTCTGGTACCCCATCTGCCATTAGTTGGTGGTTCTCCAAGCCATTTTCATGGCTAATACTAGTGACTGCCCCTGGCAAATGAACTAACTGGTACTTCTATACAGAGAACATGGTTTATATACAGTTGCATGGTTCAGTGGTGGACCTGCCCCTTGTATTTGAATCCTCCTCTGTTATGGCTTGCCTTGTCTTCCTTTTATCATTTGACTCCCCTATTACTGCACCCTCGTGTTTGTGTTTATATACTTATTTATATGTTTTTATGATGGATGTTACCCGACCCTGTTCTAACCAGGTCCATCTTGTAAAAGAGCTCTGCTCAATGATGTTCGCCTGGATAAATGAATATTTTGATTGATTTTTTTTGATTGATTATTTGATATGCTGTTTTATAATTGCTAGGCACCTTGGTTTCTGAAAGGCGCCATAAATATAAAGATTATATTATAATAATAAATAATAATAATAATACCGAATCTTGGGGGACCCCACTGATGACCTTCCTGGGGGGAGGAGACTATCCCAAAAACCACTAGCCTCTGTATTCGCCCCGTTAGCCAATTTTCTACCCATCTGAGCAACTGCCCTCCCATCCCCCCAGCTTTGTTAGCACACTGTGGGGGTGAGACAAGGGACATGGGAAGACAACAGGTGTAGGGTGCTAAAAATTACACCCCCAAGAGCGTGATTTATAAAGTAAGGAAGGAGGAAGACCACCAATTCTGTCATAAAGGAAGCAGTGATGGGTGAGTCAGTAGGAAGCCAGTGCAAAACAGCAAATATTGTTAACTGACATCCCGCCTAAGGAGAGTAGATGTCTAAGCAGCAGAGAAGGCAGGGGCTCCATACAGGAGTCTAGCAAGCAGCATCCCACGGGCAGTGGCAAGACGAACTTGTGAGGTAATGTTGCCGCCCACTTTATAGGAGACACCCAGCATGGAATTCACCGATTTGCAGACACCCATCACAAGATATGAATAATTGAGGGGAGGGAACAAGGGTGACTCCAAGGTAGGTTCAGGAGGTGACAGAAGGGATTAAAGTACCACTCAGATAAGTAAGGATAATGAGTATGGATGGAGTGCTACTATGGAGGACATACCAAACAGTATAGACTGCATTTTGGTCATATTCAGAAGCAATCTGTTAACTGCCAATTATGTACGGACTGGAGGACAGTAGTTTCTGATTTATTTGATCAACGTCTTTGGAGCAAGTGTAGAGGAACAGGTCATCTGCATAAAGGATGGCACAGCAGTGGGACTGACAGTAGTTTATGGAGTTTATATGCAGGGCAAACAGAAAAGGACCTAAAAACAGATCTCCCACTGATGCTGGGACAGACTCAGACAGGGACTTATTTGACTCTTGTGTAATCCATTTGCAAGACTGGTGGCCACACGCACACAGTGTCCTGGGAAGGATGCACAGTGGCATGTGGTGAACCATGCCGCCAAGTATGCCTCCACTGGGGACCACCAGGAGCCACCCTAGAAGCGGTGCAGGCTTGCACCCTCGCTCATATCCCTCCCCCCAATCAACGTATCGTGCGATCCCCATCGCTCGGCGCCACGGAGCCGGCAGTATTTTGTTTTTATTAACCAGATGGGTGCACTAGACAAGACATTTGCTTATTTTCAGGGACGACCTGGGAGAATCCCAAAACAGGAGGTAAACAGAAACATTATACAGGATACAGGGCGACATACCCAGAGGACCTGCCTGTTCCTTTTGGAAGCTGAGAAATTGGCTATACTGCAGAGAATAAACTAGAACGCATTTGAGGAACTGGTAACTTGGTAAAACATAATATTGTAGGGGATTAGGAAGGTAAGCTACACTTTCTACAGAAAGTTTCATTATTTTCTTATTGGCATTAAGAATTGCAGGATTCCATTAAGTGTAGTAATTTTATAACCAGAGGGGGTTGTAATACAACTGAAGTTGCTCGATTTCTGTGCTAGACACATAGGATTTGGAAGGATATTTGTGCAATATTTTGGAAGTGTCCTGCTGGCTAAGCAGTGAGTTTATCCTGGTTTCAGATAAAGCGTTTGTGTGTATTAGAAGCAGACATAGCAAATTGTCTTCACTGAAAGGCCTGCTTACATCACAGGTGTCACTAGTCAATCAATTGATTCTGGGTGGGGCTTGTATCACTGTTCTGTTTAGGCATACTACACAGAGTAAAGTCAGTCAGAGGACCTGCCTGTTCCTTTTGGAAGCTGAGAACTTGGCTATACTGCAGAGAACAAACTAGAACGCATTTGAGGAACTGGTAACTTGGTAAAACATAATATTGTAGAGGACTAGGAAGATAAGCTACACTTTCTACAGAAAGTTTCATTATTTTCTTATTAGCATTAAGAATTGCAGGATTCCATTAAAGTGTAGTAATTTTATAACCAGAGGGGTTGTAATACAACTGAAGTTGCTCGATTTCTGTGCTAGACACATAGGATTTGGAAGGATATTTGTGCAATATTTTGGAAGTGTCCTGCTGGCTGAACAGTGAGTTTGTTTTTATCCCTGGACTCAGTGGAGTGGTTTGCGTAGGAGCAGTGGTCTAGTACATTGTGGTGTTGGTTGACTTACTATAAAGGGCAGTACTCACCAGGGTGGTGGAGCAATGGTGTAATTGATTGTTTCTAACAGTCACCAGTGGTTGTGGCATTTCCTTTATAGCCAAGGTTCTGACATCACTTCCTCAACAGGTCTTGGAGCAGACCTGTCATATTCTTAATTACCCAGCGCAGTGCATAAAGCGTAAGTGTACACACACACACATCAAAAAAAAAAAAAAAAAAAATTGTATATTATAAGGAAGAGGGACATGTGGGGAGTGGTGCAATGCACTGGCTGTGGGACAGCAATTTTCCGGGAAACATTCTGGAACCTGCGTTGCTGCCCTATTTGCAGGCAACTGTCAGCTCTGAGGGAGGAGGTTGCCCACCTCCAGGCTGAACTGGCAAGGACTAAGGAGGACTCCCCCACCCAAAGAGCACCAGTTCCACAACCTCTGCCTCAGAGGTTACCATGTGTGAAGAGCAGACGGACCACAGTAGGTTCTGGGAGGGTGAGGGTGGTGGAACTGAGGCGTAGCCCCCGAGTTGCACCTCTACACAAATCATATGTCGGTCTGGCAAATCAAGGTTCCTCTATGATGACACCCTCATTGGAGACCAAGAATGCTGGAGACATCCACAAGGGAGACCCACAAAAGAGTGGCAAGGGACAACACAAGGAAAGAAACAGCTTCTGATAGGGGACTCAATTGTTAGGGGTGTAGACCTGGGGAAGGCAGAGGAGAGGGAAGCAAGGTGCCTACCTGGTGCCATGGCTTGGAGGGACAGGAAGCGAATCCTCAGGATTGCAGAAGCAGCATCACAGGAGAGGAAACTAGATATCATTGTCCACCTCGGGACAAATGACCTAGCTAGGCATGAGATCAGTGCAGTGCAAGATGAATTTGTGGAGTTGGGGAGGGGCCTCAGACAGGTAGCAAGCACGGTAACCTTCTCAGAGGTGCTGCCAGTCCATGGCAGGGGTGAGGCTAGGTACTGCACACCATGCGGTTTAATGAATGGTTGCAAACTGGTGCAGAGCACAGGGCTTTGGCTTCATTGGGGACTGGGGTCCACCTGGAGAGATGAAGGTCTATACTGGCATGATGGTCTGCATCTCTCCAGGAAGAGAAACACGCTCCTAGGTGACGAGCAAGGCTTCCTTGGCAAGCTTTTAAACTAGCCAGGGAGGAGGTGCTGATAGGAAACAGGAAAGTTCAAGCCTCCCCTAAAGCATGGCAGGTAGTAGGGTAAACACTGAGGTACAGAGCTTGACAGAGGGCAGGACAGGAGTAAATGGAAAAATGGACAAGGCAAAGAGCAGGGATGGGGTAAAAAAGGATAAAGCCATCATTAAATGGAGGGCAATGAGTACCAATGCCCGTAGTCTTGGAAACAAGCTTCCAGAGCTAGTAGCCCTGATGGAAGTGGAACACTTGGATATTGTGGTAGTCACAGAAACATGGTACACGGAGAACCATGACTGGGATGTCAACATACCAGGGTACACAATCTACAGAAGGGACAGGGAGGGTAAAAGAGGAGGCGGAGTAGCTCTCTACATAAGGGAAGGGATCAAAGTAACAGAACTAAAAGGTAAAGGGGGAGGACAAGAGGAACTCTGGGTCACATTGGAGACAGGGAATGGCATCACAATCCGCACAGGGGTTGTATACAGACCCCCGTCTCAAGGGGAGGAAATGGACAAGAAAATGATAGAGGGCATTCTCAAAATGGCTGAAAAAGCAGAGATACTGTTGATGGGGGACCTGAATATGCCAGATGTTAACTGGGCAACATGGACTGCAGCCACATCCAAGAGCAGGGTCATTCTCGATGACCTACAGGGAGCATGCCTTAGACAGCTAGTGGTGGAACCTACTCGGGAGGGAGCAATATTAGACCTGGTACTCTCAAATGGAGAGAGGATCACAAACTTAGAAGTCAGTAGACACCTGGGAACAAGCGACCACTGCACAGTGTGCTTCACAATAAACACAACCATGGAGACAAGCCATACAAATACAAGGATACTGGACTTTAGAAGGGCTGACTTTGGCAAATGGGTGAATACCTGAGAATGCATTAGCAAATGGCCAGAAAGGAGGGTGGAAGAACAATGGAGAAAATCAAACTGCCATCATGGAGGCAACAAGCCTTTGTGTGAAACAAATAAAGAAAACAAAGCGGAATAAAAAACACTATGGCTCTCAAAAGAAGTGTCAAGGAAGGTTAAGGAGAAAAAGGCTGCATTCAAAAGTATAAGAAAAGATCACAGACAGAGCACGACAGGAACTGTATCAATTAAAGCAGAAAGAAGTGGGGAAGGCAGTCAGAAAAGCAAAGGCCCAAACCGAGGAAAGGATAGCCAACTCAGTTAAAAGGGGATAACACCTTTTATAGGTACATTAGGGAACATAGAAAGGTTAAGGAGGGATAGGGAAGATTAATAAAGGAGAGGGAGGTGGGCAGAGGAGACAGTGAAAAGGCAGAGATAATGAATGAATACTTTGCTCAGTATTCACAAAAGAAAAAGGAGGAGTTACCTAAACCAAACAGTAGGACGACTCTGGATAGTGGGGTTGATACCAGTCCATTTAAAGAAGAAAAGTACTGAAAGAACTTCAAAACTCAAGGTGGACAAAGCAATGCGGCCTGGACGGGATTCACCCTAGAATCCTAAAAGAGCTAAGGGAGGACCTAGTGACACCACTAACCACACTTTTTAACAAATCATGGGAAGATGGGGTGATACCTGAGGACTGGAGGAGGGCAGATATGATTCCCTTCACAAAGTGGGAGCAAGACAGAAGCAGGAAACTACAGACCTGTTAGTTTGACCTCAGCGATGGGAAAATGATGGAATCACTTCTGAAAAGAAGAATTGTTGAGTACCTAGAGGCCAGCGGGCACTGGACCCAAAGCAGCATGGATTCACAGCAGGAGGTCATGTCAGACAAATCAATCGATTTCTCTGACTGGGTGACAAGTAATAGACCAGGGAGGGCTGTGGATATGGCCTACCTAGACTTTAGCAAGGCATTTGACACAGTCTGCACAAAAGATTAATAATCAAGTTAGCCAGCCTGGGAGTGGGTCCCAGGGTGGTAGCCTGGTAGAAAACTGGCTGCACAACAGGACACAGAGGTAATAGTGAATGGAACACATTCTGAAGAAAGGAGTTACTAGTGGAGTACCTCAGGGCTCAGTACTGGGTCCAGTCCTCTTTAACGTCTTTATAGGTGACATTGCAGAGGGTCTGGAAGGAAAGGTATGTCTCTTTGGATGACACAAAGATCTGTAACAGAGTTGATACACAAGGGGGTAGAAAAGATGAGAAGGGACTTGGCAAGGTTGGAGGAATGGTCAGACATATGGCAACTTAGATTCAATGCAAAGAAGTGCAAAGTAATGCACCTGGGAAATAAAAATCCAGGAGAAGAGTACACAATAGCAGGGGAGGTACTAACAACAATAATGGAAAGGGATCTGGGTGTAGTCATATCAGATGACCTAAAGGTGGGTATGCAATGTGAGAAGTCAGTAGGGAAAGCCAGGGGATACTGGGATGCATAGGGAGGGCATCACAAGTAGAAAAAGGAAGTGGTTATCCTCTATACAGACAGTTGGTAAGACCCCATCTGAGTACTGCGTGCAGTTTGGAGACCTCATCTACGCAAGGACATAGACAGGATGGAAGCAGTCCAAGAGGAGGGCAACTAAATGGTGCAGGGTCTACATCAGAAACCATATGAAGAGAGACAGAGAGCTTAATATGTATACCCTTGATGAAAGGAGGGACAGGGGGACACGATAGAAACTTTTAAGTACCTCAAGGGAATCAACAAAGTCCAGGAGGGTAGCATCTTTCAGAAAAAGAGATGTGTAAGAACAAGGGGGCACAATTTAAAGTTAGAGAGGGACGGCTCAGGGGTAATGTGAGGAAATTCTTTTTCACGGAGAGAGTGGTGGACGCATGGAACCGCCTTCCTGGAGAGGTTGTGGGGTCTAAAACAGTGGAGGAATTCAAACATGCATGGGACAGACATAAGGCAATTATAGTGGTGGGTTGCAGGAAATAGGCTGTTGGTTAACTAGAATCTGCAGCTTATCCAGTAGGTAGGGAAATGGGCAGACTGGGTGGGCCAAGTGGTCCTTATCTATCGTCAAAGTCTATGTTTCTATGTTTCTATACCCAACTGCATATCCATAAGCACAGAAATAACCAAAGGAACACAACTACAAAATGTAACAACTGGGAGACAGAGTACAGGTATGGGACAGTAATAACATCAGTACAACACAACAATCTCATACAGAAGTTGTAAACATAAACAACAAGCTCAGAAGGTTATAAATCTGGAGTTTATGATCAGGAGTACAAAAACGTGAATGGGGCCAGACTGTGCAGCTTGGAAGGCTGAGACTGGCACCCCCCGGGGTTCCAACATACAGCAGTGATTTCTGATCCTCACTGAAACAAAATTGCTTGACTTACAGTCTGCTGTCTTCTTGCAGAATACCTGCCAGACTGAAGGCAGGAAGTAAACTGAGGAGAACAGGACGTGGAGGGCTAGATGTCCCCTGCTGCAGAGGTCTGTTTCCTGCCTGTGAATCAGCATCAGGAGGTACAGCCCCGGAGAAAGGAAGCCCAGAGACCAGCTTAGGAGAGAGAAAGGACAACCGATCTAATTTGGATTTGGTCTTGGGGATGGTTAGAACCAGGGGCATTGGACCTTGGCTCCTCCGAGTACCTTTCATGCGCACAACCAAAGGCCAAGCCGCCCTCAAATACCGTATCCCCAAGCTCTGGGACGCCTTGCCTGCCGATATTAGACACACAATTAACCCCCATCACCTTAACCTCCTCCTCAGCACACACTTCTCCTCCAGCTGCTCTTGCTTTAGATAGCCCCCGTTCTGTGCTTACCCCTATGGGCCTCTGCATACCTACCATTCTGTGGCCACAGACGGGTTCCTGTGTAAATGTATTCAAGGGTATTTTCCCCATCCCCTTTGTATCCCACCTGCCTATTGTCTGTAATGTCCAGGCCTGCCGCCACATGTGAAGTACAACTATTGTGATCTGTGATGTATTAAACATTGGTACTTGTCCCCCAGGATGCATCTGGAATCGAGCAACCTCTGCTCAGTATGATGCCCTCCTGGTTAAACTCTGAAATAAATAAATAATAGACAGGAACTGTTGTCAAAATCGGAAGTGAATGAAGGGATGGAGAGGCCTGTTTGGACACCACATTAAAAGCCACACCACCCAAAATAAGTTGATGCAAGGCAGACAGGGGAAGCCGCTGAGTTTGGAGTAAAGGGTGCAATGCTGTGTGTACGGGTTGGTGGCCAGGGAAACCTGCAAATATTATAGATCATCTTCCACTTCTGGAGGACAGTCTCAGAGGCAGAGAAGTATACTGCCATCCTGTAGGTCAGTTTGGGTAGTAAAATGCCAAAGGCAATGGCAATATGGCTTTTAAGGCAAGGTTGTCTCTGATTTTTTATCCTCTGGGGCTGGCAGGCGGGCTCTGGCCCCCAGGCTCATATCCGTCCCCGACCCGCCACCCCATCACGGGGATCACAGTTGGGATCTTCATGGAGCCTGTCAGCTCCATGTTTCTGATTTTCTCCCGTCCCGTTTCAGACGCACATACGCGCATGAAGGCACACACACACTGCGGTCCCACAACACCCTCCCTTCATGCCACCCTTTGTCCTGCGCTGCCACCAGGCTTCCACCTAGGGGCAGTCGTGCAGCACGAACAGCAATGTCCCTCCCCAGGAGGGGAGAACTGCCACTCAATCCAGCTCCCGCCCCCCCCCCGCCAACCCAGGCTCATTCCTGAACTCAGGTCGCGAGCATGGTGTGAGGTGTGGCGTCCAGCCCCTCAACGCCACCGGGCCAGCCAGGCAGTCTCCGATTTTGAAGGACAGACCCAACCCAGTGTTCACTGCCGTGCAGGCCACAGAGATGAGTGCCAAAAAATCCAGAAATGAGTCTAGCGTGACCCCCATAGTTAAAGGAGGAAACCGTGATAAGGCAGGATCCATTCACCCCAGTGACTGTCAAGGGGGTATGACACTTTTTGATTCCTGGGGGCTGAGCAAGAGAAAATGGCTTGAAGTCTTAGTAACATTCATAATGAGCCTGTCTGAGTTCAGCCACGCCTGAACTGACTGTAGGACAGAAGAAAGACAACAATTTAGGTCTGAGCTGTTCCAAGAACTCGTGTAAAGAACCAGGTCATCGGCATATAGAATAGGCGTACAGTACTGCAGACCAGTCTAGATTGCAGTTATGTGTAGTGAGAAGAGAAGGCTCCCCAACTACAGCAGCAACGGGGTTGGACAGAGAGTGGGCAAATCTAACTCGCCGACACCTATTTCCCAGGCAGCTATGAAACCATGAGCAGTGGATCAGACACCTAAAGCACTGAGTTTGCCACGCTTTCAGGTATGGTCCACCAAATGTAAAGACTTTGGTGAGGTCAATGAAACCAACACCTGTGAACTGACCCCTATTCATAGAGGTAGAGATGCCAGTGGTGAGTGACAAGAGGGCAGCAGTGGTGCTGTGGGCTTTCCTAAATCCGTGCTCACCTCAATTTAGTTGTTATTGATCAAGTAAACACACTAGACAATTACAATGCCTATTTTCTGGTGTGACCCAGAAGAGTTACAAAGTGAGGCACTGAAGGCAAACCACATCACAACTATAACACAAAGATTTCTTCACAGGCTGCACCAAGAGCCTATGTCATGGTAACAGCCGCCATGGTCTGTTGACACCACACCAGTGACAACACTGGGGGGTTTAATCATGTATCCAATTAAACCCAGAGGTGTAACTTATGTGGGTCAAAATGATAAACGACTGTGTCAAAACCTAATCATAACGTACAGATTTCACCTGTATAGAAGCTACAGTTTGTTAGCAGACACTACGTTCTTATTGCTCAATTTGCAATCATTCCATTATTGCTATGGACCCACTGTCAAGTTCTGGGCATGCTGCAACTTGTTCCCTTATTCCCCTACCTAGTGCCGTCCCTGCACCACAATATGGCGGTCACTATGGTATGAATTTTCATGGGCTGATAACTGCAAGGTAATACCGTCAATTATTTGTCATCTATTTATATGGTATTAAATCAGTCACCATTTGGGGTGCAGAACTGGGGGAATTAGGGACAGAGTCTGCAAGAAGGATGTCTGCTTACCAAGTCGGAGGGAATCTGGGGGCATCGGGTGGTGGGCCCGAAAACCACAGTATCCCATGAAACACAGTTACTCGCACTGTTAATTCCATAACTGCAAATCCTGCGATATAGCATGAAACCAGGATGCCATGACAGCTCTACACTGCACAAACAAGTACTGTACATTTTCTGTCTGTTAAAAAAGGCATCTGTTTTGGTGGAAGAAGGTCCCTTATCCGTCAGTTTCCCTACGATTCAATCTTGGGTTACCACTGGGTCATTACAATGTCAAATACTGTACTATCTGTGAGATACATGCACGCCAGCGGTTTGGGACTTTTCATTTAAACACAAAAGAAACACGGCAAGATATTAAAGTAACAATACTAGTTTCTCAGCTAAAAATGTCATCCTACCGTCTTTTGCAGTAATGTATTGTTGATAGTCTTAGGTCTTTCAGGTATTTTGAATTCAATCAACTATTTTTAAGACTGTGTTTAATTACATCTTTTGTAATTTGCGTGGATCTACAATAAAGATGGCAGCCCCCAGCAACTTTCAAAAATCTTCTCCCTAGCGATTACACACTAACTGCACCCACTGTATAATGCAGATATGTTAGGGTGCTGCCAGCACGCTACTGATGGCCAGCAGCACACCACCACCCTGATCTGCTTACCGGGGGGGGGGCCGGGTTTGTTTAACCAGGAAGGCACACCAAGTCAGAGCCTGTTTCCAAGCGTGATATGGGAGCACAAGGAAGCACTTGCTCAGGGTTGCAGAGTATGCAAGTGGGGGCTGACTGGATTCAAACCCAGCTCTCCAGGTCTGCAGCTCCACTACGCTATACTGCCCCTTTACATCTATAATGGTGGACCTGGAAAAGGACCAATAACTTTTAGTAACTTCAAAATCCTCTATCTTGCCTCAGGAATTACATAACGCAAACAAGAATATCAGATGCACCAATGTTTTGGGTTGTCCTAACTGCCAATCAAATTAGTTACATTTTTAACTAGTACTGTTACTTTAAAACTTTTTTGCAGCACATACTGTGACATTAGCATGCACACTGTAGCTAGAGCACAAATGTCTATGTTAATGGTGGCAGTTTATTCTGCACACAACAGCTAGCACGTTGATGTAAAGCCACACAACAGGAGCGCACGCTTACGAGAAGCAGAGCCATGCACACAGGGCTCACTAGCATACTGGAAGCCTGAAGAAAGCCCTAGCTGCCTGTTTGTGCAGCAACAGTTTATGTAAAAGCCAGCTGTGATGCAGCCGTGAGTCAAGGGAATGGACGAACACTTGCAATGGAGCTCTCGGCAGGTTTGTTGATGGAAGGTGGAGTACTGCGATTTGTATCGCATGTGGAAAACAGACTTCAATATAATGCCATACTGATGTAGTGGACCCTGGACAAGCAAATTATAAATGCCACGCTGGACTCCCTGAACACAGCAATACATTTATTTCACTGTAGCTAAAAGGACTCTGCAGTGTCCTGTTATGCTTCGCAGCCCACAGCCTCCATCCACTGTGAGAAGCAAAGCGCTAATATAACATGTAGATGGCAGACAAAGATATGGTAAGAAGGTGACAAGGCCCTACATTTTGAGTAGTGTCACTGGCATTTTACATACCTTTATTGCAGTTCTGTGCTTCAATGCTAAAGGGTGTGTACCTCACAGAGTGCCAAATCTTCCTGTTATGATTATTCCTGGCTGCAGGACATGTGCAAGTGATCAACACTGTGGTTTGCAACGATGTACCTGTTACTGCTTTTCACAAAGTTCACGTGGGGCATACTGGAAACCTGTTAGTGCTGGACTGAACTTTAATGCATGGTTTCCAACAGAGTACCCACTTCTGTCTCACGTGCAACGTTCAGCAACAACATAGCCCCTTGCTCGGCTTTTAAATATGGGGCCCATACTCTTAAGCAAGACCTCTAAACTTGCATGGGAAAACTGTGATACGTGCACTACAATAAGACTGGATGGCTCCAGTGCTCCAGGTAAGGTGAGTATAGTACTGGCCTCTTTTTACTCACCATAATTTTAGAAACAGTCTTTAAAAATTATTTTGATAAGTACCGATACTCATGCCAACCCCTGAAAATGCTCCACTGATGCTTCAAAAGGGGCTGTTTTCCAAAGTTAAACGCACTTTTACGCTTCAAAATTATATTTAGTGGTTTCAATTCATTTCCTAGTACACAGGTGTCCACATCACTAAAACCATCAACACATTTGGCCCCCTTTTTGACAGTCTCACAAGAGGGGCTAAGGACTGAAGGCGCGTGGAGTCCAAACTACCCTCTTGCCTACCTGGTGCCCTCCGTGACAGAGGCTGAGGCTCACTAACAGAGCAGTGTAGGGAAGCTTCCACTGCAGTCACTCATTCTGTATATATCACGTAGATAAACAGAGTGCCTTAGTCTACACAGTGCTGTCAATCAGACACCTTTCATAGGCACAAACATACACTACAAAAACTGTCAGAAAAAAAAAACTTGAAAGGAAACATTGTTTAAAACATGTCTGTTTTGGGGTTTAATTCTCCTTTAACACCAATGCAATTAGGGTAAGCAAGTACATGAGTGCTGGTGCACGCCTACACAAAACAGCAGTACTGCTATGACTCCTGTCCTACCACTGATAGTCTTGCTGGAGTAGACACGCTTGTTTTATAATTAGGAATTCAGAAACGACAGGAAGCAATTCAAATGACAAACCTTCATATTTGGTAACACCTACTACTCATTCAAGTGCATGCTAATTTACCAGCCCAAACCAAAGACATGCATTCATCGGTTATCCAAACTGACCTGCCAACCACAAAAGAGGGCTAGCATAAGGAAATGCTGCTAGCCCCAATGTCAGACAGGTTTCAAAAACAGGAAGTTGGGGCTTCAGTGTTAAGGAATTCTCCAAGTCATGCAAGGTCAATACTGCTGCATCCCCCAACCACAGTATGACTCAGATTTGTGATATATCTATTCGCCAGATCAAAGTGCTGCTCCCTCCAGACTTCCTTTTCATGTGAATATTTAAAAAAATTTTTTTACATCAGCATGCAGATCTCTCCAATGCCTCCTTTTCACTTCACCCTCACAAATTGTCTGCTAAAAACCCCAGTTGTGGATAGCACAGCTTGGCCGCAGATTTTCGTATCAAAACAGCAAGAAATCCTTCCCACAATGACAGAAAACACATTCCTATAAAACCTAATTGTTAAAAAATACCGGGGACTGAAGCTGATACACAACCACAACACAAACTGCCAATAGCAGAGTGAGGGGGGGATCCGAAAGGAAGTTAAGTAGAGAAGGGGGTTTCCAAGAACCAACCCATCAACCAGATAGCCAGGCAGCTGATGTGACAGATTACACAACACCCCCTCCCAACCTAGCCAGGCAGCTGATGTGATATCCCTTCCACCCCAACCCTCCTCACACGGACTCACTCATAACTCACACACAGCCCCCAACCCTCACCCTCCCTACTTTCACCAGTCCTATGACTCAAGACCTACCTACACACTCTCCCAACACACCCATCCCTCACTACCGACACAATCTCAGCCCTACGATCCCACTCCCCCCAGTGCAGTGTCCCTTAACGTACTTACTATCCAATCCCAAGTGCCCGAACCAACTCCAGCTAACCTGTCACTAAGCAGCCTCTACTCCCTCTCCTGCTCCTTCCCACCCCCAGCCTTGAGTACCTAACCTCAACCCACACCTGACCTGTCCTTTCCCTCGCCAACACTCGAAACCTCACTTTCCATCCCATCCCCTCTCCACCTACCCCCACTCTCATTATCAATAGTGTAACTCCAGCTGCTATCCTAGTCATAGGTACCCTACCCAACCCCAGCCACTACCTGTCCAAACCACATTCCCCAGCCTCCTACCTCATCCCACACTTCCCCAACCCTCTCCTGGCTACCCAATCTACAAAGCCACAACCCCACCCAAGCACACATACACGCAGTATACATTTACACAGCCCCTTTATTCACTTCTTCTCAAGTCCTCATACCCAAGCCCACTTACCCCAGTCCTACCCACACCCCCACGGAAAAACACACCCCAGATCTCAAATACCAAGCCCTCCCCGAACTGACAGCCCATGCATGCCCCTGCCCAGCCTTCATGAAAACGTCCCCCACATCAGCAAGGGCCAGCCTACCAAGGTTGGGAGCAGCGGCCCGTGCTCGGGCCGGGCTGCTGCTGCGCCAGGCCCGGTGTGATGCGCTGCTCTCCCCGCCTTTCTCCGTCCCTCCATCCCCGGCACCTCCGTCACTCACTCACTCACCTCTCTTGTCGAGGTCGTATCCGACCAGCACGAAGTAATCGGCCAGGCGGGCCATGGTCGCGTCCTGCTACTACTGCTGCGTGTCCTAGGCGTTGCTCGGGCTCGCACGGCTCATACTCCACGGCGGTGAGCAGCGACGCGAACGGCGGCGGCACCACAACCCGCATCCCCACTGCAGCCCACGGCCGCCATGTTCAGTCAACAACGCTCGTCCTTGGGACCCGCGCGCCACCAAGCAAATCTGCCGGAACGCGCACGCACTGCTCTCTAATTCTGTAATGCACGCTCATGTGCACAGCCACAGAGCTCGAGCGAGAAGGCAACACCGGCGCGTGCACACAGAGCACCCCCAACCTCATGAGCGCGCACCTGGGCGGAGATGGGCGGGAACAAGTGAGACTGACCGAAAGGCAGCTTCTAATCACAAACAGGATAGCAGAGATACACGAAACACCACAGACCGTGACGTCAGCCTGATGATGTACACGGGCTAGGGCAACAGCTACGGCGTATTATTTGCAGCACAGTTCCCTGGTGCAAGTGTTGGCACTTTTCATACAGTTTGATGAAGGAAGTGTATGTTATTTCTATAGCAGATTTTTGCTGCACAGTATCCTGGTGCAGGTAGTCTTGCCACTTTTCATGCAGTTTGGTGAAGGAAGTGCTTGCCATCCCAGCAGATTGGGTTGTAGTTTCTGTGCTACAGACTACTGTCCCAGCAAATGCTGAGACACTTTCCTTCACCACAAGGCACTAGTGTCCCAGCAGATGCTGGCAGCCTTTCCATTAGCATATGCTAGGATAATTTTCAACCAATCAGAAAATACTTCTTTACTAGCCTTCCAAGAAGGGGAAAAGTACAGAGAGGAGGAGGGTGGTAGCAGTGGAGAATAGAGGGGAATTTCCCTTTCATGCTGATTTTCGGTATCAGTTTGAAAAATGAAAATGTTTCTGTCTGGACGGTGGCAAATCAACTTCCTTTAGTAATCAAAATTTTAAAAAAAGTAAAAGAAATCAATTGTGACAAATTTCCCACTGCACATGCTGAATTTGTGTGCACCATGGTGTAGGTAAACTCCATGGGAAAGGTGTCTGTCAATTTGCAAGGTAAAAGCATACGTAACCCCTAGGGGGCGCTATCCAAAGGGCTACTACCCCTACCTGCTTGGCTAGTAGCAGGTTAAGGGGCCTGGGTAATGAAACGAGTGCCTCCACCCGGAGGTCAGGGTTGTTAGTGGTCAAGCTAACCTGGGCACAGCCCTCCAGGACACTGTAACCCCGCTCTTTTCCTTCTAGTGGCCTGAACAATATACAATAATTACTTTCACAATGACCCTTATTCACTAGGCAATTACCCACACTGTTTGCACTTACCACCAGGGCTGGTTCCTCTAGCCTGACCCTGGGGACCCCCTGTAAGTCCCCATGTAAAACAAGGTTAAGCACAGCAAATATCAACAGTACAATACTTTTGGCACAAACTGGAACCACAGTCAGGTTAAATGCAAACAAAGTTAAATCTGATTTATTCAGGGGACTTGAACAGGGGAGGGGCGTAATCAGGCTGATTTGCTTAAAAGTTATATTAGGGGGGTGCTAATGAGCAGCTAAACTGAGTAGTTGCGTTTCCCACTAGCTCCGCTGGTTCAGCCAGTTTTTAAGTATTAAAATAAAGATTTCCCCACCTAGGAGCAAGCCAAATTGTAACATCGGGTAGCGGAGGGAGCGATGGACGAATTTCTGACACCCATGTCCTCCAAAAGTCAGTGGGCGACTGGAAAGGCTGGAAAGAAGGGAATGGCAGGCCCTGGAGGAGAGAATGCTGGCCTAGTATCGCTTTCGGCCGCTGAAATGGCGGCACTGGGAAAGGAGCTGACGGGTCAAGTTAGCACGGCCCTAGAGCCACATCTAGTAAAGCTGGAAGACAAATTAGGCAGCAGATTGCAGGAGGTATTAGAGCAGCAGGCGCAGCAGAACACCCGAATGGCTGAAGCCAAAGAAAGAATATCAAGGCTGGAGGATGAAGTACTTGCGGTCCCTGAGCAGGTACGCACGTTGCAGAGAGAGCTTGAGGAGTTCAAGGAGGCCTATGACTACCAGGAAAACTATCATCGGCAGCTCAATCTGCGTCTAAGGGGACTCCCTGAGGGCATGGAGAGGGAAGATGCTCTCGATTTTTGCGGCAGAGTATTACCTGAAATATTGGGCCTAAAGGTAAAAAATGGCAAGATTAAGCTGGAATGGGCACATCGGACGGTAATGCCGCGGCCCCCTGCAGATCAGCCTCCTCGCCAGATAATAATGCGTTTCCATAACTTTCAAGACCGGGAAGCATTGCTGAAGGCGTATAGATCTCAGGGGCCTCCAAGCTTTGAGGGTCATAGGCTATTCATTTCGCAGGACTATTCAGCTAGGTTGCTGAAAAAGAGGAAGGCCTTTAATGGACTGATGGCGCAGTTGAGAAGCCTTAAGGTTGAGAACATTCTGGTTTACCCCGCTACACTTAAAATCAGGCATGAGGGAGCAACCTACTCTTTCTGGGAGTGCGAGAAAGTGGAGGAGTTTATAAAAGGCCTGAAGAAAAGAGTCAGCTGTATGGTTGTGGAGGAGTCATGAAGTGTGGAGGAGCGGGTGAAGGGAAGTACCCGTGCTGTTTTTTTTCCTGTGACTTTTTCTCTCTCTTTATCCCTACTTAAGCAGCATAATACCATTTGGTATGCAGACTATAATTTGAGAGTTGTTTGATGTGTTCGTGGTTGGCGCCGTTGCACCTTTCTCTATGGGAAGGGGATACCTACGGGAGGAGAGGAACGATGGATAAGCCGAGGTGGAAGATTTCTTGGCGGCAGAGACCGGAGTGGTCTGGTTACTAATCGGCAAGATGTGCTCTCCCCTGCCTTCATGAGGGGCCTCTTCTTTTGGACTGATGAACTGGGCGGAATGCAGAGAGGCATAACCAATGTTTGGTGAGGTAGGGCGGAGGAGGGCCTGGCGTGTTGTTTGATAGCGTGGCGCTAGCCATCCGTGCTGCGTACAGACTTTCTCTGGTCTGAAGTAAAATAAATGCATCTGAAGTCTGATTAAGGGGCGGGATTTTTATTAAAGGGGAAGAAGGAGGTGAAGACACATGTGGGTAGGGCCAGAAGGCGTTGGGGATCGATTACGAGGGATAAGAAAGCTCAACGGCCTTTTATAATAGCTGGAGCTCGGGCTTATTAAGAGGATCCAGGATGTTTAAGGTGTCGAGAGAACTGGTGGGAAGGTAAGGGGAAGGCGACTTTGGGGGTGGGGGGGATAGGTTCTTCGTTGGGGGGAAACTTGAGGGAGCGACGTGGAGGGGTGCCTGCATCTAGTAAGAGTTAGCTTTGAATGTAGCGGTGTACCTAGGTGATGAACTATGGGTTCAGAGCAGGGTGTAAGGTCGAGACACGGGCATGGAAAGTGGTATTAGTAGCTACCTCATGTAGGGTGAGAGAAATAGGATCAGGGGTGGGAGGAATAGGTGAACTTAAAAGGGTGGGGTGGAGGTCTGAGGGAGAGGGGGGGCAAGGGGTTAGGATAGGTAAGGTACGGGGAGATGGGGGGATGGGGTGTAGGAAAGGGAAGCAAGAGTGGGCGAGAAGGGGAGGGGCCCCCGTAGTAAGAGTTGGGTGTGGGAGAGGCTCGGCAGATGCAAGTTGGACCTGGCTTGGGACTCCAGGGAGGGGGGAAATGGTTTTAGAAGGAAGATTCTGGCTGTTGGTGAGAGCGGCAGGACGCACATCTTAGTTTTGGAGGAGGACTTTCGAATTTGTTCTCTGTTTTGTGGGGAGAGTCTGCACTTGTGCTATGTTAGCAATTAGTGTAGGAGGAGGAGGGTGGGGGAAGTGTTGGGAGGGTAGGGAATGGGAAGGAGGGGATGGGAGGAGGGGAGGCATGGAAGGGTTTGGATATGAATGTTAGGATAGAAAGTTACCTTATTGTCTTAGTTTGTAGTGTAGTTACCTGGTTGTATCTGAAGAATAGCAGTCGAGTGTGCAAGAATCAAAAATGCAGGTTTGGTATGATAAGGGAGGTGATAAAGTGGTTATATACAATGCAATATTATGGAAACGTACCCCTTAAAATGGAAAGTGTTATTAGATGGAATGAGTGATCCAGCTACCCTAAATGTTGTATCATGGAATGTGAAGGGCATAGCGAGCCCAGTTAAGAGGACCTCACTTCTAACTGCGCTTAGATGCAAAGGGGCGCAAGTGGCACTGCTACAAGAGACACATTTAACAGATGTGGAGCATGCCAAATTGGTGCGGAACTGGGTTGGGAGGTGTCTGGCGGTCTCTTATTCCTCACATAAAAGGGGGGTCGCGATACTTTTACATAAAAACTTGCAATTCGAGGTGAAGAGGGTGGTAAGAGACCCTAAAGAGGGTAGATACATTTTTGCCACTGGAGTTTGGCGAGGGGAAACTATTACATTTGGATGTATTTATGCGCCGAGGTGTATGACCCACCTTTTTATTCCTCTTTGCTGGGCCTGCTTGTCAGAGAGCAATTCCCTGGACTTATCCTGGGGGGGGGTTAATTGGGTAATGGACGCAAGGGTGGACCACTCGACAGGTAAGGGGAGGGTGGCGGAGGCTATGAGCCAGTGGAAAGTCGGAATCACAGATCTGGACATGGTGGACAGTTGGAGAGCGGTTAACCCCACGGGACGGAAGTATACATTTTACTTCAACCCCCATAAGACCTGGTTTCGGTTAGACTACATTTTCCTGCCTAGAGGTTGGATGGGAAGGATTAAGGAGATAAGCCACAGTCCTATTTTCATCTCGGATCATGCTATGGTGGTACGAAGGATTACTGGAGCAGGGGGAGAGAGTAAGAATTCCAACCTGGAGATTCCCCACATATCTGGGTAAAGATCAAAGATTCAGGGAATACCTAATGGAGCAATGGAAATCCTATGTGGAGTTGAATGATACGGGAGAGGTTTCCAGTGCTCTCCTCTGGGAGGCGGGTAAGGCTTATATGAGGGGTGCTATACTCGCATATGTTGCCAAGATTAAAAAACAGAACAGGGGCAAAAGGGAAGAATTAGAAAGGCAGGTGAAGGAGTTGGAGAGGCGGGTCAGAGGGGGAGAAAGGGGGGAAGCTCCCAAATTGCTGACTACGGCGAGGGAAGCTCTTAATTCCCTCTTGAGAGAAGAAGCGGGGAAAGCATGGTTTTGTTGTCAGAGGAGGATCTTCGAGTGCGGAAGCAAGCCTAGCCCCATGCTAGTGAGGCTGATGGAAGGGGGCAGATGCCCAACTCGGATCTTGCAGATTAGGGAAGGGGAGGGGCAGGTCATCACAAATTCAGAGGGCATAGCAGAGTGCTTCGGAAGGTTTTATGAAAAGTTATACAAGGCAGAGCATGTGGGACAGGAAGAGCATATAAGAGAGTTTATGAGTGGGGTAGAGCTGCCGGGGATTACAGATAAGCAGAGGGAGGAGCTGAGCCAGCCCATCTCAAGAGCGGAAATCCTAAGGGCCATACAGAAATTCAAGGAAGGAAAAGCGAGTGGACCGGATGGTTTTCCAGCTGAGTATTATAGGATTTTGGGGAGGGAAATGGTGAAGGTACTGGAAAAAGTATTTGATAGAGGGGAGGAGGGACAAGTTCCAGTGCTTCCTGATTCATGTTACGAAGCCAATATCTGTTTAATACGTAAGGGGGGCCAGGATGAGCTCAAATGCTCAGCCTATAGACCGATCTCTCTCCTTAATGTGGATATGAAAATCTTAGCCAAAATACTAGCAGTTAGATTGAGAATATCCTCCGGAGGTGATCCACCGACCAAACTGGGTTTATTAAGGGGAGGCAGTCCTATCATAATGTTCGTAGGTTGTTAAATATTGTGTGGTGGGCGGGGCCAACTGGTGTCAAGGCGGGGGTGATCTCCTTGGATGCTGAAAAAGCATTCGACAGAGTGGAATGGGAGTACCTATTCGAGGTAATGACCCGGTTTGGCTTGGGAGACACATTTATAGGGTGGGTCAGGGCTATGTATTTAAGGCCACGTGCACAGGTGGTGGTGAATGGGTGCTTGTCTAGAAAATTTGGGTTAGGTAGGGGAACGAGACAGGGATGTCCCTTGTCCCCCCTGCTATTTGCCTTAGTAATTTAACCCCTGGCGGCGGCGATCCGTCAGCATGAGGGCGTAGTAGGGGTGAGGGATAGAGATGGCAGGGAGCATAAGGTGGCGTTATATGCCGATGATATGCTACTTTTCCTAGGTAAGACGTGGGACTCAATGAGATACCTGTTGGGTATTATTGAGAAATTTGCAGGGTTCTCCGGATATAAGATCAATGTGGGGAAATTGGAAGTTATGGGGTTCCCAGATGTGGATCCAGAGGTACAGCGGGAGGGGTTTAGGGTGGTAAGTTCAGATTTTAAATGTCTGGGGGTTCAGATTGGGCGAAGATGGGAAGAGTTGTATAAGTTGAATTTTACCCCTTTGATTAAAATATTGTTGGCAGACTTGGAGAGATGGATGCAACTACCGATATCTTGGATCGGGAGAATAAATCTCATAAAAATGAATATTATCCCCCGCATTCTCTACCCTAAGCAAATGCTGCAGCTGAGGCCCACACAAAAGGATGTGAAACGGTTGGAGAAGGGGTTCACAGGTTTTATATGGCAAGGGAAAAAGCCCAGAATTACTCTGGCAAGGCTCAAGGCAGATAGGAGTAGAGGAGGCCTTGGCTTCCCAGATCTAGAAACATATTACAAGGCAGTACAACTCCGAGGGGTGGCAGACTGGGTACATAAGCCTGCAGTGGCCAGCTGGGTCGGGCAAAAACAAGAGGGTAATCCAGGGAGACTCACAGCATACCTCCACAGTAAGGGATTGCATGCATTTAGAGAGTTGGGGAATGGTAACCCATTAGGGTGACATTAGAGGCCTGGGATCACTTTTGGTGGAGAAAAGGTTTAGTCTGAAGGGAGACTATACTCCTCCCGATCATGAGGAACCCTTTTTTTGCCCCTGGGATGGAAGATAGGGGATTTCTAGAATGGGAAAGGAGGGGAGTGGTCTGTGTAGGAGCCCTACTGGAGAAAGGGGAGGTCCGCGAATTTAGTGAAGTTAGGCGAGTGCTAGGGATAGGTGCCACTCACCTATTTCGGTATCTACAGGTGAAGACATATGTTGGGAGACAGGGCATGTGCGAAAGGGAGGGGTTACTCCCAAGCAGAATTGAGCGGGCAATATACCAGGCTAGGAAGGATCAAAAAGGATTTGTAGGAAAAATAGTTAAACTAGAGAAACAGAGTTTACCAGACCCGACGGGGCCCACAAAGGTACGCTGGGAAAGGGATTTAGGGCTGCAGATATCGGGGGAGAACTGGGGGCTGATGTTAGGCATGCCAGAAGGAATTATGATTTGTAACAAATTTAAAGAAGCTTTTTACAAATTCTTGCATAGAATATATTGGCCGGCGGTGGCGGTGCATAGGGTGCACCCTGCGGTGTCACCAAACTGTAGAAGGTGTGGCAGAGGGTTGGGTACATTTTTTCATTGTTTCTGGACATGTCCCGTTTTGGTGAATTTGTGGAGGGGGGTAGTTCAGGAGGTTAATAAAGGAATGTGGGGCCGACTGACTCGAGACCCACTGGTGTGTCTATTTGGGGTAGAAAGAATGGAAGGGGAAGAGGACTGGCAACTACTACCCAGATGGACAAGGGTAGTGTTTGTGCTGGCTAGGCACTGTATACAGAATACCTGAGTGGATGGAAAGGGACCCAAATTGGTAGATTGGAGAAGGCTGGTATTACGCTCGTTAGCTTTGGAGAGACTCACGTGGTTAGTCAGAGATAAGGAGGAGAGGTTCTTGAGAGATTGGACGCCTTTCTTAGCAACCTTGAGTGTGTCTGAAAGTTTAATGCTCCATGCGGGGTTGAATATCTAGGCCTAGAATGCTGGATAGGGTCTAGGATACGCCTCTCATAGTTGAGGGCGAAGGGAAATTTTAAAATTAAAATTAAAATTAACAGTCAATATAGGAATTAGAGGATGGGTGTGGGCCTGGCCCGCCAGCACAGTATAAAAGGGTAATGGGGTGGGGGATTGCTCTCTGTACCCCTTACTAATGGGGATGATTAGCTGGGGGCAGCTAGCATGTATTAGTTAATGGGATATATCTGCACGCCGACTGCACTTATGTTAGTGAAACACGTGATAAATTAATGATGTGACTGGGTTTGTATGTATTGTGTGTATTGTATTTGTATGTGTTCTGTATTGTATGTAGTAGTCTATGTGATTGCAAATTTCTAATAAACAGAATATACAAAAAAAAAAAAAAAAGTTATATTAATCAGACAGTTATGCATGCAGTTCAGAGTCCCTACACAGACACACACTCTGGGTACCCAGGTAGGAAAACGGTGGGCTAGCCAGGAACATTGCAGCTGGTTGGGACACTGTGATGGAAGAAAGCAACATGCACAACACACACTATTTGTAATCCGGAGCCAGAAGGTTCAGTTTGTGAAAGAAAAGGCAACAAGACAATCAGATGACAACACTCTTAGATTTAGCTGTTGTTGCAGGGAGCTACCCTGATGTTTACTCACGATACCCAATACTGGACACAGGCAGGATGAAATCGAGACTGCAGGCTGTTGAGCTGGAGTGCCCGGAGAAGCAGGGCCCACAGGAATCACCGAGGCATCATTCCTGTTCAAGAAGTTGAGCAGGGGGATGATCCCCAGGCCAGTCTCTTGTCGATGACTTTCTCTGTGTAGCAAGTAGTCTGGCTGGGCCAGTGTAGCAGGGCCCAGGCAAATGGAAATGGATACAGATTCAGTCCGTGGAGCTAGATACAGCCTCCAACAAGCAAAACACAGTTCAGACACACAGTGGGGAACCAAATCACAACCCACTATAAGCATACAACACATTCACATGTAAGGAAATTCCACTGTACCAGGCAAACGACATTGAGACTGACTGCAAGCTCAGCAACCTCATCCTCTATGCGGATGACACCGTTGTCTACTGCAGCGACCCACAACCCAGTGTCATCTCCTCCAAACTTCAGGCCTGTCTCTCAGCTCTTGAGGTCTGGCTCACCATTAATTCCCTAAAGCTGAATGAAGACAAAACCAAGGCCATCCTGTTCGGGACTAGACACCTGGGCACGGACAGAAGCGAGCTGCTCCAGCTCAACACAGCCTAAGGGAGGAGAAGAGAGGTCATAGACCAGTTCAAGTACCTCGGGGTCCTCCTTGACCAGGAACTGACCTATAAACCCCACATCGACTCCTTAACTCGATCCACCCACCAGAGGCTCGGCTTCCTCTACCGTCTGGGAAACTCCCTCTCTGGCGAGGCGAGACGAGTCATAGCCAACTGTAACCTTATCCCCTCCATCCTATATGGTTCCCCCATACTACTGTTTCTCCGGTAGATGGAGCTCAACAAACTCTCCATGCTCTATCACCGAGTGGCTCGCTTTGCAACAAACTCCTCTCCTAGGAAGCACCATTGTGAGGCCCTCGCGGACCTAAACTGGCCCACCCTACGGCTCAAGCTGACCTACTCTGCTTCCTGTCTGGCCTTTAAATTCACCTCCCTTGGCCACCCGCCACACCTGTGTGGGCTGCTCACTCCAAAAGTCCAGCGCCGAACCCTGCAATCCACTGCTAGTTGTCCCCTTGATATCCCTCGTGTTCGCACCAACCTAGGCAAGCACTCCTTCCACTATGCTGCTCCCTTCTTATGGAACGCCCTTCTAGCAAGTCTACTCGACAAGCCAACTCTTCTAGGGTTTAAATCAGGCCTCAAAGCATACTTTCTGGAACTTAGCCTTTGTGGGTGTAATCGTTATCCCCCACCTGGGCCTACTCCCTTGCTACCATTTGCTGGACCACGCCTTCCCACCTCATGATTATCGTATGGAAAAATGCTAAATGCACTGTGTACCTGTCGCAATACCTGTTTAGCCTGTGATACCTGCTGTTTCTCCATGCCCAACGTTTGATACCTACTCCCCTAAATGTATCAGCTTATCTACTGTACCATAATATCTATGTATATACTCACTGTAACTAAATATGTATTCATTCCAAATTACTGCATTTTATACCTATGTATGTATTCATTGTAACTAATCCTGGGTCGCCCCTGAAAAAGGGATCTCTGGTCTCAGTGGGTTTACCCGGTTACCAAAATCTAAATAAATAAATAAATGGTTCTCCGGTCGCAATTACAGAGTCTCTGCACAGTCCAGGAGTTCAGAGGTAGCTGGAAGTCCTGACAGGCCGATCGCATTCAGCAAATCTTCGGTCTTCTTCAGGTTAAAGCCTGATCACAATTCAGTGGCTTAATTCACTATCCAAATTTGGATTCAGTCCGAAAAAAGCACAAGTTCCCTCTCAGGAACAGCAGGCAGGCATGCAGGCCAAACTCAGGCCTTTCCACAGTTCTTCTACACGAATCCCCTATGGATTGCTGCTTGAACTATCACGAGCTGTTACTTCTTTACTTCCCAACTTAGATTTAACTGAAACTGCAAGCAGTGTGGGATTTTCCCCAAGGTCCAAAAGGTTCGGTTGGCTGATCTGTCTGTCATTCACAACAAGGGCTCCTTCTCCAGGTTGATTTAGGTGCCAAAAGCCCAAAACTACAATTCCTACAAGTTTTCTAGTGTTACTGTAGAGCAAAGGAGGGAGAGAGGTGATATGATCGAAATATTCAAACACCTTAAGGGCATTAACAAGGTGAGAGTCTAACATGTTTCAATATAAGAAAAATAGCAGGACAAGAGGACACAGCATGAGGTTAGAGGGAGGCCAATTAAGTGGTAATGTAAGGAAGTTCTTTTTTACAGAAAGGGTGGTGGAGGCATGGAACGGCCTACACCAGGAAGTGGTGGATATGAATACAGTGCAGGGCTTCAAACAGGCATGGTATAGGTATAAGGGAGCAATACAGATGAATATGAATAGATAGGCCATTGACAGAGCAAAAGCCAATGGCACATTTATAAAGTAGAAAAAGAAATGGGCAGACTGGATGGACCTTGAGGTCATTATCTTCTGTCAACTTCTATGTTTCGGCCCCACCAAGCCCCTGTAGGCAGGCTCCATTTTAGAGTCCCAAATGTACTGATTGGCCCATTCTGCAGTCCAGGACCAAGATGATGGAAACAAACAGAACTGTCTATGCTGCAAAGAAGGCAGGTTAGAACAAACTGCAATATTATTACTACTCTAACAAATGATCAGCAAACAAGTACATCTTCTAACAGAGCTCCCTTTTAGATTAATTATGACTGCAATCCAGGCAGCTCTTAAAGAGACAGTACACAGAGGTGATACAGGCACTCTCTGGCAATACATTTAAACCGCTAAAACGCAGAGCACCAGCCTGGCAGTGAACATTTAGGCAAGCTCAAAGAAGACTTTTCAGGAACCCCATTTGTAGGGGGGTTACACATAATTAGATTTGTTCTTATTACAATGCTGTGCTATGTTCTGCTGTGTTTTGTTCTAACAGTTACTTTTTTGTTTTCCGAATTAGCTTAATGTTTCAACTGAACGTGCTATACATGACTGCTGTATTTATTTATTTTTTGCTTTATAGCCTGTGGTGTTGTTTTTTAACTATTTATTTAAAAGTTGATAACCGGGAAAGGCACATTGAGCCAAGGCTCATTTCCCGGTGCAACCCGGGCCTGGGAGTAAGGGTACAATCTGGGGAGATGGGGGTGACCAGTGGGGTACCTTAGGGGTCAGTACTAGGACCAGTACTGTTCAATGGCTTCGTTAGTGACATTGCAGAGGGGCTGGAAGGAAAGGTCTGCTTGTTTACAGATGACACCAAGATCTGCAACAGGGTGGATACTCCAGAAGGGTGCAGAAAATGAAGAGGGACCTGGAGAAGCTTGAAAGATGGTCAGAGATGTGGCAACTGAGGTTTAATATAAAGAAGTGAAAAATAATGCACCTGGGTAGAGGGAACCCTGAGGAGAGCTACAGGTTGGGGGGAGAGGAGCTGACTGTCACGAAGGAGGAAAGGGACCTAGGGGTTATCATCTCTGATGATCTTAAGGTATCAAAGCAGTGTACAAAGGCAGCAGGGAAGGCCAGTGGTATGCTGGGGTGCATAGGCAGAGATATCGCTAGCAGGAGGCGGGAGGTGGTGATGCCATTGTATAAAACATTGGTAAGGCCTCACCTGGAGTACTGCGTGCAGTTCTGGAGACCACACCTGTGCAAGGACATAGATAAGGTGGAGACTATCCAGAGAAGAGCAACAAAGATGGTGCAGGACTTAAACCACAAAACATATGAGGAGAGACTAAGGGACCTCAATATGTACTCACTGGAGGAGAGGAGACAGCAGGGGGACATGATTGAAACTTTCAAGTACCTTAAGGGCATAAACAAGGTGCAGTCAGGGAGCTTTTCCAGTGTAGAAAAAGTACTAGAACAAGGGGGCACAATATGAAATTGGAAGGGGGTAGATTAAGAGGTAATGTGAGGAAGTTTTTCTGCACAGAAAGGGTAGTCGACACATGGAATAGTCTGCCACAGGAGGTAGTGGGGGCAAGCACAGTGGAGGGGTTTAAGCATGCTTGGGACAGGCACAAGGGAAGCCTGAGTGGGGAGGGAATGATGACAAGCCATTGATCACATAGGATCAGTGGCCACATACAATGCATAGGGCCTACGGACAGACTGGATGGGCCTAGCGGTCCTTATCTGCTGACAATTTCTATGTTTCTATGTTACAAAGGACACATAATATATACATTTATATAATAAAAAAACATGAGATATGCAGGTATACATGAAAATAAACAGTTGTTACCGATTATACATGAAGTATATGGCCTAACAGCATACCCAACAGTGGACATTTAAATAACAAGAACTAGCAACACATGAGCTAACATATCAAGGCAAGGTGGTTTGTTACAGACGAGAGTGCACCAGTATTGTGCAGCCAAAGTTATGTACACAGTAGCAGGTAGTGGATGTCACAAACCCACTCAGCAGGTCAGGCCCTCTACTCCCAAAGTGCCAACCTCCGAGCGTCGTCTTGTAAACAGTTAACAGAACAAGGTAACCCTCTTGTCTGTTTTTGTGAGTTCGAACCAACCTTTGGTCTCAAGTCTTGGAGGGATTCAAACTGCGAACCTCTTGTTAGCGTACCCAATGCACAGGCTCAGATATTTCTGTCTTCGGGGGGCCAGATATCTTTGCCTATGGGCACCTAACCAGGTGTACAAAAATGAACCCTTAAAACTTAAATAAAGACCTCAGATTATTCTTACCTTTTTCCAGTTTGGTATCACCATTCAAACTTATGCACAGTGTCTGCTGTAACCATATACACTCCACTAACAAAAGGAAAGAAATTCAAAGACAGACCAAGTTGGCTCTAAAATTAGAGTTTTTTTTACTAGAATAGACAAAAATATGTAACATATAAAATACAGAACTATTTTATCACAAGACATACAAATCTCTTAAACAAAACAGGTTTTAACAGTGCAATTTCTACTACAGTAGATTTGTCTCTCTTTCTCTCTAAATACCTGCTTAAAGTGCTCACAGATGTTTCTTGGTCAGAGTCTAGATGGAAGTGTATCTGAAGTAAAACAGAATATTGTATAACAGCTGGCTATGCCCTCCTCTTTGCATGAGGTCACCTAGCTCCTCCCTGTCAGAATATATAAAAAATATATCTATAAAAAAACACAGGATGTCTTTTCCAAATATTAAATTCTGCAACCTCAGCATAACTCGTTCTTCAAATGACTCTTTGATCTTATGCTGCATCCTCTTTCACACACAGGTTTCAAAGGAGCATTTACAACTTTGTACCAGTGTGTAATAACCTGGGTTTCCCTCCAAACGTCATAAAATGGATATGATCTTCCCTCTTAGGAACTACAGCTATAATTAACTCGGACAAACAGGAGATCCTTGATTAAGGCCTGGTCTGTAATTAGCTCATGGCTTTCATCTTTTAGCAGAGACTGGGGGTGAGTGAGGTCATTCCAAGAGCACCAGATTTCTCAGCAGAGACAATCAGTAATACATTTTTATATTTAAAAAAAAATGATGCAGCACTCAGAACTGGCTGTCCACGTCACACTTCCTCCCCACCCAGACTGAATTTTGGGGCTGTATCCCCTGCATGGGATGAGCTTCCCAAATCAGTTCTCTCCTCAAAGAGATGAGACAGGCCATCTGAGTTCTGGTTCCTGGCTCCAGCTCTATGTATGATTGTCATATCATACCCTTGCAAAGCAAGACTCCATCTTAGCAATCTATTATTGTTCTTTCCCATCCACGTCAGCCAAATCAGGGGGTTGTGGTCAGTCTGCACCACAAAATGCTGCCCATATAAGTATGGCTCTAATTTCTTTTGGGCCCACACTATGGCAAGACACTCCTTTTCCACCGTGGAGTATGCTTGTTCCCTGGGAAGTAACTTCCTACTCAGGTACACTATTGTGTGATCTGTCCCTTGGCTGGATGTCTGACTCAGTACTGCCCCAATACCCATGTCTGAGGCATCAGTCTGAACTATAAAGGTTTTGCTATGGTCAGGACTAGTCAAAAGAGGAGCACTGCACAGTGCCTTCTTTAGTTTGGAAAAGGCTTCCTCACAGGCTGGGCCCCAGGTAATTTTCTTGAGCATCTTTTCTTTGTCAGGTCAGATAGGGGAGCAGCCAGGGCACTGTAATTGGGTACAAATTTTCTGTAGTACCCTGCTGTCCCTAGAAAACTCCTGACCTGCTTCTGTGTTTCTGGTCTGGGCCACACCTGGATTACCTCTATCTTTATTTGGTTAGGACGGAGCTGTCTCCGGCCTACCACATGTCCGAGGTATGCCACTTCTCCCATGGCCACCTGCCACTTCTTGGCTTTGACAGTGAGCCCGGCCCTCTGTATCCTGCCCAGCACTTCCCTAAGGTGGGATAGGTGTTCCTTCCAGTTGGTACTAAAGATGGCAATGTCATCCAGGTACACCACCGCATACTCCTCAGCACCATTTAACACCTGTTTCACCAACCTTTGGAAAATGGCGGGGACATTCTTCACTCTGAAAGGCATTACTTTAAACTCAAATAAGCCTATGGGAGTGATGAAAGCCGACCTGTCCCTAGCTCTGTCTGTCAACTCTACCTGCCAGTACCCCTTTGTCAGGTCAGTGGTCGTAAGGTAGGTCGCCCCCCCAACTTGTCCAGGAGTTCGTCCGTCCAGGGCATCGGGTGAGTGTCTGACTTTGTGACCGCATTCAGTCCATGATAGTCCACACAGAAATGAGTAGAGTCATCTGGCTTAGGCACAAGGACTACGGGTGAGGCCCAGGGGCTGTGGGATCTCTGAATTACCCCTAAATCCAGCATCTCTTCCACTTCCCTCCTAATGTCCTTTTGGACAGCCTCTGACACCCGATATGCTGTCCACCATATGGGCGTCTGTGTCCCTGTCTCCACATTGTGTGTCACTAAGGTGGTTAGTCCAGGCTGGGCGCTAAACAATGGGGCAAAGTCTGCTAAAACCTCCCTTACTTTCTGGATCTGGTCCGGGGCCAGCTGGGGAGACAATTTTACTGCCTCCACAGAGGACTCCCGCTTACTTTCTTCCAACAAATCCAGAAGGGGGTCTCCTTTGTCCGTCCCCTCCCAATGACTACACACTGCAAACACCATGTCAGCCCTATTTGCATATGGCTTCATCATGTTGACATGGTACATCCTTTCTGTCTGTCTTCTGTCATGTAACTCCACAATGTAGTTCACGTCATTTACCTTCCCAGCCACTTTGTATGGTCCTGCCCACTCAGCTTGCAGCTTGTCTTTCTGGACCGGAATAAGGACCATGACTTCCTGACCCACCATGATGAGTGAACTCTGGCTCTGCAGTCGTACCACACTTTTTGTTTCTGTTGGGCAGCTGCCAGGTTGCTCTGGGATGTCCCCATAAGCCCCTTCAGCCTTTCCCTAAATCTAAGAATATAATCCACTATGGAAGTTCCCTGGGTGGCTTGCTTGCCTTCCCAGTCCTCCCGGATCAGGTCTAGGGGCCCACGTACCCAGCGTCCATATAAGAGTTCGAAGGGGGAAAATCCTGTAGACCCTTGGGGTACCTCCCAGTATGCAAACAACAGGTGGGGAAGGTATTTCTCCCAGTTCCTTCCATGCTGTTCAGCAAATGCCTGGAACATTGACTTTAGGGTCCCATTGAATCTTTCCACAAGCCCATTGGCTTGTGGGTGATACAGTGTCATGCATCTCTGCACCACCTCACACTTCTCCCATAACCATTTCATCAGGTCTGACATGAAGGAACCACCTCGATCAGTGATAATCTCCTGCGGAAACCCAATACGGGAGAAAATCCCAAGTAAGGCATCTGCCACTTGGTCCGTCCTCAGTGAGGATAGGGTGACTGCCTCTGGGTACCGGGTGGCATAATCCACCACAGTTAGGGTAAATCTCTTCCCTGAGGAGCTGGGGGTATTCAAAGGCCCCACAATATCCATTCCCAACCTCTGGAATGGCTCCTCCACTATGGGCAAGGGAATCAGGATGGCTTGGGTTTTCTTGCCCGCCTTCCTTATTTCTTGGCACCGGTGACAAGACCCTACTCCCTGACCTGCTGGGTGAAGTTAGGCCAGTAGAAATTCTGGGCTAACTGCTGCATAGTGTGCGCAATTCCCAGATGACCAGACAAAGGAATAGCATGTGCAATTTTGAGCAAGTGCTTATGATACCCCTAGGGAATGACAAGCTGCCTGCCAAGCGTCCATCCCTCTGTCTGTACTGCCTGTGTATACATAAGTCCATTTTCCCAATGAGCCCTATGTCTTCCGTCACCTCCCTGTGCTCCATTCGAGTCTGCCCAAGACCTCAGCTTCTCTAAACTAGGGTCACTCCTCTGAGCAGCTGCAAACCCCTCACACAGTCCCAAAGCATGGGACAGGTCCCCTTCAGTCGCTAAACTAGGGTCCCTAGCACTAGTGTCAGGCCCTCAGTTTCACTGTCAATCCCAACCCTCTGACAATGGGTCGCCCCTTCCTCTTCAGAATAACCTTCTGTAGCTGTGTGGTTACTTGCTACTGGGGAAATTTATACCCCCTTTTCATTAGTCTCCCCATCTGGAGACACAGGCTGGGGAACCAGCCTCTCAGTAGTTTCCACAATGGCTTCCTTGGGGTTCAGGGAATTACAATTTTCCCTTGCCGCTTGCCTACGGGTAACTGCACATACCATCCTGTTTTAGATCATTGCCTAGGATCACATCCACTGCTAAGGTTTTGGCTACTTCCACCTGTTGCACAGTTCCCCCTGTTTCAGCCCAGTCTAGGAGAACACTAGCGAGGGGCAATGTTTTCGCCTCACCAGTGAAGTCCTGTACAGTGACGTATTTATTGGGTATAAGCTGACCAGGCTCTACCAGATCCCCCCTTTACTAAGGTCAGGGATGCCCCTGTGTCCCTTAACCCTTGTGTCTGTACACCATTCACCATGACTGGGTGTATGTGTTCCCTCATGTTTACTGTGCATGCTTCCAGGGCACACAAACAACCTACTTCCTTTCTAGCACCCTGTTGTGTGTTGCTTGCCTTTTTGGGACACTGTCTGGCAATATAGCCAGTTTCTTTACACAACCAACATTCATTTCTTCTCTTTTCAGAAAAATCTTTTCTCTGAAACCTGGGGCTAACTGGTTACGGTGGAAGCAGTGAGGGTTTTAGCTGCCCTGAAGGTGCACTTTTCCCTTTCTGTGCTGCCACTTCCTGCCCCATTCGCTCTCAGAACAGGTCTGCTCTTGGCATAGCGGTCCAAGAGTTCAGCAGCTTCTTGCACTGTTTTTGGGATCTCAGTCCTCTAGCCAGGTTTTTAGCTCGGCTGGGCATGCCCAATAAAACTGTTCTAATAAAATCACATTTTCAATTTTATCAACAGAGTTTGCCTCAATTCCTTCCCACCAACATTTTAAAAACTGACGTTTCATGGCTAGCTCCTCATAGCTCATATCAGGGCTTCTCCTGAGCTTACGGAATTTTGCTCTGTATGATTCAGCAGTTAATTAAAACTTTTTTAACAGTGCAGCTTTAAGTTTGCTGTAGTCATCACTGTCCTCATTGTCCATTTGACCCAATGCATCCCGAGCTTTCCCGGTAAGTAGCGGGGATAGCTGGAAGCTCCAGGACTCTCTAGGAATTTTAGCCTGAATACAAACTTTTTCAAAAGAATTTAAAAAGGCATCCATATCCTCCCCCTCTTTAAACTCAGCTATTAATTTGGAATTCAATTTGTAACCCAGTCCTGCAGTCCCAGTTAAACCCAAGCCACTTAGCTGCTCTGGTGCCGCTGGTTGGAGTCGTAGCTTCTCCAGTTCATGTTTCCTCTGGCGCGCCTCTCTTTTCTTCTCTGCAGCTTGCTGGCGCTCACTCTCCTCATGGTCTGCATCTCTCTATTCTCGCTCTGCCTCTCGGCATTCTCACTCTGCCTCATGGTCCGCCTCTCACTTCTCTTGCTCCCTCTTCTCCTGGAACTCCAGCTCCATCCTCCGCAACTCAATTTGCAGCCTGAATACTTCTGGATTTAGGATACTGATGACCTTCCCCTGCTGCTGTGGCCCTTCACTGACTGTGGCCCTGCTGTCATCCTCACCGTATCTGGACACAGCACTGGCCGTTAGCCCTGTTACACTTGAGGTTTGGTCCTTTTTAGTCACGGTCCGTGACTCGCTGCTCTGGGTATCTGCTACCATCAGGGCATCTATAAGTTACTGCTTGCTGGCTTTCACCACAAACAGGACTCCTCTGTCCCAGCACAACTGCTTCAAGGAGCCTACAGTGTGCCTGCTGTAGTTGGAAGTCATCTTCTTCCCTTATTACTGCTACTCTGACTTGCACTTTAGAAAAAAAAATAAAACAGGTAGGAACTTGACTGTACGCCAAGTGATATAGTTCTGTTTCCTTTTTTAAAAAATAAATCACTGCCTTTTTCTTTCTTTGCAAGTGAGCTTACAGTCTCAACTGACACACTGAACAATACAAGCTTGCAATACCAAAATTATCTGCACCACTGCCAACCAATCTGTCTATATATATATATATATATATATATAATATCTATAAAAAAAGAGAATGTCTTTTCCAAGTATTAAATTCTGCAACCTCAGCATAACTCATATTCTTCAAATGACTCTCTTTGATCGTATGCTGCATCCTCTCTCACACAGGTTTCAAAGGAGCATTTACAACTTTGCACCTATGTGTAATAACCAGGGTTTCCCTCCAAACATCATAAAATGGATATGATCTTCCCTCTCAGCAACTACAGCTATATTAACTCAGACAAACAGTAGATCATTGATTAAGGCCTGGTTTATAATTAGCTCATGGCTTTCATCTTTTAGCAGAGACCTGGGGGGGGGTGAGTGAGGTCATTCCAAGAGCACCAGATTTCTCAGCAGAAACAATCAGTAATACATTTTTATATTTAAAAAAAAATGATACAGCACTCAGAACTGGCTGTCCACGTCACAGTGGACAACAGAAAAATAAGAGCTGGAGTTGGCAAGATAGTAGAAGGGTATGGCCGGTGTAGCTGGTAGTATTTGGCAGTTAGGGAGAGTGGAAACATTGGCACAGAGGGGGTGTGAGGTGCTTGAAGTATTTTTTGATGGATAGCATGGTAGGCAGGCTATGTACAGTGAGGGGAATAGGGTTACAGAGGGCAGGGAGCTGATGAGCAAAGGCTATTTTTCTGGCTAGTGAGTGAGGTGTGGCATGGTTGAAGGAGTGGTGGTCTCGTGAGCGCAGGGAGTAGCCTGTACTAGGAGCTGGGACTAATAAGGAGGAGAGGTAGGAGGGAAGGGTGTTGAACCAGCACTTAGCGATAAAGGTTGTGCAATGTGCCAGACGGTGATTAGCGAGTGAAGGTAAGGAGACAGATTGGTAGAGGAGGCAGTGATGGGTGCAGTAAGGGAGATTAGAGGCAAATCAGCAGAAGGCATGAAACAGAGGGTCTAATTTGGCAAGGGAGGACTGCGGCACTGAGCTATAGACCACATCCGAATAGTCAAACGAAGAAAGGATAAGCTTAGTAATTATTTCCCTCCTGAAGGGGGGGAGAGACTGTCCTTATGCCTGTAAAACATTCTTAGTTCTTGTCGCAGTTTGTTGTGAATAGTGTCCAGGTGTAGGGAGAAGTCCAGTTTGGGATCCAGCCAAACTCTCAGATATTTGTATGATTCAGCTACTATGATTTTGGAGCCATTGAGGGCATAAAAGGTGGGCGGAGATGTAATTTTGGCTAGTTTCCGGGCCGTGCCAAAAGCCATAGCAACCATTTTCTTGGTGTTGCATTTGAGTGATTTGTCTTCAAGCCACCTTAGGGTGTTCAAGAAATCAGTTTGGAGGATGGGTTCAACCTGGGCTAGGGAGGGACTGGAAGTCAAGAGCATGGTATTGTCGGCATACATTTAAACGTGGGAGACTGAGCAGGTGGAAGGGAGGTTGTTTACGAATATGGAGAATAGGGTAGGTTCAAGGATCGACCCCTGAGGTACACCATTTAGAAAGGGGAGTGGAGTAGATTTGGTTTCCCCTAGCTGGACGAATTGAAACCTGTCTGTTAGGTAGGCCTTGAACCATTCAGTAGAGGTTGGGGATAGTCCTATAGCTGAAAGGTCATCTAAGAGTAGTTTGTGGGTGACAGAATCAAAGGCCTTGGCTAAATCTATAAAAATAGGAAGTATCAGTTGACCCTTGACCATGGCCAATTGGATGTAGTTGGTGACGCAGAGAAGGGAGGTGGAAGTGGAGTGAAGATGATGGAAACCAGATTGGAATGGTGACAGAATGTCCTTAGAGGCGAGGAATGAGTTTAGTCTTTCAGAGATGAGGGATTCCAAGATTTTGGAGAGAGAGGGAAGGAGAGAGATAGGCCTGTAGTGGCCAGGGATGGAAGGGTCACACCCTTTGTGAAAGGGGATGATTTTGGGTAATTTCCAGGCCTTAGGCAGGGAGCAAGTGGAGAGGGAGAGATTGAAGATGTGAGTAATTGAATGGACTATAGCAGGAGTGGAGATTTTCAAGAGCATGAGATTTATACCACCCGGACTTTGTTTGGAGGAGTTCAGAGATTTGAGGGTGCAAAGAACCTCTGAGAGGGTGATGGGGGAAAGATGTGGCTGGGTAGGGGAGTGGAAGGGTGAGCACCTGTGTGTGTGTGGAGGGGTCTGGTATCTGACTGATCCCAGGAGGGGACTTAGGTTTCTGCAGGGAGGGGATAGTGGGGTAAGTGATTGCCCATGGGGTAAGGCACAGGTTGTGAAGAAGTGATTTGTGGAGGAGGAGGAGACCACTTCAGAGTCATTGTCAGTGGGGTTAGAACAGGGGAAGGAGCTTGTTGAGCACAGCCAAGCAGTGAGTGGAGAGTTTTGCAGAAGGCAGCTGGAGTGGGGTGACAATCCTCAAGCCAAGACTTACAGAATCCAGCTTTAGTGGAACACAGAGCATTAGTACATGCATTTCTTGATGTTCTGTGTGTTTGAAGGGCAGATGCATTGGAGGAGGCTTTAAATACTTTCCAAGCTTTGTCTCTGACCTTGAAGAGCTTCACTAGGTGAGGGGAGATTCAGGGAAGGTGCCTGTGCCAGAAACGTAGTTTTTTTAGTGGGACATGGGAGTTCTATATACCTAGGAAGGTGGAGGTGAAGACTACCAAACTAAACTGTTGCTGTTAGGAACAATATATCCTACATCATAAATTTATTTTCCCAGTACTGCCTTTCCAATGAGTTACCTGCAATTAATACCTTTCCTGAACCATTTTTAATATGTTGAGTGGTAGAGGTACATAAGCAGATTATAGCACTGTACACCGATTTCAAGTTTAATTTTGTATTAAAACCTGAGATAGTGCCTGCAATAACAGAACTCTGCCAGCATCTGCTGGGACACTAGTGTGTGTGTGTGTGTGTGTGTGTGTGGCGTAAGTGCCCCAGCATCTGATCTGCTGGGAGAGTAGTGCCTGTGAAAACAGAACTCTACCAGCATCTGCTGGGACAGTAGTATCATATCTAGGTAAAGTGTCCCAGCTGATAAGAGGCTTGCATTAGCACTAGTAAAGTGGAAGTCAGTTTGACCCTCTGCTTCAAATATTGGGGGTCAGACCCAAAATCTTGGGGTCAGAAATTTCTGGATTGGCTTTGTACAACATTATTCGATACTTTTTCTGCCAAGGATACCTGTGCAGACTTTCAATATATAGGGTCAGAACTGCAGCACTGCTTTTATTTTTGTGCTTCAGAATCCTCAAAAATTCCATTTGAGGACTTCAGTAGGGGGTTAATGCAAGCCCGCAATAGATCTGCTTGGACAGTAGTGCCTGTGGAAACGGAACTCTGCCAGTGTCTTCTGGGACAGTAGTGTCTGTGCTATGTAAACTATAAGTGAATCTGTTTTAACAGTATTGTCTGTGCTAGGTGAATTATCCCAGTAGATGTAAATCTTCTGGGACAGTAGTGTCTGTGCTATATAAACTATAAGTGAATCTGCTTTAACAGTAGTGTCTGTGCTAGGTGAATTATCCCAGTAGATGTAAATCTTCTGGAACTGTAGTGTCTGTGCTATGTAAACTATAAGTGAATCTGCTTTAACAGTAGTGTCTGTGCTAGGTGAATTATCCCAGTTGATGTAAATCTTCTGGGACTGTAGTGTCTGTGCTATGTAAACTATAAGTGAATCTGCTTTAACAGTAGTGTCTGTGCTAGGTAAATTATCCCAGTAGATGTAAATCTTCTGGGACAGTAGTGTCTGTTCTATATAAACTATAAGTGAACCTGCTTTAACAGTAGTGTCTGTGCTATATAAACTATAAGTGAATCTGTTTTAACAGTATTGTCTGTGCTAGGTAAATTATCCCAGTAGATGTAAATCTTCTGGGACAGTAGTGTCTGTGCTATGTGAACTATAAGTGAATCTGCTTTAACAGTAGTGTCTGTGCTAGGTGAATTATCCCAGTAGATGTAAATCTTCTAGGACGGTAGTGTCTGTGCTATGTAAACTATAAGTGAATCTGCTTTAACAGTAGTGTCTGTGCTATGTGAATTATCCCAGTAGATGTAAATTTTCTGGAACAGTAGTGTCTGTGCTATATAAACTATAAGTGAATCTGCTTTAACAGTAGTGTCTGTGCTATATAAACTATAAGGGATTCTGCTTTAACAGTAGTGTCTGTGCTAGGTGAATTATCCCAGTAGATGTAAATCTTCTGGGACAGTAGTGTCTGTGCTATGTAAACTATAAGTGAATCTGCTTTAACAGTAGTGTCTGTGCTAGGTGAATTATCCCAGTAGATGTAAATCTTCTGGGACAGTAGTGTCTGTGCCATATAAACTATAAGTGAATCTGCTTTAACAGTATTGTCTGTGCTAGGTGAATTATCCCAGTAGATGTAAATCTTCTGGGACAGTAGTGTCTGTGCTATGTAAACTATAAGTGAATCTGCTTTTACAGTATTGTCTGTGCTAGGTGAATTATGTCAAGTCAAGTCAAGTCATGTTTATTTAAAAAGATGCCCAATCCCAAGGGCTCTGGGCGCCGCACAAAGAGTTTATAGCATTTCATACCACATAAATACATAAAAAGAATATAGTACATATACGTAGTCAAAATTAAACCCCAAAAGCTTGCAGAAATAAGTAGGTCTTAAGGCAAACCTTAAAGGCAGTTATAGTGGAGGCCTCCCTAACTGCAGCTGGCAAAGAATTCCAAAAAGCGGGGGCGGCAACACTAAATGCTCGATCGCCCGCAGATTTTAATCTCGCTCTTGGAACAGTTAGGAGGTCACCACTAGAGGAGCGGAGATTACAGGAAGAGGAGGAAGGTACCAGGAGAGCTGACAGGTAACCAGGGCCCTGTCCATGTAGGGCCTTATAGGTGAGAAACCCCACCTTGAAGAGCACTCTCCACCTGACAGGCAGCCAGTGCAGTTCGCGCAGCACAGGTGTAATGTGACAAAATTTACTCTGCCCAGTTAAAAGCCAGGCAGCAGCATTCTGCACAAGCTGCAGTCTGCGGAGAGAACCCCCAGAGACCCCGAGATAGAGGGCATTACAGTAGTCAAGCCTAGAAGTGACTAAGGCGTGTATCAAGGTAGGAAGGTCCAGAAACAGAACAAGGGGCTTAATCCTGGCAATGTTTCGAAGATGGGAAAAACAGGAACGGACCACGGAAGATATCTGAGCCTCCATGGACAAATTCCTGTCAAACATCACGCCAAGATTTCGCACCCAGGGGGAGGCCATCAATGACGCAGCTCCTAGCACAAGGCCAGTTGCAGAGTCAGAGGCCATCCCATCACGAACTCTGTTCGACTTCACTACCAATACCTCAGTCTTGTCAGGGTTCAGTCGAGGCCAACTGGAGGCCATCCAGTCGCTAATCTCAGCCAGACAGATATTTAACACATCTACTGCGGTGTTCCTGGGCAAAAGATAAGTATAGCTGAGTATCATCAGCATAGCAATGAAAACTCAGACCATACTTTCTAATGATCCCCAGGGCAGCATATATACTCAACAACATTGGGGCTAACACCAAACCCAGGGACTCCACACAAAGGAGACTGGTGTTGATGAGAAATTTCCCATCACAACCCGCTGTCTCCTATTTGTGAGAAAGGACTCAAACCACTTGATGACAGTACCAGTGAGTCCACATAATCCCTCAGGTGGAGAAGCAACACACAATGGTCCACAGTATCAAATGCTGAAGAGAGATCAAGGAGAACAAGAATTGTCTTGTCTCCTCGGTCTCTAGCCCTGAGGAGGTCATTTTGCACGCGAACTAACGCAGTTTCAGTGCTATACCTGGCCCAAAAAGCCAACTGGAAGGGATCGTATAACTCGTGAGTCATGAGATGTTCCTCCAACTGAAGCGATACCACCTTCTCAACAATCTTCCCCAAAAATGGGAGATTAGAGATAGGACGGTAATTTGCCCTGACCTCCAGGTCCAAAGAAGATTTCTTTAGAAGGGGTCTAACCAGAGCCTCCTTCAAGGCATCCGGAAAGACACCCTGACTTAAGGAACACCGGACAATCGGGCAAACACTCGGCCAACAGAGTCAATGCATCTCATTAAGAAACGCGTTGGCACTGGGTCCAGTTCACAAAAGGTATGCTTCAGATTGACTGCCACCCTGATAACCTCACGGTCCTCCACTGGCCTAAACTCTCCCCAACTAGGCGGAGTGCACTCAGTACACGACTGGCAACCACTGACAGCAATGGTATTGCTGGCTAAAGAAACCTCCTGCCGGATCAAAGACACCCTGTCCGAGAAAAAATGAGCAAAATCCTCACAATCCTCATTAGAGGAAACTCTTCCGGGCTGAAGACAGAGAGGATGAAGAAATCTGTCGACAGTCTGGAAGAGCGAGGCTGATCGGTTTCTCCCAGCAGCAATCTCCCGAGACAAAAATAATGTCTTCTTTCGGTTGACTGCCTCCTGATATGCACAATAATGCGCACGCAGGACCAGTTTGTCCGTCTCCAGGCGGGACTTCCCTCAGCAGTGCTCCAATCTCCGACCCATCTTCTTCATTTCCCTGAGATCTCCTGCATGGAGACCCCAAGCACGGTTCTGGGGTCGTGAGGATAGGTGCGAGGGAGTTGATGGCGTCAGATAGCACCTTATTATAGGTATCCACACCGACACCGACAGCTCTGACGAACACCACCTAAACTAGATAGATCAGCCGCCATAAAACCCTCAGGGTAAGATCACCTAAAGGGCAGCAGCGAATCATCTCAGCAGGGAGAAACTTACGCGGGAGCCCCAAGCATGAACCTCACCGTGCTATGGTCAGACCAAAATACTTGATCAATCATGAGAACTCGGGTTCCCGCCGTGTGCACGGTGAAGGTCAGGCTAGATTTAAAACAAATGGCTACACCGCCAACCCTGCGATTTCCTCTGGGGCAGTGCACAACGGTATAACCTGGGGGGACTGCAGCCTCAAAAACAGGGCCAGCATCATCTCCCACCCAGGTCTCTGTTATGCAAGCCAGGTTGACTGAAGAAATCAAGGCAGCAATAATTGCCATCTTGTTTCCAATCGACCTGGCATTGCACAGCACTGCCGACAGAGGTATAACAGGTGGTGTAGCCCCTCAGGTTACCTGACCACTCGGTCTGGTGGTTTCCCTTGAAATGGGCACCAACCACGTATGGCGTCGCCTAGATGCCCTAAATAAACCAGGATATCTCCTCGATCCAACCACCTCTATCCTTCCATTATCCCAGTAGATGTAAATCTTCTGGAACTGTAGTGTCTGTGCTATGTAAACTATAAGTGAATCTGCTTTAACAGTAGTGTCTGTGCTAGGTGAATTATCCCAGTAGATGTAAATCTTCTGGGACTGTAGTGTCTGTGCTATGTAAACTATAAGTGAATCTGCTTTAACAGTAGTGTCTGTGCTAGGTGAATTATCCCAGTTGATGCAAATCTTCTGGGACTGTAGTGTCTGTGCTATGTAAACTATAAGTGAATCTGCTTTAACAGTAGTGTCTGTGCTAGGTGAATTGTCCCAGTCGATGTAAATCTTCTGGGACAGTAGTGTCTGTGCTATGTAAACTATAAGTGAATCTGCTTTAACAGTAGTGTCTGTGCTAGGTGAATTATCCCAGTCGATGTAAATCTTCTGGGACAGTAGTGTCTGTGCTATATAAACTATAAGTGAATCTGCTTTAACAGTAGTGTCTGTGCTAGGTGAATTATCCCAGTCGATGTAAATCTTCTGGGACAGTAGTGTCTGTGCTATGTAAACTATAAGTGAATCTGCTTTAACAGTATTGTCTGTGCTAGGTGAATTATGTCAAGTCAAGTCAAGTCATGTTTATTTAAAAAGATGCCCAATCCCAAGAGCTCTGGGCACCGCACAAAGAGTTTATAGCATTTCATACCACATAAATACATAAAAAGAATATAGTACTAACATACTAACATACTAAAATGCCAGCAGAATAGGCCTAACGGTCTTTCGTGTCTGCTCGTTTGGTCAGCCCCCACCCTGGGTGCTGACCTTGCTGTCCCCCTCGCCTTCTCTGGCTTCTCCCTTCCCAGTTCCGGATATTCTTGCTGCATTGGATTTTGCTTCCTGAACCCTTCCCCTGTACCTGTCCCACCCCCTCTTGAACCCCTCCACTGTCTCTAGTACATATACGTAGTCAAAATTAAACCCCAAAAGCTTGCAGAAATAAGTAGGTCTTAAGGCAAACCTTAAAGGCAGTTATAGTGGAGGCCTCCCTAACTGCAGCTGGCAAAGAATTCCAAAAAGCAGGGGCGGCAACACTAAATGCTCGATCACCCACAGATTTTAATCTCGCTCTTGGAACAGTTAGGAGGTCACCACTAGAGGAGCGGAGATTACGGGAAGAGGAGGAAGGTACCAGGAGAGCTGACAGGTAACCAGGGCCCTGTCTGTGTAGGGCCTTATAGGTGAGAAACCCCACCTTGAAGAGCACTCTCCACCTGACAGGCAGCCAGTGCAGTTCGCGCAGCACAGGTGTAATGTGACAAAATTTACTCTGCCCAGTTAAAAGCCAGCAGCAGCATTCTGCACAAGCTGCAGTCTGCGGAGAGAACCCCCAGAGACCCCGAGATAGAGGGTATTACAGTAGTCAAGCCTAGAAGTGACTGAGGCGTGTATCAAGGTAGGGAGGTCCAGAAACGGAACAAGGGGCTTAATCCTGGCAATGTTTCGAAGATGGGAAAAACAGGAACGGACCACGGAAGATATCTGAGCCTCCATGGACAAATTCCTGTCAAACATCACGCCAAGATTTCGCACCCAGGGGGAGGCCATCAATGACGCAGCTCCTAGCACAAGGCCAGTTGCAGAGTCAGAGGCCATCCCATCATCGAACTCTGTCTCGACTTCACTACCAATACCTCAGTCTTGTCAGGGTTCAGTCGAAGCCAACTGGAGGCCATCCAGTCGCTAATCTCAGCCAGACAGATATTTAACACATCTACTGCGTTGGGTGTTCCTGGGGCAAAAGATAAGTATAGCTGAGTATCATCAGCATAGCAATGAAAACTCAGACCATACTTTCTAATGATCCCCCCCAAGGGCAGCATATATACTGCGAACAACATTGGGGCCAACACCAAACCCTGAGGGACTCCACACAAAAGGAGACTGGGTGTTGATGAGAAATTTCCCATCACAACCCGCTGTCTCCTATTTGTGAGAAAGGACTCAAACCACTTGATGACAGTACCGGTGGGTCCACATAATTCCCTCAGGTGGAGAAGCAACACACAGTGGTCCACAGTATCAAATGCTGAAGAGAGATCAAGGAGAACAAGAATTGTCTTGTCTCCTCGGTCTCTAGCCCTGAGGAGGTAATTTTGCACCCGAACTAACGCAGTTTCAGTGCTATACCTGGCCCGAAAAGCCAACTGGAAGGGATCGTATAACTCGTGAGTCATGAGATGTTCCTCCAACTGAAGCGATACCACCTTCTCAACAATCTTCCCCAAAAATGGGAGATTAGAGATAGGACGGTAATTTGCCCTGACCTCCAGGTCCAAAGAAGATTTCTTTAGAAGGGGTCTAACTAGAGCCTCCTTCAAGGCATCTGGAAAGACACCCTGACTTAAGGAACACCGGACAATCGGGGCAAACACCGGGCCAACAGAGTCAATGCATCTCATTAAGAAACGTGTTGGCACTGGGTCCAGTTCACAAAAGGTATGCTTCAGATTGACCGCCACCTCGATAACCTCACGGTCCTCCACTGGCCTAAACTCTCCCCAACTAGGTGGAGTGCACTCAGTACATGACTGGCAACCACTGACAGCAATGGTATTGCTGGCTGAAGAAACCTCCTGCCGGATCAAAGACACCCTGTCCGAGAAAAAATGAGCAAAATCCTCACAATCCTCATTAGAGGAAACTCTTCCGGGCTGAAGGCAGAGAGGATGAAGAAGTCTGTCGACAGTCTGGAAGAGCGAGGCTGATCGGTTTCTCCCAACAGCAATCTCCCAAGACAAAAATAATGTCTTCTTTCGGTTGACTGCCTCCTGATATGCACAATAATGCGCACGCAGGACCAGTTTGTCCGTCTCCAGGCGGGACTTCCTCCAGCAGCGCTCCAATCTCCAACCCATCTTCTTCATTTCCTGAGATCTCCTGCATACCATGGAGACCCCAAGCACGTTCTGGGGTCGTAAGGATAGGTGCGAGGGAGTTGATGGCATCGGATAGCACCTTATTATAGGTATCCACACCGACACCGACAGCTCCGACGCATACACCACCTAAACTAGATAGATCAGCCGCCGCCATAAAACCCTCAGGGGTAAGATCACCTAAAGGGCAGCAGCGAATCATCTCAGCAGGGGAGAAACTTACGGCGGGAGCCCCAAGCATGAACCTCACCGTGCTATGGTCAGACCAAAATACTTGATCAATCATGAGAATCCGGGGTTCCCACCGTGTGCACGGTGAAGGTCAGGCTAGATTTAAAACAAATGGCTACACCGCCACCCCTGCGATTTCCTCTGGGGCAGTGCACAACGGTATAACCTGGGGGGACTGCAGCCTCAAAAACAGGGCCAGCATCATCTCCCACCCAGGTCTCCGTTATGCAAGCCAGGTCGACTGAAGAAATCAAGGCAGCAATAATTGCCATCTTGTTTCTAATCGACCTGGCATTGCACAGCACTGCCGACAGAGGTATAACAGGTGGTGTAGCCCCTCGGGTTACCTGACCACTCGGTCTGGTGGTTTCCCTTGAAATGGGCACCAACCACGTCTGGCGTCACCTAGATGCCCTAAATAAACCAGGATATCTCCTCGATCCAACCACCTCTATCCTTCCATTATCCCAGTAGATGTAAATCTTCTGGGACTGTAGTGTCTGTGCTATGTAAACTATAAGTGAATCTGCTTTAACAGTAGTGTCTGTGCTAGGTGAATTATCCCAGTAGATGTAAATCTTCTGGGACTGTAGTGTCTGTGCTACGTAAACTATAAGTGAATCTGCTTTAACAGTAGTGTTCTGTTAGGTGAATTATCCCAGTAGATGTAAATCTTCTGGGACTGTAGTGTCTGTGCTACGTAAACTATAAGTGAATCTGCTTTAACAGTAGTGTCTGTGCTAGGTGAATTATCCCAGTAGATGCAAGTCTTCTGGGACTGTAATGTCTGTGCTATGTAAACTATAAGTGAATCTGCTTTAACAGTAGTGTCTGTGCTAGGTGAATTATCCCAGTCGATGCAAATCTTCTGGGACTGTAGTGTCTGTGCTATGTAAACTATAAGTGAATCTGCTTTAACAGTAGTGTCTGTGCTAGGTGAATTATCCCAGTCGATGCAAATCTTCTGGGACTGTAGTGTCTGTGCTATGTAAACTATAAGTGAATCTGCTTTAACAGTAGTGTCTGTGCTAGGTGAATTATCCCAGTAGATTTATTTATTTATTTAGTTAAACATCAGTTTAGAAACCTTTGAGCCAGAGGCTCATTTACAAAGGTACCTCGTCACAAAGAGGACATCAGAACAGTAGTATAAGGGACACAGTACTTACAAACAAAAAAGTTACAGTTCAATTACAATTTTGTTTCAATAGAATACAATCTCCAACGAAGCAAAAGATAACAAAAGGTGCAAAACTTATGATCGGGGGAGAGCTGGTGGGAGTAGAAGGGAGGGAGATAAGGGAGGAGGAATTAGTAGGGAAAGGAAGGGGGGGGAGCCGCTCAGTGAGCATTGTCAAACAGAGTATATATATATATTTTTTTTTTTTACACTAGGCTAGATGTAAATCTTCTGGGAACAGTAGTGTCTGTGCTATGTAAACTACAAGTGAATCTGCTTTAACAGTAGTGTCTGTGCTAGGTGAATTATCCCAGTAGATGTAAATCTTCTGGGACAGTAGTGTCTGCAGTGAACGCAAATGGTATAACAATAGTGCCTGTGGTGAAGGCAAGTGTTCCAGCATCTGCTGGGACAGTAGTATCTGTGCTACAGAAACTACAACCGAATCTGCTGGGACAGTAGTTGAAACCTTTGGTTAAACTGGGTAGGAGCCCACAGGAACTCGGTCCCATCACCTCTTGCAGAATTGCATGACAGCTCCTGCACCTCTGTCATCTTTCTCCATTGAATACTGTGAGAGAGTTCCACTGCTTAAAAATGACTAGCAGTTCCTCCTCCCATATCTCTCAACCTTTCATCACCCAAATGAAGTGAGCCCAGAAATTTTGATTGAATTAGATGAACCAACCTATCAGGCATACATATCCTGCCAACTAGCAGCAGATGAAGTGAGCCAAGAATTTGACTGAATGAGATGATTCAACCTTGCAAGCCTCTGATTAAGGTGTGCTGTCTTGGTCAGTTTGTGGATAAGGCAGTTCTTTGACTATCTGGCTACGCGATGGAAGTTTCACCAAAATGGAGAGACAGGAAACACAACTGCACCACAGAAATTGGAATGAGAGAAGAGGTGCAAGTATAATTATTATGATACTCAAAAATCACTCTATAAGTATTGCTATACCCTATAAATGCACAGCTGTATAGTTGGCACAGTGTCATCCCAAAGTTTATGTGGATCCTTTGGGTGCCGTGGATGATGCTTTGAGAAGAATGAAAAAAGGGGAACCTCCAAGCATGTGCTTTCTGTGGCTGGCTTGAAGAACAGACTATTACCAAGAACAAAGGACTTGAACCACTGGACGTCAACAAAACCCAGGGATGAAAACCACACAGATCTGTATTCTACAGGTAGACCCTCTGAGACACCAACCTTGGTGGACATGAACCCAGTTTGCATTTGCATATAGAGACAGATGTGCATTCTGTCCTTTTACATCTATAACCCCTCTGCAAATGGGGTTCCTAAAATGTATTCCTGGGCTTGCCTAATGCCCACTGCCAGGCTGGTGTCTGTGTCTAAACAGTTAAAAAGTGCTTGCATGTGAGTGCCCTGTTAGCTTCCATGCCTGTCTCTTTAAGAGGTGTCATTTTCATGGTTTAATTATAATTAATCTGGGTGGGGGCCAAGTGGTTTCAGGCTCAAGTCCCGCCTGGGCTGCAATACAGCCGCTTCATTCTGCTATCGCTAACTGCGCAGAGGAAGCCCTTTTAGGAACTGTGATTGTTTGCTGATTATCTGCTTTAGTAATAATAATATTATAGTTTGTCTAACCTGCTTTCCTTTGTATCATGGACTTTTCTGCTAGTTGATTCACTGTTCTTCTGGGAGTGAATTTCTGTAGGAATTATAGTTTTTACTGTTTGGCGTCTAAATGGACCTGGAGAGGGAGCCCTTGCTGTGACAGACAGATGGATCAATCAACCAAACCTTTTGGATCACTGGGAAGTCCCTGAGCTGCCTGCAGCAGTGGGTCAGTGTGCTGTTGGAGTCGAGAGAGTGAACAGCTCAAGGAATTCGAGCAGCTGCTTCTGCGAGCATGGGGGAATCGGCGGGAAGGCTGTGTCTGGCCTGCCTGCTACCATCTTCTCAAGTGAAGAAGTCTGAATTCTAAAATTGGACTTTATCCAAAATTGCTGTGATTGTGACTAGAATCTGGAATTGTGGAAAAGGATTTTCACCTGGTGTGGACAGAAGATTTGCCTCTAAGCGATCATCCTGTTAGGACCTGAGATAACCGCACAGCATATGGTTTGCACAGGGACACTGTTTTATTGCAACCGGACTGTCATCTGAACTGTGGTATTTACCTGTTTTTACTATAATCGTGCTGCATGAGGAGTGTGGGTTGCGATTTGGTTCCCTATATTGTTGAATGTGTCACGCTGGCTGGAGGCTGCATCCAGCAAAAACCTACCGGACTATGTCCAAAGACATTCACCTGGTCTGGGCCCCACCATCTTGGCCTAGATTGCCGCTCACGCTGCAGAGTTACATCTGATGAAAGACCCGCCTGGGGATGCGGCTCTCTGCTGAACACTATTGAACAGGATCGACCACCATGGTGCGTCATGTGGGCCCTGCTTCTCCTAGCACAGCAGTCAATCATCCTGAGGTCTTCATTTCATCCATCCTGCCTCCTGGTCTGGGTAACGTGAGTAACCATCAGGGTAGCTCCCTGCAACAGAGCTCAAATCAAAGTGTGTCATCTGGTTTAATTGTTTTGGTTAATCATTATGAACTGAGCCATCTAGCTCTGGAATATAAACTGTGGGTTAAAGTGCATGTTGTGTTTTTCTTTCCTAAGGGCCCCAACAACAGCTGCAATGCCGGCCTACTCCGGGCAATGCTTCAGGATAGCCTGCATAACAACTGGGTACCCAGAGTGTGTGTGACTGTGCTTGAGGGACTCTTAGGCCTGCATGTTTAACCTGACTAAATCAGATCTAAAATCAAACACTAGATCACTGCCCCTCCCTTGTTCACGTCCCCCCAATAAATCAGATCAAAATTTTTTTGCATTTAAACTGGCTATTGTGTACTTTTGTGGTGGGGATACTGTGTTGCTATTGCCTTTCTCCATTGCAGGTCTTATTTTACCAGGGGTTTCCAGGGCCAGTGCAGCTGATCCAGCCCTGGTGGCAAGTGTGGGTATAACATTGCATTCTGGTGTTAACAGTGACTGTCTAATTGGTGACCAATATAGGCAACTGGAGCGGTTAGAGGAGGGGTATCAGTGTCCCAGAGGGCTGTACCCAGAGCAGCTATGCTACCCTTAAACCGGCATCCGTTCATAGAACTCTGGCCCCTCAATCTTCACCTAGTCATGCAAGCAGGGGTAGTATCCCTTGAGATAGCGCCACCTAGGGGTTACACATTAACCACTGGAGGATAAACCTGTCGCCAGGCACTCTGCATACATACTACTCAGAGAATTAAAAATGTTTAAACCCTGCCTTTTAACTGGTGTCAGCTAAGAAGGAGAGGGCAGAATATAATCAATGTCCTCAGTGGACAGTTACTGAGGAACACCCACAGTTGGTGGAATAAGGGGAGGGAAGCTTCACGTTCCAAACAAGGAAGTGGAAAATTATAACTAACGAGCTCAGGGTGGCTCAGTAGAAAAATATCACTGAAAGGGACTGGGAGTTTTCTCTCAAGAGGGCCACATCCACCACCCAGTCTACAACATAGAGTGAGAAATTCTCTTTCAGGGGCTAGGACAGCTGTAGGAGGAAATCACTTGCAGGTTTTCAAAATTTATAAATAAACGGGGAAGGGATTATTATCCATGTCCTACATAGACAGCTACAGGGGTTACCCCTTCTAAGTGGAACCTGTAGAGAGTTTTTCAGATACATGCAGAAGTTCAGTGAAAGGGAGGGAGGGAGGGTATTTGATATGAGGAAAAAATAATCCCTCTGGCTCTGTGTCTCCCAAAGGGTCTACCAGTTGAATGTGATCCAGTCTTTAGGGAAGATAATGTTTATGAGGGCGATGACTATTTTGAAACATAATAACCCCTTGGTGGGAGGGGGATGGATGCCTAGTGGTACCTATAAAAAATGTTTCTGTGCCGAATGTATGCATTGATTTGTTTGGGCTCTCTGTATTAGAGAGGCCCATGTAGTAGGCTCCATGCTTGGGGCAAAATTTTCCACTAACTTATCCCAGATGGGGATGCCCAAGAGGATGGGTTGGACCCTCCTGAGGACCGGAGAATATGAAATATATTCCCCACTTCTGGAAACAGTTATGTTTCTTAAATGCTATATGTTTATATGTTGTTTACTGTGTTTATGTGAAAAGGGGGCATTTTACGGTATAACGTGTGTGTGCGTGTGTGTGCGTGTGTGTGTGTGTGTGTGTGTGTGTAAATATAGAGACAGACGGGGAGGTCTGGGGACACCACTGCTTGGACAGAAATCTATTTCATGGTTAATAATATGTTAGGCCAGGTAGCTAGAATCATCACTTACAATGTTCTTGATCTCACACACCCCATAAAAAGGAAAAAAGTGTTAATTAACATACATCAAAATAAGCCAGACTTTATACTTCTCCAAAGCGCCTTTCGAAACCTGAACATCAAAAATTAACAAAATTTGGTTGTAGACATGTGCATTTCTCTGACAAAAAGGGACGGTGGAGGAGTGTGGTAATATTGATACCTAACAGAACCCCTTTTGAGACCACGGAGGTCACCACAGATAAGGAAGGGAGATACATTATCTTAAAAGGAAATTATAATGGACAAAGGCACACCCTGGTTTCAGTCTGTGCCCACCGCCCCCACAGCCATTCAGTTTGATTTTTACAGAAAATTATTGACCTTGATTGCAGAAAAGATGGAAGGAACACTGATTTGTGGCGGTGATTTTAATCTCATGTTTATCCTACAGCTCGGTAGAGCCTCGGGAATCCCCAGAAAAGGTCACCAAGTATCCAAAAAAGTAAAAACCTTCATTAATGAACTAGAGCTGATAGACACGTGGAGGCACGTGCAAGGCTCCAGCAGAGGGTACACTTTTTTTTTACCTCAGGTGCATCAAATGTATTCTAGAATTAGATCAATTTTTGCTACAAAAAGAAATGCAACACATTTTGAGAGGAACATATGTGGGTCCTGTACGGCTATCAGATCATGCACCTCTCTTTCTAGAAGTTAAGTTAGATGACCTGAGAAAATCGTTATTTTGGAGTCTTAACATCTCTTTATTACAAAATAAAGACGTTCGAAACCAAATTTCAAAATGTATTCAGGAAGCAGTCTAAGAAAATTCCTCCCCAGAAATCTCCTCAGGGATCCTGTGTGATACAGTGAAGGCTATGGTCAGGGGGAAGTGAATAGCTATAGTGGCAAATAAGAAAAAAACAAAGGACAGAAAACAAATAACACTAGAATCCAAACTCATATCCTTGGAAAAGTTACAGCAATCAAAGTTAGATAAGAAAGGAGGAAACGAACTGCATGATCTTAAAAAAGAATTAAATAAGTTGATGGACTATAGGGTAGAACAAAACCTTATATTCCTTTTTTTTTTTTTAAATAGAGCTTTTTGCTCCCCGTTGCTGGGGAGATATAGCATTTTTCTTTGTTTTCTCCTGCCTATACCCGGAACCCCAGAACACGGTTGTATGTGCATATGGAGGTGAGCATGCACCCTGTAGTTCCAGTGATGCCCCCCCACCTGGCCTAATGCCAGGTCTCCCACTGGGCTTGTAGCTAGCACCCAACCTCCTCTCAGTGGCAGCCAAGAGCCCGGGAGGCTACAGATCCCTCACAGGGAGGGGAGAGCTGCATATCGGCAGCTCAATCCAACTCCTCGTGCCTCCCCTCCCAGCAACCCGAGCTCACTCTCAAACTCGGGTCACCGGCATGGCCCAAGTTGTGGCATCCAGCACCTCAACCCTCAGTGCCACTGGGCCAGCATAAAACCTGATATTATTTTTTTTGTACTTTACTTTTATCCGTTTATCATAATCATGGCATGTGAATAAAGCATACAGCAAACAGACCATCAATTAGAGTATCTAATGGGAGCACAAACTTCCCCTATTCAAAGGATATCTATGCATTTGCTATATATTGGTACATCATAAGGAGGAATCTAAATTGAATAAGTTCCCTTTACATTACATCCATATTTTGCTGTTTTAATGAGTTCATAAGCTACATGACTATTCCTGATGTAGTAGGGTTGTCCATCAATCAATTCCAATTAAATCAGCGTCTCCAATGAGACTATTGAGGTCATGTATTATATCTTGATGAGAAAATTGTTTTATTTATGTTAGTCTTGCAGCAGAATCACTTCTAAAACAGAAATTCTGAATGATCTTTTCCCTTCTTACTCCCAGTCCCTAGCTTCTAAGAACAAAAATAAAACATCCATATTTAGTCTTACTTAGACTTTTCTAGGAACAAATAATTGTTTGATTGTGCAGAGAAAACATCCCCCAACCAATATACATATCATTATTCATAGAAGCTCTCAAAATAGCAATCGTCATATAATACTGGTTTAATCAGTGGGTAAAGGAAAAACGGTACCCAATAGCTTAAGAATGTAAGCTATGTTTTAATAAATGTCCAAAGTCCTAAGTAGCTCTTCAAGGTACTCCCGTAACATCCTCACACTCCAAGTCCTCTGGTCGAGTTCGTGATTCAGCTGCCCTTCACTCAGCCCATTTGTCGTCTTCAATAGGATCCGAGAAAGTATAGACTTTGCTGAGACAGATGATCTGAAGCCGAGCTGGGAAAATCAGCGTATGCGGGATGCCTAACTCTCGCAGCACCTGCCGGACTCCATCAAACTTTTTCCATCATTGTCTTGTAGCGTAGCTAATATCCAGAAACACATGAACCTGGCACTCATCCTGGGTCAATGGTCCTGCTCGTTGGGCATACCGGAGGATTTTATCTCGAGCTCTGACTCCTGAGATAATCAGCATTAGGGTGCGGGGTTCATCAGAGGTAATCCCACTATGCAGATATTGGCAGATCTTGTTTGATTTTTGAGGGCTTCCAGCCTCACCCGCAAATGTTGAGTTTCTTTTGCCATGAGTGCAGTGGCCCCTGTAGAAGCATCAGCCTGCTTGTGCACCTCCGATATTTCTCCTTTCAGGCCATCCACTGAGGCTTCAAGAATTACTACTTGACTATTAAAGTTGTCTACCTTCTGATTTAGAGAGGACACTGATGTAATCAGTGTTTGTAGCTTGTGTCTCAAAGTGGTTATTGTTTCTCTGCAGCCTGTAGCTTCTTCGACCTGCATAGCTTCTTCTGTTCTCAAGGCCCCACAGGATCCTTTATTTTTCCCAAGTCCTCCGACTGTCTTTTCTCTTTTAGGATTATCCATCCTAGCTAAGATGATGTCGCTCTCTCTCCACTGGTACCAACCAAATCCACTTTTAAAGCTTATAGAAGGAAGATTTAAGATAGATTTTATCAATTCTAGTAAGAGCTTGTGAAATCTGCTGCTTGTTGCTTGGGCCCCACAGCGCCCCCACAAAACCTGATATTCTTAAGGCAGAAATATTATGAGGGAGGGTCACATGCCCTTAAGTTGTTGGCATGCAGACTGAGAAAAGAGAGGGCCAAGGTCTGTATCCCAGAATAGTACACCCGGATACAAGACAATACATCACCAGAAATGAACAGGTAGTAGAAGGCTTTAAACAGTATTATGAAGCACTATATAAACAGAGGCCAGGGCAACCTCCAGATCAAACAGATAATTACCTAGTACAGTTACACCTACCGCAAGTGACCGAAGAACAGAACACAGTGCTAAGTGCTCCAATATCCATAGGAGAAATAAGATGGGTAAAAAAGGACAGCAAAACTGCGAAATGTCCGGGGCCTGATAGTCTTACATCAGAGTTTTATAAGAAGTTCCTAGAGGAAACAACCCCACTGCTGGGGGCAACCTGTCAGGAAGCTCTGGAAGAGAAGGGCAAATTTACCTCCCTCGTAGAACTATGCGGTGATATCAGTGATACCCAAGCCAGGTAAGGACCATACACAATGTCCATCATATAGACTTATCCAAATTTTAATTGTAGACTGTAAATTTCTTGAGGCATCATATCCGAAAGTTTTGAGAAAGTCACAACAAAAATAGTTAAAATGGACCAAATGGGTTTTGTAGCAGAAAGACAGGCCTCAGACAGGCCTCAGACAGTGTTAGAAGAATTTTAAATATAATTGACCATGGTAAAAAATCCCTGCTGTTATCATGAGTGTGGATGCTGAAAAAACATTTGACCAAATTGACAGGAATTACCTCCATGGGGTCCTTGCCTGGTTTGGCTTCTCTGCTGCCTTTGTAAATCTAATATGAACCCTATACCAAGCCCCGCAAGCCTATGTTAGAGCAAACGGCCATCTTTCTATTAATTTTAAGTTAGGTTGTGGTACGAGACAGGGATGCCCCCTATCCTCTATCCTGTTTGCCTTCTATATAGAACCCCTGGTGCAGAAAATTAGACAAGACTTAGAAATCAAAGGTGTTTCAATTGGCCCAACAGAACATAAAATAGCACTTTATGCTGCTGATGTACTCCGATGTCTCCGAGACCCTGAAAGTTCACTGGACAAAGTGATGGCAGTTATACAATAATTTTCAGCACTCTCTGGGTATACCCTAAATGAATCAAAAACAGAAATGCTGACAATAAATTTTACCCCCACACCCCAAAAGGTCTACAGGAGAGTTATCTGATGAAATGGGCCTACAAAAATAAAAATATTTGGGGGTTTATTTGAGACCAAGTAATACCATGCTTTACCAAGATAATTATGCCCCGTTAATACAAACATTGAAAGAGGACCTTCAGAGATGGTCTCTCCTTCCACTTCCGTTATACCCCAGAATACAAACAGTAAAAATGAATGTCCTTCCCCAATATTTATATCTATTCCAATGTGTTCCTATCCCATGAACTAAACGATGGTTTACAGAAGAACAGAGAAGGATTTGTAACCCCCCTACAAATGGGGGTTCCCAAAAAGTCTTCCTTGAGCTTGCCTAAATGCTCACTGCCAGGCTGGTGTCCTGCATTTTAGCAGTTTAAATGTGATTACCAGAGTCTGTATAGCCTCTGTGTACTGTCTCTTTAAGAGCTGCTTGATTGCAGCATAAGTAATCTGAGATGGAGCTCTGTTGAAAGATGTAACTATTTGTTGAAAACCATTTAGAATGATAACGATAATGTAGTTTGTCTAACCTGCTTTCTTTGTAGCAAGGACTGTTTTGTTTGTCTCCACTATCTTGGTCCTGGACTGCAAGTTGGACCAATCAGTTCTGGTGGTACCTAAAATGTAGCCGGACTACAGGAGCTGTCTGAATTCAAAATCTACAGGAACTGTGGTTTGAGTTTTTGCGCCTTTTTTTGCAACTGAAGGGGGAGCTCTTGTTTTGACTGACAGCCAATTTGGCCAAATAAATCTTTTGTATCTTGGGGAAGTCCTGGGCTGCTTGCAGTTTTCAGTTAGAACTAAGCTGGAAGCTGAGCAAGAAAGAGCTGAAGTGTTTCTGAGCAGCTATCCTGAGTAGATTTGCATGGGAGAACTCTGAAAAGGTTAAGTTTTTGGCCTGCATGCTCCTGAGAGGGAGAGAAGAGAATTATTTTGGACTAAATCCAAGTTTGTGTGACTAAAGTAAGCTACTGAAGTGGGCCAGGCTCAACCTGAAGAAGACCAAATGTTTTTGCTGAATGCGATCGACCTGTCAGGATTTCCAGCTACTCCTTAGCTCCCGGTGTGCGAAGAGACTTTGTGATTGTACCCGGGGAGCGCTTTGGCTGGTACAGTAGAATTTCTGTACGTGTAAATGTGCTATGAGCTGCTAGTGGGTTGTGAGTTAGTTCCCCACTGTGTGAACTGTGTTCTGCTTGCTGGAAGCTATATCCAGCCCAAAACAGACTGCTTCCAAACTTGTCTCCATGCGGTCTGGGATTTGCCAGACTGGCCCAGCCAGACTACCCACTGCATAGAGAAGCCATCGACGAGAGACCTGCCTGGGGATCAGCCCCCTGCTCCACGCTTGAACAGGAATGACGCCTCTGTGACTTGTGTGGGCCCTGCTTCTTGTGGCATTCCAGATCAACCACCTGCAGTCTCGATTTTCTTCCAGCCTGTGTCCAGTCTTGGGTATCGTGAGTAAATACCAGGGTAGCTCCCTACAACAACAGCTTAATCTGAGTGTGTCATCTGATTGTCTTGTTGTTTCATTTACTTTACAAACTGAGCCTTCTGGCTCCGGATTACAAATATTGTGTACTGTGCATGTTGTGTTTTCCATCACAGGGCCCCAACCAGCTGCAACCCCGGGCAACTGTCCTGGCTAGCCCATCTCTTCTCCACCTGGATACCCAGAGGTGGACTGTGTGGGGGGACTCAAAGCGCATACATAACTGCTTGATTGATATAACCTTTAAGCTAATTAACCTGATTTTGCCCCTCCCTTGTTCAAGTCCCCTGAATAAATCAGATCTAACTTTTTCAGAATGTAATCTGACAGTGGTTCCACTTTGTGCTCAAAGTACTGTACTGTTGCTATTTGCTATACTTAACCTTGTTTTACAGGGGGTTCCCAGGGTCGAGCCAGAGGAACCAGCCCTGGTGGTAAGTGCAAACAGTGTGGGTACTTGTGTGGTGTACCGGGGTATTGTGAAAGTGATTATTGTACAGTGTTCAGGCCACTAGAGGGAAAGAGGGGGGTTACAGTGTCCCAGAGGGCTGTGCCCAGATTAGCTTGACCACTACCAACCATGACCTCCAGGTGGTGGCACCCGTTTCAGAACTCAGGCCCCTTAACCTGCTACTAGCCAAGCAGGCAGGGCTAGTAGCCCTTGGGATAGCGCCACCTAGGGGTTACAGATTTATAAATTCATATGGGCTGTTCGTCATCCAAGGCACCAAAAGGGGCTTAAGAGAGGATGAATAACCTGCAACCAAAAGGGGCAATCTCATTTTATATATCAGTTCCTCCTACAAGATATGCAGCACCTAGTAACAAACGTAGAAATTAGAGAAGTGAACTTTATGTACAACTCACACAGAAAGAATGGAAGGGAATTTGGAAAAATTCTTTTAAAACATCCTCTGCTTACAAGATGGTATGAGTACTGGTGGAAAGTTAACATTTGATTTTTTGCAGTTCCTGTGATCACAGTCAAATGGGGGCACCACCCGTACAAGGGAGTGCTGGAGAGGGTGTGGGGAAAGGATGGGGAGCCAGACATATCTTCTGGTCCTGAGAGAAACTTGGATCCTATTGGGGTAACATTAAATGAAGGCTAGCTGCGATATTTGTGGTGCCTGAAGATATAACAGCAACACATTTGATACTAGGCCTTTAACCAAGAAAAGTAACAGAAAAATAATCCACGTACTTTTGGAACATTTTAGTAGCGGCTGCACTGAAGGCTACCACATGTAAATGGTTAAAGACAAAGCCCCCGCAACAACCCAGGAGTGGGAGGAAGTAGTAGATGAAACTGCGGAATGGGAAAGAATAACTTTCCAGATCCAAGATGGGGGGGGGGGGCTTATCTCAATCGATGGACTAGATGGATAATGGCGAAGAGGAATCAGGAGATGAATAATGTGGAGGGTAACGACACCCTTAGTGAAGCCTGATTAGAAATAAGGTTGGGGTTAGAGGCCAGAAGTTTAACTCATGCTGGCGCTGCCTATCTAACATAGTGGTAATCCCCTCAGTTCACCCTGTCCGTCCAGGTGATGACTGCATTTAATTTAACATTGAGGCATAAAAACACTGGCAGAAATAGTCACCTAGATGCGAAGCAGAGGTACAAACCCCCATAGTTTGTTGTTAGTGGTTTTGGTTAGTTTGTATGTGTTAACACGTTATATATGGCATATAACTCTTCTTGAAAAAAAAAAGCAGAGTTCTTTGGCCAGTAACACAGCCAGCCAATCAAGGTTGTTTGCATTTCAGTTAATCTCTGTTTACATCCTCACCGAGGCATTTTAAATCTTCTTGCTGTGGGCAGAGGTAGCAGTGGAATTTTGAAGATGTGGTGAGGTTCTGGAGGGCTTACTTATCTTTGTCATAAGTTTTTGTAAGTTTTGTTGTTGTGTTTTAAATTTGGCCTAAGTCCTTAAAATCTTTCTGTGACTAGAGGGACATAAAGCCACTGGGGGTTGGATTTAAAGGCTGGCAGGGAGGAGCTTAGGGAATTGCAAACTTCTTCTATGAGCTAATTCATAAGGTTAATAATCAGGTGGGGAAAAGTTCAGCCACTCAAGTGTTGAAAGTTTAAAAGTCTGCATGCTGTATGGGGGGATCGTCTAGGTATAGGTACTGGTAGCTCAAGAAACTGTAGAGCCACTGAGTTGGTAATTTTGGCCTAGAAAAGACTGCTGTGATGATGGGGAAGGGACCGCATATCACTAGAGCAGGTATCTTTGGGCGGGTGGTTGGGTGCACAGGGTGTGGTGCGGCCATGATACTGGACTGGGCTTGGAAGTTTGGGGGATGCCCAGTGTACTACCAGCTGGCACAGCTTAAGGAGGAGGTATAGGGGATCCAAAGGCAGCTGGGGGTGCTGGGGGGGAAGAGAGGATTGGAGCGGTAGGAGGCAAGCAGTCACCTACATGAAAGCACTAGGTGCTAGGGCCTCCCAAGCTGGGGGAGGAGTGAAGAGAGGTGCTCACACTAGGGGAGGAGGGAAGGGAGTACATAGGGGGCTCTAGGGGACCCTGGCAGGTGGTGCCCAAAAGATGGAAATTTCCACAGCAGTAGGCAAGAGACTGGGAGTGTCCAAAGGAAACCGAGAAGGTGGTAGGGATGGGGGGGACTGGGGGATGGGCTAAGGCTCACAATAGTTTTAACCTCTATGCCCATTGGTAGAAGAGGGCGGTGGGGGGATGATGATGATGATGCTGCTGCTGGTGAAGCTGGGCAGGGACAGATAGAAAGGGTGAAGGGGGCAAGAGGCAAGGGAGCAATAGAGGGGGACCCAGACAGGATGGGGGAAGAGGGGTAGGTGGGAGAAGAAAAAGGAGGATCAGGGGAAACAAGGAGGAGGCTGATGGTATGAAACAGGGGAGCATGACAGGCAGGAAGGTGCAGGACGTAAATGGGATGATAGCGAGCAGAAAGCCAAATAGACAAACTGTTAAGACGGATGGATTAGTAAGGAGTGGGGAAAGAGATACAGAGAAAGATACTCAGGTTAGGGGGATAAAGAAGGCCAGGACACGGGTAGAGGAGGTGACCAGGGAAAATAGTGAAGGGGCTACCTTCCACACTCAGATTGCGGGAGGTGCGAGGAGCCAGTTGGTGGAAGAACCCAGACGAAGGGATGAGGAGGGGCATGGAAGGAGGGAAAACCCCAAGGGTGAACAGGGAGGCAAGGGGGAGGTTAGAGTACTGCTACTGGGGGACTCCATGATCAGAGGCATCCAGTGGGAGGGGCAGGGGGAGGGTAAAACCTGTCTGATCAGAACCAAATGCCACCCAGGCCTGACAGTGCACAAGACCAAGCACAAGTTCTATTCACTGGCAAAGGAATGCGGGGGGACCCCGGACATTCTAGTGCACTTGGGGACAAACGACATAAATGGTAATAGTGAACTAGAAATTCAGGCAAGGTTCCGGGAGCTGGCCAGGGTATGCCTTTCCATAGGCTGTAAGATCTCCTTTTCCGAAATCCTGCCGGTACCAAGGGCTAGTGGGGAGAACAAGAAGAAGATTAGGGAGATAAATCAGTGGCTTAGGGAGTGGTGGGGGACTGGGGGGAGACCTGGGAGGATAAAGGGACTATACGCTAGGGACAGACGCCACCTTAATTTGAAGGAAATCATTAAGCTCAAACTAGCTGCGTTCATCAGCGAAAGGTGGGGTTTAAACTTGTGAAGTTGGGAGGGATCAAAAAAGGGGCAGTGCCAGCAGGTATGATAAATGAGGGACATGGTCTCCACTCCTCTAGGGGGCTAGGGAGATATGGAAATGGGTCACCAGATAGGGTGCAGGAGCTGAGAAATGGGAGCTCTAGGGGGAGAAAGGCGAGGAGGGAAAAGGGGTGGAGAGTGGTCCTGATAAATGCCAAGAGCATAGGAAATAAAATGCCTGAGCTCCAGGCGATGCTAGTTGAGGGGGAGGTAGATGTGGCAGCAGTCACTGATACCTGGGCCACTCAAGGGCATGAGTGGGACCTAAATCTGGAGGGCTATACTATGTTCAGAAAAGATGGGGGAAGGGGTGTAGCACTGTCAGTCAGAAATAGCATGGGTATTGGAAGGGTAGAGGAGGCAGAGGGGGAATGTGAAGGCTATTTGGGTCACCTTGCTGATGCAGGGGGCTAAGAGATTAAAGGTCGGAGTGGTATACAGACCACCTGTACTGGCAGAGGTTCTGGAAGAAAGTTTGATGGCAAATTTTGAGGGACACTGTAGATTGGGAAAGGGAAGGGTAGTGGTAATGGGGGACCTCAACATGCCGGGAACAGACTGGGGGACTATGACGTCACCAGTGGCCAGAGAGCAGAGGCTGCTGGATGTCTTCCAGGATGCGTTTCTGACACAACAGGTGGGTGAGCCAACTAGGGAGGCCTGGACACTGGATGTGGTCCTGGCTGACAGTGATCAGATTAGGGCCTAGAGGTGGGGGACCCATTGGCGGGGAGTGATCACACCACAGTCTGGTTCTTTCTGGACCTGGGGGGGGGAGGAAAGCTGAATAAGGCTGGTAGTAACCGACTTTAGGGGTGCAGACTTCAGGGAGATGGGAAGGATCCTTAAAGATCGTCTGGACAGGATAAGGCCGGATATGGATGCTGACAGCAGGTGGGGGATCATTAGGGGAGGAATACAGGAGGTTACCAGATCCTGCGCAAGGGAAAGGCGTAAGTTTGGTAAGGACAAAAAACCCTGCTGGTGGACCTGGGAGGTACAGGAGGTAGTGAGGGAAAAGAAGGCGGCCTATAGGCACTTCATGTGCTCAAGGAGTGAAAGGGATCAGAAGGAATATGAGCTGACTGGTGAGAGCAGCTAAGGCAAAAAAGGAGCAGTGCTTGGCCAGTGGGGTCCGAAGGGGGGACAAGGGGTTCTTTAGATACATAGGGGAAATAAGGAAAGTAAGGGGAAAGATCAGCAAGATAAGGATAGGGCATGGTTAGGCACAGGAGGCAGGGGAACAGCTAGAAGTCCTAAATGAGTACTTTGGCTCAGTTTTTACCGGTGGGGATGGAGGTGCTATGTCTTGCGAGGGGAGCGGGGTTAAACTGGAGGAAGGGGTGGGACCGGTAGAGACCAGGGGCCCTGATGGGTCTGGGGAAAGGGAGTGGCCACCACAGACAGGTGGGGGGCCAGCAGTGCAGGGTGAAAAGGGGGAGGACGTGGAGGCTGATATCCCGGTAGAGAGAATAAGGGAAGCCCCCAGGTCCCTTCGGACAGAGAAAGCACCTGGGCCAGATGAGATGCATCCCAGGGTGCTGACGGAACTGGCGGATGTCCTGGCAGTCCCTCTAGTGGAGCTTTTCAACATCTCTCTGAGGACTGGGTGGGTGCCCCAAGACTGGAGGGTGGCCCATGTTGTGCCGATCCACAAGGGGGATCAAGAGAGGAGGCGGGAAATTACAGGCCCGTTAGCCTGACATGGATGGTTGGCAAGGTGATGGAGGGTATTGTCAAGGAAAGGCTAGGGGGGTTACTGGAGCAAACTGAGTACTTGGACGATAGGCAGCATGGCTTTGTCACAGGAAGATCGTGCCAGACAAACCTTGTTGAGTTCTATGACTGGGTGACGAGGGTCTTGGACCAGGGTAGGCCAGTGGACGTCCTCTTTCTGGACTTTAGCAAGGCGTTTGATTCGGTACCCCACAGTGGCCTGCTGGATGAGCTGAAGGAAATGGGGTAGGGAGACAGTTGTTAAGATGGATAGGAAATTGGCTCTCTGAGCATACTCAGAAGGTGGTGGTTGGAGGGTTAGCCTCATCCCCAAGGTGGGTTACTAGTGGGGTTCCCCAGGGGTCAGTGCTGGGGCCACTCCTGTTCAACGCCTATGTCTCAGACATCAGGAAGGGGATCAGGAATGAGATGAGTCTCTTTGCAGACGACTCAAAGCTGGGTGCAGTGGTGGATGAGTAGGAGGGGAGGGTGGCCTTGTAGGAGGACCTGGAGGCTCTGGAAACGTGGTCGGGAAAATGGAAACTAAAATTCAATGTGGAGAAGTGCAAGGTTCTGCACCTGTGAGTCAGAAATCCAGGCCAGGTGTATACCCTGGGAGGAGACATGATTCAAGTCACGGAGGGTGAGAGGGACCTGGAGGTAGTGGTAGATGTCAAAATGAACAACTCAGAGACCTGTAGGAGGGCAGCAGCAAGCGCAAATAGGATGCTGGAATGCATCACCAGGGGGATTACCTCCAGAAAGGCAGAAGTGATCCTTCCACTGTATAACTGCTTGGTTAGGACACACATTGAGTATTGTGTGCAGTTTTGGAGACCACATTTAAAGAGGGAAATTACACTCCTAGAGAGGGTCCAAAGGAGGGCAACCAAAATGATCTGCGGCCTGGGGGAGAGGGCCTATGAGGAGAGGCTCAAGGAGCTCGACATGTACACCCTGGAGGACAGGAGGGACAGGGGAGACATGATAGAGGTCTTTAAGTACATGAAAGGGATCAATAAGGGAGGCCCAGTCAGGGTGCTCCAAAGGAAGGAGGGTGGGGCAACAAGAGGTCACGGGTGTAAGCTGGAAGGGGGCAGGCTCAGAGGGGAGAGGAGGAGGAGATGTTATTTCACTGAAAGGGTGGTGGAGCCATGGAATGCACTGCTCAGGGAGCTGGTAGATGTGGAGACTGTGGACGGGTTTAAGAGGGGATGGGACAGGTACGGGGGAGGGTAAATCTCACCAGGCCCAATACAGGTGGAACATCTGGGACTGGGGACAGTATAACCCAAGGGGGGGGACACGAAAATCGGCCCTCAGTGTGGGTGCTGAAAAATTGAGCAGACTCGAGAGACCATTGGGCCTATTCTGCTGGTGTTTTAGTATGTTAGTATGTAACTAACACTGGAAATGCTTAACAAAGTATGTATGCTACTACAGAACTGAAAAAGTGAAATACCATGTACTTCCGGAGATATGAAATGCAGTGTAATGTAATGTGAAGCTTTTTAGTAAAGAAAGTATAAAAAAAAGATTCTGGGAGAGAAATGAAACACTTGTAATTCCAAGGCACTTTGGCAAAATCACCATGGACCCCGGGAAGAAACCTGAAGAACTAGGTATTGCAAACTGAAGAACCTCCAGGTCGACACTGCTGACCCTGTGAAAGGACATGTTGCACCTTAGGCAACTGAAGCACTGGGTGAAACCTTGAAGAACATCTGGGCCAGCAACATGGACCCCAGGAAGGATCCAAAGAACTGGATCTGGACAAAGCCAATGATCTGGAACACCTCTGGGCTGTCAACTTTGGAAGAATTACTGAAGAACCTGAAACAAAAACCCAGCCCCATGGGGCATCAAATTCCTACCTGTGAACCTGTATGGTTCCCCTCGCTGCCTAGCTCACTGTTAGGGAGGGTAGGCCTTAAGAATCTAAAGAAAGCATTTGAAAAGGAGTTCCTTCGCTGACTATGCTATACCTGTTCTGGCGACCAGACCCAATTTTGTCAGGATGCAGCTGGATGGAACTGTCTCTGGATCGTGCAGGACATGTTGACATGCGGGAGAAATAAAACTGGGTCTCCACAGCGTACTGCCTCTTTACTTGTGGGTTAGTGGTTTCAGCAGTCTTTGGATCATGAACCATTAAAAGACAATATGAAAACATGCAGTGCAAATAATTTTTGGAGCAGGTGCAATCAGTTTGGAAAGGATCAAAGCATGCAAGGGCAGTTTCTCAATCTTGGAGCATGCATTTACCACAAAGAACTACCGAGGGCAATATAAGTGATCTTGGAGCAAAACAAGGCGACTTTAGGTCACACTGGGCGAACTTGGTGCATGCAGGGCAGTCTCACAGCCTCAGCGCAACCATTCACATAAGGTGCTATCCCTTTTAAATGACTAGTCCTGGAACAAAACAATTCGTACCCTTTAAAGAGGCTCAAGTATAATTCGGCACCGTCACTTTAAATACACTGGCACTTGCACTTTAAAATGTTCAATGGGGTTGGGGCTCAGCTTAGCTCAGCAAGGAACTGTCTTCTCGAGCAGCTCCTGTACTGACGCTAGACTAATTTGGCTTTTTTTTTTTAAATATTTTATGTTTTTTTCCAGGTTTTCTCCAGTCCCACTCCTCCGCATCCCCGATGTGACGTATGCGTGTGGTGGCACGTGCATGCATGTCTTGCTGGACGCCCCACCCTACTGGTTGCCCAGTACCGCCTGGACTTGTCACTGAACCTCCATTCGATGACAGCGAGCCGATGGGCAGGCGACACCCCCACCTTGGAGGGGAGAGCAATTGTTCAATCCTGCTCCCACCCTCCCCCTCCAGTGCCAGCACCCCAATGACCCGAGATCATTCCCAAACCTGGGTCGCTGGCGCAGCATGAGGTAAGGCGTCCAGCACCTCAGCCCTCAGCACCACTGGGCTGATCCTAATTCAGCTTTTTTACTGAATTAAGAAACCAGTTAAAAAAAAAAAAAACAGCATTGGCCAGCTTTTCTCCTGATAGCTCGATGTATGTCTGTAGTAATGTCAATATGTATTATTTTTTATCTGTAGTATGTTCTGTTTGATTATTTGTTTTAATGTTTTACTTGTCGCTTATGAAAACAGGTAGTTTGCTTATCTTGCTAACAAGTACTGTATAAAAAATGAAATTGAAATGAAATGAAAAACTGTCATTATGGGTAGTCAAAGAATCGCACAAAAAATAGATTTCGAAATCACAGGACTGGCACATGCTTGAGGTCTTCAAGGCCTGCATCAAGTGCCAGAAAAACCCGATGACACTGCCGTTACCTTGGGCATGCTACAGAGAGCAGCTACAGACCTTATCAGATCAGTTAAACACCTGGACCAAAAACTCAATGGTTACTCAGAAAGACTGGGAACAGTAGAGAACAAAATTGAGTGAGTGGTGGAGAAATCTGCAGAATCAGAGACAAATGCCACCAAAGAATTGGTGGTAGTGGCGGCTGGCACCATGAAGCAAAAGTCAGTGTTAAAGCACCAGCTGGAACAATTAGAGAACACTGTCCATTCCTCTATGTGTATCCTAGGGCTTCCAAAAAGGGTGGCGGGAGCAGATTTAGGTGACTGTCTGGAGAGATGGTTGTTGAAGGCGGTGGGCTTGAGCCACACTATGCCTATAGTGAAGGCATACCGCGTAAATCTGAGATGAGCACAGCCTGGGGGAGATGGACCCCAAACTGTCATCATGGTCACATCCTCACCAGGTGCAAGGGACCAAGTGCTTAAGGCTGCCAAGGATCAGGATCCAGTCACCAGGGAGGAACAGTGCATACTTTTCCCCCCAGACTACGCCTTTGTGACCACACAGAGGAGGAACATTTTCGACAGTGCAGTGACCAAGCTGAGGGAAGCAGGGATCAGATATGAAATTGGTTTCCCTGCTTGATTTCAATTTTCTTTTTTTTTTTTTTTAAACTCTTTATTTACGAGGTCACATAATTTATGCATACATATCAGAAGGCAATACTGTGTTCTAACTTTACATAGTTTTTGCTGTATAGAAATGTATCCGTGCATGCCTTTCCTTATATTCAAAGGTTCATCTATGTGACTTAACAATAATATACTTTCTACGACATTCTGCATTTATATTTATCATTACAAATGGCTCTCATATTTCTAACCATCAGAACTCTGGTTAATTACAAATGGAAAGCCTTATGGCAAAAATCCAGGACTGTACACAGAAATTTAGACTGAAATGGCAGAGATGGACTCCATATTATGCAGGGGTGGAGCCATCTTTTGTTCATTGACTAAATTAACAATATTTTTTCAGCTAGTGGGGGGTCTGGCGCTCTGGGTGAAGTGGTCATAGCCATTTATGTTGCAGTGACTCCGGCTGTCAAAGTATAAAATGTATGTATAAATGTGTTTCATGAAGATACTGTATAACATTTAATATCTACTCACTGCATATGTGTATAAGTGTCTAATAAAAAAAAAAAAATAAAAAAAAAGAACGTTGGTTAATTAATTACAGTAAAACTGTAAAACCAAAAGAAATGAAAAAAAAAAAAATGAAAAGACCTGTCGGGGGGTGGGGTGGGGTTTGTTCCCATCGATGGGTTGTTGGGGAAAGCGTTTTGCTCTAAATCTCTGTCCCTAGGTGTGAAACATAGAAACATAGAAACATAGATTTTGACGGCAGATAAGGACCGCTTGGCCCACCCAGTCTGCCCATTTCCCTACCTATTGGATAAGCTGCAGATCCTAGTTAACCAGCAGCCTACTTCTTCCTACCCCCACCCCCTAGAATTGCCTTATGACTGTCCCATGCATGCTTGAATTCCACCACTGTTTTTGACTCCACAACTTTTCCTCCGAAGGCCATTCCATGCATCCACAACCCTCTGTGAAAAAATACTTCCTTAAATTACCTCTGAGCCGCCTCTTCTATCTTCAAATTGTGCCCCTTGTTCTTGTACACCTTTTTTGAAAGATGCTACCCTCTTGGACTTTGTTGATTCCTTGAGATACTTGAAAGTTTCTATCATGTCCCCCTCTCTCTCCTTTCCTCGAGGCTATACATATTCAGCTCCTTAAGTCTCTCTTCATATGTCTTCCGTGCAGGTCCTGCACCATTTTAGTTGCCTCCTCTGGACAGCCTCCATCCTGTCTATATCCTTCATGGAGATTGGGTCTCCAGAACTGCACGAGTATTCCAGATGGGGTCTCACCAACTGTCTGTACAGAGGGATAATAACTTCCTGTTTTCTGCTGGTGATGCCTCTCCTATGCATCCAGTGATCCCCCAGCCCTCCTTGCTGCCCTCTCACATTGTTTGCCCACCTTTAGGTCATCTGATATGACTACCCAGGTCCCTTTTCCACTTTTGTTGTTGTTAGTATCTCACCCCCATTGTGTACTCTTCCCTGGGTTTTTGTTTCCAGGTGCATTATCTTGCACTTCTTAGCATTGAATCTAAGCTGCCATACATTTGACCATTCCTCTAACCTTGCCAAGTCCCTTCTCATCCTTTCCACCCCACCTTTGCATCAACTCTGTTGCAGAGCTTTGTGTCATCTGCAAAGAGACATACTTTTCCTTCCAGTCCCTCTGCAATATCGCTTATAAAGACATTGAAGAGGACCGGTCCTAATACTGAACCCTGTGGTACCCCACTAGTAACCCCCCTTTCTTCAGAGTGGACTCCATTTACTATTACTCTCTGTGTCCTATTCTCCAGCCAATTCTTTACCCAGGCTGTCATCTTGGGACCCACTCCCAGGCTGGCTAACTTGTATATTAATCTTTTGTGTGGGACTGTGTCAAATGCCTTGCTAAAGTCTAGGTAGGCCATGTCCACAGCCCTCCCTGATCTACTACTTTGGTCACCCAGTCAAAGAAATCTATCAGATTTGTCTGGCATGACCTTCCGCTGTGAATCCATGCTGCCTTGGGTCCTGAGCCCCTCTGGCCTCTAGATACTCAACGATTCTTTCCTTCAGAAGTGATTCCATCATTTTCCCTACCACTGAGGTTAAACTAACAGGTCTGTAGTTTTCTGCTTCTGCTTTGCTCCCACTTTTGTGAAGGGGAATCACATCTGCTCTTCTCCAGTCCTCGGGTACCACCCCATCCTCCCATGATTTGTTAAAGAGGGTAGTCAGTGGTGTCACTAGTTCTACCCTTAGTTCTTTTAGAATTCTGGGATGAATCCCATCAGGCCCCATTGCTTTGTCCACCTTCAGTTTTAAGAGTTCTTTCAGAACCCTTTCTTCTGTAAATGGGCTGGTATTAACTTCTGTATCCAGAGTGTTTCTACTGTTTGTTTTAGGTACCTCCCCCACTTCCTTTATAAATACTGAGCAAAAATATTTGTTTAGTATCTCTGCCTTTTCACAGTCACCCTCTGCCCACCCTCCCTCTTTCCTCTTTATTAAGCCTCACTAGCCCTCCCTTGGTCTTCCTTCGCTCCCTGATGTACCTATAAAAGGTTTTATCCCCTTTCTTAGCAGAGTTGGCTATCTTTTCCTTGGTTTGGGCCTTTGCTGTTCTGACTGCCTTCCGTGAGGATTACGTAGATGAGTATCCCCAGGCTTGCTGTGAACGTATGGATGTTCTCTCCTGTTCTACCATAGCCATGAAGGGAAGCCAAACGCCCTTACATTTCTCTGTTTGCAAATGAAGGTCTGCTGTTATTTCTCCATACAGTAATTTTTTAAAATATTCTTCATCCAGTCTGGCAAAGAAGGGGGTGTGGGTAATAACCATTTCTGGGTGATGGTTTTACTAGCAGCAGCTACTAATGTTCCTAAAAAGGATCTCTGATAATTCATTCTTTTTTCTTTCCCTTTAGGGAGTAATCCAAGAATCAGGTGTTCGAATCCCACACTCCCCTGGATACCAGCCATTTGTTTATATTCTTCCCCTACTTGCTTCCAAAAGGGGTGTAGTACAGGACATTCCCAAAAAATATGATATGGAGTTCCGTCCCCCCCCGCAGCCCCTCCAACACCTAGCTGAGTGATTCAAAGTGTAGTGTTTTGTCCTGTTGGGGGTTAAAAAAATTGACTAATAATTTCTATCTAAGCCCCTTCTAAAGATTTGATGCAGAAGTATGGAAGACCCCTCTCCAGATATATGTCCAACCTAATGGGGTGGGTTCGAAACCAGACTCTTCTTCCCGTGCCTTCTGATAGGAAGGCAAGGACTGTGGGCATGTGTTTACATTGGTTTGGACTAATATTAATGTGTACTTTTTATTTATCTTCCCTTCTGTGGCCTGGAGGTGGGTCAGATATATAGGGTGAAGAGCCTTTTGAGCTTTTAGAAGGTGGGAGTCCAACCTAAGAAAATACTACCTGAAGGTATCTGAAACAGTCTAACTGTGTTACTTGATATTCCCCTTTCAGATATGAAAAGGAGCCAGCATACCCATGCAGTTTGCAGAGCTAAGTGAGATTATTACAAGCAAGAACTTGAAAACACCTGGGGTAATAACAAATCCTTTTGGGACAACGTCAAAAACCTCATGGGGAAACCCACTAAATCCTTCTCCTCCATGCTTGAGAGTAACGGCAATGTTACCCAGGACCACAAAGTAATTGCTGTCACCTTCAGTGTCACATTCACTGATCTGAGCAGTGTCCTCCCCCTACCTTCTTCAGTGATCAATAAATAGCAGCACCAGTCCCTCGAACAATGCTCCTTCCTTTTATTTCAGGAAAGCATCCCCTACTGGTGCTAGAAAGTACCTCCAAAAGGTACTAGGAAAATCTAGGTTCAGCAATGATACTCTTGACCTTAAACTGCTCTCTCTCTCTCTCTCTCTCTCCTCCCTCTCTCTCTCTCTCTCTCTCTCTCTCTCCCTTGAGGTCGTCTTACACTCACCAAAATCCTAAACCTATCGCTAACACTCAAACAGTTCCCCCAGCTATGGAAATCGGCCATAGTAACCCCAATTCATAAAAGTGGGGATAGGTCTCTCCATACCAACTACCGTTCCATCTCTATCCTACCCCCCCCCAAAGGTGCTTGAACGAATTGTTGTGGACCAACTGTCTGAACACCTGGACAAATAGAATTTACAGTGCCTGCAGCAACATGGCTTCAGAAAAGCGTCATAGCACTGCCACCGCCCTACTCAAATTTACCAGCCACATACATAATGCCTTGGATGCAGGATACTTACTTGGAGTGGTATACACAGACCTGACAAAGGCCTTTGGTACTGTTAATCACCAGCTCCTCCTGCACTCTCTCTGCTCTCGGACTCTCACATGAGGTTACTGAATGGTTTGAAAGCTACCTATTGGATAGGAGCCAACGAATGAAGATTGCTGACACACTCTCCTGCAGCCTCTCTGTTCGCTCTGGTGTTCCCCAAGGGTCCATCCTCGGCCCGCTGCTATTTAGCCTCATTATTAACAACCTCCCAGCAGCTTGTGACAACAGAATGATACTTTATGCAGATGATGCTGTTCTTTTTAGACAAAGGTAAAGGCAAATTTTATTTTTCTAGGCGTCCAATCCCGGAGGCTCTGGGTGCCGCACAAATCAGACATACTATTAAAACCATAAGATTACAACAATAAGTTAAATAAATAGTATGAAAAAGTAAATAAGACCTAAAGTAACAACTGTAACTAAAAAGAAAGGGCCAACCCAAGAATAGGATCTAATACAGAGTGTCCGGGAAAGCCTGGCTAAACAAATGGGTCTTTAGGCGGGTTTTGAACACCTCAGCCGAAGGGGCCTCCCGTACAGATGGTGGAAGCGAATTCCACAGGATGGGGCTGGTGACACTAAATGATCTGTCGCTGGCACTTTTCAGCTTCGTCCTGGGAATCACAAGGAGACATCTACCGGAAGACCGGACGGAACGGACTGAGGTAGCGGGGGTCAGAAGGTCTGACAGGTAACCCGGGCCCAGCCCATGTAGGGTCTTAAAGGTGAGTAAACCCACCTTAAAGAGGACCTGCCACCTGACCAGCAGCCAGTGCAGCTCATGCAGCATAAGGGTGACATGACAGTACTTTCACTGTCCAGTCAACAGCCTGGCAGCTGCATTCTGCACCAGCTGCAGTCTGCAGAGGGTGCCTCCCGAGACCCCGAGGTACAGCGCATTACAGTAGTCTAGTCTTGATGTCATGAAGGTATGTACCAAGGTAGGGAGGTCCAGGGGCAGAACTAGGGGCTTGAACCTGGCGATATTCCTCAGGTGTTAAAAGCTGGACCTGACAATGGATGACACCTGAGCCTCAAATGTCAATCCGCTGTCAAAGGTCACACCAAGATCGTGAACCCTAGAGGAGGCCTTCAATAGCACAGACCCCAGGAACAAACCTGTGTCTGTGCCAGAGGCCATCCTATCACGCCCTGTGTTTGACTCCACAGCCAGTACCTCCATCTTATCGGTATTCAGTCGCAACCAACTGGAGGCCATCCAGTCATTGATCTCAGCAAGGCATTTATTTAGCACTTCCACTGCATTGGATGTCCCCAGTGCAAAGGAAAGATACAGCTGGATATCATCCGCATAGAAATGAAAACCCAAGCTGTACTTCCTAATGAGCTCTCCCAGGGGCAGCATATACACAGCAAACAACATTGGTGACAGGACTGAACCCTAAGGTACTCCATAACACAGGAGGTTAGGGGGGGGAAAGGAATTCCCCATCACTACCCGTTGCCTCCTATCTGTGAGATAGGATTCAAACCAGCAGAAGACAGTGCCGGTGAGTCCACAAAATTCCCTCAGGTGGTCGACCAATACACAATGGTCTACCGTGTTGAAAGCTGAGAAGAGATTGAGGAGCGTGAGAATTGTCCCCTCCCCATGATCTCTAGCCCTGAGGAGGTAATTATACACCCGAACTAATGCGGTTTCCGTGCTATGCCTCGCATGAAACCCTGACTGGAGAGGTTCATAAAGATCAAAGGCCATGAGGTGCTTCTCAAACGGAAGCGCCACAGCCTTCTCAACAACCTTCCCTTAAAATGGGAGGTTGGAAATAGGATGGTAACTCGACTTGACGTCAGGGTCTAGAGATGGTTTCTTCAGAAGGGGCCTGACCAGAGCCTTCTTCAAGGTGTTAGGGAAGGCACCCTCTGAGAGAGAGCCCGGACAATCAGGCGAACACCGGGCCAACGGTGTCAACACATCTCATTAAGAAACACATCTGCACCAGGTCCAGTTCACAATATGTGTGCTTCAGTTCACAAGCAACCCACAAGACATATGCTGCCTCCACCGGTTTAAACTCCCCCCAACCAGGTGGAGTGCTCTCCGGGCACCTAAGGCAACAGCTGTCAGCCATATTATGGCACACTGGCGGTACACCCTGTCGGATGGTGGACACCCTGTCAGAGAAGAACCGAGCAAACTCTTTGCATAAAGCATTTGAAAAAGCTTTTTCTGGCTGTAGACAGGCTGGGTTTAGCAGCCTGTCCACAGTCCAAAAGAGCATGGTTGGTCGATTCTTCCCAGTAGCAATCTCCTTGGACAGGAACTTTGCCTTCTTACAGGTGATTGTCCCCTGATACTCACCATAATGGGAGCACAGGGCTAGTCATACTGACTCAATCCCTCTCTCCCATGATCTCCAGATGTACCTCAACCATGCCGAAACCTGGTTTGAACAGCATAAATTGCTTATGAATTATAAAAAAACCAAGGCTATGCTGTTTTTTAACTCCGGACTGCCAGCCTGACTATCCACAGCAAACAGCTACTTCCAGTTGATCAAGTGCATGAGTTTAAAGACTTAGGTATCACCCTTGACTGCTCACTTACCTACAACTCGCATGTTGTCCTCCATATCAAAAGCCATCAACTCAAGGCTGGGAATCCTATACCACCATCGTCACTGTCTCACCCCTGAAGCCATGCACTCAGCCGTAACCAACTCCATATTGTCTATAGTGGATTACGGGTTAGTTTTCTACGGAGCTGCCTCAGATACATCGCTAAAGAGAATCAGGACTACTTTGAATAAGTGCTGCAGGCTTGTGGGAGCTAGTAGGAGCACACACACACATGATCTCTACAAACTGACAAGCTGGCTAAACCTGCAAGGGAGGCCAGCATACCAGACTTGCCTCCTGGCTAAGAAAATCTGCCTCGGCCTGACCTCCCCAGCAACTCAAGCCATTATGCAGCCCTCCGCTAGCACGCGTCTAACACATAGTACGTTCAAATCCTCATATCAGGTTCCTTTTTGCAGAACCACCCAGGGTCAATGTGCCTCCCACTTCAGAGTCCCATCCCTGGTTAACAGTCTCCCCCCAGAAGTAAGAGTGGAAAATAATCTGGGCCCCTACAAAAGCAAACTGCAGCAGCACCTCACAAATCTCAGCGAGTGTGACTGTAGCCTATAAATCAGCATAGTGCCCCCCCAGCCCTGCTTCAAATTCTTTATTTCCCCCCTCTCTCCTACTACCCTTCCTCCCCCACTCCCCTCTGCTTTTCCTCTCATGTCCATTTCCGCTCTGCTCCTCTTCCCCGTGACCTGCTCTCCATACTGCCTCCCCTGCCCCACCTTCCTCCTCGTATTCCTTTCTCACCATCCCACTCCTGTTCCCTCTTCTCCCCACCTCCCACTTTCTCCCTTTCCCATCCCCCCCTTGCACCCATTACTCTTCCTGGCACTTAGCAACTAACAACAAAGTTATTCCTATGACCGTACTATAACCTCACTCTCTCTCTTTGTGTTTCCTCTCTTTATTCTCTCTAGATTTGAAACTGCTGTTTACTGTTTACTGTTCCCAGCACCAACCCTGATGTTATTGTCTGTTCATTGTTTGTTGATTGCACTGTACTGTGTTTATTTCTGCCTATGCTACAATCTGTACCCAAAGCGGAACCTTTGTAAAAGAACCTTTGGTTCAAAGGTATTTGTAATCCTAGTATTCAGTAAATAAATTAATTAAAAAAAGGTTCCTGTAGTTCCACCCTGAATAAACTGGGGAAAAAAGATTCAAGCCCTTTCTTCTCCAGCAATTATAGACATTGTCCATATTAGGGGGTGAAATTGGGCTCATTGGGTTAAGGGAGTGGCGATTTCAATTTTCTTTGACCATTAAATTGTATGTATTTACAGATCTAAAGACTGCAGGGATTCTAGTGGAAAAGCATCTTTCCTTATGAGTGAGGGAGGAAGGGAACGAAGATGGTGATTCGGCAGAGGAGGGTAATTAAACTGGACTTTCCCAAACTGGCCCAGTGGCGTGGAGGGCTGAGACATCCATGCCCCACCTCCTGCTACACCGGTGACCCATGTTTGTGGTGCGAGCGAGCCACTGGGGGTCAGCCAGGGAGGGAGAGGACTGAGCATCTGGAGGATTGCTCTTCTAGCCCGGGGAAGGGTGGGGATGGAGTCCACTGCTTGACTGGCCCCTGGCAATAGTGTGGGACTGGCACAATGGACCCATAAATGTAGGAGCAGATGTGGGGCAGATATCCGGTGTGCTGCGTGCGGAAGTGCCATTGGCGTCATTGCACGCCATCGCTTCGTGCTCTGGACTGGGAAGTAAAAACAGGAAAATCACGACTGACAAGATGATGCTGACCCCTTGCAGGCACCACACCCGGCCAGCTGGCACTTCGTGGAAGCCAGAGGTGAGTCCAGTAGACGACGGGGTGATGGAGCTGAGGGGGGCTGGTGGAAGGGGCCTGGTCGAGAGGAGAGAAAGAAAGTAACTAACAAAAAAAAAAATGGACTTTCCTGCTTCGCTTGCTCTTGGAGCTATGAGTACCCACTTGTAGATATGACCACTGTAAAGCAGGACGTGGGACTGTAGGGGCTGTGATAGATACCTAGCAGCTCATTAAGCCTAGCCTGCTGCTAGCTTTTGGAAGACAGAAATCTTGCTTGTAGAGCAGAAAGCAGCAAACTAAAAAAGCTACCGTTTTTCTTACTAATTGCCCTCCATCCCTCCCTAAGCCAGTTCTACTTTTATAGCCACTGGATTTGACTGACGACAGGAACTTCCTGTTTGGCAGTGGGAAGGGAAGGATCATAGAGAAACATTAGTTTTGTCAGTCCTGAAGGAAAAAAGTAGCCCCCCCCCAGCTGCTGGTGGTCTGACTCTGAGCAGGGAAGAAGGAGACTACTGAAGAATACAGGAAGTTGCTGTCCCAGAACAGGAAGGGTGAGAGTTGTAAGGAGAGGAGAGAGTAAGCATACAGAGAAACGGGAGAGGGGACACAAAATAAGACACTATGGGAGTGGTGCAGTGCAATGGCTGTGGGGCGGCAGTGTTCCAGGAGACATTCTGGAGGCTGCGATGCTGCCCTATTTGCAGGCACCTCTCTGGTCTGAGGGAGGAGGTTGCCCATCTCTAGGCTAACCTGGCTAGGATTTGTGAAACCTCCTTCCCCACCCAGGGACCACCAGGGCCACTGCCGTTACCTCAAAGGTTGCCAAGAAAGAGGAGAGACTCGACCAGGGTGAGCTCAGGGAGGGTGAGGGTGGTGGAGCAGAGTTGCATCCCTCCAGCTGTACCTCTCCACAATTCATGCGCTCTTCTGGTGGATAGTGGTTCCTCTATTGAGGCACCTGCAGTCGAGACCAAGGAAGATGCTGGGAACCTCCACAAAGGAGACCCACAGGAGGGTGGCATGGGACCCCACAGAGGAAGGAAACAACTCCTGGTGGGGGACTCAATCATTAGGGGGTAGAAGTGGAGGAGGAAGGGGAGATGGAGGTAAGGTGCCTACCTGGGACCATGGCTTGGAGGGACAGGAAGCGAATCCTCAGGATCATGGGAGCAGCTTCATGAGGGAGGGAGCTGGATGTCATTGTCCCCCTAGGGACAAATGACTTGACTAGGAATGGGATCAGAGCAGTGTGCAAGAGGAGTTTGTAGAGTTGGAGAGGGGCCTTAGACAAGTAGTGCATACGGTAACCTTCTCGGAGGTGCTGCCTGTCTATGGCATGGATGAGGCTAGGGTACTCCACACCATAGAATTCAATGAATGGTTGAAAAACTGGTGTGGAGCTCAGGGTTTTGGATTCACTGGGGACTGGGGAGCCACCTGGAGGGATGCAGGCCTATACTGGCACGATGATCTGCATCTATCTGGGGGGGAACCAGGATCCTAGGTGATAGCTTTAAATGCTTCATTGGCAAGCATTTAAACTAGCCAAGGGGGGAGGCACTGAAAAGGAGCAGGGAAATCCCAGCCTCCCCCCACTAAACACAGTAATTAGTGAGGTAAACACCAAGGTAGAGAAGTCATTAGGGAGCAGGACAGAGGTAAATGCAAGCAAAGGCAGTAAGGACAGGGATGGGGCTAAAAGGGGTAAGGCCATCAAAAATTGGAGGGTGATGAGTAACAATGTCCATAGTCTATGTAACAAGCTTCCTGAACTAGTGGCCTTGATGGAAGAGGGGTGCCTGGATATTGTAGCAGTCACAGCAACATGGTACACAGAGAACCATGACTGGGATGTCAACATACCAGGATACACAATCTACAGGAGGGACAGGGAGGGTAAAAGAGGCAGAGGAGTAGCTCTCTATGTAAGGGAAGGGATCAAAGCAACAGAACTAAAGAGTAAACAGGGAGCAGATGAGGCACTCTGGGTCACCCTGGAGACAGGAAATGGAACCACAATCCGCATGGGGGTTGTATACAGACCCCCATCTCAGGGGGAGGGAATGGGCAAGGAAATGATAGAAGACATCCTTAGAATGGCAGAAAAAGGGGAGATATTGTTGATGGGGGACCTGAATATGCCAGATACTAACTGGAGCACCTTTGGTGCAGGCACATCCAAGAGCAGGGTCATTCTTGATGCCCTACAAGGGGCATGCCTCAGACAGCCAGTATTGGAACCCACTTGGGAGGGAGCAATCTTAGACCTGGTACTCTCAAACGAGGATGGAGAAAGAATCTCGGATTTAGAAGTGGGTAGCCATCTGGGAACAAGCGACCACCAAACAGTGTGGTTCACGATAAACACAGCAGTAGAGTCAAGCCATACAAAAGCAAAATTATTGGACTTTAGGAGGGCTGGCTTTGGGAAAATGAGAGAGTGCCTCAGAAAAGCACTAGCAAATAAGTAAGAAGGAGGGGTGGAGGAACAATGGGGAGTAATCAAAACAGCCATCACAGAGGCAGCAAGCCTTTGTGTGAAGTAAATCAACAAAACACAATGAAGGAAAAAACCACTATGGTTCTCAAAAGAGGTGGCAGAGAAGGTTAAGGAGAAAAGGATAGCATTCAGGAAATATAAGGAAACACAGAAGGAGCAGGACAGAGAACTTTATCAGTTAAAGCAGAAAGAGGCAGGAAGGCAGTCAGAATAGCAAAGGCCCAAACCGAGGAAAGGATAGCCAACTCTGTTAAGAAGGGGGATAAGACCTTTTATAAGTACATTAGGGAGCGAAGAAAGACCAAGGGAGGGATACTGAGGCTTAATAAAGGGGAGGGAATGTGGGCAGAGGGTGACAGTGAAAAAGCAGGGATACTGAATGAATATTTCTGCTCAGTATTCACAAAGGAAGAGGAGGGGGAGGTACCTAAACCAAACAAGAGAAACACTCTGGAGACGGGGTCGATACCAGTCCATTTACAGAAGAAAGGGTTCTGAAAGAACTAGTAAAATTGAAGGTGGACAAAGCAATGGGGCCTGATGGGATTCACCCAGAATTCTAAAAGAACTAAGGGTAGAACTAGTAACACCACTGACTACTCTCTTTAACAAATCATGGGAGGATGGGGTGGTACCTGAGGACTGGAGGAGGGTGGATGTGATTCCTCTTCACAAAAGTGGGAGCAGGGCAGAGGCAGGAAACTACAGACCAGTTAGTTTGACCTCAGTGGTGGGGAAAATGATGGAATCATTTCTGAAGGAAAGAACTGTTGAGTACCTAGAGGCCAGTGGGGCACAGGACCCAAGGCAGCATGGATTCACAGCGGGAAGGTCATGTCAGACAAATCTAATAGATTTCTTTGAATGGGTGACCAAAGTAGTAGACCAGGGAGGGGCTGTGGACATGGCCTACCTAGATTTTAGCAAGGCATTTGATACAGTCCCACACAAAAGATTAATAAACAAGTTAGCCAGCCTTGGAGTGGGTCCCAAGGTGGTAGCCTGTATAAAAAATTGGCTGGACAACAGGATGCAAACAGTAGTAGTAAACGGAGTCAACAGTGAAGAAAGGAGGGTTACTAGTGGGGTACCGCAGGGTTCAGTACTGGGACTGGTCCATTTTAATGTCTTTATAAGTGACATTGCAGAGGAACTGGAAGGAAAACTATGTCTCTTTGCAGACGACACAAAGATCTGCAACAGGGTTGATACACAAGATGGAGTGGAAAAGATGAGAAGGGACTTGGCAAGGTTGGAGGAATGGTCAAATGTATGGCAGCTCAGATTCAATGCAAACAAGTGCAAGGTAATGCACCTGGGAAACAAAAACCCAAGGGAAGAGTACACAATGGGGGGTGAGATACTGACAACAATAAAAATGGAATGGGACCTGGGGGTTATTATATCAGATAACCTAAAGGTGGGCAAGCAATGTGAGAAGGCAGTAAGGAAGGCTGGGGGGATACTGGGATGCATAGGGAGAGGCATCAACAGTAGAAAACAGGAAGTTGTTATGCCTCTGTACAGACAGATAGTGAGACCCCATCTGGAGTACTGTGAGCAGTTCTGTAGAGCCCATCTCTGCAAAGACATAGACAGAGTGGAGGCTGTCCAGAGGAGGGCAACCAAAATGATGCAGGGTCTGCACCAGAAGACATATGAAGAGAGACTAAAGGAGCTTAATATGTATACCCTTGAGGAAAGAGGGGAGAAGGGGGACATGATAGAAACTTTCAAGTACCTCTAGGGAATCAACAAAGTCCAAGAGGGTAGTATCTTTCAGAAAAAGAGATGTGCAAGAACAAGGGGACACAATTTGAAGATAGAGGGGGATGGCTCAGAGGTAATGTGAGGAAGTATTTTTTCATGGAGAGGGTTGTGGATGCATGGAACAGCCTTCCTGAGGAGGTCGTGGAGTCAAGAACAGTGGGGGAATTCAAGAATGCATGGGACAGACATAAGGCAGTCCTAGTGGGGGGTAGGAGGAAGTAGTCTGTTGGTTAACTAGGATCTGCAGCTTATCTGTTAGTTAGGAAAATGGGCAGACTAGGTGGGCCAAGCGGTCCTTATCTGTTGTCAAATTCTATGTTTCTATGTTTCTAAGACTTAGGTATTTTAGAAACCTTAGCCATGTGTTCTCCTACTCTGAACAAGTACTGGGTGAAGCCATTTATAATGTGTCACGTGGGGGGGTTCTACAGGTACAGTGAAACTGCTTAGCATCATAATTTAGCAATTGTGCTGTACCCCTAGCCTAACTGTATGTTAAAATATCTCTTACTTTAATTACCCTTGCACCAGAGGTGGGAGCTAAAGTCTGGCGGGAAGTCCATAAAATGACAAGCTCCTTATCATGCAAACATACGAAAATGCCAGCAGAAACAGGCCACATGGTCCATCAAGTCTGCTTGAATGTGCAGCTAGCACCCTTACTTTGCAGCTGCCCCACTCCCCTCTCATGTTTACCCCCCAACCCTGTCCCATCCCCTTTTGAAACTACCCACTGTCTTACAAGATACCACCTTCTCTGGCAGAGTGTTCCATTGCACCACAACCCTTTTTGTGAAAAAGTGCCTCCTTATTTCCCCTCTTGTATCTTTCCTCCTCCAGTCTAAGACCGTACCCTCCTGTGTCTCTCCCCCCTCCTTAGCTTAAATATCCCTTCAGTACCTGTCTTGTTTATCCCCTTTAAGTACTTAAAGACCTCAATTATATCCCCCTATCCTCCAAAGAGTATAAATTCAGCTCATTCAGCCGCTCCTCGTATGGTTTGTCCTCCAATCCCTGGATCATCTTTGTCACTCTGCACTGTACCCCTTCCAATAATCTGACATTCTTCTTTAGATATGGGCACCAGTACTGCACACAGTACTCCAGGTGTGGTCTGACCAGTGACCTGTGGAGAGGCAGGATAACCTTCCTGCTCCTTGAGGAGATTCCTCTTGCAATACATCCCAGCATCCTGTTGACCTTTGCAGCCGCCTTCCTGCACTGCTCTTTGCTGTTCATTTTCCCCGGTATAATCACCCCCAGATATTTTTCCACCTCGGTGGTACCCAGCTGCACTCCTCCCAGCTGGTAACCCCGCCCTGGGTTCTTTGTTCCGAAGTGCAGTATCTTGCACTTTTTAGCATTGAACCCTAACTGCCACTTTTCTGACCACTCCTCCAGTCTGGTCAGGTCATCCTGCAGCCCCTGCCACCCTGCTATGTTATCCACCACTGCCCCCAACTTGGTGTCATCAGTGAACATCATCACGGAGAGAATTCCGATGGAAAGTGTGCTCCAGGTTCTTTATTACACTGGTGTTCTCCCACCACTATAGGACTGTAACCACAGATAAATGATAGAGGGGCTGTGCAGGTCACGGGATGGATTATCATATTTTTGGGGGACTGCCCAGAGTTAGAACGGTTCTGGGCAGGGGCGGCAGAGGCTGTTAGGGGGATGTCAGAGTTAGCACTTATCCTCACCTTCAGAAACTTGGTCCTGGGCTTATATCCCAGGGCAGTTGAAACACCTCATAAGAATTCCTTATAAAAGTACTGGTGGCAGTAGCAAATAAATTTATTACTCCATATTGGCTCACCACTCACAAACCCAGTATACAGCAATGGACAAATAACATTCAAAACATTAAGATAATAGAATCGTTTACAGCCCTCCTATGTATGCAACACGAGTTGAGCTCGAGGTGGCTTCCCTTTTTTCATTATTGGGAAGACAAGGACAATGTACCTGTTCTTGAGCAGCTACTGAGTAGAGGGTACTCTCAATAGTAACTGAAGAAATTGGAATTTATAATATAGGTAACAGACACAGATTAGTGGCCACAGATATTTGACACTGTGGGGTTGGTTTGATTCTAGTTTTATTTTTATTCATGTTTACAGTTTTTTATATATTATAAATTGTTAATGGCACATATGATATACATGGGCAGTCAGTAACGGTCATTAGAAATTATAAATGGCAGATTGCTGCTGTTTTAAATGTTGTTCTGAATCACAAGGGCCTGTGGAAAACTGATGGGGTACTTTACCAACCATATTCATGATTCACTATTATTATTGCCTGTATAACATGGGGAAAAAACAGGACTGGTTATGTTATAGACCTCGACTGCGAGGGAGAAGGACAATGATGTCATGAAGACTGGTCTTGCATGGACACTTTGATTATTGGCTGCCACATTATTATATATTATAATGTTGGTTCTCATGTGGTATAATGATTGTTACCATATCTTGTGAATTCAATAAACTGTATAAGTTTCAGAGGGATGCTAGAGAGAGCTGGATGTATGCTTAAGTTCTTCCATTTGCTGTGCTACAACCACTACAAAAACTGCTTCAGTCGCCGTCTCTACTGCATTTTCGGCTTAAAGGCTTTTAATTTTCGGTGAAAGAAGTTCTACAGTTGGTGTCTAGGTCGAAGGAGGCAGTGAAGCTTGAAATTAGATGGAGAAATTAATTTCCCCTAAAACCAATTCCGGGAAGGCCACTCAATTTCAGGGAACTGCAAGTGTGCAGTTCTCAATCGGAGAGGTGTCTTCACTGGCTGTGTCGCACCTGGAAGGCGCAAAGGTGAAAAACCCTCAGAAGCCAACATTGGCTTCTCTGTAAGCATTTCTAATGGAGTTACAACGGGAAATTAAGGAATCCTTTGGCAAAGTACAAACATCTTTGCATGAAATAACTCAACATTGTGGATCTATAGAAGAAAAAATGGATACAATTGAAAAGTGAGTGGATACCATTGAAAAAACAGCAGAGCAACTTGCCTCGAGGGTTTTAACAGTGGAGGGGGCTATAAACGCCTCACTCCATGAGCAAATAAATACAATGTCTAAATTGGAAAAAATGGAAAACACTCTGCTAATGAAAAATCTCAGGTTAATTGGCCTTACAGCAGATATTCCCGTTTCTGAACTGAAGGCCAAGGTTGAGAAAATATTAACGATGGCTTTCTCTCCGGATCAAAAAGTGCTGCTGGATTCAGTATTTAGGCCACAGTCAAAGCCGAAACAAGATACTAGGGAGTTCTTACCCAGATATGTTATCTGTACCATTCTATCTCTAGATCAGAGAAATAAATTGTTGCAAGCTGACAGGATTAAGAAGGGATTTATGTATGAGGGTCAGAAGATTCACCTATATCCTGACTTGTTTAACAACCCAGAGGCAAAGGAAACGTTTTTTGAATTTGAAATCAGAATTTCGGCAGTCGGGGGTTATTGCAGTACTGCACGCCCCTGCAAGATTAAAGGTCTGCTTTCAAAATAAGGAATACGTTTTTGAGGCTGTGGATGCCGCTAAAGCTTTTTATGACAAAAGTATTGCTTTGCCAACTGAATTAGACTCTGAACTGTCTGAGGAAGAAGATCCAGAGAATAATACTCCATATATCCCAGTAGCTACATGAACTTATTTTTAGTAATACTTACGTTCGAAGGATGGACTTTATTCCCCCCACTCCATTCAATTTTTTTCTTTATTTTTTGCCATATGGATATTCTGTCTGTTAATCCTTTTAAAGGGAAGTAAGTAGCCTGGAGAAATGGAAACAGTATTAATTATTAAATATTTGAAAATGTACAGACGCTCTTAGCATTTATTGAAAATAATAATGAAATGTTCTTTTTATTTCCCCCCAAAAAAGTATTTTTATGCTTTTGGTTTCTGACATGTATTATATCGAGATGGATTTAGAACTTTTGTATCTTTAATTTAATACATTTTCTCTCTGAACCACAATTGGCCTTTGCCCTCTGACTGCGAGTAACTGCACACATCACCCTCTCTTGGAGATTGTTCCCTATTATCACATCCAAGGCAATATTTTCTGCCACTGCAACTTTTTGCACAGTCTCTCCTGTCTCACCCCAGTCCAGAACATTAGCAAGTGGCAGAGTTTTCTCCTCCCCAGTGAATCCCCATACTGTAACAAACTGATTAGGTATAAGCTGCTCAGGCTCAACCAAATCCCCTTTTACCAAAGTTATTAACGCACCCGTGTCCCTCAACCCATGGGTCTGCACTCCATTCACAGTAACTGGGTGTATATGCTCCCTCATGTTTACTGGCATGCTTTCAGGGATACACAAAATAACCATCTCTTTCTCTGCACCACTTTGTGCACCCTGTGCCTTTTTAGGACACTGTCTTGCAATATGCCCAGGTTGTTTGCAAAACCAACAAGCATCTTTTCTTTTGTCAGGCAAATTCTTTCTTTGTAAACTGGGGCTGCCCTCTGTCTGGGGAAGCAGTGAGGGTTTTCACTGTCCTGAAGGTGTGCTTTTCCCTTTCTGTGTTGCCACACCTGCCCCACTCCCTTTCAGAGCAGGCCTGCCCCTGGCATAGCGGTCCAAGAGCTCGGCAGCCTCCTGCACTGTTTTTGGATCTCGATCCTCTAGCCAGGTTTTCAGCTCTGCTGGGCAAGCCCAAAAGAATTGCTCCAAAAGTACCACACCCTCAATTTGCTCTACAGAGTCTGTTTTGACCTCCTCCCACCAACATTTCAAAAACTGATGTTGCTTGGTGTCTAGTTGCTCGTAGCTTATGTCAGGGCTTCTCCTGAGCTTATGGAACTTAACTATGTACGCTTCAGCTGTCAATTCGTACTTTTTAAGCAATGCAGCTTTAAGTTTGTCATAATTATTACTGTCCTGATTGTCCATGTGACCCAAGGCATCATGAACTTTACCGGTAAGCAGCGAGGATTGCTGGAAGCTCTAGGACTCTCAGGGAATTTTTGCCTGAATGCATACCTTTTCAAATGAATTTAAAAATGCATCCATATCCTCCCCCTCTTTAAATTCAGCTATCAATTTAGAATTTAACTTGTAACCCAATCCTGGAGTCCCAGGTTCACCCATGCCACTTACCTGTTCTGGTGCTGGTTGTTAGAGTTGTAGCTCCTCCAGTTCAAATTTCCTCTGGCGCTCTCTCTCCTCTCGCTCAGCCTCTCTCTGAAGCTGTCGCTCTTTTTCCTCAGCCTCTCTCTGAAGCTGTCGCTGTCTTTCCTCAGCCTCTCTCCATTGCTGGTTTTATTCTTCCTCATCCTCTCTCTGGTATTGTCTTTTTTCTCTCTCCATCTCCAGCTTCCACTGCTCGAATTCCAGCTCCATTCTCCTCAATGCTAGCTGCAGCCTGATCCCTTCTGGCCCCAGCGTTGTGTGACCCACCCCTGGTGCTGTGGCTCTCGGTTCTCACTGGTCTCGCTGCCCTCCTCCCAGGGACTAGACACTGTGATACACTCTGGCATCACCACATCCAAGATCTGGTCCCTTTCAGTCACCGACTGTGACTCGAGGCCTTAGGCAGTCGCTTGTGCATTGGCTACCACAAGAGCCTCCACGAGGTGCTGTTTGGTTCACCCCTCGCAATGGACTCCTCTTCCCTGGCACAACTGCCTCAGGTATTCTGCAGTGTACTCGCTGTAGGTGGAAGCCATCTTCTTCCCTAATCTATGATTACACTAGCTTGCACCTGAAAAAAAGATCAAACAGGTAAGGGACTTAGACTGTAACCAAAATGATATACTTCTTTTTAAAATCTCTGCCTTGTTTTTGTATGAACTGTTACAATTTATCAGTCTGACACACTGGACTGTTAATGCCTGTGCCACCAAATAATTGTACAGTATGCAAACAAATCTTTCAGATCCCAGCGCTGTGCAGCACATCTGTCACAAACCCACTCCTAGGGTCATGCCCTCTGCTACCACAGTGCCCAACCTGTAAGTGCAATTCCTGGACGGAACAAACAGGGACTCCCTCCTGTTTGTTTTGGGTCCGAGCAACTACCAGTCTCGAGTGCTGGGGTCAAATATGAATCCTTTTTAGCTAGCATGCCCAGGTAACAGGTGCAAATATCACACTCTCTCTTTGGGGAAAGCAGCACAGTACTTGACCCAGCGGGCACACAACCAACCTGGTTCACAAATCCCCTGCTGACTCAACTGAGACCTAGGTATTTCCTTACCTTGTTGGATCTTTACACAGATCCTTGTTAGCATGGCTGCATATGGTGTCACACTAAGTACTTTAACAGTTATGTCAGAATTATCAATACTGTTCCAGCATTCACACTCAAAATGAGAAAATGTCTCAGGCAAGATTAAAGAAATCGAAAAGTTTACTAAAATTAAAAATAGTAGATAAATACAGTGCATAAAACAGAACATATATACATAATGCTTACAGTCAAAAATAAATGGAAATGACAAAACAAAATGCCTTGTAACTGAATTAACTAGTTCTGACTCAGTTTTCAGTTGTGTGTTACCTGTCTTGACAGAAGTGCACAAGTGTGTCCATTCTTTCAAAGTTTGGAACAAGAGTGTCTCAGTCCCTTCAGCCAGCTTAGCAATATCAGCTAAAGTCCCACCCTCCTTGTGATGTCACAGCTCTGAGCTGCTAGTGTGAGGTCACATTCAGTCCTGCATACTTAATTTGTAACCTGCAGCTATATAGGCAAATGGGTCAGATTACATTTAGAATCTGCAAATACAGCAAATATTTTAATTATAACAAGATCATCTATTTTCTCATCAGAGCATAGTTTATAACAGCATTCCCCATTTGATCTCTCAACAAACATCATAAAAACACCTCTCATAGCTGGGTGAATTTTCACAGGTATCTATCAGAAAATGCTTCCCTCCTGACACGCTGTAAAAGGCAATATTTTACGACAAGCTGCCTGGGTTCAAAGCAGTGGTAGGTTTATGACCTTGGTTTTATTATAGTCCCAGGAAGTCAGCTTTTACAAGCTAGCTGTGACAACAAACAAGGCCAACACATTTTGTTTCTTTTAAAAATCCAGTATCTCATGAGGCTCTACTGCTTGCCCTGTTTCCTAAGCAGGACTCAAAAACATATTTTATAGCAAAAATATAATACAAATAATAACACGCAGATGGCTGTTGTCACACCAACGACTATGGAAAGTGGGATAGGCATGGTGGTCTGCCTGGTGCCGGTGGTGCCGGGGGGGCCACTGGATTCCAGGGACTTTTTGTATGAAACTGCAGCAAGTGATCAGAGGGTGGAGATACCACTACACAGCAAGGAATGGTTTAGTTTACCAGGGCTGGAGATCAGAGGGTGGGAGTTACCACTGGACCCCAGGGCATGATGTCTTGTTAGCATGGCTGGGGATCAGAGGATGGGGGGGCACTAGACACCAGGGCATGATGTCTTTTTAATGGGGCCAGTGATTAGAGGATAAGGGGGGGCACCTAGTCATCAGGGAATGGGTACTCCTGTACAGGGACAGGTGGGTGTCCCAACCCCGATACTGCCCATGCTACCTGTACTTAAGTTTTTTTTTTAATTTTCTAACTTCTTACTGCTTCATCTTGTTATAGTTTAAACAACCCCCATTTTTTCCCACCCATCACCTTCTGGTCCATTGCACTCTCTGCACCTCCTATTCTCCTGCTTCCACTATCCCCCACAGTTATCCTATCCCCCTCCCCCCTGGGATTTGAACCAGTGATTCTTGGCACCTAAGGCATACACCCTACCACAATGCCATTCCATGGGCCACAATTATCCTTGATTAGTTGCCCCATCCCATAGCCTATGCCCACCTGAAAACTCCATCAGTGTGCTTGGCCTCCCCCTCACCCTGCAACTAAGCCATCATCCCCCGGACTTCTGATTTACCCCTGCTACCCCTTGGCAGCTATGCCAAAACTGTCCCATGCCCTTTCTAACCAACCTCCCCCCGGACTACTGACCAACTCCCACTCCTCCTTGGGAGGCTGGGCCATACCTAGCCTCCCCCCTCACTAGCTTAACTCACCCCACTATGAGATCACATAAGTGCATAGCCCCTATGTATCTATAGTACTACCTCTTGTCCTTGTTGTGGTGATCCCACAACACTGCCCTCACTGTAATGTCACAACACAGTTGCACAACCCCCACCCCCCCACGAGGGCCACTCCTGTGGCCTCTACAACAGCCTGTGAGCACCCTCCCTGACTACTGCCCCAATAAGTTTGGGCAGTCACCCTATTTCACCTCTTACCCCACACATCACACTCCTCCTTCCCCTACTAGCCCAGCCCCCATCCCTCTCATCCCACCCAGAGCTGCTAGGGCTAATCTCTACAAACATCCATCCCCGCTGAAACTGCTTAAGCTACTACTCTACCATTACACTCTACTGCTGCTCCTACTTTCAGGGAATGTACACCCTAATCTCAGGCCTATGCAACACCTGCCTGCACACCAGGGTCCCATCAAGCTGGCATCCATTAATATCTTCAGCCTGCTCCAGAAAATAGATAGGCTTCAGGTTTGGGTAACCCAGCACAAGTCTGATGTGCTAGCTGTAGCTGAGACGTGGCTCTCACCTGAAGTCCCTGACAGCGTCTTCTCATGCCATGGATGCACTATCTACCAGGATGATAGGTATGGAAAAAGAGGTGGTGGCTATGCAATCTACGTAAAGACTGCCCTCCAAAGCCATGCCATCCCTAAGATCTCCAATGGTACCCACACCCATGTCCTTGCTATCAAACTATTACTTGGTCAACTGGGCAAGGCACTCACAATTCTTGCCATTTACATACTCCCATGTGACTGCTCACTAGGTTTCAACTTTATCCTTGATTACATCCATAACCTTCCCCACTCACTGGAGGTGGTGCTACTGGGTGATTTTATTATTAACTGGCTTGCTCCCAATGCTGCTAGCTTTAAAGATGCTGCAGCCATGCCAGCCTGGTGGCGCTAAGGGTTGAGGTACTGGATGCCACACCTCGCACCACACTGGCAACCCAGGTTCGGGAACAAGCTCAGGTCATCGGGGGCTGGCAGGGGAAGGAGAGGATTGAGCATCCAGTGGACCGTTCTCCTGTCCCAGGAGGAGGGGTCCTGTCTCGGGCTCTGGGAACTCCTAGTGATGGCTAGGGGAGCACTGCAGTCTGAGACCAGGAAGTGCATGGGGATTGGTTGTGGCATTGACCCTGTAGACATACACGGGAGCGTGCATGCCCGCGCTGGGTCACATTGCACGACCTAGCCAATGGGGAGGGACCTAAGTAGAAATCCCCATCCTTGGGGATAGGTGACAGCACCACCACCATCAGCCATACTCCAACAGCTGGACTCCCTCCTCTCCTGGGCCGAGCCCAGCCTGGCCCGAATTGCAGATAGCGTGCCCTGGGCGGATAGGGTGGCCCTACCTCGTGGGGGCTCAGAGCCGGGGGGCTAGCCGGGCTGGTGCCAGGAAGACGGAGGAGTTTCAGGCTAGGAGGTAGAGCTGTGAAGTGGGGGATGCCTAAGACAGTTCCCCGAGAAGACGGCATATAAACAGAGTTCAAGAAAAAAAAAAGACGCTGCAGCCGCCTCTGACCTAACCCAAGTTGTCAACACCCCCATCAGATTTAACCATAAAACTGGCACCAGCAACCTGATCGATCTCATCTTTGTGAACTTTATGATCTCTCACGCTCAGATACTCTCTAATTCCATCAGTGACCACTCCACATGCCTCTGGTCGAACAAGTCCCCCAAGCACAAAAACACTATGTCCTTCCAGCGTGTCTTAAAAGGGGGGCAACTCAGTCAACTCAAAGCTGGCCTCCAATACATGGACTGGTCACCTCTTGACTCTACCACCAGTGTTGACCAAACCATTGACCTTTTTATCGCCTGGTTTAACACAGTCTGTGACACCTATGCCCCCTTTAAAAAGCGTAGATTAAAGAATATCAATAACCCATGGATTTCATTCTCTCTCCTCAAATCTTTGGCCAACAGAGATCACCTCTTGGCCAAATCCCGAGCATCAGGAAACAGGACTGACTGGCAGCAGTACCGATGCGCCAGAAACTCCTGTACCCATGCTGTCTAGAAAGCCAAGGCTGACTACTACAAGGAAGCCGTCACAAACTCTTGGGGAGATAGTAGGAAGTTCTGGGAGAATCTAAAAGAATTCTCTGGGAAATGGGCAACCCCCTCCCCACATGGTCAGTGTGGATGGGGACACGATTCTGGATCCAAAACTAATCGCAGATACTTTTAACGTAGCATTCACTGACTTCAGCAGTGTGCTCCCCTCTAACTTTTTTGAGAATTCCCTCTTGCCCCCCCACTGCTCTGACCCCTCTCCTAACAACCCACCCCCCTTCTACTTTAAGAAGGTCACATTGCATGAAACTAAGCACTACCTCCTAAAAGGACTTGGGAAAACACGCTTCAGCAGCGACTCCATCAACCTCAAACTTCTCCATCTAACCCTTGACATTGTGCTCCTCCCACTTTCTAAGATCATTAACCTATCACTCTGGCTTGGGCAATTTCCCTTCGTTTGGAAGTCCGCAGTTGTGACCCCCATTCATAAAAATGGTAATCGGTCCCTGCATACCAACTACTGCCCCATTTCCATTCTCCACCCCCCAAAGCGTTAGAGTGCATAGTCTCTGACCAACTCACTGAGTAGTTGTCCAAGTACAACATCCAGTGCCCAGAGCAGCATGGTTTCAGAAAAGGCCACAGTACAATAACCGCTCTCATTGTCTACACAGACTACATCCACAAAGCGCTTGACCATGGCCACCTTGCGGGATCAGTGTACATTGATCTCACCAAGGCCTCTGATACGGTCAATCACAACCTGCTTCTGACATCCTTCTGTGCTGCTGGCATCTCTCTGCAGGTGGCTAACTGGTTCAAAGATTACCTGACTGATAGATCTCAAAGGGTCAAAATTGGAGATGCATTATCCACTTCCCAACCTGCCCGCTCTGGTGTTCCTCAGGGCTCAATTCTCGGCCCACTCCTATTCAGCATCTTCCTCAGCTCCCTCCCACAAGTTGCAACACCAACCTCCTCCTCTATGCGGATGATGCTGTGCTTTTCACTAGTGATGCTGACCCCACTGCCCTCAGGCAAAGGCTTCAGTCTGACTTTGCGGCAGTTGAAAGCTGGTTCTTGCAAAAAAAACTGATTATGAATTACAAAAAAACAAAGTCCATGATCTTTGCCAGTCCCCAAAACAAGCAAAAATCAATCACCCTCACCATCACTAATGCTGACAATACCCCCATTGACCAGGTCCTCTCCTTCAAATACCTGGGCATTACTCTTGATAGATCCCTTTCCTACAAAGAGTATGTCAACATCATATCCAAACTTGCCAACACAAGAATTGGACTGCTATACAGAAATAGGCACTGTATGACGCAGGATGCCCTTGTCACAGCCATCACCAGTTCCATACTATCTATCATCGACTATGGCCTAATAATTTACGGTTCCGCCACAGACACCACCCTTAAGCAAATCCATACTACGCTAAACAAATCATGCCGGTTTATCACTGGTGCCCCTTAACAGACATACACTTGTGACCTGTACGCTGGTACTAACTGGCTAACCCTCAAGGATAGACTCTCCTACCACACCAGTCTATTTGCTAAAAAAAATAGCCTGGGTCTCATCGCACCATCCTGCCAGCCCATTCTCAACCTGGCCACTAAAGCCCATGGTACCAGGAGTGGCACTAGAAACTCCTACCAGACCCCTTTTTGCTGCACCTCCCAGGCCCAATGGTCCTTTAGCTACAGGGCTTCCAGCCTGCTGAATGCCAACCCCCCTGATGTCCTTGATACCACAACCCTGGGCACCTTCAAGCAGAAGCTCAAGGAACACCTCGTGACACTCAGCAGGTGTGACTGTCCCATCTAGCCCACCTATGCCCTGAATTACCCTGAGAAGTTCTACTTCAGTAGAATGCTCTTTAATGGTTATTGCCTCATCCTGCACAACTGTACCAATAAGAATGGACTTGCCTCTGTCTATTGCTTCTGACAAGATCAATATCCTATTGATTGCTTTCAATTGGCTCTGCCATAGCTTGCACAAATGTAAAATAGTACTTTTTTTTTTTTTTTTTTTACTTTATCTCTTTATCCCTCCTATCTACTCCCGGTGCCCACTCCTTCCGTCCACTCATGTCCTCCAATCCACCTTCCATGGGATCTGCCCCTAGAGTGCCTCTTCCCCCTCTCCTTGCACAGTGGGGTCTGTCCCTTCTTGGTGGTCTGGATGGAACTGGAGCGGCTTTCATCCAGGGCTGCCGAGAGGTGTTTTCCGCTTTTTCTCCCTAGATCCCCTACCCTCTGAGACGCCAGCTTGGGACGTCGTCCCGAGTGGTGGTGTGTGCTGCACGCCACCCTCTCATGTGCTGCGATGTCCCTCCCTGACACTCTGGCGAGTGTAGCCGCCCATCCTTCTTGTTGGTGCTTCCACCAGCTGCGGAGTGGGATGCAGAACGAGTGCGTTCTTGGTCTCCCAACCCTGAGGGAGGAGAGCATCCATTGGGACGCTCGATCCTCCTCTCCCTACTAACTCCCGCCACCCGAGTCCATTCCAACCTGGTCACATGAGGTGGCGCCCAGCGCCAACCCTCAGCCACTGCCGCTAAAAACAGTACTTATTTAATTGCCTGATTGTAGTGGTCCTGCAGTCTATTCGAACTCACTAGTTCTGTCCTATGTTTGCCTCTGGGAGTTTGTCCCAAACTCTGTACTTCTGTGTTTTGATATGTCCTCACTTCTTGATGTGGAACCTCTGTAAAAGAGTCCTTGACTCAAAGGTTGTAATCTGAGACAATAAATAAATAAAACAAGGGTACTTGGTTAACAAAAGTCAGCTGACATTTATGAAGGCCTGACAACCACTTCACAGTGACCTTATTTGGTCAGCTCTTGCATTCCATATTTATTTCTATTTACGTGGCTACTACGAGTTGTGCTCCTGCAGTTTTGTTCTCCTTTTATACTCAGATCACCCTCCAGCCTTCAGGCTACACTTTATAAATGTGAGACAGAAGCTGAGGATGTTCAGAGAGCATTTAAGGAGAAGGAAACTGCAGGAGCTTAACTCGTAGTACCCAGGTAAATAGAAATGAATATGTAGTGTCAGACCTGACCATACTGGGTAACTGTGAAGTGGTGGTCAGGCCTTCGCAAATCTCAACTGACAGTGGTTAACCAAGTACTCTTTTAAACCATAACAAGAGGGAGCAGTAATAAGTTAAACAAAAAACCTTGTGTACAGGCCAATTGGGCCAGTGTGGGTTGGGCACTGGATTTTGTGTGATGAGAGTCGGACTGTTTCTCCACCTTCCCAGTTCTATGCACTAGCCGATAGGCCAAAGAGAAGTTTGAAGGATGTGACTTTGATTGCTGTAGTATCCAATGAGAGTTACTAGATTTTTTAGATTGTAAGTATTTCAGGATGAAGTCTTTCAGGATGGGGGGGGGGCAAGAAAAAGGCTCCCAAAAAACTGCCTCTGTTCATGAAACGCAACAGTATTCAGCATGCACGCTCCCTGTCATTGCCTATGGTGGCCAGCAGAGGTGGTGAGAGGAGGGGTGTGCCAGTTGTCATATGGGCTTTTGCAGTGTAGACATCTATGGTAAGGAGGGTGGCAGGGTAGTGTACCCAGTGGTGGTGGTGGGGCCGCTAGATGCCAAGGACTTCTTGTACGAAACTGCGATGAGTGCTCAGAGGGTGGGTGGGGGGTACCACCAGACATCTGGGAATAGTTTAGTTTTCTGGGCTCAGGGATTGGAGGATGGAGGGAACCACTGGACACCAGGGCATGATGCCTTTTTAACAGGGCTGGTGATCAGAGGACAGGAGGGACCACTGGGCATCAGGGAATGGGTATTCCTATAGAGGGATGGGCGATTGGAGTGGGTGGCACCAGTTGCAAGGGTGAAAACCTGTTGCCACTTCCCATGCAGATGATCCCATAATGGCCATGTATTTGGCTCCTTAGCGCGATGCATGCCCAAGGGCTCATTTGCATGGTGCCAGCCGAATATCATGCTGGGGGCTCCTGGTGCTATCTGTTCTGGGGGTGCTGTTTCTTGCACTTCCAAGATCTATGTTGGGGAAGTGCTATTCAACTTAGCACTGTGCCAACATGCCTGTATATTCAGTTGCATGGGGTGATGCGCTATGCGACTGAATATGGCATCCTCAGGGTTGTGGGCAAGGGAAAGTGCTGCACAAACCATTTCACTCCACTTTTGCCCCTTTTCCAGTATTGGGCCCCTGTTGTTACACAGTCAAGGTGGCCAAGCCTTTGTGTCCCATGACTGGCACCAGGTGGAGGCCTGGTCATAGTGCAGGCACGAGTGACTGGAAGGGAGGGGTCTGCAGTGAAGTGTACCATTATGCACGTTCTGTCACCACATCATAGGTGGGTGGATGGATAAGAAAAGAGGAAAGTATGATTGCCTGGTCTTTGTGAATCCCTGGATGTATCTTCGTGCTCAACCATAACACTTCGGTCCACAGGCCCGAACTGCATATGTCTGATGGGGGGGCACCCTCACCCTCCTGCCCTGTTTCGTGGCCAGTTCCACCCACGAATGAGCTCCACCAGCAGGTGAGAGCTAGGGATGAATTCTAGGCATGGTGATATGGCTGATGCCCTCCCAAGTTTGACCAGGAGGCCAACAACCTTTCTTATTTTATGTGCTTAACTTAACAGATTTGTTGTTCTTCTCTATTAAACCGTAACTTATATTTTCTGTACTAGGTAGTCATGCAGTCATTGTGTGATAATGCCCACTGCTTTGGAGTGTTGCTGTTACCGTGAGATCATGCAGGTAATGAATAAATTCCCGGAATACCATCTTGAGAAAGCCTATATTACAACACACTTCGGTTTCGAAGATGTTTGCCTGTGTGTTTGCGGTCTGCAAACTGCGTACTATCAGTTCAGGCAAGAACATGGCAATCCAGACCCAGCTGACGAACACGAGTAAATACTAGTACATCTCTCGACACAGTTCTCTTTTCATCATTGTGTGTGAGTGGAGAACAAGTCACGCCTGCTCTGATTAAGCATTACTGCTTGTTATGCAGAATGTCCATTTTGGTGTATATGAATGTACTGTTGTAAGACAGTGCAGCGATGATGGGTGCAAGTCCACTCACATGCCCACCTTCTCGATAGCATGGAGTTCTCTGCCTTTGAACTACATTACGTTTGGTTCTGCGATATGTTGGGGGTGTTGTACAGGACCCATCATGCACTGTACTGCAGCCATCTAACCTGTTGCATGCTTCTCGGTCACACCCTGCACACTACAAAGAGGTGTGGACCTGCTGTCAGGTGTGACTGCAACACCAGAGGCGGTTTTAGGCACAAGAGAACCAAGCGGCCGCTTGGGGCACCAGTACAGAAGGGGCACACTGATGTAGAACATATAAGCAGAAGTCATCTTGAAACACAAAAAGTGACAATCTAAAAACCATAGCTGTTGTCATCACACTTAAATTCATAGAACTCATCACTTTTTGGATGTAGGATGGGGAAGAAGGGAGAATGGGGCGATGGTAAGCAGTGTAGGGGGCACCGTATGCATTTCTTTTTTTTTCCATATAGATTTTTATATTTCCCGGAGCCTGGTGGGTGGCTAAGGCCCCTCCCTCAGAGAAGCTCATCTCTGCATCCAAGTGTCCCCACCTGGACCAACCCCATAAATCCCCATGGCTTACCCTCCAAAATGGGGCCAGGAGAGGGCGTCCAACTTTCTCCCCAGGCATAATCCAGGTAGGCTGACGCAGGATGCATCAGGCTATCCATGGAGCCTGCCAGCCCTTTTCCACGTTTTCCCTGAGCCACCCTTCTCCATCATTGTAAGGATGCTGGCTACATGTCATCCCATCCTGTACTCCTCCAGCCACCGCCAGAAGGCAATGCTTGGCCCGGATGGCAGAACCTCCTTCTCCGAGAGGAAAGCAGTCCTCCAATGCTCAGTCTCTGCCTCTGCTGACCCCTGGTGACCTTGGGCTTTCTGAACCTGTCTCATGTGGAGCAAAGTGTAGTGACCAGCGCCCAACCTCCAGTCCCACCAGGCCAGATTACCATATGTATTTCTTTTTTTTTTTTTTAATTTCTGTTTATCTGCCCTTGTTCTTACAGCTCCTTTTCCTCGGGAGGCGTCAGTGGAGTCCACCCTGCTACCTGCTTTTACCTGTGCCGGCCCTGTTCCCCATCAAGTTGCAGTTTCCTGGGAGTGGGGACGAGGTGGGCCCATGCACTCTAACACCACTTATCTGGTCAAGCTCAGGTCAGTCAGGCAGGTGAAAGCACATCGGGGCCATACTCCAGCACTTAGTTTCCCTGGAGCTGGAAGGCCTTTTTTCTCCCCTCCTTTTCTTCAGCCGTAACATGTGCCCTGATGTCAAGGCGCAAAGTGTCGACGTCCATTATGTGCTCCCCACTGTGTCGGTCTCTGCACTTGCTATGTGCCAGGATTCTGCCTGGTGCCAGTCAAGCACCAAGTTGCTTCCCCCTTCCCTCCCTGGAGAAGATGAGCTGTCCATGGGATGCTCAGTCTCCCCCCCCCCCGCCGGTTGGCCCACCAGCTTCCCAGGCTCGTTTCTGAACCTGGTTTACTAGCGTCGTAAGTGGTAGCACTACTGCTGTGCCGGTGGGCTGGCTTTAACACATGTATTTCTGCTTGGGACACCATTAAACCGGTCCTGCTTTGGATAACCATGTAACAAAAATTGTTTCTTAAAGAGCACTTTTTGTGGTACTCAACTCCACACCCCAGTAGGATCCTTAGCCCCCCCCCCAACTTGCAGGCTATATTAAAAACATTTTCTAAAAGCAGGCTTTAGGAAGAGTGCTCATATTTGTCTCCATGGAGCCAAGAGTCGATCCCTTCCACTTCCCTATTTGAGTGCACCCCCCGCTACCATGTTTTATGATGTGATAGTTGGGAGAGTGCGGAGCCCCTCCTTGACTTCAATAGGGCTTGCCTTTTAAACACCAAATTTGATATTTTAATGGCATGACTGGAAATAATGAAGGTCACTGCTCAAAAAAGAAGGATCTTCTTAGTTGATTCGTGGCCCTGATTACTTCCAATCATGCCATTAAATTACTGTTTAATAGAGAACCTTATTGAAGTTAATGGAGCATGCCACCTCGCTCTCCCGACTGTTACATCACAAAATGTGCTAGCCGGGCGGCAGCTCTGAATAGAAGTGGGAAGTGATCATGCTCTCGGCCCATGAGCCAAAATATGATCCCTTCCCTTTCTAAATCTTATTACAATTTTTTAATGCAGTCTGCAAGTGTGTGTGTGTGTGTGTGGTGTGCAGCACAAGGCACGCGTGGGCACTAAGGATCATTCTGGGGTTTTGGTGGGCAACTATATAAAGGGCACAGAAGGTGCTCTTTCAGTATGGAATAAGGAAACATAGAAGTTGACAGCAGATAAGGACTGCAAGGCTTATCCAGTCTGCCCATTTCTTTTTCTACCTTATGAATGTGCCATTGGCCTTTGCTATGTCAATGGCTGATCTAGTCATACTCATCTGTATTGTTCCCTTATGCCTATCCCATACCTGTTTGAAGCCCTGCACTGTATTCATATCCACCACTTCCTGAGATAGGCTGTTCCATGCATTCACCACCCTTTCTGTGAAAAAGAACTTCCTCACATTACTCCTTAATTGGCCTCCCTCTAATCTCATGCTGTGTCCTCTCGTCCTGCTATTTTTCTTATATTGAAACATGTTAGACTCTTTCACCTTGTTAATGCCTCAGGTGTTTGAATGTTTCAATTATATCACCTCTCTCCCTCCTTTGCTCTAGGGTATACATACTGAGTCTGTTAATCTGTCCTCATATGTTTTCTGATGCAGTCCCTGCACCATTTTGGTTACCCTTCTCTGGACTGCCTCAATTTGGTTAATGTCCTTGTGAAGTGTGGCCTCCAGTACTGCATGCAGTACTCCAGATGGGGCCTAACCAGTGTCTTGTAAAGAGGGATTATTACCTCCCTCTTATGACTTGTGATACCCCTACTAATACATCCCAACATCCCCCTAGCCTTACCTACTGCTTTAGTGGTCTGCTTGGATGATTTCAGGTCATCTGTGATGATGATGCCCATGTCTCTTTCTTCCCTTGTGACTGCCAGCAACTCCCCTCCCAACCTATAGGTGGCTTCAGGGTTTCTCTTCCATATGTGCATGATCTTGCACTTCTTTTCATTAAACTCCAGTTGCCACTCTTCTGACAATTTTGTCAATTTATCCAGATCTCTTCTCATTCTGCCCACCCCATCCGGATCATCTACTCTGTTGCAGATCTTGGTGTCACCTGCAAACAGACAAACCTTACCCTCCAGTCCATCTGCAATGTCACTGATGAAGATATTGAAGAGGACTGGCCCCAGAACTGATCCCTGAAGTACCCCACTTGTGATTTGCATCTCTTCTGACTGTATACCATTTACCACCACTCTCTGTTTTCTGCCCGTCAACAAGTTTGCCACCCAGTTGACCAACTTCTGACCCACCCTGAGCCTACCCAGCTTATTAATCAATCTTCTATGTGGAATAGTATCGAAAGCTTTGCTGAAGTCAAGGTAGGCGACATCAACTGCTCCCCCTTGGTCCACCACTCTGTTACCCAGTCAAAGAAATCTATGAGATTAGTTTGACAGGACCTTCCTGTTGTAAACCCATACTGTCTTCGATCCTGTGCTCCTATGGATTCCAGGTGTTGCACTGTCCTTTCCTTAAGGAGTACCTCCATAATCTTGCCCACTACTGAGGTAAGACTGACTGGTCTGTAGTTTCCTGCCTCCTCCCTGCTTACCACTCTTGTGGAGTGGGATCACATGAGCCCTTCTCCAGTCTTCTGGGACCTCTTCTGTGCTCAGAGACTCACTAAACAGTTCTGATAATGGCTTTGCTAGTTCCACCCTTAGCTCCTTTAGTACCCTGGTATGTATGCCATCAGGTCCCATTGCCTGTCCACCCTGAGCTTATCGAGCTCTTGTAGGACCCTTTCTTTTGTGAAGAGACTAGTGCACACCTTCCTTCCCTCTGTGTCCATGGTGCTGAGCTGTGGGCCCTGTTCTACCTTCTCAGTAAATACTGAGAAGTATCTATTTAGGGTAGATGCTTTTACATGGTCCTCCTCCTCACATGCCCCCTTATCCCCTTTGATCTTAGCAATACCCCCTCTGGACTTTCTCCTTTCACTAATGTATCTATAGAAAGTCTTGTCACCTTCTTTTACTGTTCGTACTAGTGTTTCCTCGGTTTGGGCCTTTGTCTGCCTTACTGCCTCCCTATCTTCATCCCACTGCATTCCCTTATATTTCCTGAAGGCCAGCCTTTTGGCTCTGACCTTTTCTGCTACTGTTTTTGAGAACCAAAGTGGTTTCCTTCTTCTTTTGCATTTCCTTTTCTCTCTAACACAATGGGATGTTTCTTCAAGTATTGCATCCTTATTGCTTGCCCACTTTGCCTGTACCCCCTCACCTGTATTTCTTTTTGCCAGGGCTAGATTAACTCTGTTGGCCATCTTATCAAAGTCAGCTCCTCTGAAGTCCCATATTTTTGCCTTGGAATGGGATGATTTAGTTTTAGTGGCCAAATTGAACCATACCATGTGATGGTCACTGGCCCCCAGGTGACCTTCTACCTGGAGATCTGTGATCCTTTCCATGTTAGTCAGTATTAGATCTAGAATATCCCTGTCTCTTGTGGGTTGTTGTATCAGTTGTTTGAGGCCCTCCCCCTGCAGGGAATCCACCATGTGTCTAGTTCTGGCAGATGTTCCTGCTGATATTGACCAGTCTGTATCTGGCATGTTGAAGTCTCCCATTATCAGAACCTCCCCTTTAGCTGTCATGTTTTGTATATCTTCTAACAATAACATGTCTATGTCCTCCCCCTGGTCTGGAGGCCTGTACACAACCCCAGTTCGTATGACTGTCCCATTTCCTGTTTCCATGGAATACAGTCTTTTTTCTTTTGGAACGTTGTGTTTATTCAGTTTTACATGAACAAGCAATAAAACATACCATTAATCAAGATCAGAGCAAGTAACAAAACATGTTAGCATCGGTCATTTGACAGTCTATTAAGTATTGATACCACAGCTGGGGTACATTTCTAATGTCCAGAAGACTCATCAAAAGATGAGCCTATCACATTTTCCAGAAGGCTAGCCTCACTAAAGACCTGTGGAAGAAAAAGAGGAACAGGGAGAACAAACAGCATACAACATGGCATTATCCTAGCCATTATTCCCAAAGCCTATAAAGCATTGTAAATCATTAGGTATTACCTAGGTCTGATTAGTACTCCACACACACATAGAAAACTGTATGCAGCTGATGAAAACATCAAAACCCCAGCAGCTTCAGTACAGAGTTCTATTAACTAATACAGGATACTAACACTTAGGACTAAATAGGTACATGCATCCAAATAGAAAATCTCAAAAACTGCTTTTTTTAGTAATAAGAACCCTGAGAGGGGGTGCCAGACAGCTAGCTTCCAGGTGGGATGCTTTCTCCACTAGCTCCACTTCCTAGCTCTTAAAAACTTGATATTTTATCATATAAATCACAGGGCAGAGTGTATTTTGTCTGATCTTTGGATCCTACACATTCTTAGCTGCTGAACAATACCAGTCTTGCCATGGGTCGTAATAAGAATACTCAACATCAGTCATCGGGAGCCTCACGACTTGCTGCACCACAAGTATCGCAACAGGGATCAGCGGTGGAGTTACCAAGGCCTTCTTCAGAGGGATCTGTTCAAGAACCTCCCATGTGCTGAGCAGCAGCAATGTAAGACAGCTCAGTTCTTAGCTTTTTTATAAATAAATTACTTTCTAGTGTAGCTGGAAAAACGAAAACGACTACAACCCATCAGAAACCCTGCTGAACATGATGGGACAAAAAGGGACAGTAAACGCCATAGACAAAAGCTGGATCTTTACCTTACTCCCGCGGACTCCTCTAAAGGATCGGGATCTACAGCACCAGCTACCTTAGTAGCTCCAGGCCTGCCTTCAGTTCAAATCATGGCGATGTTAATTAAAATACAAGCCACTGGGGAGGACATCAATAAACAACTTGTGGCAGTGGAAACTAAACTACTGATGAACAGCAAATTAAGGACAAATCGCTTGCGATTAAAGATCTCTCTGAAGCACAAACATGCTAAAATGATTGTACAGCCACCTTAGTGTGTGATGCCTCCTACCTAAAAACAAAAATTGAATCCCTGGAGAATGCACAACGGCAGGCTAATGTCAGGATAGTGGGTTTTCCCCCACGTTTTGCTGGACAGTCAACAATTCTTGACACGATCGCTAATATGATATTTAATAATCTGAACCGCCTGCCTCAGGATTCAGGAGCTAAAGTATTTAAGGCTTTCATGATTCCACAGCAGGTGTGCTCCCATGGAGACCCATCCCAAAGGCCTCTAACAGCAATTTCCACCCTCTCGCCTCCAGAATCTCGAATCACCTCATTACAGGCCGCACGAGTTAAGAGTGAAATAATCTAGGAAGGTAATCATATCGCCTTTTTTCCCGACCTAGCAGCCAGCACTCAGAGTCAGAAAAAGGAACTCCAGGCAGTGAAAAAAGATCTCCTTAAAAATGGCATCCAAGCACAGCTGAATTATCTGGCGAGGCTCCAAGTGCGACATGAAGCCAAGACCCACCTCTTCATCGACCCGACTGCAGTGGCGACTTTTGCAAAGAAGTTGCTAGCTAACTTAAACCCTTCTGAACATTCATCAGATGGAGAAGGGTGAAGAACTGTTCTTTTTACCTAGCTTTTAAAGCTTGCTAAGCAACTCTCTCTGTGGGGTTGTATGTTCCCAGATTGGAAAGGGTGGGAAGTGTTCATATGTCCACAGGACATTTCTCACCTATGAGCTTAAGTATTCAGTTTCTAGTTGATTTAAAACTGTTGCCTTCTGAAAGTTAGTGTTGTTCTTAATGTTGATCCTAAACATATTGCTGCTCCTACTATTGTTCTAGAGTTGTATTCTTTAATGAAGTTATTTTTATGGAAGTCAATAATTGAGGGTGTCTATGTATGCCGCTTGGAGCATGAGCTTAAAACATACCCTAGTATAATATATGGAACTCCCACAAGGTAGGTTGCCTTGCCTTACCTAATAATGTGGGACTGAATACATAACCTAACTGAGACCAGGACATCTTAAGATTGTTTGTTCCATAAATGAATAGCTAATCAGCCCCTCCCTAGCCTAGAAGTTCTGTGTGTGTGTGTGTGGGGGGGGGGGTTGCCATGATGGTTTTTGTGATCTAATTTTCTTACAGGTGGTGAGAGCATCGACGATCTACATCATAATCAAACCGGGCTTTCCCGTTATATTAAATAATTAATGGCAGTACCTGCACTGTATGCTCATATTCAGAGGTCTTAAGCCCAAATGGGTATTTTCTTTTTTCTTTTCTTTTTTTCTTAGCAGAACCATCTTGTACTTACATTGTGGGGACCTGCTAGACTCAATATCTGGACTTTTATGTATCACAGTTTCAGCTGTTATATTCATAAAATCAGTAAACACAAATTAAAAAAAAGTACCTCCCTGGCAAAGCATGATTGGATCTATGAGAGCTATGGATGCCAAAACTGAATGGACCCTGACTAAATTGAAAGTGCATGATGTTGTCATTAACGCACTGAAGGGAACAGTTGCCGACATGGAAAAATGGTCTGTGGCAACACAAGCTGTGGTAGCTACCCTCACTAAAGAAAATTTACAGCTACGAAGGAGATTAGAAGTTATTGAGAATAAAATCAGATCTGGAAATATTTGTTTGGTGGGAGTACCAGAAGAAGCGGAGGGTACCCACCTTTTGAGTTTCACAAAAAGCTGGCTGGCTGAAACATTGTTGATGCCTGAAGATTTTGAATGGTCTGCTCTGCATCAAGCTTATTGGGTTAATCCCAGGGTTCAGCCGGCAACTACCGATCAACCACGGACTGTCCTTTTGAGAACTGTGGGAGTGGAGGCTCGTGATATCCTTTTTTCCGTAGCCTGAGCAATGTACCCTATCTCCATACAAGGGCATGACATCAAGTTGTTTCCCGGTTTGTCTTATCAAACCAGGGCTCAGAGGAAACAGTTTGATGCTGCCAGACAGATGCTGAGAGCCCTTGGAATAGTTAACTCTTTCTTGCTACCCGCTAGACTCTGTATTACTTATAGAGGCAAGACTTGGCAATTTCCTGACCTGAAACATATGGGCCAATGGCTCGAATGGACAGACTCGGAATTCAGGGCTCAATAAACACAAGAGAGTGCAGCTGAGGAGTCGGAATCAGAAGAAGGATGAGTACTATTGCAGCTTTAAACTTTGCTTAAAACTTTTCTTCTGGTGTTCCACCCCAAGAGACTGAGATGGGACATTCATTTGTTTGGCTAAACTTTTGAATATTCATTGGGGTATTTGGACTGGGTGGCAGAGGTCTCTGGGATATTGCCTGTGGGGACAGGTTCTTTTGAGAGTTTTTTCGACTGTATTTCTCTGCCCCCATTCTGTATCTCTTGTTATCATCAGTTCATTAATGGGTTGATTTTTCAGTTTCTTTAAAGCGGAGATATAATGTGAGATAATATTGTTGCATGCTCAGTGATTGTTTTTCATTATATAATGGAGCTGGGAAATGGGATGTGGAAAAGCCTGTTCTTTTTCCTAGACTATATATCTGAACTGGTTAATAGCACTACTAATTTAGTGCATATCTATCTCTACGCATTTTCTTTATGAAAGATAACCTGTGCCAGTGACGCGGCTGGCATTGTTTGGTCATTTACAGACCGAAGTTGAACCTTTATTCCCCCACTCCTGTTGTACCAGAATGTAAGATGGGCATTTATGTAACCCCAATTATTATGTTTTCTGGCAAGGTTTTTGCCATGTACTCTCCTCCTGTGTTACATGCATATATCCCGTTTTTTTATTTTTAAAGCAATAAACAGAAAGCAAAAAAAAAAAAAAAAATAATAACCCTGAGAACATTTATGACCTGTTTTCAACTATGGTGCTCCAGGATCATTCAAATAATGCACAACACTTCGGATGGCCACATGGCATCTTGTAGTTGGCGCCATATTGCTAAACCTCTCCACACTAATTAAAAACAACTATGAGTAACACGTCAAACACTGGACATAAACAAAAACCTATTAAGAACTTAATAATAACAATGTGTATGGCAATACTCGGGGGGCCTGAAAACTGTGTGCATTTTACCAAGGTAGTCCCAAGAAAAGACCCTTCAAGCACCAGCCTTCCTCCTCGGACTGTTCTGCTAGTCTCAGCTCCCATGAAGTCCCACTCAGCCATGATTCAACCCCACCCACTTTTTGGGTTCCTCCAGATCATTGGACTGAAATGTTTTACCTCCATAAATAACACATAGTCTTGCAGGGGCCAACAGTGAGTGAGAGACCCCAAGTCCACGTAGTTGTCGTCAGAAGCTCTTTGATCCCATGAGGCAACATCAGGTAGCATATGACCAGTCTGGGAACAGTTTGACTTCTCGATTGTCGATTTTTAATGGATAACGAATTCTCACCCAACTAAGGATGAGGTCCCTGGTTTCAGGACCTTTTCGTAATCAACAGGATTGTCCGACTAGAGTCCCGGCTCACCTGGGCCCTCCGGAAGTTTACGCAATATGCTCATTTCAGAGTCTCTGGAGCCAGACTCAGACCTTCTGGCATGTTAGTGCAGATCCAGTTCCTTAGAAAAGTTACTAAGTTGTCTCCTTCTGTATCCTCAGAGAGCCCAACAAGGTGGATGTTCAATGCCCTGTTGACATTTTTAGGTGTTTCAATTCAGGCTCTCACATGGGTATTGTCTATGACCATTTTTGCAAAAGCAGCCAGTGTGCACAGAGATCACTCATCTGCATCGGTAGCTGTCTTCATGTGCTGTCACTCTTAACATCCTGGGCACTTAATCTATCCAGGACCTTTTCAATTTTATGGCCCCATATCCCATACAACTTTTAAAATGGTGTCCCAGGGAGGAGGCTCTCCCCCTCCTGCACTGGGGCCTGACGAGCTAGTCAAGTCTTCTGAGCTCTGCTGGGGTGGTTGCTACTGCGTAGATTTTCAACTTGATCCTCCAGGCAAATTTTTTGGGGTGACCCATCATAAAATTAGTATCTGCAGAATCTGTAGAGAATAAGCTGTTGAGTGAAGTAAAGAAAAAGAGACAGTGCTGTCTCTCATCTGCAAAAAGTACACTTTTAGTAGAGTCCTATATGGAGCTGATCAAAATCTTGTCCTGTCATGAGCGTGGATCTCTAGCACCCCCAAAATACAGTCTTAGTGCTTCACATAGCGTTCAAGACACTGTGTCCCAGGGTTGTTAGACAGATTATAATTACTGTCTTTCACCAACATGTTGACGGTCCAGTGTGTACTGGAGTGATGTGCGGTCCTGTGGTGTTTGTTTCTTTACTCATGCACACCGATGACCATTGTACCAGCTGAAGAGGTGGGCGCTAGAACAGTTCATGCTTTCAAGCATGGCTGGGGCATAATGAAGGGTATCGTGGTAAAACTGGGTGACATAGTCAGGAAGGAGAATGAAAGGGGGGGGGCTAGGACACTGTACGGACAACAGGTCCCACTGTTGTATAAGGAAGTTGGTCAGACTGGATGGACCACTGTTTTGTTTCTGCGGTCATTGCCTATGTTTTCATGTTTCTGATTACTAACCATGCAACAGCAGCTGACATTCGGGAAGGGGAGCTCCCAGCCTAGCCTTGTAAACACCAAGAAATGCTTTTTCAGTATCCACCAGGGAACTATCCCAGTAGACCATCACTGCTCTTAGTTCATATGCTGTCCTCTTTAGGCAAAACATATTCCCCTGGACAACCAATGCATGTCTATTTCAGTCACATTTTTTAACAGTAGCCCAAGTACGTGCCTCAGTGTCCCAAAACCTGGACACAGTATCCCACAAGTACTATTTGAATAAATGTACTGTCTAATGCTCCATGTACCTAAAAAGACAGTATTTTGCAGTCACGGTGGACCTGTGGTGCCAGTGATGCACACACCAACGGCAGACCTGTGTATGGTGCGATCTTGGTATGCTGTGCACTGTCTGCGTTTGGGACAGGACAGAGCATCAGATGCATTGATTTGCTCTCTTCTGAATGGATGGTTGCTGTCTGTGCAGCATTACGTGTTATGACAGTTTGGTACCAGCATGAAGGGAGGGAGCTGCACAAGGCCTGCACTATGTGCGTTCCTCTTCATGCATGTACCGACGTGTGCACCACATCCAGGTGGCTGGTTAATAATAAGTAGGAAAATGTGGTGATTTTGTTCTTGTCGCCATGCACGTGCCTTTGCGACTCAATGTGTCTGTGCCATCTAGGCAGGGGCAGTGTGTATGCTGCTGCTGCAGATAAAGTGGAGCATGCCACTCCCCTCCCCTTCCCCACCGCATGGGGCGATACTCACCTGACCGTGCCCAAGGATTGGGTGGTTGTGTGAGGGCTGCCAGTCACATGGACATGGATAATACCAGCCAGTCCTCCATGTGGGGATAAAAACACTTACTGAAGAAAAAATACAGTGCTGGCACTTAGCTACTGACCGCAGCCACACGCTATACCAAGTGACATTTGAATGCCATAGGCTAATTCTGCTGTTGTTGCTTGCACATAGGTGAATGGAAATGGTGTAAAGTGAATTAATCAGGAAAGTACAATCCACTAACTACAAAGGCAGGAATACAACAGTATCTGTAACTGAACAGTGTTATCCTTGTTGATAGTTTCATGATTTCACGCTATTGATGTTACTAACACACACTGTGAGTTAACAGCGTTGTCCGAAAGCGCCATTACGCACAGTTCTGTGCCCATATGCCATGCCTGCTTCCAGAAGTTATTTGACTCGTCAGTCCTCACATACCAATAAAATGTCTTGACAACATGTATTTCCAGTGGCAAATTAAATGCAGCATCAAATTTTTAACTCCTTCACTAACATGCACATCACTATCTTGTTTTCGATGATCGCGATCGACGTAATGTCTTCCTTATTTTTCTAAAAGTGATTTGAAAATATAATTGTTAGGTCCGCATTTTGGTGACTATTAGGTCTCTAATTCTTTTGTCTCTCTTCATTACCAACCCTTCAAGTCATAAACAGGCAGTAGGCAGTGCACACCATGGCAGTACATTACATGGTACATATAGACAATTGCTTTGTAAATAAAAAGCAGAACTGGTTGCACCCAGGTAATCTGTTATGTTTCATACAAGGTTTGAGGGATTGGCATTTACAGTACATAATAACATTTGTAATTTTTTTTATTTTACTGGCAGTACCAGATACATAGCGTACAATCGGTTGACAAGATGGTGCTGGGGATAGCTGTGGAGCAGTATCCGTGTGGTCCTTTCATCTTGCGCTTGACAACAAGATTCAAAACACCTTCACACCAGAATACTATACCGGTTCAACTACCTACAACTATGGTGACAAGCTCTGGACTTAACCACATTTGTCTTTTATGTTTGATACTGTTTGACGGTAAGGCTGCGTTTTGTGCATACAGTTGGGTGTTCTGACATGGATCATGTTTCATCAGTGAATCTGCAATGGTTTTTCACTGTTTTTTACAGTACTAACATTCTGTGGTCCTGGTCCATTAAGCCTTCGATGGTAATTAAAAAAAAAAAAGGCACTTCAGAAGTGAATGGGTCATAAATCTTGCTGAACCCCATGGCTAGTTGATCACTCACACTTCCTGATCTACAGGCCATGACACTGTGCTCATAGTATTACTGACATCTAACCAGGGAGACCGTGGTACCCTTCACCACAGAGGTCTCTCTTTATTTTTAACTTTCTTTATGCTCCCATACTCACTGGTGCCTGAGCCTCTCTCTGGTGTGGACACTCGGGATCTGACCTTCTCCCGCACACCTGAAGTCTCCGATCAGTTTTCCTGGTCTGGGCCCACCTCCATTCTCACTCCTCTGGCCACTCAGCCCCCTGGCTCTGAGACCCTCCAGGGCAGGACCGCTGACTGCTACTGGTGCTCTATCTAGAATCTAGATGAGCGACCAGGGAGTGGAGGAAGAACCAGAAGCCAATTGGAGGACCCGGTATTGTGCGTGGGGACCATCCCTTTTGACCCACCTTTGCCCGCAATCAACTGGGGATTTTCTGCTTTTCTGCCCCCCATTGGCCTGGCAGTGCAATGCATGCCAGCGCAGTACATGTGCGCTCCCACACACATCCACAGGAGTGCCGTTGTGGCCAATCCCCAAGCTGGAATCCTGACTGTTGCAGTACTCTCAATCTCCCCTGGGAGTCGTCAGACAGCAGGACCTCTTACCCTCCCTCCAGGAAAAGACAGCAGTCCTCCGGATGCTCAATCCTTTCCTTCCCTGATGACCCAAGTCCGCTCCTGAACCCGGGTCACTGGCGTGGCACGAGGTGTGGCATCCAGCACCTCAACCCTCTATGCCACTGGGCCAACCATAGAGGTCTCCTGTGCTCACTTTCAAAAATGTTTGCTTATGTGATAACAAAACCATTGGTATATATGTAAGCCACTGCTCAAGTAATAGAGGGTACATTAGGCGAGCAGTTGCTTTTATACATAACAGTGGTTTGCTTATCGCAAAAAGGATAAAAAAAAAATTGAAACTGCACATCATAGACTTTAAATGGGTGCATACGTATGCTCTTCCAGGTTACACATCCCAAAACATGTGGCTGTAGGTTCATAGCCATCGGACAATGAAGTGGAAGATATCACCCGGACCTCCCTTTTGGCACAGTTTACGAACTGCTCCTTTCAAAACCTTCTTAATTAAAACTGATCATTTATGGCTGAAACTACTGGTGCTGTAGTAATACATGTGCATGTTACAAAATGGTACTACTGCACCCCAGGGTATGTTTTACATTATGTTTGACACTTTGTATGTGTAGCACAGAAAGTATGTGAAGGGGTAACAGTGGTCACCAGACTTGTTAAAGTCAACATCCCTTCACAACTGTGCATACCCTGTTACGTCTGCTTCACAGCCCGGAGATGCGCCATACTCAATTTAATGTTGTGTTCTTTTTCAGTTCCACACAAAGGTGTCTGTTCCCCTTAGAGTTGGGCCTGCATTCATCAGAAAATAACAGCACACAACACCATGACCCTAGAAAAGTAATAGACAGTGACTTATTGACTTGAGTCCACAAGGTATTTTTCCAACATCTGGGAGACAGGAATGGGAGGTGCACGCTAATCATTCGCAAGCAATAACACACGATGAGGTGAGGGTTATCTCCTGATAAGAGCATGCCCAGGTGTGTTGTTAGGCATGAGGCGTGTGTTATTGCGCTTATAAAATGGGTCCATTTTTCAGTAAATATTTTATGGGTAAAAAAACATTAAAAAGTCAGAAATATAATAAAAGGAGGTTTCAACACCTCAAATAATGAAAAATAGTCCCACTAGTAAGTTGTTTTTAACAGTGTTTTATTTTCAGTAGAGGGTTTGCATGTTTTCCTGAAGTTATTTTTACTACATTCAACAGTCAAAATGTTTTTTTTGTGGTGGTGTTCGTACACTGAAATGATGAGATCCTGTTTCCCAAAACGTAACATTCACTTTCTTGGTTAGGTGCAAGCGTGACTTCCGATGGTGCTGCCTCTCAAATGGCTCCCACCCCGACCCACACAGTCACAAATAAATAGTGGGACAAATAAAGAGTGATAATTTTTTTCATTTTATGAAGTTTTTAAACAGTCAGGTACTGAAATCAGGAAGACAATGTTTGTCATAGGCTTGACTGGGAGTGAGCGTGTCCCACAGTGACTATCGTACACAGACTTGGTTTCTGGCTTCATGATTCATAGTAACCGTTGGTGATGAGAAGAAAAACTTCTTTTTGTGTTTGTGGTGACAGTTGTGGATTTATTTTTAACAGGAAGTTCAGAGTTGTTGAGGGTAGCATTTGACGGAGAAGAGGAACTGGGGGAGAAGGACAAATCGGGTTGGAGATGGCAGAAATGCGTGTGTAATTGGCAGGAATGGGGCTGACAGCTACAGCTACTACAAACGGAACGGCAGTGAGTTAAAATTAAAATAAGATATAAAGAGGATTAACAATTGAATAGTTGTACAGCACAGGGAAGTTTCAACACACTCGCTCATTCATATCATTCTGTGTTGTCTGTGCCCCATTGCTAGTGGTCTGCCGCTGAAGTGGTTCTGTCCAATTCACAGAGGTGCTGTTTTCCCACTGTGAGCTGTGCCAGCCTATATTTTTGTTTAGGGTTGGCACGGCTCAGTGATTTTTTGTTGTGCTGGGGCTTGGGAGAGGAGGGTAGTGCCGGTTGGTGACAATATCTTCTGATAAGGACACGGCTCAGAAGATGTTGTAGCCAATCAGGTTTTTAGCCCATTTTATAAACTGAATTAACAACCACAGTTGCCTTGCTTAGGTAGTAGTGCATATGGTGGAACGAAGCATCCTCTGTGCCATTGCAGATCTGCAGTGATGGGCAAAAAGCAGTTGTGAAAGTAGGAGGAGCAGGGCTTACCGAAGCATCGGCCAAGGTACTGTGACTCTCCATGCCACTCCAGTTGTGATGGAATTCTTTATTCCAGGCAATGCAGGCATGTCACCGCACCAACTTGGCCCACTGCTGTGTGTAATCCAATGGCAAACCAACCACCTAATGAGAAGAAAGGAAAGGGACGCTCCACAGTACCCAAGGAAAAAGTTTAGTTGCCACATGGCAAGCCATGGATACATTAATACTGTCAATCATCCTTTGCCTTTGTCATTGTTAGGTGCTAGGTGTGCCGGCAGATGAAGGTTAATGGTGGGCACAGGTGGAGGTGTCATGAAAACAAACCGTCGTTGCCTTGCATCAAGAAGTGTGCCACAACTGTAGCAGCAGTGTGTCTCACAGTACTACATTGTGTTGGCATCACAGATTAGGCACGCATGTTGAGGTGTGCTGGTACTCCGTAACAACAGCTACTTGCACCATCCCAGTCATCCATTTGTCTTCTCAGTGTTGGCACTACCTGTAGGCCTCCACCTTGTCACAGGCAAGAGCTGTGATGCCATGCCACGACATGACATGACACGCCATGCCACGACAGTCCTGCAGAAGCTAGCTGAGTGGCGGGCAATGAATCCTCCACTCCCGAAGATGATGGGAACACAAGTCATCTATAAACAAGATTTGTTGGTGTGTGAGGCAAGGTGCTTGCAGCACTTCAGCCACTGGAGTCCACAGTCCGAACAAGGTCACAATGGTTTGTCAGTGTGCACGTTTATTATGGAGTCATGATGTGGGAATTAAAACTGGTGAAATCACAATGATGGAAAACGATTGTCCCTTCTGTGCATTGTTTTACCACATTATACTTCACATTGTATGTAACTCATGAGGTACTGGTTTATCCTTAAAAGTGGCATATGATTGGAGTATTGCAAGCCATAAAGTTTGGGCGACAGTCATGGGAGGGGAGGAATGTGCTGAATGCCACTCCGGACGTGTATGTTTACAGTTGCATGAGTACCGTACTGACTATATAAGGTCAACTGCAATACATGACTATAATTGTAAAGACAAATACACATACTAGCAAATCTGCAGCTTATCAAATAGGTAGGGAAATGGGCAGACTGGGTGGGCCAAGCAGTCCTTATCTGCTGTCAAAGTCTATGTTTCTGTGTTTCTATTTTATATTTTGGTCTACAGAAATAAGTGACTGCTATGTAGGCAACATAAAAAATGTGTCTCCATTCTTGTTATTGGGTTCCTTTTCCTGAACTGGGAGCAGTGCATCTGTATTGCCTCATTCTTATCCAGCCTCTCAAAAGTGGCACACACAGGGTGGTACGGATTCCTCTGACAGATCTGTTGAAACACCTGGTCCAGCACATGTTATCTTTTCCACCTGCTCCTGAACATATCCTATGTAGGTAAGCACAGTTGGTTACATCTGTGTTGCCTTAATGTGAATGAGTTTGTTAAAGAAATTGCGTATTGCCATACCATAGGTGCAGTCCAGATGCTGTCGCCTGACAGTAAAGCCAGTTTTCTTATATTTTGGGAACACAACCTTGTACTGATCCCTGCTGTCTCTTGTGGATGCATAATGCTGCTTACCGTTCCCACTGAAGTGCACTGTGGCCAGTATTAACCTGTTACATATAATAGAGACAGTTCTCCATATTAGTCTTTGACAGATTGTACAGGTTTAGCACTCTGCTTTCAACTGAAACATCAATTTCCCAGTCAACGCATTGTTTGAATGTTCGCCACTGTGAACACATTTGTATGTGCAATGAGCAGACAGATTGCAAAGTTTATCACCTCAGTTTGCAAAACATTTACAGTACATTGCATACATGTTTGCAGCACAACACATTTGAGGGTTAGAATTGTTATGCAGCACTGAGAAAGATGATCTGTAAGGCACTGCACAAATAGCACACAAAATGAAGGTTTACTGAGAAGACAGGTTCAATTGCCATTAGCAGTGCCAGTAGCGGCCAGCATGAACCATGTTCAGAAGTGAGCAAGGTTCAGTGTGGGATGGGTGGCGGGAGGATGACTAAGCATCCCAGATGACATTCTGCAATGGGTATGGACGACGGTGACCCCATTGTGACACCTCACAAGTGTCTCAGCACTGGTGGCACTGCAGCAAAGCAACTGTGGGTGGCCACCCAGCGAGGGGACTTACATGGAAGAAAAACATCCCTGCATGGAGCAGCACGACACCCCCATCTCTCACCAGTGGATCTGCAATGCTTGACAGTTTGCCAACAACCCAGCAGTAAATAGCGACAGGCTTCTGGAATGGGGGGCTCTCCTGGAGGGGCATGGGATGCTGATCTTCTTGTATGTCACTGACCGGGACAGTGGGAGATGGGGTTGGGAGAGAGGGTGGAGAATGCCAAACAGGTAGGGAAGATGAAGTGCGGTGAATAAAACTAAAAGGTTTGGTAATTAACTTTTAAAAAAAGGTCACGTCTCAATATGCATTACCTACTTGCATGCACTTCATTCCACAGTAACCAAAGACAGTGCGTTTTGGAGCAAAATGACTTATGACACTGCGGAAGCCATCGATTGAGCTGTCCTGCTCACTTGGAGACATTTTAGTTATGTCATACAACAGTCTTTTCTGGGTAATGACCTCTTCCAACTTGATTGCAGCCTTTGTTCCTGAATAAAAAATGACAGTGTAAAAAATGTGTAAGGAAACAAGCAATGTTGCAATTGTTTACTTCAACTGTGTTCACATTATTACCTGAAGTTATCCGTTTCTTTCTTCTTGGCAAGTCTGACAATGGCGCATGTGCACAAGTTGAGAAAAGCATACCATGACCCTTACGTCGATCCATGATGTGGTTGCAGAGGGGTATCCACTTCTCTGTTATCAGATTTGGATTACAATACCATGAATTGTGGAGCTGGCAGACCAATATAGATGGTTAATAATACTCTTCTGCCAGTCCATGAGTGCTTTACAATCCTTTTGTCTGAAGACACGTGCTGTAACTTTCTTTAGTCCCTATGGAAAATGAAACATGACTTCCACATTGTCATCCACCCCTGTTTTAGGGTGTGGTGTGCACGCCCAAGGTAACACCCCTGCTGAGTATCTGTTGTCATAAGTTACAAAACATAGCAATTACATTATGGGGAAACTGAAAGCAATTCAGGGTGTGATGGCCGTGTTTTAAAATGTTGATAGTTTTGTGACAACATCACAGGGCAGATTGTTCCAAGGCCACAGCATGCTTTCTATTAGATAAAAGTTTGTGTGTTCCCTCTGCAACCACCACTCAGCTAACGACCACACTCTGCCACCTATCCCTTAACCAATTTCATCCCCATTTTACAACCTTTTGACACAGTAAGCAAGCTGACCATCTTGCTTACTGCTGTCCTGTGTAACACACTGACATAAGCATTAAGCCATGACACAGCATGGTTCTACTGGAGAATTAATCCATGCCTGGGTAGGGGGACACAAGGCCGAAGGCCGAGTGTCTCCAACCACCCAGGCATGGATTAATTCTCCTGTAGAACCATGCTGTGGAGTGGCTTAATGCGCTTGTAACATGGCAAGCGCAAGGTAAGTAATATTTCAGCACTGTTTAAGTTACAGTATAAGAAAAATTAGCACAAATGCAGATTTTTTGTTCATAACATATTTTTTGTTTCAGCTCTGTCACTTTCAAAGGCTGACTACAACAGGAAACGTGCGTGTGCACATTGTACAGTGACCATACATTAATGTAGTGGCTGAACATTTTTAACAGGTAACAACTTAATATGAACTGCAACAACATTGAGAAAGATTACAAACTTGCAGTTCTCATGAACATTTCTAATGTTCTGCTGTCTGTTTCTACCTCCGATTCATATATAACACTACTACATTGTGGGCGAATGCTAGACATTTGCTTATTTAAATATGCCTACAGATATATTTGCCTTAATGAGCACATGTTGTAATGCGGCTACCCGGCAAAGATTTCACATATATTTCAAATGCTTTTCACATTTAACTGTGCGTCTCCCTCTGAGCCTAAGTCCCTTGCTGTACTGCCCGCACTTACTTAATTTGCCTCGGTGCTGCTCTCTCCCACATTGTGGTCACCCCCTCCAATCATGTTTACTCTCCGCCAGCCTTCTCTGTGTCTCTCCCTCACTCTTGCTCTCTCTGACCACTCTCTAGTCATGCTGAGCACAGACACACAGTGGGTTCCGCTATCCCTGTCCTTGGGACAGGACACTCCTCAGCTCCCCCAACTGTGTGCTGCTTTTGTTATGGATACTGGTGCCCACCCCGTCCCCCCACTGGGAGACAGCACTAACAGTAATACGCTCACCCATGGCTCTCACAGCTTTGTTGCTTTTTGGGATCAGAGTGATGATGGCAATGTGGCAAAGGTTGGGGTGGGGGGGGATGTATGTACAGTGGAGTCCTCAAAGGTCCGCGGGGTGGTTGGGAAGGATCACAGAGCTCTAGTACTTTCTTCTATGTTTCTGTCTTTGTTGGAACCCAACTGCACAAAATGACCAGGGGGGAAACAAAAAAACATTGGTTGAGAGGTGGAACATGGCACAGAACACAGACAGCATGGCAAACAACACAGACGACTTTCCGTTCAGAATGTCTGCGGGACAGGGAGTGAGTCTTCTCTGTGTGTGCCACTCTCACCATTCCACTCTGTCAGTGCCAGCTTCTTGTTCTGGGGGGGGCTCTCCTATATGTGCTCGCTATTAGTAACTTAGGTCGCTACGCACGCTTCCGATGCCAACCATGGCTTAATAAGAGGAATTAGTCAATGGTCAGCTGATTTGGTTGGATGAATCAGAAGTTACTGTTTGACACTCCTGTACAGTGCCATGTTACAATTCGAGATATTCCATGGTAGTGTCCTTCAGCATTGATTCAATGAACATTCTCACCACTGAACACAAGCTGAGTACCCTGTAATTGCCAGCCTCTCCGTGGTACTATTTGTGTGAAGTGGGATCACATTTGCCCTCATCCAGTCCCCCAGGACCACCCCAGTTTTCAGTGAACTGTTAAATAGAACTGTTAGAGATGCAGCCAGTACCTTCCAGAGCTTCTGCAATATCCTTGTGTGGACACCATAAGGCTCCATTGCTTTGTCCACTGTCACATTTGCGAGTCTCGTCAGGATTCCTCCTAGTATCGTGGAGTAGTGTCCACCTCCCTCCCTCCCTGCAATGCTCCTGCTACCTTTTTGATGACCCTCCCTGTGTGTATCATCCCAGAACAGTGAACAAACTTATTTCTTCAGGATATCTGCATTTTACAGCTCCCCCTCTGTGCATCTCCCCCCTTCCCTTCTAAAAATTACAATCCCATCCCTTGCCTTCCTTTTCATTTACATAACTAAAAAATGTCTTTCCTCCTTTTTACCACCTTGACAATTGTGCCTTCGGGTTGTGCATTTCCTCATTTTACTGCTCTCCCCCACCCTATATTTCCTCTCCTACATCTCTCTGTCCTCCTCTGTCTGTGTGTCCTTGTACCGTCTGAAACCTACCCTTGGTTGACGCAGAGATTTGTTGCGTTCATTATGGCCCGTTTCATGTCCCTCTGCACCCCACCCTTTCCTATACAGTATTACACACTGCTTACAGTACTGTAGGTCTTCTTACACTGCATTTTTTTTGAGGGTGGTTACTCATGATGAACTGTTGGTCATTTCTGGCAGATGTCATGCTCACCTGTCCCCCCCCCAACCTATGCAATAATCTGTACGTTGTTTATTTGTTGCTATGTTTTTGATTATGAATGCTTTGTCTTTCTTTCAATACTTATGTTACATTGTTGAAATAGGTATCACAGTACCTTTGGCAATATACCAGATGTCATATTTGTGTTTGACTTCTGGCAATTCTTCATAGAGTCATTTGCTAATTGAGGGATGATGGTCTGTTATTAGTGTGTCAGTCTCCACACCATTTTCATCAAGGCAATCAATGCCTTTTGAGACCCTCATGCTGTACGTGGTAGGAACCACCAGCTTTGTTTGTGTCCTCATTTGGCCTAGTGGTTAAAACCCTTTCACTGGTATTCTGAGATTGTGGTGTCAGATCCTAGCTGGGGTGAAAGAACTGGCTGTTTGCATGCATGTTGGTGGCAGTATAGTTTAGAGGTTAGAGTAATGAGCTGTGAATGAGCTTGGTACATCCAGAAGAACTGTGTTTGATTCCCACAACCTCCACTTGCAAACTATGTAACTCTGAACAAGTCACTTAACCTCCCCAGTGCTCCCGGTTTGCTTCTGAAAAAGGTACTTGTTCCTAATGGGCCTTATCCAGTTACCAAAGAAAAAAACATTTGGGGGCAGAAACAGTGACAGGGTTCAAGAACACATGGGATAGACTCAGAGGGATCTTAGTGGTGGGGAGACTGGAGACCGAGTAGGGTCTGTGTCGACACTATAGATAAGGAAAATAGGGCAGACTAGGTAGGCCATCAGGTCCTTATCTGCCGACAGATTCTAAGTTTCTATGTTTCGTTGCTGTGTAAGATGACGCGGTACACATTATAAGACAATATGTAAACACTGACATGTTATTGAACGGACAATTATTTCCTTTTTTTTTTTCCTTAAAGGAAAACAGTGGAAAACCTACTGGTTTTCACAGCTGGTGCCAAAACATCCGGTTACACTTTTACACAGTGTGGGAAGTTTTTACAGTACTTGTACATGGTTTTTATTTAATCGAAATGGCGCCAGTTTCCATTGCTGGAAACCACCATCTCACGAGCAGCAGCATGCTTCCCTCACTTACTTTATAGTAATATAAACCAAGTCCAATGAATTACTGCACTCCACAGAATGATTTGCCATTCTGTGGAGTACAGTAATTCATTGGACTTGGTTTCATTTATTGGGGTTTGCTACCCCCTTTACTGCACCCGTCCCAGTGGTTAGTGCGGTATTGCTTGTGGATTTATTTATGCTAATATGCCCTGGTGACTTCAGTCATTGGTCAGCAGAGCATGTTAGCATAAAGTAAGTGAGGGAAGCACACGGCTGCTTGAGAGATGGTGGTTTCCAGCAATGGAAACCGGAAGTTGAGGCATGTGCTTTTGATTAAATAAAAACATGTACAAGACCGTAAAACTTTCCTTACTGTGTGAAAGTGCTAATTGGGTGTTTTGGCATTGGATGTGAAACCCCATGGGTTTTCCACTGTTTTCCTTTAATGTCTGATTATATTTTGATTAATTTATGTTTATCCACCCCAGGCAGCTGCAGCGATTAGTGGATGTATGGGCAGTCCTAAACATGTTGCAACACCAACTCATAATATTTCAGTACGGCTGTACAATATCCATGTGGTATCTTTACCCACTATTCACTGTCCTGTTTTCTGAACTAGTCTTCCCTGGTGCTCTCAAATAGAGACTAGGTTGGTGGTGTGTGCTGTCTTTATGCAGCCCAGAGGCAGCACTGGACATGTCATTGTTTTTCCTGACATGTAACACCTTTGAGCTCTACGGATGCAGGCTGATGGGCATGGTCATGCACGGAATGCATGAATGTCCAGCCAGTCAGATGCCCACAATACACAGAGCATACTAGTGACTGCACCACAACACACGGTCACACAAGTTGGCATGGTGCAGCAGCAGTGATCCACCCTCCCTGCTGAGCACATGACAGCATATAATGGGACGGTCAATCATCCTCCCACATCAACAGATATGACTGGGATGTCAACATACCAGGGTACACAAGCTACAAGAGGGACAGGGAGGATAAAAGAGATGGAGGAGTAGCTCTCTATGTAAGGGAAGGGATCAAAGCAACGGAACTAGTGGGTCACCCTGAAGACAAGAAATGGCACCACAATCCACATGGGGGTTGTATACAGACTCCCATCTCAGGGGGAGGCAATGGAGAAGGAAATGATAGAAGGCATCCTTAGAATGGCAGAAAAAGGGGAGATATTTTTGGTGGGGGACCTGAATAAGCCAGATGTTAACAGAAGCACCTTTGCTGCAGCCACATCCAAGAGCAGGGTTATTCTCGATGCCCTATAGGGGGCATGTCTCAGACAGCTAGTGGTGGAACCCACTTGGGAGGCAGCAATCTTAGACCTGGTACTGTCAAATGGGGATGGAGAAAGGATCTCAGATTTAGAAGTGGGTAGCCATCTGGGGACAAGCGACCACCAAACAGTGTGGTTCACGATCAACACAGCCATAGAGTCAAGCCATACAAAAGCAAGAGTATTGGACTTTAGGAGGGCTGACTTTGGGGTAAAATTGGAGAGTGCCTCAGAAAAGCACTACCAAACGGGCAAGAAGGAGGGGTGGAAGAACAATGGGGAAAAATCAAAACAGCCATAACGGAGGCAGTAAGCCTTTGTGTGAAGCAAATCAACAAAACAAAACAAAGGAAAAAAAACACTATGGTTCTCAAAAGAGGTGGTGGGGAAGGTTAAGGAGAAAAAGGTAGCATTCAGGAAGTATAAGGAGAAACAGAAGGAGCAGGACAGAGAACTGTACCAGTTAAAGCAGAAGGATGTGGGGAAAACAGTTGGATTTGCAAAGGCCCAAACTGAGGAAAAGATAGCCCACTCAGTTAAGAAGGGGGATAAAACCTTTTATAGGTACATTAGGGAGCGAAGAAAGACCAAGGGAGGGATAGTGAGGCTTAATAAAGGGAAGGGAGGGTGGGCAGAGGGTGACAGTGAAAAAGCAGGGATACTGAACGAATACTTCTGCTCAGTATTCACAAAAGAAGAGGAGGGGAAGGTACCTAAATCAAAGAATATAGGATAGGGAGGTTGATACCAGTCCATTCACAGAAGAAAGGGTTCTGAAAGAACTCTTAAAACTGAAGGTGGACATAGCAATGGGGCCTGATGGGATGCACCCAAGAATTCTAAAACAACTAAGGGTAGAGCTAGTGACACCACTGACTACCCTTTTAACAACTCATGGGAGGATGGTGTGGTACCTGAGGACTGGAGGAGGGCGGACGTGATTCCCCTTCACAAAAGTGGGAGCAAGACAGAGGCAGGAAACTACAGACCTGTTAGTTTGACCTCAGTGATAGGGAACTGATGGAATCACTTCTGAAGGAAAGAACTGTTGAGTTCCTAGAGGCCAGTGGGGCACAAGGCAGCATGGATTCACAGCAGGAAGGTCGTGTCAGATTAATCTAATAGATTTCTTTGACTGGGTGACCAAAATAGCAGACCAGGGAGGGGCTGTGGACATGGCCTACCTAGACTTTAGCAAGGCATTTGACACAGCCCCTTACAAAAGATTAATATACAAGTTAGCCAGCCTTGGAATGGGTCCCAAGGTGGTAGCCTGGGTAAAAAACTGGCTTAACAACAGGACACAGAGGGTAATAGTAAACGGAGTCCACTCTGAAGAAAGGGGGATTACTAGTGGGGTACTGCAGGGTTCAGTACTGGGACCGGTCCTCTTTAATGTCTTTATAAGTGACATTGCAGAGGAACTAGAAGGAAAATGATGTCTCTTTGCAGAAGATACAAAGATCTGCAACAGTGTTGATACAGAAGGTGGGGTGGAAAGGATGTGAAGGGGACTTGGCAAGGTTGGAGCAATGGTCAAATGTATGGCAGCTTAGATTCAATGCAAAGAAGTGCAAAATAATGCACCTGGGAAACAAAAATCCAGGGGAAGAGTATGCAATGGAGGGTGAGATACTAGCAACAACAAAAATGGAAAGGGACCTGGGGTAGTCATATCAGATGACCTTAAGGTGAGCAAGCAATGTGAGAAGGCAGTAAGGAGGGCTGGTGGGATACTGGGATGCATAGGTAGAGGCATCACCAGTAGAAAACAGGAAGTTGTTATCCCTCTGTACAGACAGTTGGTGAGACCCCATCTGGAATACTGTGTGCAGTTCTGGAGGACCCCATCTCCACAAGGACATAGACAGGATGGAGGCTGTCTAGAGGAGGCCAACTAAAATGGTGCAGGATCTGCACCAGAAGACATACGAAGAGAGAGATTAAAGGAGCTTAATATGTATACCCTCGAGGAGAGGAGGGAGAGGGGGTACATGATAGAAACTTTCAAGTACCTCAAGGGAATCAAAAAAGTCCAATAGCATCTTTCAGAAAAAGAGATGTGCAAGAACAAAGGGGCACAATTTGAACATAGAGGGGGGACAGCTCAGAGGTAATGTGAGGAAGTATTTTTTCACAGAGAGGGTTGTGGATACATGGAACAGCCTTCTTGAGGAGGTAGTGGAGTCAAAAACAGTGGGGGAATTCAATAATGCATGAGACAGACATAAGGCAGTTCTAGTGGGGGGTAGCAGGACATAGGCTGTTGGTTAACTAGGATCTGCAGCTTATCTATTAGGTAGGGAAATGGACAGATTAGGTGGGCCAAGCGGTCCTTATCTGCCGACAAATTCTATGTTTCTATACAGTATTTCTACTCCAGGCTGTACTACCTCGTTAGCGGTAGTAGTACATGTCTCGGTGCACACACATATGAGAAGCAGATATGCATTTGGCCACATAATCAAGTATACATTTATACAAGTCTAATGCATCCTGAAATGTTATTTGTTTACCTGAACAAGCCATCCTTAAAAAACTGCGCCGCAAGTTAGGCGCACTATTTAGGAACTGGAACTGCCTCCCTCTCCTGGCTAGGTGTGAACTTGTCCAGAAGATGATCCTCCCCATCTTTGATGACTGCGACGTAGTCTACAGTGCCGTGCCTAAGACCTCCCTAGCCAGATTGGACACCCTCTTTAACTCCTTCTGTCGCTTCGCACTCGATGCTCATACCCTCACTCATCACTCAACTTTTCCACACTTTGGCTTTCCCCATCTCTTGATAACAGACGTCTCCACCACTGTGCTAAATTTGTCTCCAAATTTTGGTTTGGCTCCCTCCCTACTTATCTGAACTCTTCCTTAACAATCCCCCCACCATCCACCCACCCATTCACTTTGATCCTCAGTTTCTCATACTTTAGGTGTCCCGTGCCATACAACTACTGTTGGCCAGGAAGCCTTCTTGTACCGCTTCCCTAAACTGTGGAATCCGCCCCCTCCCCCGATTCGCCTTTCTTCTTCCCCTTCCTCTATCTCCTCAGCCTTAAACAATTACCTATCTGTGAACTGCAACTGCAACTGAGCAGACCATGTTGCATCTATATGGGCTATAATAATTATCCTATTAGCGCACTTGTGGGCCTTCTGTTCACTATGATGTAATGGAATATGCATACCAACTGTAATTTCTTGCTTCCTGTTACTGCTTATTAATTGTTCTCTACTTGATAGCGTACCCTATGTATGCATAATTGGCACTATGTACTGTTTTGTTGTTTGCCTATGAGTCGGACTTATTTATATGTCTTCCAATTCCCATATATTGGCAATGTATACTTTTGTGTTGATTACATTTTATTGTGTGCCTTCCAACTCTCCCACCCCCCAGGACACATCATGAGATGAGCAAATTGTTGTTCAGTGTGCTCTTCCTGGTGAAACTCTTAAATAAATAAACAAGCTGAACAGTTAAAACCTTGTTTCTGGAGAGGCCAACCAGAGAGTAGGCAGCAAACTTTGCCGAATGACTGGGGCTGTCGGCCCTTCCATCTCCGCCAGTAGCTGCAGATGCTTCTGAGAGTTTTATCTCAGCAGTAATGTGGTTTTGACGCCAGTCCCAAACCGACAGAAACAGAAATTTATGCTAATGTTTAAAGAAAGTGTGCTCGCTTACTGATACACATTTGAAATGCTTGGACATCATCAGTGCCTTCTTTGGGGAAGGCCCAGAAAATAGAATAGAGGCAGACATATGTATGTTTCCAGCGGGAGTAACACCAATCATTGGCTGGCTCCACCAAGTATAGACTCCATCACAGTCCTCACGTCTGGTGAACAACAAACATATGGATGGGTTTCAATATCTGGAGACTGGCAGGACCTGCGTGACTTGAAGAGCTCAAGGACGCTCTGCAGAACATAATGTACTTGCATTGCTGAAAAACATTGTCTTGATCTGAGGAACTGTAAAAATAGGAAAAAAGCAAGTTTAAGAAATATACAAATTGGATGTGTTTTATTTCCATTATTTTCTTCAACATACAGTATCTGTCACTATCAGTACTGACGGTTCATAATTGGGATCATGACAACGGTCATCACGCTGGAATGATATGTCCTCTGAAATGTTGCATCCATATTTTTGTAGGGGATTGAATGTGCAGTTGCTGGTTTGAAGTCTAACTCGAAGCACTGAATAGAAGCATCAACTTTTATGACAGGTGGATGACTTATTGTTTTCTTCATGGCCTCCTGAAAGTCTTTTGTTTGAGCACCTGACAAAAATACAAAAAGGTAAATAGTATGTTAAACGACGAACAAGACACTGCAATTCGTTGCAGGAAAGGTTTTTGACTGGGTTACCAGCGAGGTGGATCAGGGAAGAGCGGTGGATGTGGCCTACCTGGATTTCAGTAAGGCCTTCGACACCGTTCCACACAGGAGACTGGTAAACAAGCTAGGCAGCATGGGAGTAGGTCCAAAGATAGTAAAATGGGTAGAAAGTTGGCTAAATAATGGAACTCAGAGAGTGGTGGTAAATGGAGTTTACTCAGAGGAAGGTAAAGTAATGAGTGGGGTGCCACAGGGGTCCGTACTGGGACCAGTACATGTCCAGCCCGCCTAGCCTCTCCTCATAGGAGTATCCCTTTAATCCCTGGATCATCTTTGTCACCCTACGCTGTACACCCTCCAGCAATTTGATGTCCTTCTTCGGCAATGGTCGCCAGAACTGCACGCAGTATTCCAGGTGTGGCTGGACCAGCGACCTGTAGAGGGGCAGGATCACTTCCCTATTTCTAGAGGAGATTCCTCTCACTATGCGTCCCAGCATTCTGTTGGCTTTTGCTGCTGCCTTCCTACACTAAGCTGAGTTGTTCATACACCCCGTTATGAGCACCCCTAGATCCTTCTCTTCCTTGGTGCATTCCAGCTGTACCCTCCCAGCTGATGGCTCCTCCCTTGGTTCTTAGCCCTGAAGTGCAGTACTTTGCACTTTTTGGCATTAAACCCCAACTGCCATGCCTCTGACCACTCCTGTAGTTTGGTCAGGTCCTCCTGCAGCCCCCTCCACCCTTCGATGTCATCTACCACTGCTTCCATCTTTGTGTCATCCACAAAGAGACTGATCTTACTCTGGACCTTGTGGGAGATATCAACAATGAACATCCCGAACAATACCAGTCCCGACACTGATCCCTGTGGTACCCCGCTTGTCACATTCCTCGGTAATGAGAGTTCCCCACCACCACCACCCTTTGCTGCCTACCCTTCAGCCAAATGGTGATCCAGTTCACCAACTTTGTTCCCACCCCAATATATTCCAGCTCCCCTCCCAGCCTCCCACGTGGCACGGAATCAGAGGCCTTGCTGAAGTCCAAATACAGGACATCCACTGCATGGCCTTTGTCCAGTTCCCTTGTCACCCAGTCATAGTACTCAATCAGATTTGTCTGGCAGGAACTTCCTGAGACAAACCCATGCTGCTGACCATCCTGGAGACCATTGTTCTCCAAAAAGGTTCACTAGCCTCTTTTTAGGATTGTCTCCATCAGTTTTCCCACAACTGATGTGACGCTCACTGGTTGGTAGTTGCCTGATTCGTCCTTGGGTCCACTTTTGTGAATGGGCATCACATAGGCCATCCTTCAATCCAGTGGTATGCATCCTGTGTCAAAGGAGGTATTGAACAGGTCAGCCAACGGTCCTGCCTGGAGCTCAGCTAGTTCCTCAAGTACCCTAGGGTGAATGCCATCTGAACCTTGTGCCTTATCCCCCCTCAGTGCCCTTAATCCTTTTAGCACACTGTTCTCTGTGATCCCCTTATCAGTCACCTACCCTCCTGCCCACCCCTCCTCTCCCAGGTGGTGTCTGCCCCCCTTCTCCTTCGTGAACACAGAACAGAAGTAATCATTTAGTGTCTCTGCCTGGTCCTTCCTCTTCTCCACCCAGCCCCATCCTTCTTTATCCTCACTATCTGATCTTTGTTTTTCCACCTTTCGCTGATGTATCTGAAGAAGTCCTTCTCTCCGATCTTATTGCCCTGTGCCAATCTCAGCTCCCTGGAAGCCTAGACCGCTCTGACCAGCCTGGTAACTTCTCTGGACTTCTTCGTATACATCTCCCTGTTGTCCTCCCCTCTTGATTTCTTGAGTCTCTAAAATGCCTTTTTATTGGCCCTCACTCCCTCCAATGACCTCCTACATCAGCCAGCTGGGTTTTTCTGCCCTCCCTTTCCTACTCCTTGTTCTTGTACATGTCCCCGTAGCCTCTACCAGCCCTTTCTTAATGATATCCCATTTTTGGCTAGCATCCATGCACGGTCAGATACCTGCCAGATGCCTGCCCACAATATCCCCCATCCTTTTAAAGTCCACCCCCTTAAATTCAATCACCCTGGTACTTGTACCTCCCGATTCCCAGCCCATATTGAGCATGAACCATACTGTGTGGTGGTCACTCCCAGCCAGAGGGTCCTCCGGCTCCAGATCCCTTACAGCCTCCCCATTTGATAGGACTAGTCTAGAGTCCTATCCAATCTAGTTGGCTCCTGGACTAACTGCACCAGGAAGCTGTCCTGGAATGCCTCTCATATGACCTGCTTCTTCGCACTTGTGGTGGTTTGGGTGTTCCACTCGACCCCTGGTAGGTTGAAGTCCACCACCGCCATAGTGTTCCCTTTCCTACATACCCTTCTGATTTGCTTAGCTAACCCCCTATCCAGGTCATCCCCTTGGGCTGGCAGAATGTACACCATCCCCATCCTCAATATCCTACTTTTAAGTCTTGGAACTGCATCCATAGGGCCTCTGTTCTGCTTTCCTCCCCCTCCTCCCTTATGCACCTTGTCCCCCCCATACATATATTACCATGCCCCCCCTTTTCCCTTAGTCCTGTCCTTCCTGTACATCTTATAACCTGGGACCATCAAATCCTGCTCCTGGTACTGGGTGGCCCACGTTTCCATGATGGCCACAATGTTCACCCTTCGTATTGCCAAGAGAGCCTCTAATTCTGCTGATTTATTACCAAGGCTTCTCGCATTCAGTGAGACCACCCTCCAACCTGAACGTGCCCCCATCCCTCTCTGAGATACTCCCTCTTAATTTCCCCCCCATGCCACTGCTCCAAGTACCTCCCTGTTAGCCTGGGGGGTAAGCTCGTTTGGCTCCCCTCTCTGGGATCCATGCCTGCCATCTGTCCACTCACTACCCCGACACATAATTTAAATCAACCTTTGTAGCTATGTATTACCCTACCCTCTGCTTTAATAGCTCCTCCCCCCACTCAGTGTAGCCTATCCCCAGCTTAAAGTACATTGTTGTCCCTGATTCTGTCCCAGCCCCCTACTAGCCCGTATCCCGTGGAATAACACCATTCCGCCAGCCAGGTGTTGAGCTCCCCAATCCTTACCTTCCTCACTGTGCTAGTGCAAGGTATTGGGAGCACCTCTGAGAAGGCCACCGATTTTCCCCCCAGTTCCCCACACAGCCTGCCCATATCCTTGAACCTCTCCTTCACTACTTCCACTGACTCCCCTGCCAGGTCATTTGTACCTTCCTCTACCCTCCTAACACACTTGAGAATTGACTGCCCCACCCTGTCTGCAGTTCAGCCAGGTATGGACTCCACCCAGATGCGACTATGTCATTCTCCCTTGCTGCCCCATCTTATCCCTTTCAGTATTGAATCCCCCAGCACTAATACTCCTCCCTCTCCAACCCTCGTCCCCCTCCACCCTTTTACCTTAGTGCCTACTGCTAGATTCTGCCTCAGCTGAACCCCCCCACCCCAGACCTCTCTCCGCTCCCCCTCAGTGCCCCCCACCCTCCTTCCCTTCCACCCTGTGCTCCCCTCCCAAGTCCTTTCTGTTTCCCCTCTCGCCTTGCTTCTCTCCCATTTACCCCTGCTCTCTTCTTCCATCCTTCCAGTTGTGCCCCCATTACCACCACCATCCTTCGCCAGACTCCTGTCCCCGTGCCATCCTCTCGCTTCCCATTGCCTACCCCCTCCTGGAGATCTCCCACCTCTCCCTCCCCCTCCTCCTCCAATGTTGCCAGCACCACAAACCTATTACCTGTCCTCCCTGTCGTGCTGGGTGTGTGCTCCTTCCTCCTGCCCATACCCCCTTCTCGTGCTTTGCCACCCATTTGTATCGCCCATGCCCCTCTTCCCCATCCCATCCCCTGAATCATTGTTCCACCCACGTGGTGTCCTCCTGTTGCTCTCTGCCCCAACAACCCTCCCCCCAACCTCCTCAACTCGCTACCAAGTTACTGCACTTCATCCTTGAGTCTCCTTAGCCTGTCAGAGTGGACACCCTCTTAGCTTCCACAATACATTCATCCAGACTGCCACCCCACATCCATTGTAGCACACTATTCTTCCCCCATAGGCTCCTCTAGCATCCTGCGCCCCCTGTACCCCCCTTCATCTGCTGTCCCTGTCCTCCCCCACTAATGCCTCCCCGTCCCCTATTGTGCCCTTCCCTACCTCCCTCCATTTTCTCATCTTGGTGTCACCTTAATTCCTGAAATACCCCCTAGAATGCAATCCTTCCTATCTAGTGTGTCCCTTAACAAACCCCTGCCCTGCTTCCTGCCAAGATCATGGACCTTAGTACCCCTCAATCATGCAGCACCTCCAACTGAATTACCCCCTAGAACAACAGTTACAAACCCCACCAATTGTCATACATCAATCACTTTAAGTTCCCCTTAGAATACAGAGCCCAAACAGCTTCCATACTCCTTAAGAATCCAATCCAATCACAGGGCCCCTGTTCTGAAGCTGCTCCTCCAGAAATGGACATCCACAGTACTTTATTCCAGACACAACCCTGGTACCCTCAACCCTTTAACAGAACCATCAAAAATTGAAAAGTCACAGTACCTTAGTCTGGTAGCAGTGCACTTCCTGCAGGATGTATCCCTACCTTCCAGGTCACCCAGGGACCTCTCCCTCCAATGAGCTCCTCCTCCTGCCCCTTCTGATAGGTCCTTTTCACCCCTGGGAGTTGCTTATCTCATCCTCCACAGCCCGAACTCCACCGGATGTGATCAGCCCTTTCTTGACTCTGTTATCCTCCTTTGCTCTCAGTCCATCCTCTAGAGGGTGGAACCCTCCTCGATTCTTCCTTCCTTGACTGGTGACTCCCCCAGGAGATGGATCCGCCCCTTGCCTTGGGCACATAATAGCAGTTGGGGCTAGTGTGATACAGCAGTAGGAAAGGCTAGTAGGATGTTGGGGTGCATAGGGAAGGGTATCACACAAGCAGAAAAAGAGAGGTAGTGTTACTCCTGTATAGATCAATGGTGAGGCCACACTTTGTAGTACTGTGTCCAGTTCTGAAGGCCCTATCTCAGGCAGGACATAGACTGGGTGGAGGTGGTACAGAGAAGGGCAACCAAAATAGTGCATGGCCTGCATCAGAAACCCTACGAGGAAAGATTCAGAGAATTAAATATGTACTCACTGGAGGAAAGAAGAGAAAGGGGAGACATGTTAGAGACACCCAAATACCTCAAGGGCATCAATAAGATACAGGAAGGTGGCATGTAGCACAGAAAAGAGATGCTCAAGGCGAGGGGGCATGATATGTAGCTGGAAGGGGGGAGACAGAGGGGATGTGAGGAAATATTTCTTCACAGAAAGGGTGGTGGATGCCTGGAACAGCCACCCAGCAGAAGTGGTGGGTATCGAAACGGTAACAGGTTTCAAACATATATGGGATGGACACAGGGGGACCTTAGTAACAGGGCTGGGGGGGTATAGCCGGAGATCAGTGAGGGTCCGTGGTAGCACAGTAGGTAGGGACTTTAGGGCAGACTAGGTGGGACAAGAGGTCCTTTTCTGCTGACAGCTTCTATGTTTCTATGCTTCTATGAGAACTGGAGCAAAGATATGCAGCCTTGCGAGGATTCACCTAGGAATTTTGGACTAATACTAGTTTGCCCTACAAAATGTTTGCTCTAATGTGGTGGCTACAACTATGATGTAGCCTCATTTATCACATGACTGCCTTCTACATGCTTACCGTCCCACTGCCATAGGGAGTCAGAGCTTTTTTTGCCTGTTATCGAGTTACAAAAAAATGTCATTAGGCTGGATGGCTGCAGCGAGGTGTTATTGCGCTAGGAGTCCTTGTAATCAGTTGCCGCAGATCCATTGAATTGCCACACCCCACAGTAAACAGTACCAATGTCATTCCCATTTAGAAAATACATTGCAAATGTTTTACTTCTTGATGTGGTACCAAACCGTTTGTCACTCTGTGCTTTTACAGAAGGCTTTGGAACATTACATTGAATACTCATATCTGTCTCAACGTTCAGTTCAGAGAACACCGATGAAAATGAACAGATACTGTACAACACACAGGGCAATTACAAATGTGACACATGAAAAATGAAACTGAAGAGACATAGTGTGTACCACACTTGTTTATTTTGTACTGCAGCTCAACACTTGGATCAGTGCCTTCAAACATATCAGACATGGTTTAACTTGCAGAGTGCTGTTCCAAAATCTCAGTCACAATATGCAGAGTAAGATATGGAAAGGTTATGGTGGAAGAGAAAAAATATGGTGACCAAGGTGTAACTCTGTCTTCGCAAGAGGTTCTACTGGAGAGGAAAGTTGGAAACTTACCATGACAACGTTTTTTTTTGCATTATTTCTTTTCGCCCCGACATGCCCAGGATCTGCCACTCCTTCGGGCAGCCACGGTCCTCTGACGTCCTCTTATTACTCCTTCCCCAGGAGACCCTCACCTCATACTGCAGCCTGGTCCCTGGGGTAGCCCGGTGTAACCCTTTGCCAGGTGGTCTCCCTCCTCCAAGCGGAAAGGCACCAATGGAGACACCCAGCACACTCTTCTCTTGGCCCGGGGCACTGCTGAGGTAGGTGGAACTTCCATGGGAGGCTCGTCAGAGGCGTCGATAGGCCGGCTGCCATCATCTGGCCAATCTTGGGCTGTTTTTCCATTTTCTGGTTTCTCCCACTGTTGCGATGCTCATGCAGTGCTCCCGGTCTCCACCGGGGGGCCGCTGCAGAGCGAAGTGATCCCACTACCCACCCCAGGAGAGGAGAGCAGTCCTACGGATGCTCAATCCTCTCCTCCCCTGCTGACCCCCGGTGCCCCAAGTTCGTTTCCGAACCCATGTTACCGGTATGGTTCGAGGTAAGGCACCAGCGCCTCAGCCCTCTGTGCCACTGGGCTGGCTCCAGCAAAGTTTTTTATACGTAGTACAATGATAGAAAAATTAAAAAGTGGGGACTTCCGGTGACATCACCAGTGGCATGGCTGCCTAGTTGAATAGCTCTCCTCCTGATCGCTATTAAAACCGTTCCCACACATTACTGCCAGTTCCAATATTACTGAAGATGCACAGATCGCAAAATGGGAACACATCTGAGAAAAGACCATGCTCAAAAAACCGGAAAGGAAAGAGGGATCAAGACGGATTAAGCCCAGCGAGCTCGGCTACCAGCGGGAGAGAATCCCCATTAAGTATGGTGGGAGGAGACACGGAGACAGAGATGGACACTTTATCGAGATCCAGATTTGAGACTTTACTGGCCGAAATAAAACAGTTCAGAACTGAAACGAAGCAGGAGTTTAATAAATTACACTCGGATTTAAAAGGTCTCGAAACTAGAATGTCTGGTGCAGAAGAACGTATATCGACGGCCGAAGACGACATAATTCAAATTTCACGGGTGATTGAATGCCTGGTAAAACAACAAGAACTTACAGCTGCTAAGTGTCTGGATTTAGAAGCTCATTCACGCCGAGACAATCTAAGAATATACGGATTACTGGAATCGGCGGAAACAGGAGACATGAATGAGTTTCTGGAGGACATGCTGCGCCATGTGCTTGACCTGCCGCAATCCTTTCATTTTAAAATTGAAAGGGCACACCAAGCACTGATACCCAAGCCCAGCTCTGCAGCTGCTAGGCCCAGATCAATAATAGCCAAGTTTTCAAGCTATTGAGAGAAAGAACAGGTCCTTCGTACAGCATGGAAGCAGGGCTGCGTGGAGTACAATGGGGCTCGGCTGATGTTCGACCAGGACTACCTGCCAGTAATCCAACAGCAGCGCACGGCTTATATCCCACTGATTCGGAAGTTAAAAGCCCTGAAAATCAGATTCCAGACTCCCTATCCCTCCCGCCTGAGAGTCTTTTGGGAAACGGGAACAGAGACATACCATTCATCTGAAGAAGCACATCAGGCGATGAAAAGCAAAGGACACGAGGTCCCGGAGGCCACGCATCGCAAGGAACAATCAGCCATTCTGCAGAACCTCTGGCGCTCGACTCGACAACAAATTCCCATTCAGACAAGAAAGAAAACGGGCTGTTAATGCCCTTCAAGATATCAAGAGCATGTTATTCAAGCTTACTCACTCTGCAGAATTAGAGGATTCACATACAGAAAGAATCGATGAAACCTGAAAGTTGAACTTGAACTCGAAGGAATAGGTGAGGTCTTTGGAATGGTCCTATCCTCCTGATGATTTGTTTAAATGACGAAGGAACTCTGGACCTTGCCTTTATAATTACTTACTTAATATATAGGGGATTCCTATCTTTTGGCACCCAGGACTAAGGGCGTGGGGATGAATCATCGTTGGTAATGGGTCAGGATATATTTAGAATACGTTAATGATATTTTGGGGCTTTGTATATGTGTTTGTGTGATTGGCCGGATTCCCCTATTGGGGATCCGCTGGGGTCCTGGTCGGGCCTGTTTAGCTTTAAAGGGACGGGAAAGCTCGGGTGAAGCACATCCTTAGGGGATTTACCTGGTCAGCAGCAGCATCGAGTTTGCAGGAGGCATAGTGACCTCTAGTGATCATATTCTGTTAGCGCCCTTTTTCTCACGGTAGAGTCTCATGCTGCGACAGGGGAATTTATGGAAGCATATTTAAACAAAATGGGCCTCAATAGGGCACTGTTTGTATTCAGGATTCAGACAATCATCCCCTTGAATCAAATGCTTACTCTGAGACTAAAATGGAAAGATTCTGAACCATATGCTAAACAATAACCACGGGTAGTCTCTTAAGGTTTAAAGGGAAAGGTTTCGCACTGGTATATCTAAGAAATCAAAAATAAAACGATCTCTGTTAAGATCCCAATAATGGCTGGAAGTCAGGGTCACGGAACAGAATTTTAACAGAAGCGATGGGGGGGGGGATCCGAGCCTCGGAGTGATTATGCAGGGATCTGGAGGGTCTACCTTGAGGTTTTTGGTTTTGTATGTAGTATGCACACTGCCACACATGCTACTGGTGATGAAGTGCCATGTCATCTGGCAAGGACCTGTTCGACTTGAGGTCCAGGAGGAACGAGCCTCATTTTGTGCCCCTTCTCCTCCAGTTTGAGTATGGCCTGCTCGAACATACAGGGAACAATACCTCTTGTTCCTCTACCTTGGAAGACGCTTTGTAAATAGTTTTCCTTATTGGATAAGGTTGGTTTTGTTGGCATTTATGGAAATTACATGTTTTATGCATATATTTATTGAGCTAAAAACCAGTTGGTTAAATAAAAATCCCCACTGGCAGGTTATATTGAAGAAACAATATAAAGCAACACTATTTAAGGAGGATACTGGAGGAGGTAGGGAGAAGATACCAGGGAAAATTCCAACGGAAAAAGGAAAAAAGAAGAATAGAGAAGGGATAGATGGGGCTGAGAAACATAGAGGGAAAGGTTTTCCAGGTTTAAATGGAGGATAACACAGTTGTCAAAATCATTTCTCATAACGTCAACGGCCTAAACAACCCAATAAAACGTCATAATGTAATGTCTACCATAAAACGACAGAACCCCTCATTTGTTTTACTACAAGAGACACATTTAAGTAAAAGTGAGCACCAGAAACTGGGGAAGTTTGGGTAAGATCTGATTGTGGCTGCCTCTATGAGGAGGGGGGAAAAGAAGAGGCACTGCAATTTTAGTTCCCAGGGGAATTCAATTCCGAAAAACAACCAGTTATATAGATCCAGAGGGCCGTCTGGCTATACTCTTGGGCAATCTCGAGGGCACCCCCATCACCTTGGTCTCCTTGTATGCCCCACTGGGCTCTACAAAGGAGACTTTCGGCACTTTGCTACATAAAATTTCCCAGCTTCAAAAAGGGATATTGATAGTGGGTGGAGATCTAAATCAGATATGGGAGCAAAAGGACACCTCGAAAACAAATACATTTCGACAAAGCTCAGCTAGCAAATTTGTCAAGAAATACTTAAAAGGAGCCGTTTGGGTAGATGCCTGGAGGAAACAAAATAAACATAAACAAGACTATACACACTACTCATTCCCACATGGATCTTTTGCCCGGATCGATTACGTGCTGGTATCTGGGGAACATCAGGACCATGTTTTGGAATGTAAACATATCCCATCAGTACTCTCAGACCATGCACAGTTGTTGCTGGAACTGGATTGGAGAGTCAGAAAGGGGCAATCTCTCTGGAAGTTCAATAACTACCTACTGAATCTAAAGGAATTTACAGAAATGGCTACTGCAAAATTAGCACAAATACAACGGGACAATATGACCCCGGGTATTTCTAACACGTTGAGGGACACCATGAAAACAGTATTTAGGGGGGATTGCATTAAATATGCAGCCCATTTTAAAAGGCAGCAAAATCAAAAGTTGGAAACACTCCAACTACAATTACAGGACCTACAGGGACGACAGGCTAGGGGAGATGGTTCTGTATTGTCTGACATACAACTCATTAAGCAACAGATCCAAAAATTAATTGATGTAAAGACAGAGCAGGCGTTACAATATTTACGCCAGCGGTACTACGAGACAGGGCCTCAGGCCTCTCGCCTCTTGTCCCATCACCTGAGACGGCAGGCTGCTCGGTCCACGATTACTCAGATCCATGACCCCAAGACCGGCTGCCTACTAAAAACCTCAGAGAAAATTCTGGCAGGCTTTAGGGACTTCTACTCGGGGCTGTATGCATCAGACCATCTACCAAGTGGAGAACAAATAGAATCATATCTAGCCAAGTCAAATTTACCAAAATCAACCAGAGAAGCTAGGGATACTCTTGACGCTCCCATCACAACCTTAGAATCGACAGCCACAATCAAGAGATTAAAAACAAAAAAATCACCTGGTCCTGATGGGTACACCCCTGAATTTTTCAAATTTTTTCTAAAGGAGATTGAGGGCCCTCTGCTGAAGGCATGTAGGGAGGTGCAGTCGGGGGCCCGGATACCTGGAATTATGCATTTATCTTGAGCGTTCCCAAACCAGGGAAAGATATTACGCAGTGCAGTTCATTCCGTCCTATCTCAGTTTTGAACATTGATTATACTGTAAATTATATGCATCAATCCTAGCGAAGCACCTTGAGGTGGTACTGCCTAAACTCATTAGTTATGACCAAACAGGCTTTGTCCTAGGTAGGCAGATGCAGGACAATATTAGGAGGACACTACACGTGTTACATCATGCCACCTGGTCGGGGGCGCCCTGTATGTTATTAAGCCTGGATGCTGAAAAAGCATTCGACCGGGTGGCATGGAAATTCCTGACCCTCTCACTGGGGATACTAGGGTTCTCAAAAGCCTTTATTAACAATATACAAAATATATATACTTCCCCCAAGGCTTACATAAAGATTAATGGTAGAATATCTACCCCGATACCCTTGTACCATGGTACCAGACAGGGGTGCCACCTCTCCCCCCTCCTCTTTGCCCTATACCTAGAACCTCTAGCTCAGGCATTAAGACAGGACGAACAAATAAAGGGATGGGACTTGGGGGGGGGGGGACGACGCACAAGCTGGCCCTATACGCAGATGATTTATTGGTATATCTAAAAGACCCAGAGCAATCATTGGAGCATCTGTGGACACGGCTAATGGAATTTAGTACTCTAGCCGGATATAAAATAAACATGACTAAAACAGAGGTCCTGAGATCCCAGTACGAACCCTCTGAACAGGTCCGGAAGAAGTTCCCATTTAGATGGAATTTATCTCATATCAAATATCTTGGAATTCAGCTGAGTTTTCAGGAAGCTCAGCTGTTCTCCCTTAATTTCACCCCAATCCTAAATAGTCTCAGGATAGAACTTGAAAGATGGGCTCCTATTCCTATCCCACTGATTCAGAGAGCAGAAGCGATAAAGATGGTAGCCCTCCCTAGGCTTTTATATGTGATGCAGACTGTCCCTACTTTAATTCCGAATTCATACTTTAACTCGCTCAATAGGGGAATTTCCGGGTTTATATGGGGCTCTCAAAAACCCAGAGTTTGCCTTTCTGTGCTTCAAATCCCAAAGAGGGAAGGGGGACTATCATTACCAAATTTCAAACTTTATTATCAGGCCGCGCAGCTAAGGACTGTTATGTTTTGGCTTGACCGTACTCACTAGCTAGGTGGAAAACTTTGGAATTGAGGGAAGCGGGCCATCTTAAAAATCTGAATAAGGCACTATTGGGACAGAGGGAAAAACTGAGGGGACATCAAGAGGATAATCCCTACACAGCATATACTTTGAACATCTGGCACGGAATCCTGAGTAACAGGAAGGCAAAGAGCTGGAGAGGCCTCCTGTTTTCGGTCCCGTACCTGGACTCCTTTCTCCCCGCTCAGTGGGATGGGGGATTCCGGAAGTGGGAGGAAGCTGGACTACATTTGATTTGGCATTTTCTGAATGGGAAGGAGATATTGCAGTTTGAGGCATTAGTCAGTAAATATGGCATACCCTGGAAGGACAGGTTTAGATATTTTCAAATTAGAATTATATTGGTGACCTGTTGACTCACCTCAATTTGGAGGGCACATCTATTCCACAGATTGCAGACATATTTAGGAAAGCAATAGATGGTATCCCGGTTGGGTCTCATGTTATTTCTAATTTATATCAAGCGCTCCTTGCCTGGAAAGGGGATTCATCCTCCACCATAAGAATAGCCTGGGAGCGAGATTTGGAAGTTCAGATTCCTGGAGAGCTTTGGGCCTGGACACAGACAAGGATCCACTGGGGTCTGTCAGCAGTGTGCTGGCGGGAGTTCTCGTGGAAGATTTTTGTTAGGTATTTCTGAGCCCCAATTATCCAGGGGAAATATGGGAACTCTAGTACATCTTTGTGTTGGAGGAACTGTGGGCAAGCACCAGCAACATTAGCACATTTACTGTGGAAATGCCCTGTTCTGGCACCCTTTTTACAGGACTTGCAGGGAGCCGTGCAGTCCATAGTGGACCCTAACTTAAAGATTTCTCCTCTCTGTTATTTCTTCCTGGAGCTGCCTAGGAATTTAGTGATCCACTGACACTTAAACTTTTAAAAATCTTATTCCTGGTGGCACAAAAGGCAATAACAAGTAATTGGCTATCCCAAAAAGTGATCACCCTTAATATGTGGCAGGAGCGCTTGATAAATATATATAGAATGGAGGCGCTGACAGCCTCAATCAACAAAAGGTCTCCAGGTTTTGAGATACTATGGAGACGTTGGATCCTATATATGGAGAGGGCTAGACCTGACTTTATTCCTTAATTAATTCTTATTGAAAGGCAAACAAAGGGAATCCTAATTAGAGAAAACTTAGGGGTACAGTGGACTAAATGATGCAAATAAACAATCAATTAAGTGAGGAGATAAAACGCACAAGTTAATAGTAAAGCTCTCTGCTATACTTGAAATATAACTGGTATAACATCAGATCAAATTATAATGAGGTTTGAGATTAAATGCCTTTGGAGGATGGTGTTACATAAAAAATATTGGAAAATTAGCTCATTTCTGTTTTTATAGAATGTATGTACTGTCTGTGTTTTTGTAAAATCAAAATAAGATATAAATAAAGAAAGTTTAAAAAAAGTTTAAAAAAAAAAGTGATTTCATCTGCTTCTGCCTCTCCTCGTGTGCAAGCCATCAAAAAACAATCCAGGCTTGTTTCTGGCACTAAAGGCCAGGGAGATACCGGGAAGCCACCTGACTTACTTGGAGTGGTGCATGCTCTCTGATCACTGTCTATGCTTGTGCTACCTGAATCGATGGCTGATGTCTGTGGAGTGCAGAATTTATGGAGTTCATGGCAACCTGAACTGAGATTTTCTTCGAGTGCAGCAGCTGAGGCATAAATCATGGCTACCACTTAACTAACAGGACCTTGTTAGTTAAACAGTAGCCATGATTTATTCTGACTTGCCATCTAAACTACAAAAATTTAACTTTTAAACATAACCGCATTCATTGCAACGGATGCTTGCCCCCATGCTCCTCATAATACTGATGTCACAAAACATTTATTTATTTATTTTATTTATTTATTTAGCTTTTGTTGACCGGGTAAGTGCACTAGACAAATCCTGCCTATTTTCAGGCACAACCCGGGGGAAGGGATACAGATGAATGCCAACTGACCTTGAACCAGATTAAGTTGTTGGTGGTATTTTTAGTGAATGAGGGAAATTTGGCCAGGACATAGTGTGGGGCAGAAAAGGGGCGGATCAGAGTCGGCAGAGGTACACGGAAGTGGAAGGGATCAGCATGGTGGAGCTTCACGGAGCAAAATATGATCCCTTCCCTTCCTAAATCAGTCAACTTATTAAAGAAACTTTAAGATGGATTTGATTTGGGGGCAGGTAAGGGTTCTTTGTGCTTCTTGGGGGGGGGTCTGGGTCAAAAGTTGCTCTTTAAACATACAGCCTATTTAATCTGGATTTACACAGAATACTCCTGGGAATAAGGGATTTATAGATGTTGTTTTTGTGCTTTTTTCTCTCTCCTTCATGTAATGGACTTGATTTTATCTTTTATGTACGTGGGATGGTTTTACTGTTTCGCCGTATGTATGTAATTATTATAAAATCAATAAAATATAAGTATAAAAAAAGGAACGGTTATGGTGACTTGCACTGAAGCCGCATGCCTACAATCAAAGACTTCCATTGTCGAGTTCTTTTTTACAAGTCGCAAGGGACCATTATAACCAAAAAGTAGTTATGGGCACTGTTCCGTACTGGCTCCACTACTGTCACAGCTGCTGCTACCTCAGGGTTGTTAAGCTGCTCTGTGAGAATTGAGATCCTGGACGTAATCCAGCAGGGCCTGACTTTTGCTGCTTCTGGACACTGGAACATTCACATTTATGTAAGGGTGGTTCAGGTCACCCACTGCAACTAATTCTACCTGCAGCCAAATTGTATTTCTATGTGAGGTGGGTAGGTTGATGGACAGAAGCTGTATATTCAGTGGCAAAGGTTTTTTTATTAATCAAAATTTTGCCCTCCTAGGTGCCACCCGCCCACGAGCACACCCACCCCCTGACCAGCCCCAAGACCTCCCACAGCACGCCCCCCCAATGGCAGGGCTGGGAAGGGAGCTTCTCCCCTCCTGGAGCACAATCCAAATCCTGGGAGGCAGAGGCAGAGGACCAATGGGACAGGGGAAGGCTTCATGGAACCCCCCGGCCTCCATTTTCCATTTCCTGGTGACCCCTCCCAAACGACATACAGTGTGATCGCGCGCGCATGTGTGTGTGGAGGCATGCACATGCCATGCCCGCCAGCTGCCTGCCTCCCAGCCTATGTCACCCCCCAGCCCCACTAGAGGGCAACCAACAGGTGGGACAACAAACCCTCCCCGAGAGAGGAGAGCAGTCCTCTGGATGCTCAATCCTCTCTCGCCCCTGCTGACCCCTGATGGCTGAGGCTCATTCCCAAATTCAGGTCACCGGCGTGGTGCAAGGTATGGTGTCCAGCGCCTCAACCTCCACCACCACAGGTTTTTTTTGTGGGGGGGGAATTGGTCATTATGACATGTAGTCTACTGCCATACTGTGTCTCAGGACCTTCAGGGACCTCCCAATACCACTTCCTCACACAGACATGGACATGTACCTCCATGGATCTTTGCCTTAACCCGCACATGTGGTCATGTGGGCCACAACCCATGGACCTCTGGTGGTGTCAGCTGTTGCCCCGCAGGCAAGGTGGGTAAACCAAATATACCAGGGCCATCATTGTGGAGATGCTGGAGTCATGAGATTGTTCCTATTTCTGAGCCTTGTACATTGCCTGCACTGACAGCAAGATGTGCTTGTGCACGCTGTGCAGGCGGGCACATGCAGATGGCTGCGACATCTCCCCTCCCTCATGCATGTCCAGCTGCACTCCCACCTGTCATCACTCAGTTGGAGATATTGCAGCAGAGAATGGAGACCTCAGTACACAGCGGAGGACAGTGTCCTATGGTATGCTCAATCCTTCTCATCGCGGCCAGCATCTGGAGCAGAGATAGTTTTCAAACTCAGTCAACAAAGCTGCAAGTGATACCACTACTGCTGTGGTCACAGACCAGCTTTCAGTGGCATTTTTGAAGTGCTTTAACAGATGTGTAGCAGTAGCCACAGAAATGGATTTTCCAGCCGTATGGTTACCACACCATTACCCTGCCCACTGTCATGGCAGGGAGTGGTTTCAAGGGTGCTGTTTGTCACAAACCCACTCAGCAGGCCAGGCCCTCTACTCCCAAAGTGCCAACCTCCGAGCGTAGTCTTGTAAACAGTTAACAGAACAAGGTAACCCTCTTGTCTGTTTTTGTGAGTTCGAACCAACCTTTGGTCTCAAGTCTTGGAGGGATTCAAACTGTGAACCTCTTGTTAGCGTACCCAATGCACAGGCTGATATTTCTGTCTTCGGGGGGCCAGTTATCTTTGCCTACGGGCAAATCAACAGGTGTACAAAAATGAACCCTTAAACTTTAATAAAGACCTCAGATTATTCTTACCTTTTTCCAGTTTGGTATCACCATTCAAGCTTATGCCCAGTGTCTGCTATAACCATATATACTCTACTTATAAAGGAAAGAAATCAAAGACAGACCAAGTAAGCTCTAAAAAGAGTTTACTAAAATAGATAATAATATGTAAAACATACAATACATAACTATTGTATCACAATACATACAAATTTTTTAAAAGAACAAGGTTTTTAAACAGTGCAATTCCTACTATAGTAATTAGATTCGTCTCTCTTTCTAAATACCTGTTTAAAGTGCTCACAGATGTTTCTTTGTCAGAGTCAAGATAAAAGTGTCTCTGAAGAAAAACAGAATAATGTTTAAAAGCTAGTTTTCCCCACCTATTTTGCATGAGGTCACCTAGCTCCTCCCTGTCAGAATACATAAAAATATATATCTATATAAAAACAGGATGTCTTTTCCAAGTATTAAATTCTGCAACCTCAGCATAACTCATGTTCTTCAAATGACATTTCTTTGATCTTAATCAGTATCCTTTCTCACACAGACATCAAGGAACATTTACAACTTCGCACCCATGTGTAATAACCTGGGATTCACTCCAAATGTCATATAATGGATATGATCTTCCCTCTTAGCAGCTATAGCTTTAATTATCTCAGACAAACAGAAGATCCTTGATTAAGGCCTGGTCTGTAATTAACTCATGGCTTTCATCTTTTAGCAGAGACCTGGGGTGGGGGGGGTGAGTGAGGTCATTCCAAGAGCACCAGATTTCTCAGCAGAGACAATCAGATATACATATTTTTTTATTTTAAAAAAATGATACAGCACTCAGAACTGGCTGTCCATGTCACAATCCTCCCCACCTAGACTAAATCTGGGGACTCTATCCCCTGCATGGGATGAGCTTCCCAAATCAGTTCACTCCTCAAAGACCCTAGACAGCCCATCTGAGTTCTATTTTTTCGCTCTAGCCCTATGTACCACTGTCATATCATACCCTTGCAAAGCAAGACTCCATCTTAGCAATCTACCATTGTTCTTTCCCATCTGCGTCAGCCAAAGCAGGGGGTTGTGGTCAGTCTGCACCACAAAATGCTGCTCATATAAGTATGGCTCTAATTTCTTTAGGGCCCACACTATGGCAAGACACTCCTTTTCCACCGTGGAGTATGCTTGCTCCCTGGGAAGTAACTTCCTACTCAGGTACACTGCTGGGTGATCTGTCTCTTGGCTGGATGTCTGACTCAGTACTGCCCCAATACCCACGTCTGAGGCATCAGTCTGAACTATAAAGGTTTTGCTATAGTCAGGACTTGTCAAAACAGGAGCACTGCACAGTGCCTCCTTTAGTCTGGTAAAGGCTTCCTCACAGGCTGGGCCCCAGGTAATTTTCTTTGGCATCCTTTTCTTTGTCAGGTCAGATAGGGGAGCAGCCAGGGCACTGTAATTGGGTACAAATTTTCTGTAGTACCCTGCTGTCCCTAGAAAACTCCTGACCTGCTTCTGTGTTTCTGGTCTGGGACACACCTGGATCACCTCTATCTTTATTTGGTTAGGACAGAGCTGTCCCCGGCCTACCACATGCCCGAGGTATGCCTCTTCTCCCATGGCCACCTGGCACTTCTCGACTTTGACAGTGAGCCCGGCCCTCTGTATCCTGCCCAGCACTTCCCTAAGGTGGGATAGGTGTTCCTCCCAGCTGGTACTAAAGATGGCAATGTCATCCAGGTATGCCATGGCATACTCCTCAGCACCATTTAACACCTGGTTCACCAACCTTTGGAAAGTGGCTGGGGTGTTCTTCATTCCAAAAGGCATTACTTTAAACTCAAATTAGCCTTTTGGAGTGGTGAAGGCTGACCTCTCCCTAGCTCTGTCTGTCAACTCTACCTGCCAATACCCCTTGGTCAGGTCAATAGTCGTACGGTAGGTTGCCCCTCCCAACTTGTCCAGGAGTTCATCCATCCAGGGCATCGGGTGGGCGTCTGACTTCGTGACTGCATTCAGTCCATGATAGTCCACACAGAAATGAGTAGAGCCATCTGGCTTAGGCACAAGGACTATGGGTGAGGCCTAGGGACTGTGGGATCTCTGGATTATCCCTAAATCCAGCATCTACTCCACTTCCCTCCTAATGTCCTTTTGGACAGCCACTGACACCCGATATGCTGTCCGCCGTATGGGCGTCTGTGTCCCTGTCTCCACCTCGTGTGTCACTAAGGGGGTTAGTCCAGGCTTGGTGCTAAACAACGGGGCCAAGTCTGCTAAAACCTCACTTACTTTCTAGACCTGGTCCGGGGCCACCTGGGGAGACAATTTTACTGCCTCCACAGAGGACTCCCACTTACTTTCCTCCAGCAATTCCAGAAGGGGGTCTCCTTCGTCCGTCCCCTCCCTATGACTACACACTGCAAACACCATGTCAGCCCTATCTGCATATGGCTTTATCATGTTGACATGGTACATCCTTTTTGTCTGTCTTCTGTCAGGTAACTCCACAATGTAGTTCACGTCATTTACCTTCCTAACCACTTTGAATGGTCCTGCCCACTCAGCCTGCAGCTTGTCTTTCCGGACAGGAATAAGGACCATGACCTCTTGACCCACCATGTACGAGTGAGCTCTGGCTCTGCGGTCGTACCACACTTTTTGTTTCTGTTGGGCAGCTGCCAGGTTGCTCTGGGCTGTACCCATCAGCTCCTTTAGCCTTTCCCTAAACCTAAGGATGTAATCCACAATGGGAGTTCCCTGGGTGGCGTGCTTGCCTTCCCAGTCCTCCCGGATCAAGTCTAGGGGCCTACGTAACCAGCATCCATATAAGAGTTCGAAGGAGGAAAATCCTGTCGACTCTTGGGGCACCTCCCTGTATGCAAACAACAGGTGGGGATGGTATTCTTCCCAGTCCCTTTCATGCTGTTCCACAAACGCCCGGAGCATTGACTTTAGGGCACCACTGAATCGTTCCACAAGCCCATTGGCTTGTGGGTGATACGGTGTCGTGCATCTCTGCACCACCCCACACTTCTTCCATAAACATTTCGTCAGGTCTGACATGAAGGAACCCCTTCGATCGGTGATTACCTCCTGCGGAAACCCAACACGGTAGAAAATCCCAAGTAAGGCATCTGCCACTTTATCTGTCCTCAGTGAGGATAGGGCGACTGCCTCTGGGTACTGGGTGGCATAATCCACCACAGTCAGGATGAATCTCTTCCCTGAGGAGCTGGGGGTATTTAAAGGCCCCACAATATCCATTCCCACCCTCTGGAATGGCTCCTCGACTATGGGCAATGGAATCAGGGTGGCTTGGGTTTTCTTGCCTGCCTTCCCTGTTTCTTGGCACCGGTGACAAGACCTGCAATACTTCTTCACCTGCTGGGTGAAGTTAGGCCAGTAGAAATTCTGGGCTAACTGCTGTGTAGTGCGCGCAATTCCCAGATGACCAGACAAGGGAATATCATGTGCAATTTTGAGCAACTGCTCATGATACCCCTGGGGAATGACAAGCTGCCTGCCTAGCATCCCTCCCTCTGTCTGTACTGCCTGAGTATACATAAGTCAATTTTCCCAATAAACCTTATGTCGGCTGTCACCTCCCTGTGCTCCGTCAGAGTCTGCCCAAGCCCTCAGCTTCTCTAAACTAGGATCACTCCTCTGAGCAGCTGCAAACCCCTCACAGATTCCCAAGGCATGTGACAGGTCCCCTTCAGTCGCTAAACTAGGGTCCCTAGCACTAGCGTCAGGGCACTCTGGATCACTGTCAATCCCAACCCTCGGACAATGGGTCACCCTTCCCTCTTTGGAGTAACTCTCTGTAGCTGTGTGATTACTGGATGCTGGGGAAATTTCTACCCCATCATTAATCTCCATATCAGGAGACACAGGCTGGGTAACCAGCCTCTCAGTGGTTTCTACAAGGGCTTCTGTGGGGTTCAGGGAACTACAATTTTCCCTTGTCGCTTGGCTATGGGTAACTGCACATACCATCCCCTGTTGGAGATTGTTGCTCAGGATCACATCCACAGCTAACATTTTGGTTACAGCCACCTGTTGCACAGTTCCCCCTGTTTCACCCCGGTCTAGGAGAACACTAGCCAGTGGCAATGTTTTCTCTTCACCAGTAAACCCTTGTACAGTGACGTATTTATTGGGTATAAGCTGACCAGGCTGTACCAGATCCCACTTTACCAAGGTCAGGGATGCCCATGTCTCTTAACCCCTATGTCTGTACACCATTCACCATGATTGGGTGCATGTGTTCTCTCATGTTCACTGGCATGCTTCCAGGGACACACAAACAACCCACTTCTTTTCTAGCACCCAGTTGTGTATTATTGGTCGCCTTTTTGGGACACTGTCTGGCAATATGCCCAGTTTCTTTACACAACCAACATTCATTTCTTCTCTCAGAGAAATATTTTCTCTGAAACCTGGGGCTAACTGGTTTCGGTGGAAGCAGTGAGGGTTTTAGCTGCCCTGCAGGTGCGCTTTTCCCTTTCTGTGCTGCCACGCCCACCCCATTCGCTCTCAGAGCAGGTCTGCTCTTGGCATAGCGGTCCGAGAGTTCAGCAGCCTCTTGCACTGTTTTGGGATCACGGTCCTCTAGCCAGGTTTTCAGCTCTGCTGGGCAAGCCCAATAAAACTTTTCTGACAAAATCACATTTTCAATTTTATCAACAGAGTTTGCCTCAATTCCTTCCCACCGTTTTAAAAACTGACGTTGTTTCATGGCTAGCTCCTCATAGCTCATATCAGGGCTTCTCCTGAGCTTACGGAATTTAGCTCTGTATGATTTAGCAGTTAATTCAAACTTTTTTAACAGTGCAGCTTTTAGTTTGCTGTAATCATTACTGTCCTCGTTGTCCATTTGACCCAATGCATCCTGAGCTTTCCCGGTAAGTAGCGGGGATAGCTGGAAGCTCCAGGACTCTAAGAATTTTAGCCTGAATACAAACTTTTTCAAAAGAATTTAAAAAGGCATCCATATCCTCCCCCTCTTTAAATTCGGCTATTAATTTGGAATTCAATTTGTAACCAAGTCCTGCAGTCCCAGTTAAACCCAGGCCACTTACCTGCTCTGGTGCTGCTGGTTGGAGTCGGAGCTTCTCCAGTTCGTGTTGCCTCTGGTGCTCCTCTCTCTTCTCCTCTCCTCTGCCTCTTGCTGGCACTCATGCTCCTCACGCTCAGCATCTCTTTGTTCCCGCTCTGCCTCATGGCATTCTCGCTCTGCCTCACGATCCGCCGCTTGCTTCTCTCACTCTGCCTCTTGGCATTCTCGCTCTCTTTCTGGAATGCCAGCTCCATCCTGTGCAACTCAATTTGCAGCTTGAGTACCTCTGGATTCAAGATACTGGTGATCTTCTGCTGCTGCTGTGGCCCTTCACTGACAGTGGCCCTGTTGCCCTCCTCATCGGATCTGGACACTGCACTGGCCGCTAGCCCTGCCACACTTGAGGTTTGGTCCTTTCCAGTCATGGTCCGTGACTCGCTGCTCTGGGTATATGCTACCATCAGGGCATCCATGAGGTTCTGCTTTTTTGGCTGTCACCTCGAACGAGACTCCTCTGTCCCCGCACAACTGCTTTAAGTAATCTACAGCATGCTTGGTGTAGTCAGAAGCTATCTTCCCTGACTACTGCTACTCTGACTTTCACTTTAGGGAAAAAAAAATAAAACGGGTAGGAACTTGACAGTACGCCAAGTGGTATAGTTCTGTTTCCTTTTAAAATAAACTCTGCCTTTCTCTTTTTTTTTGCAAGTGAGCTAATGGTCCCAAGCTGACATGCTGAACAATACAAGCTTGTAATACCAACATTTGTGCCACCGCTGCCAACTGATCTGTCACACACACACTCAGCAGGTCAGGCCCTCTACTCCCAAAGTGCCAACCTCTGAGCATAGTCTTGTAAACAGTTAACAGAACAAGGTAACCCTCTTGTCTGTTTTTGTGAGTTCGAACCAATCTTTGGTCTCAAGGAGGGATTCAAACTGTGAACCTCTTGTTAGCGTACCCAATGCACAGGCTCAGATATTTCTGCCTTCGTGGGGCCAGATATCTTTGCCTCTGGGCACGTAACCAGGTGTACAAAAATGAACCCTTAAACTTTAATAAAGACCTCAGATTATTCTTACCTTTTTCCAGTTTGGTATCACCATTCAAGCTTATGCCCAGTGCTTGCTGTAACCATATATACTCTACGTGTAAAGGAAAGAAATCAAAGACAGACCAAGTAAGCTCTAAAAAGAGTTTTACTGAAATAGATAATAATATGTAAAACATACAATACAGAACTATTATATCACAAGACATACAAATCTTTTAAAAGAACAAGGTTTTTAAACAGTGCAATTCCTACTATAGTAATTAGATTTGTCTCTCTTTCTAAATACCTGTTTAAAGTGCTCACAGATGTTTCTTTGTCAGAGTCTAGATAAAAGTGTCTCTGAAGGAAAACAGAATAATGTTTAAAAGCTGGTTTTCCCCACCTATTTTGCATGAGGTCACCTAGCTCCTCCCTGTCAGAATACATAAAAATATATATCTATATAAAAACAGGATGTCTTTTCCAAGTATTAAATTCTGCAACCTCAGCATAACTCATGTTCTTCAAATGACATTTCTTTGATCTTAATCAGTATCCTCTCTCACACAGACATCAAGGAACATTTACAACTTTGCACCCATGTGTAATAACATGGGATTCACTCCAAATGTCATAAAATGGATATGATCTTCCCTCTTAGCAACTACAGCTATAATTAACTCAGACAAACAGGAGATCCTTGATTAAGGCCTGGTCTGTAATTAACTCATGGCTTTCATCTTTTAGCAGAGACCGCGGGGGTGAGTGAGGTCATTCCAAGAGCACCAGATTTCTCAGCAGAGACAATCAGATATACAATTTTTTTATTTAAAAGAAATGATACAGCACTCAGAACTGTCTGTCCACGTCACACTGTTCAATAAAAAAAAGTTATGCATTGGTAGTTAGTTCTGCAACTGCCATAGGAGTGGCACTTATTCATGAGGGCATAAATAGAGGGAGCAGAATGAATAATTAAAATGATACATGTCAGGCTACTGGGTGCATCTGGAAGGACGGTTACATAGCTGTTACATGAGTGAGAGGCTAAAAAAGGGTGTATCAGATCTGAAAGGGGGAGGACAGCTTCTGGGAGTTTGGCAGGAAGTGGGTCTCCAGAATGTTGACAGTGGATGACAAGTATTGTGGACAGACCGTGTTAGCATGGTGTTGGTGTTGGGGAAAGGTTCTGTGTATGTTGACTGTTTAGACAAGTCCAGCTACAGAGTATAGAAACCGTACTGCCATGATGAGGACCACAACATCATTAACTTGGCCATATACTAGTCACCCCATGAATACCAAGACACATTGAGGTAGACATACCAGCATCCATGTAACCAATGGTAAAGCTTTCTTTTCTGTGGAGTGGAGTTTGAAAACTATGTCATAGCAACACATAACATGGCAGCATGCTCATGAGTACACTATCCATCAGTTGACTGAATTCCATGGATGGCTGTGTATTTATTTCTGTGTGTGTGCACCTGCCTGCACACAACAGAGCATGTTGCAACCGGAATGTGAACACAGTGGTTATGACAATGGATGCCAGTGAAGGCAATGCATGTGGCATGGTAAGATTACATACATTTTTTTCCATATAGGTTTTTCCTTTTTTTCCTATGTTTGGGCCGTATCCTCTTGTTCTCAGGGCCCATGTACCTGCCGCCCCCATGCCCAGGCTTGCCCCACTGGACATCGTGGGCAAGCCCCGGATTACGCTCTGGGTCGAGGCCATGAGAGCGGGACTCCCTCAGCTGGCATCAGAGGCAGTGGGCGGCAGGACAGAATGGGCCTTCATGCTGGGGGACTGACATTTTTCTATTACTTGCTGCTCTGGGGCGTGCAATGATGACCAGTGTCTGCTCCACCCCCTAACATATTAGTGCCGAGCACTGTGGTGCCCCCGGCCTCTGCCAGGGGTTGTCAAGTGCCGGACACTCAGCCCCACCCTCCCCCAGAGAAGGAGAGCAGTCCAAGGGACTCTCAATCCTTCTCCTCCAGCTGGCCCTCTGACTCCCCGGGTCCGTTCCTGAACCCGGGTTGCCGGCGTCACAAGCAGAAATCTAACTGCTATGCCAGTGGGCCGGCTATCTAGGTTTTTCTCCCAGAGGGCTCCAGGAAGGCATGGCTGTGGCCCTCTCTCAGAGGATTTCAATCCACCCTGTTAGCTTTCAGGGCTTCATTTAGCCTGCCTTGGTGCCTCATTTTCCATTTTCTCCCATTTTGTCTTTTTTTTGTATAATCTTTTTATTAGAAATTTTCAAAGGTAGACAATACATCACAACATTTTACAACAGTCTAAACATCAAACCACTACAAGTCAACAAATTCATAACACTAAAAACAGCTGCATGCACGTAACATTTAAAGGTACAGTGTTCAAGTAATAAGTTAGATATGACACACAGAAAATCCACACTTCATTTTAGGTCAGGGAGGGGTCAAGACAGAAAGATTCTGACTTTTAAATTCATTAAGTAATCAAGGACTTCTTACAGGGTGGAGGGTGAACAAATAAAACAATGTTATTATTTCCACTGTATAGCATGAGCGGGCCAACCCACCAAGTCTCCTCTCAGTCCAGAACACCCTCAATCGTTTACTTCTTCATGGAGGATCCGCACTTCCTCAGGGGACAGTGACTGCAAAAAAGGATCCCACATCTGAAAGAATTGCTCTCCTCTGTTTTGTACCACAAGGGTAAGTTTTTTCTCCCCTGTTAACCCTGGGACCCCATAACACGGTTGCGCATGTGCGTGGAAGTGCGCATGTGCTCCATGGCTCTGGCGACAGCCCCTTCCTCCCACCCCCGGCTTAATGCCCTGGTCTCTTTTGTATCTTGGCAATGGCACCTAGCCTCCACATGGTGGCAGCCGAGAGCAGGGGAAACCCACGTCCCTCCCCGGTAGAGGACAACTGCCTTGCAGCAGCTCAATACAGCTCCTAGCCCTCCCCCCCGGCCTCTCCCCCGATGACTCGGGCTTGTTCCAGAACCCAGATCACTGGCGTGGGATGAAGTAAGGCGTCCAGTGCCTTAGCCCTCCATGCCACTGTGCCGACTGTAAAATTAAATAAATTCATGTGTTACCAAAAAAGTTAATATGTTGAAGTTGTAACCCAAAAAAAGGAAGGCCGGTCATACAGAGCAGTGTTAGCACTACCGCCTGTGAGCACAGTGACCTGCATTCCTGAAGTCGCTTGGTGTACTGGTAGTCTGGCAGGGGGAAGATAGCTGAGAATCACATGTATGATACCATCCTCGGGGGTGGGAGGGATTATGCTGTCTGCTGCAACACTGCCAGTGGGGCAACCACAGGTGGTAGTGCCACTGAACAACACAACAGGGAGGGGAGCATCACCGTTGTGATGTCTCAGCGTCAAATGAAACATTATTGTTCATAGTAAGAAAGAGAAAGAAGGAAAATCCATGGCCACGAAATGTAATGCCAACTGTGCTGTCATTGGTACTGCACCACAGACTGACGCTGGCTCTCCACAACACAAATTTTATTTATTTATTTATTACACACAAGATCCTTTAGGCTGGCCCTATTTTTAAAGGGTCTAGGGTCATGTAAGACAGAGAAGCAGTGAAATGATATACAACATATTTACAAGAAATATACAGTTACAGAGGTACAGGGTATGTAGTACATTTGGAACTAAGCAGTTACATTGAATGAGTTATATTGAGCTGTAATCACCAGTTAAAGCATAGATAAAGAAGCGAGAGATAATAGAAGCGTACATTAAGATGGGTAGGAACAAAGACCATGTGGAGGAGAAAAAAGGTGCTGGGATGGGGGGAGAATTGGGGATGGTATCGGTGAATCAGCAGTAGTAGGTACATGGGTTGGGGGAGTGAATGAGGCTAGGAGCAGGGATTTATAGTTGGCTAGGGAGTCTGTGACTTTAAGGGATGCGGTAAGGGAATTCCATAATTTTGGGAAACTGAAGGAAAAACAGGCCTGTCCCAGAGAGGTTTTCCCATGTGGGAGCACCAAGGAGTTATGCTGTAAACCTCTGGTTGAATACCTGGAGTCCACTGGGCTCAGCAGGGCCAGGACCCCTGTGGATAGCAATCCAAGCAAGGCTGTTTTGCCAGTAACTATAAAGTACTATATTGTAATCAGGAGTCAAGGTTCAGCCAACCGAGGTTATTATACAAAGTGCATTTATCAGAACCCCAATTCAGATTGAGAGCATAGTGACAGGCCCTATTCAGTAAGCCTCTAACCCCGGCGAGCACTCTGTCACATGTGGCACCATAGATCATGAGGCCATAATCTATGAGACAGAGGATGTAGCATCTGACCAATAATTGCTTTACTTTGGGGAGGAAGGCATTCCTGTGCCTGTAGAGCAGGCCAAGTCTAGAATTAGCTGCATTAGTTAGCACATCAACATGGGCTCAGTAGGTTAAGCCAGTGTCTAGGATTAGCTCCAGGTACTTAATGGAGACCACTTGCCAAATTGGGGCACTGGAGGCAGGGGTAATGTCTAGGGAAGGGGGGGGTAGGAGTTTTATATCTAGCATAGAAAAGTACGGATTTAGTTTTTTTGTATTTAGGACAAGGAGATTGGCTGTGAACCAGTCATGGATAGTTGAGAAATAGGTTTGGAGTTTGAGCTGAATATTAGCTAGGTTACTGTGTGTCATGGTGATAATAGCATCATCAGCATATAGGAGTATAGTTGAGTTGCAAGCTTCAGGAAGTTCATTGATAAAAAGACTGAACAGAAGGGGACCAAGGATTGATCCTTGGGGGAAACCACACCATCACTGACCTATAGTCTGAGAGGGACGTTCAACATTTTACTGCTTGCGTTGTGCCTGATAGGTAGTTTTCTAGCCAGTTAGTGACCTCAACAGAGAGGCCAAGTTTGGTTACTTTTTGGCAAGGCATGATTGGCAAGGTCAAATGCCTTGGTGAGGTCAATGAAGATGGAGCCAGCAAGTTCCCCTCTGTCCAATGCACAATGAAGATGGACAGTATATTCCAAGAGGGCAGTTAAGGTACTGTGGTTCTTATGGAAACCATGTTGTTCACGTGATAGTAGGTCATACTGATTCAGGTATTGAATAAGCTGATAATTTACAATTTTTTTCAAGCATTTTAGAGAGGGAGGAACAGAACTGAGGTGGGATGGTAATTAGTTGGGAGGTCTTGGGCACCCCCTTTGTAGACAGGGGTAACGTGCTATTTTCCAGATCTTGGGCACTTGCCCAGTGGAGAGTGATAGGTTGAAGATGACTTGGAGGGGGCGCGTGACCTCCCTTAAGGCAGATTTGAGAAATTTCATACTGATGTTGTCCAGCTCCATTCGAGTTGATATTTTTTTCCGGGCTAGATATTTGTATGCATCTTCCTGAGTCAACCTCCTGAAGTAGAATTTATGGTGTAAAACATGGGCAGGGGTGCTATAGGCTTTGGCAGGGTAGGTGGCAGGTGTGGGAATGTAGGCAGAAAGGTGACTAAGAATTTTGTTAAAGGCATTTGCTATGTTCACATCTCTCGCAGTTAGGGACTCATCCATATGGATGGCGTGAGGAAGAGATTTTCTGGTTTTGTCAAGAATGTAATTTACTCCATTCCATAGAGATTTTGACTTGTTGAGGAAAGTGAATTGCTCATTTTTATGGTAGTTAGCCTTTGCTGCTTTGACTTGAGTTTTTATCCTATTTCTGGGTTCTTTATACTTTTGGAGGAGAGAGTTGTGGCCAAACTCCTGGTACTGTGCCCGGACTCTGTCACGTTCTCTGTTTTTTTTTTTTGTACTTTCTTTTTTTTTATTTAAAATTTTTATTAAGTTTTCCAAATACATTGAAATCTGAATACATAAAGGTAAGAACTACACCAGATACAAAACGTGATATAACATTTCTACAGCCATGCAATAAAAAGTATTAATCTAACATCATCTTTAGTATGCTATTAAAAATAATGCAGCCTTTAAAAACATATATAATTAGCACTTAAGTCTAAAAACAGATACTGTGACAACATTTAAATTCTTTAGTGCAAACAGCTAAAAAGGGTCCCCATATACAACTGAATAATTTATTTTTATTAAGTATAGAGTAACTGACCCATTCATTATTGGCTAACCCACTCAAGAAGTCTAACCACTGTTGAACTGATGGAACCTTTGGATCTTTCCATGTTTGTAGGAGAAGCCTTTTGAAAGCTAGGGTAGCTGCTAACATCCACAATTTTCCTATTCTGGGAACATTAGGTAGATTTCATAGATCCCCAAGGATGTAGGCCAGGGGGATAGGGGAAAAACAACATTCATTATAGTTTGGCACCTATCATGTATTTGTTTCCATCTTGAGAAAACCTCTTTGCAATGCCAAAAAAGATGGGCAAGGCCTGCATTGGCTTCCTCACATCTCCAGCATTGGTCACCAATTATTAGGCCCAAATTGAACAGCTGCTGAGGGGAATAATAGCAGTAATGGATAATTTTGAATTGTATCAACCTGCCCTGTATTTCTTTACAGGCTATCCCACAGTTTACTCCATCCTCCCCTGGAAATGGGAATACCCAAATCTGATTGCCATTTAATCCTAGTGTGGTCTGTCACATCTATCTCAGTTTCATTTAGAAATTTATAAATCATACTAAAACCCTTAGGGAGGTACGCAATGTTACAAAAATGAGTCCCATATTGACGATGAAAGGATTACATAATTACTGTCTAGAAACTTGTTAGAGAAAAAACTTCTTATTTGCAAGTAAAACCAAAAGTCGCATCTACTAAGATGGAATTTAGTTCATAAACCCTCGAACAACAAAAGGCTGTTATGTTCATCTAATAGATCCCCAATATTACGTATCCGTTTACTTTCTCAACCAACACCTTTAAGGCCCTTGCAGTCAGGTATTAACCAGGGATTACCCCAAATTGGCATAAATTTTAACGGTACAAATTCAGACTTTTTGAGGCAATTTAGTTTCTTGCAGGCTAAAATTGAAACCTGAAGGGGTGGGTGAGTAGCTAAGCTGGGAGGTATACATATAAACATCAAATATGGCAAATTTAGAAGGGCAACAATATATTTCTCTATCTTTACCCATAGATGCGTAATGTCAGATTCCTTTTTTAAAAAACAGTTGGCTGCTTGTTTAAATTTATAAGCCCAAAAGTTCACCTGCCACCATGGGAACGCTAACCCACCTAATTTTGTTGGGGCCCTTAAGTTTGGATAGCCTTGGTGGTATACCTTCCCATAAAAATGATGAAATGCCAGCCCGGAGGCACTGAGAGTTGAGGCGCTGGATGCCACACCTTGCTCCAGACCGGCGATCCAGGTTTGGGAGTGAGCTCGGGCCACCAGGGGGAGATAGGCTGAAGTATCTGACGACAGCTCGCCTTCTCTGGGGGAAGGAGGGTTTGCTATCCCGATGAGTGGTGACCTCTGGTGGAGGCTGAGGGTGCGACAGCAAGTCGGGGTCCTAGGGACTGGATTGGTTGAGGACGTAGGTCAGCAATCAATCAGCCTCTGGGACTATAGGGAGGGGGGAAGGACGTTGCCAATGTCGGCGTTCGTGCCTTAATGTACAGGGCCTGTGACATCCCAGAGGGAAGAAAATTGGAAATATCCCCACTGGAGCCGATAAGATGGAGCCCCGAGCCGGGGTCTCTATGTGCTGGAGCCAAGCCTGCAGCCCCGGACCCTGACACTTGCAAGATTTGGGGGATTGCCCCCACCCTGACCCCACCTGGGGGGTTTCCACAGCAGAATTGAAGGACAGGTAAGGCTCCGGCAGAGATCAAGCTTAATGGATGACTCCCGATGATGCGGGTCCAGTGGGTAGTAGGGGGAGATAAATTGTGGGAGAAAAAAAAAATGAAGAAATGAGTCTCTCAACTCTGTAGACCCAAATTCCTGGAATACTGGCAGCAAAATTATTCATAAAATAGTTTCAGCGCAGTATCATTTTTAGTGAGTTGATCATCCCCCAGAGTGAAAGATATAATTTAGACCACCTATCTAATTCAAATTTGAAATCATGTAAAATTTTTGTCAGATTGTAATTTAGGATTTTCCCTATCGAGTCAAACATGTTGATCCCCAAGTACTTTAGCCCCTATGTAGGCCATGTTAAGTCTGGGATCTCCTTTAATTTTGCTAGTTCAGATGCAGAGTGACCCACATAAGACATTCCATTTTAGCCCACTTATAGAATAGACCTGAAATTGTCCCAAATTCCTGTAACAGAGTTTTAACATTATGCAAGGTGAAAACTGGTTGGGAAAGGGTTAAAAGAATGTAATCTGCAAAAGCCAAGACCTTATTGGAATAATTGCCAATCTGTATGTCATAGATCCTATTTGATTGTATAATTCCCTGGATTAACGGTTCTATGGCTAGCACAAAAAGTAAAGGGGAAAGAGGGCATCCTTGTCTGGAACCTCTATGCAACTTGAAGGAATCTGATCACAGGCCGTTAATTATTATACATGCCCTGGGGGAAGCGTAAAGGGTTTGAACCCATGATATAATACCGGGGCCAAAATTATTAACTTTCAGAACCTTATATAAATAGCCCCGTTCCAGGGAGTCAGAAGCTTTCCCTATATCTAATGAGATAGCTACCGAATGGAGCATTATCATTTGTAACTGACTGAGCAGCCCAGAGGACTAAGAATAGCCTACAAAAGTTATCTGCTGCTTGTCTTCCTTTCAAAAAGCCAACTTGCTCTTTACCTATCAATTTGCCAAGTATTTTAAAGATTCTGATAGCTAACACTTTTGCAATAATTTTATAATCAAAGTTTAGTAGCGAAATAGGTCTATAATTACCACAGTCTAAAGGGTCTTTATCCTTTTTACTAAGCAGGCATATATATATAAATATGCCTCATTCATGGAGTCAGGTAATGCCCCTATGTCAAATAAATTCTGGAAGGCTTCTAGCAGAAAAGGGGGTGAGATAGTGCTATTTAGGTGCTTGTGAAATTCGCCAGAATTTTGTTAATTTCGTATTTAAGACCTAAAACCTTATATAAAAGATCTTTTTTATTTTGAGGGTCATTTTTTAGTTCCATTAAGGTAGAGCTAAGAGAATCTTCCAAAGCTTTAAATGTTTTTGACTTTCTTTCTTCTTTTTAGATGCAAAATTAGTAATTCTCCCTCGTATAAAGGCCTTATATGAAACCCAAACTACTCTTGCAGAAACCTCATTATTATTTATTTTAAAGTAAAAAACCATTGCTTCTTGGAACCAGTTCCTAAAGTTTGCATCTTATAAAAGGGAAGAATTAAACTTCCAACTTGCAGACTTGCCAGAGTTGTTCTCAAAAGCACTGCACCCTTTAGAAGACAGTGGTCCGAAATGAGGGAATTTTCATAACTAATGAGGCTTGTGTTGTTACACCACCCTAATGACATAAAAAGGTAATCAAGCCTACTAAACGTCGGGCTGAACTGCTGGCGCTGAGGGTTGAGGCACTGGATGCCACACCTCGCGCTGCGCTGGCGACGCGGGTTTGGGAATGGACTCTGGCACCGGGGATCAGCAGGGGAAGGGTTGTGGACTGAGTGCCCGTGTGGAGCTCTCCTCCCCAGCTAACAGGGGATGGGGTAGCCCGGAGAGCCAGAGACCCCCGGTGGAGACCGGGGGTACTGCAGCAAGCCAGGCTAGCTCATACTGGCGTGGACGACACTGGCAAGGATGCCATGCGCCAGAGTGTAGGGGTGTGCCCACGCACAGGAGGGGTAAACACAGCAAAAAAATACCCCTGAGGGCTGGATAGGCAACGGCACCACAGTGCCTTGACTGCCACACACCCAGCACTGGGCCTCTGCCTCCAGCCCTTGATCTCCCCACGGGTTTGGGTCGGGAGCCCATGGGGAGCGCTAACACCTTGGAAGGGGCAGATTGTCACAGTGGGTGGTAGAAGTGGCAGGTGAGTGGACTGCCTGAGAGTTCTGGTTCTCGGGCGAGATAAATAGAGTCAGGAAAAAAAAAAGCCTACTAAACGTCCCGTGCCTAGCCGAGAGGAAAGAACAATCCCTCCCACTGGGATGAAGCAATCTCCATGTAACAACCAGCCCTAGATCGTTCAGCATTTTATTCAGACTTCTCTGTGCAGCTGTTAGAGACCCCAAACTACGGGATTGAGATCTGTTGAGAACAAGGTCCATGGCTATATTGAAATTGCCCCCCTAACAGTATTTCATAGTTTCCCAAATTAGCCAAAGCATACAACAAGATTTGGAAAAAATCTTTTTTTTTTTTTTTTTAGAGTTGGGGGCATAATGCCACATCTTTCCCATACAGATTCCCCAATAGAATTTGGTACCTGCCTTCAGGATCAGTTAAATGAGAGTGTTTTATGAAACTGACTCCTTTTCTAACCAAAATTGCTACACCTCTCTTCTTTGAGGAGAAGCAACAATGTTCCACAGTGGCAACCCAACTACGACCTAATTTATTTGCTTCATCTGGGGTTAAATGTGTTTCCTAAAGCATGGCTATATCCACTTTGTTTGTCTGAGAGCCTCAAAACCCTGTATCTGTTGACAGGGGAGCCTAAGCCTTGCACGTTCCATGTGCTAATGTTCACAGTGCTCATTATTTAAAAGAAAGGATGTAACTCTATTGTAAGTTATTTAGGAAAAAACAAGAAAACTACAACACCCTCAAAATAATTATAACAGTTATACACCCACTGAAGAGTTATTAGTTATTATATAAGAACCAGATAAAGCTTACAGACCTAGGATCGAGTAAATGTATTTAAACAGAGTACTATAGCCCCCATCATTAAGGTTCCAAAAAGAGGACTAAAAATGTGTACCAGTTACAAAAGTAATGCCTCTGTTCAATTTAGCCTGTAACACTTCTTATAAATACCCTTCCAGACACCCCCAACACAACAAGACGATCATGTGAATACTCACTGAGGAGAGCCCTCAAAGTGACCTACACACAGCCTATAGACAGCTTGCTGAGATGAGAAAATCCCAAAATTATCAATAAGCAACAGTAGAAAATAAAAGTTGTAGAAGTACAGGTGAAAATCATTCTAATTTGGTATGAAACTGCACTATACCCTTGAACAGATACTTGGTCTTGCCAAACCCTTATACATTAACACATAAAGATAGCATACTGGTTTAAAAGGGCAGCAAAATAGATTAGAGTAGTAGTAAATAATACCATCCATATCTGCCCTTAATATTTTAGGACCGATGAAATAAAGCTAAACCAAAGATAGCTTGTAGTCCTGCACCAAGCACTACTTACCCAGCCTTAAAAAATATTCGGTAGTCACAATCCATTTCCCAAGACAGCAGGGCCGCAACATGCACTACATTCTTCAGGAAGCTACCTGCAAGAATGATATATTATTCAAGACACATAACACCAGACATTTAGCTTATATTTAGGCAAGCTGGACCCAAGGTATAGAGGGCCGACAGCTGCTTATAAACAGGGTCAGACTGGCCCACTGGGCCACATGGAAGATTTCCCTGGGGGCCCCCATGGCTGGACAACACTTTTTTGTCAGGGTAACCCCTAAGTTTCAAGTTTTCCCTGGCCCGTGGGTGAGTGGTAGGAAATTAAAAAAAAAAGCTAGAAAAAAAGAATTTGTACATTTTGTCTTTGTCTTTTTTTATACTCCCGGCCATGCCCATGCCACAGTAGTGTGCCCTAACTTAGTCCCTCGCTCACTCGAGAGTTGTCATCATGCACTTTGCATGTGTGCCACAACACTTGCTTCTAGCTTCCCCTGAATGGTACCCGAACCATGCGCCCAGCAGCAGTCCTTCTGGCTGAGTACGTTTTGGCACCTGTTGCCACCATTTCCATTTGCTGCTGCCACTGGAGCTTGGGAGGAGTGCGCAGTGGGCTATGGGCTGGCTTCTCTTAATCTTTAGGCTAGCTGCTAGCAGACAGTATCGTGACTCGAGTAGTTGATGCTGGATTTGGTCAGAAGGAATCGGGAGATGAACGGGCCGGGCCCGGGGAGTCGAGTCAGGAGAAGGACTGTGAAGTGAGACGGTCGGTTGGTTGAGGCAAGGAAGTTTTGGATGCCAGCAGTGACGCCCCATGACAGCGAGAGGCTCCACTGAAGGAGGCGAGCCTGGCCAGCCATCAGTGGTGCCACTCACTGCATTGCTGAAGTTCCAAACAATGGCTCATCGGCTCTGCTCTGGGCTCTTTTGTGAATTACACCCTGGCTGGTGGCCTAGTGGCCTATCTTATTTGCAGACAGTTGGAGGACTGACAGGGACTGTCTTGTGGGAGTGAGACACTACAACCAGCCCGGGGGGGGGGCCGGGGACTCAGAGTGGGTCAGGGTCAGTCGGAGACTCTATCTGCGATGGATGGAGCCACTACTACAGCAGGCTGCACACCCCAAAGGAGTCTGAGGAGTAAAGTAAGTAGACTGCTTTTTAAAGCTAACCCCACAAAGAAAAACTTTTAGGGCAATAGACAAATTCTGGCCAAAACAATCTCTATTCTCACCAGTGGTGGCGGAAAAGGATTGCGAGCCAAATAAGCCAGCATGGATGCTGGAGTGCAGAGCAGGTTAGGGAGAGTGATTAATGCTGCTGGCATGGGAACTGAACGCACGTAAAAAAATTCCTGCAATTAAAAAGCATGCTGTCTACTGTCAAACATTTAGGGTCTCATCCCTGGCATAATGAGGCAGTATAGCGCAGTGGTCTAAGGCTCTGAGCTGCAAATCTGGTGACATCCAGCAGACCAGACCTGGGTTTGAATCCCACAGCTTCCACTTGCATACTGTGTGACCCTGAGCAAATCACTTAACCTCCTTGTGCTCCCAGGTCGCTCCTGTAAAAAAGCTTTCAGCTTAGTGTGCTATACCTGGTTAAACAACTAAATAAAGAAAAAAAAAAAAAAATGTACAACTTGGGTAGTTAAATTACCCTCAGAGCATTTGCAAATGGCCCTAATGCTGGTATGCCAAGCTATTTCTAGGTTGTACTCAGACAGCAATCTCTGACTTAACCCTAACATAAATGTGTGGGAAGGAGTAGGCCACTACTGGGTGAATGTGTCTCAATTGCACTTATAATTGGTCATGGAAAACCATCTGGGAAGGGAAAATGTGCATACATATTTGAAAATGGGCAACTTGTGGCTTACACAGTACAGGTCCAGGATTTTAAATAACTTCTACTTTACAGCCCATAGGTTCTACAAAATGAGGCATTTTGACACCCCTACATATATAAGATGTGGAGAGCATGAAGGATTCCTCCTGCATATATTATGGCACTACTCAAAGGTGTGGTCAGTAATTCAAGCAAACTTGGCCCCCTTGCTGGGACTACGAGATGTGTTAACCCTTGAAATCCCTTGAAATTTGTTTGCTAGGGAACTATGGAGACTTCCTAGTTCTTGGTATGCAAGAATACTATGTGGCTGTGGCTGCAACTGTAGGCAAGCAGAATTTGCAGCACACTGGCTGGACTGAGAGGTCCCCTTGTACAGGTAGTGGCACAATGAAATGCTGGATACTCTGAAAATAGAAACAATTATTGCCAGTGTCAAAAATAGGTACAGGATCTATTTTAAAAGATGGGGGAGGTTGCATGTGTTAATTTCAGTGAAATAGTATAGTAGGGAACCACCAGTATTAGAGGGGAGATAAACTTCTACTTATTGTACTTAAATTATATGTAGAATAGTGTTTGGTCTCACCTTTTGGGCTTGGATGTTTTACCTGATAGCTACTTCCTGTGTATTTGAAACTAGAAGTAGCACTGTTGTTATTTATGTATTATGCATGAATTAATTGCCTGTAAATCTGATATCACTGACCTATAATGCAATATTTCATTCTAAGATTATATGTGCTGTGCTGCTGGTTTGTTTATATATTTAATGTTGCCCTATTCCCTCCAATCGGGAGGTACTGATGGTGTGTGTGGGGGAGGGGGCGATACATTACACTAGTATCTTATTTCAAGAGAGGCCACAGGTAGCCAATGTAGGCATAGGCTGGTGCTAGCTAGTAGCCTGCTGTGTATTGTTGTTTGTTTTTTCCTCCTAGCCTATGTCACTGTGTGGAGACTGGAGACAGTTGACTGTGTTTGTTTTGGGGGTGGGGACCTCGTGGGTTTGTTATTGAGTTGTTGCGATTTTAAATAATTGTTTATCTTTATAGCTATAATATTTTTTTTGAAGACCCGGGGCCGCATCGGCGGCGGGAGCAGCAGAGAGGGACCACATCGGTGGTTGCAGGAGTCCCGGAGGGCAGAGGAAAAGATCCATGGCTGCATCAGCAGCGGGAGCAGCAGAGAAGGACCACAATGGCGGTCGCAGGAGTCCCGGGGCGCAAAGGAAAACCGCATCAGTGGTAGGAAAGCTTGGAAGGCCGCTGCTCAGAAACAAACATAGAAACATAGAATTTGATGGCAGATAAGGACCGCTTGGCCCACCCAGCCTGCCCATTTTCCTACCTGATGGATAAGCTGCAGATCCTAGTTAACCAGCAGCCTACTTCTTTCTACCCCCAGCCCCTAGAATTGCCTTATGACTGTCCCATGCATGCTTGAATTCAACCACTATTTTTGACTCCATAACCTCCCTCTGGAAGGCCGCTCCATGCATCCACAACCCTCTCTCTGTGAAAAAATACTTCCTTACATTACCTCTGGAGCTGCCTCTATCTTTCAAATTGTGCCCCTTGTTCTTGCACACCTCTTTTTGAAAGATGCTACCCTCTTGGACTTTGTTGATTCCCTTGAGGTACTTGAAAGTTTCTATCATGTCCCCCCTCTTCCTCCTTTCCTCGAGGCTATACATATTAAGCTCCTTTAGTCTCTCTTCATATGTCTTCCGGTGCAGACCCTGCAACATTTTAGTTGCCCTCCTCTGGACAGCTTCCAAGCTTCCATCTTGTCTATGTCCTTGCGGAGACTGGGTCTCCAGAACTGCACACAGTACTCCAGATTGGGTCTCACCAGCTGTCTGTACAGAGGGATAACAACTTCCTGCTTTCTACTGGTGATGCCTCTCCCTATGCATCCCAGTATCCCCCCAGCCCTCCTTACTGCCCTCTCACATTGCTTGCCCAGCTTTAAGTCATCTGATATGACTATCCCCAGGTTCCATTCCATTTTTGTTGTTGTTAGTATCTCACCCCCCCATTGTGTACTCTTCCCCTGCGTTTCTGTTTCCCAGGTGCATTACCTTGCACTTCTTAGCATTAAATCTAACCTGCCATACATTTGACCATTCCTCTAACCTTGCCAAGTCCCTTCTCATCCTTTCCACCCCACCTTGTGCATCAACTCTGTTGCAGATATTTGTGTCATCTGCAAAGAGACATACTTTTCCTTCCAGTCCCTCTGCAATGTCACTTACAAAGACACTGAAGAGGACTGGTCCTAATACTGAACCCTGCGGCACCCCACTAGTAATCCCCCTTTCTTCAGAGTGGACTCCATTTACTATTACTCTCTGTGTCCTATTCTCCAGACAGTTCTTTACCCAGGCTATCATCTTGGGACCCAGGCTATCATCTTGGGACCCACTCCCAGGCTGGCTAACTTGTATATTAATCTTTTGTGTGGGACTGAGTCAAATGCCTTGCTAAAGTCTAGGTAGGAGCGGGAGGGGCCAATCAGTGCCAAGCGCTCATTTTTTGACTGCAACTGGGCTATAAAGGCCAAAGCCCAGTCACCCAAGAACTGCTATCAGCGGAGGGAGCAGCAGAGAGGGACCACATCGGTGGTCGCAGGAGTCCCAGAGGGTGGAGGAAAAGATCCGTGGCTGCATTGGTGGTGGGAGCAGCAGAGAGGGACCACATCAGTGGTCACAGGAGTCCCAGGGGGCAGAAGAAAACCGCATTGGTGGTAGGAAAGCTTGGAAGGCCGCCACTCAGAAACAAGGAGCCGGGGGGGGCAATCAGCGCCAAGCGTGCGCTTTTCGACTGTGACTGGGTTATAAAGCCCAGTCGCCCAAGAACTGCTGTGATATTTTGTCCCACACCATCCACCCCGGCCCTGACCTGACCACTATTAAATAGTCTGTGGGGGTGGAGCCTAGGAGGGGGGAAGGCTGTGAGTGGAGAGCCTGATCGGCTGAGGCTGTCCTGGATTGCTGCTGCTGACTGGAACTGGGAGGAGCAAGCAGAGGGGGAGAGGCCTGAAAATATCCAAGAAATTGATGACTATACGCAGATGACAGACATGATGTATGGGATCTGACTCTGAGCTGTATTGTTAATGCTACTGAGGAACTTGGGTGGGAGGCAAAATTGTTATGCTGGGTATGCTTGGACACTATTGAGCACATGCTAGACACGCATACAGCTGGGGGATTAGGTAGAAGTGACCTGTGAAAACTGCTGATGACAGAGTGCTGTGTAAGTTGTTTTAAACTGCTGATTATATAGTGCTGTTCTTAGGAAGGGCTACTTTATACATGAGCTGGGATAACTGCTGATTTTTATAGCGCTGAGGGGTTTTTGTCAACTGTTAAAGGAGGCATCTGCTGATTGAACAGTTGACCACCTGAGGTGGGCAAGAACTATTGGGCTGCAAGTGGTTAGGCCTGCCCACACTAAAATGAGGGTGGGTTCGGGGTTGCCCAGAGTGGGCATCTACGGCAGGGTGATTGGGTGTACGGGGTGCGGGGCAGTGACAATCCTAAATTGGGCATGGAATAACGGAGGGTTCCCAGTGTGTTCCCAACTGACAGGACTTAGGGCGGAGGTAAAGGGGATCAGAAGTGAACTGGAAGCCATCAGAGGGAGGGAGTGGGGAGTGGGAAGGGAAACGGACCCATGGAGGGTGGAAAGGTCATTACACCATACCCCAGGGTGCAGATAGAAACAGGCCCTATGGAGACTTCAGTGGGGCTTATTACAAGCAACTCAAGAAGGGTAGGGTGTACTACAAGCAACAAATGGAAAACACCCCATAGGAGAGGGGCCGGCCGGGGGAGATAAAGAGGATGGGGGGCAGAAGATAACATGCCGGAGGCAGGCATCACTCTTAGCAACAGATATACCATGCTCTACCCAGGACAGGAGGTAGATGAGGGGGGTGAGCAGGCAGGCAGAGAGCATTTGGGTCAACTGCCAGGGCGGGGGTGGGAGTAGGAGGGCAATGACATGAAAGGGAGAAGGCAGGAAGTGAAGGTGGGACCAGCAAGCTGGGGGAGTCAGCCAAAGGGAGGAGGTGGTAGAGGGCACTGTAGGAGGGACAGGGGCGGGGAATGGGATGTCTGCCGAGAGTTGGAAGGCGGACATGGAGGAGTGGGTACGGAGAATTATGCAGGAAGGCAGAGGGGAGACAAGACCTGCAGGGGGGGGAAGGAGGCAGGGAGGAAAGCAGTTGAAGGGGGAGGGGGAGCTGTGGACTCCGGCCCAAAAAGGGAGACCAGGGATCGGGGCAGCTGTGCTGGACAGGAGGTGGGGGGGGAGAAGAGTAAACTGGAAGCCGCATGCAGAAGGAAGAGCATGATAGGTCATGCACAGACTAGTGAACCCTGGACTAATGGGGGTGTGAGGGGTAAGATGGGGGCCGATGATAGAAGAAAGAGCCTAGAAGGGGTCAAGAGGGCCAGTAAGGGGGGGTAAAGGTGATTCTGCTGGGGGACTCCATGACCTGGGGCATCCAGTGGGAGAGAGTAGGGGAGGGTACAAGCAGTAAGGTCAGGGTTAAATGTATCCCAGGACTATCCGTTCACAAGGCCAAATTCCAGCTATATTCCTTAGCCTTGGAATGCGGGGGATCCCCTGACTTCCTAGTACACCTGGGCACAAATGATCTGGATGGGAACAGCGATCTGGAAATCCAGGCAAGGTTCCGGGAGCTAGCCAGGGTCTGCCATTCTATTGGGTGTTCAGTTTCTTTCTCAGAAATCCTGCTGGTACCTAGGGCATCGGGGAGGCCAAGCACAAACTAAGAGGCATGAACCAGTGGCTCAGAGAGTGGTGCAGGGAGGAAGGGTTTGGACTGGTGGGGGATTGGGGGGACACATGGGATGATAAGGGGTTATATGCTAGGGATACGCAACATCTTAACCTAGAAGGGAAGGAGATCTTGAAGCTGAAACTTGCCGAATTCATAAACGAGAAATGGGGTTTAAATTTGTAAAGGGGGGAGGGACTATTGCAGGATTGGAGACAGGAGAACTGACCGAGGTCCCTGGTCTCTAGCGGCAAACAAGGGCAGGGGACTCTGATGGACACAATGCAAGAGCTGTGCAGATGAGGTCAAATAGGGAGTGCGCAGGGACAAGTAAGCTGTACAGGAGTAGGGGGGTGGGGTGAAGGACGGTCCTGTTCAATGCCAGGAGTATGAGCAACAAAATGCCTGAGCTTCAGGCGATGCTGGCAGAGGGATCAGTGGATGTGGCAGCGATTACTGAAACATGGGCCACCCAGAAGAATGGTTGGGACCTAAATTTGGAGGGCTATAAAATTTTCAGGAGGAATAGAAAAGGGGGTAGAGGAGGGGGCGTAGCACTGATAGTCAAGGATGGAATATTGGTAAGAGGAGTAGAGGAGGCTGAGGGGGAAGTGGAAGCAATTTGGGTAATCCTACAATCGGGGGGGGGGAGGAAAAAGATTACAAGTAGGGGTGATATACAGACCACCCACAATGGATGAGGAACTGGAGGGGAAATTGGTTGAGCACATCAAGGGGCATTGTGACCGGGGAAAGGGTAGGGTGGTGGTCATGTGGGACCTGAATATGCCGGGGGCAGACTGGGACACCATGACATTGGTGGTGGCCAGAGAGCAGAGGCTGATGGATGTGTTTCAAGATGCCTTTCTGGTCCAACAGGTGGGGGAGCCAACTGGGGGGGAGGATACTGGATGTTGTCCTTGCAGACAGTGACTGGATAAAGGATCTGAAGGTGTGTAGCCCGCTGGCAGGAGGAGACTATGACATGGTCTGGTTTAGGATGTACCTGGGGGGGAAGACAACTGCTCAAACACAGTGGTAATGGACTTCAGGGGAGCAGACTTCGAGGGCATGGGCAGGATACTGAGGGGGAACTTGAGCCAAATCAGACCAGACATGGATGTAGATAGATTATGGGAGGCCATCAAAAAAGGGGTACAGGAGGCTACCAGCTTGTGTGCAAGGATAAGGAGTAAAAATGGCAGGGCCAGCAAACCGTGCTGGTGGACCAGGGGTGTGCAGGAGGCAGTAAGAGAAAAGAAGGCTGCCTACGCACATTTTAAGCATTCCAGGGGGAAGGGAGAGAGCGGAATACGAGCTGTCAGCTAGAAGGGTCACAAGGGTGGTGAGGGGATCAAAGGCAAGGATGGAGCACAACCTGGCTAAGGATATACGTGGGGGGGGAAGGTTTTTTATAGATATATAGGGGAAAAGAGGAAGGGGAGAGCACAGATCTCCAAAATTAGGACTGGGGATGAATGGGCTCAGAAGGCAGGGGAGCAGGCAGAGGTACTAAACAACTACTTTGCCTCGGTTTTTAAGGAGAGAGACATGGGCTCCATTCAACCTGAAAAAGGGGGGGGCAGCTGAGAGAATAGGGCATAGGGGATGAGGGGATCAAAAGTGGCTGGGGCGCCAAGCAGGCCAGGCCCAGAGGAGGACGGGCCCTTTACTGAGGAGAGGGCTGGGGAGGGGGAATCACAGAAGGCAGCATGAGGGAGGCCCTGCGGGCACTGAAGATGGACAAGGCACCAGGACCGAATGGAATGCATCCAAGGGTACTGAAGGAACTGGCATTAGAACTAGCAGCTCATCTAGCTGTGCTGTTCAATGCTTCTCTCTAGACAGGAAGGGTGCCCCAAGATTGGAGGGTGGCTCACGTGGTGCCCATCCACGAAGGGGGGTCTAGGGAGGAGAGGGAAAATTACAGGCCTGTCAGCTTAACGTCAGTGGTAAACAAACTAATGGAGGGCTTCATCAAAGGGATGCTCGGAAGGCAACTGGATAGGCTAGGATACATGGATGACAAACAGTATGGTTTCGTCCCAGGGAGATCATGCCAGACCAACCTCATAGATTTCTATGACTGGGCGACAGGGACCCTGGACAGTCAGAGCCCAGTGGACGTCTTATACCTGGATTTTAGTAAGGCGTTTGACTCGGTACCCCACTTTGGGTTGTTGACAAAGTTGGGGGAGATGGGAGTGGAAAGACGGTTGCTTAGATGGGTGGAAAACTGGCTTACGGATAGAACACAGAGGGTGGTGGTTAGAGGGACTGTCTCTTCCCCTAGGAGGGTCACCAGTGGGGTGCCCCAGGGTTCGGTACTGGGACTGCTCCTGTTCAATGCCTATGTCTCCGATATAGGGGCAGGGGTTAGGAGCAGGATGAGCCTCTTCGCAGATGACTCTAAACTAGGGGCTTTGGCTGACAGAGAGGAAGCAAGGGTGGCAGTCCAGGGGGACCTGGACACCCTAGAGGGTTAGGCAAGGAGGTGGGTGTGAAGGTTTATCCCAGAGAAGTGTAGGGTGTTGCATCTGGGGGTCAGAAACCCAGGGCACGTTTATACCTTGGGAGGGGTCCCGCTGCAAGCCACTACGAGCGAAAGGGGTCTCGGGGTGGTGACAGACACCAAAATGAACAACAGTGAGAACTGCAGAAAAATGATGGCAAAGGCAAACAAGATACTGGGCTGCATAGCCCGGGGAATAATGTCCAGGAGGAGGGAAGTGATCCTACCTCTGTACAATGCCTTGGTTAGGCAGCACCTTGAGTATTGAGTGCAGTTCTGGAGGCCGCACCTTAAAAAGGACATAGTACTGCTGGAGAGGGTCCAGAGGAGGGCAACCAGGATGATCCAGGGAATGGGGAAAGGACCTATGATGACAGACTGAAAGCCCTTGGGCTATATTCACTGGAGGAGAGGAGAGGAGAGATAGGAGGGACATGATTGAGGTTTTCAAGTACGTGAAAGGGATTAACAGGGGCAGAACTAAAGAAATGTTCAGGCTAAAACAAAGCGGCACAACCAGGGGGCATAAATGGAAACTGGAGGGAGCCACCTACAGGGGAGAGCGTAGAAGGCATTATTTCACAGAGAGGGTGGTGGAGCCATGGAATGCTTTGCCCGGAAGTCTGGTTGAGCAAAGCACTGTGGAGGGCTTCAAGAGGGGTGGGACAGATGCATGGGGGTGCTGAAGCCAAGATTAACCCTCACGGGGGCAAGGGGGGGAGGAGCGAGCGCCTGATAGGGGCTGGCTACCGAGCAGACATGAAAGACCGTCAGGCCTATTCTGCTGGCTTTTAGTACGTTAGTTCCTATTGTTCCTTAGTCCTGCTCCCAGGCCAGCACTGACTTTAGTCTTTAATATAAAATAGCATGGAGTGGCATGGAGGGCTGAGGCATTGCTGCCTTACCTCATGCCACACCGGCAACCCATGTTCGTGGTGCAAATGGGTCGCTGGGGGTTGGCCGGGAGGCAGGGGTGTAGTTAGCTTTTTTTTACAAGGGGGGGCAAAGACTGCTAAAAGTCCTGCTTTTCCTTGTAAATCCCAAATCAATAGGCTGGGGGTCTGGGGGTCGCCTAGGCCCCCAGAAGCTATCAGGTTTTTGATGCATTCTGATGTATTTTAAGGGTCATTTTGGCACTGTTTGTCTGCTTTTAAAGCCTTGTTTGACTTGTTACAAAACAACCACTATCCATATCAAAATAATTAGCTTTTTATTTTCTTTAAAAAAAATTGTCAAATTTAAAACAACTTCTTGATCATTATCAAGGAGCAGAAACCGTAAATGTATTTATTCAGAAAATTCAGCCATAAAATGTTCACATTGGGAACCATATTGCACATAGGGTTTGCAAATGCTGTTAAAAAAAATACAGTATAAGGGAAGTGACCGAGCTGGAGATAAGATATGCCACCACCATCTATCATTTCTTTTGGCTATCAGTGTCTCAAGTTAAATTATGGCTACTGGCTAGCCAGAGTAAAAGACAGCCCTATGTAGCAGCAACCAAACAGTCCCTGACCACTGACCATAGCCGCTTGGCAAAAAAACAAATCTTACAATATAAATAATACATACAGAATTCATAATGAAGGTCAGAGGCCACTCCAAGTAAATGCTAGAATTGACCTCTGGCCTTTAATATGACTATATATTTATCATTATTGTGTTATACAGATCATACTAGTATGGTACAGCAACTGCTACAAACCAGAGTCCTTGCCATCCAGACCCATTCAAACAATACAAACAATAGAGAATAATGCCCCCCCCAAAGTGTGAGGTAGTACAAGCTGGTATTCCAAACCTCAAGAATTGGTCCCTCAAAGAAGGTAGCAAGACAAGGTTTGTTCATAATTAATGTCTTTTAGTGTACAGTACAACCAAATGGAACATGATGAAACCTTGCAACACTTTGCCCAGAGATTATCAAATAAACAAACACATGAACTTAAAAAAAATGCAAACATTGGAGGCTGCATAGCTATTTGGGGGAGGGTAACTCTACCCATGGGGTTGAAATTTCCAGTAGTGGTGGTACTGTAGCTTGGTTAATGATTTACAGTGTTGCTCACACATTTTCAGAGAGCCGAGGACTGTATTACTGTGTCCTTCCTTGTGAAAAATGTGTGAATTTGTGAAACTTCTTTTATCACACATTTTATCATAAGGTATGGTCACAGTAATAAAGTGCTCTCTGGGTGTTCTGCTGACCTGTCTGTCTCTTGGCTCAGCCTCAAGACACACTGTGTCCCTGACAGGCGCCTCTCACACTGTACCCCCTTCTCTCTCCACAAATGCACAGGGTCAGGGGCTCATCCCCACCCCCCGAAGGTCGCGAGGGCCATTGTCTCGGCGGACTGGAGGCTCTCCCCCAACCCCCATGGACCGAATCTCTCGCCGCACAGCAGTTGCTCAGCAGTTCTGGGATCCTGCACAGGGTCAGGGGCTCACCCCCACCCCCGGAGGTCGCGAGGTCCATTGTCTCGGTGGACCGGAGGCTCTCCTCCACCCCCCACGGACTGAATCTCTCACCGCACAGCAGTTGCGCAGCAGTTCTGGGATCCTGCACAGGGTCAGGGCTCCTCACCCCTCACCTCCGGAGGTAGCGAGGGCCATTGTCTCGTGGACTGAGGCTCTTCCCCCACCCCCAACGGACTGGAATCTCTTGCCACACAGCAGTTGCTCAGCAGTTCTGGGATCCTGCACAGGGTCAGGGGCTCACCCCCACCCCCCGGAGGTCGCGAGGGCTGTGTCTCGGTGGACCGGAGGCTCTCCCCACCCCCACGGACCAAATCTCACGCACAGCAGTTGCTCAGCAGTTCTGGGATCCTGCACAGGGTCAGGGGCTCACCCCCAACCCCCGGAGGTCACGTGGGCCGTTGTCTCGGTGGACCGGAGGCTCTCCCCCAACCCCCATGGACCGACTCTCTCGCCGCACAGGTAGACGCCACGGCCAGCACTCCCTGCATCTAGGGGCACAGTGATTTAAATTTTGGCGCCTTTTCATGCATTAGAAAGTAGCAAACCCCAAAGACAGTAAAACTGAAATTTAATGTGAATCCTGTCCTGAACAGTGAAGCAAGGGGTTTGTCTTTATTTGTGTTGCTCTCGAGTAATCAATTTAATCCTGCACTGTTGCCATAATTAATTTTAAAGCTATTATTTTGACTGAAAGCATACTCCTGCTTCTTGTTTGCATGCTAGCAGCCTATTGAGTTCACCTTGGAATTCAGATCAGCCCCCTGAACATTGTACTTATTGGGTCCTACCTCTCCTTTCCTCAGCAGTTGCTCAGCAGTTCTGGGATCCTGCACAGGGTCAGGGGCTCACCCCCAACCCCTGGAAGTCGCGAGGGCCGTTGTCTTGGCAGACCGGAGGCTCTCCCCCACCCCCCAAGGACTGAATCTCTCGCCGCACAGGTAGACGCCATGGCCAGGGCTCCTTGCATCTAGGGCTCAGTGTAGTCCGCAGTTGCTTGAGCTGCTCGCCCCCCCCCCCAATACCCTCCCACCCTTTTCCGGCTTTAGATTTATAGGCGCAAACCTCGCGATAGGGCGTGCCATCTTGTGTTTTTTTTTCTAACAGCGTTGTTTTACATTTGCTCATTATAATGTCTGGCCACTAGAGGGCCACTAATTCCAGCAGATACTCAATTACACACCTGGGACTTCAACCCACCTAGCCTTCCTTTTTCACTACTGCAACTCCTGTCCTCCAGCGGATGACTGTTACAGCAGGGGCTAACTAACTTTATATTTCCTACTAGCCTCTGAGCATTTCCATTCACCACCCCATCTCACCTTTTGAATTCTTCCCTTCCTACACTATGGCTTACACTGCTATCTTGACTTTACTAATGTGTGCCTTCTCCCTTATGTTACTTTCTGCGCTCTCCTGCCCTGTCACACTCAGCTCACCTCCCAACGTTTACTCTTTGGACAACTTTAACTTTCCCAACCTACTGGCTTCCTATTCACCATCCCCTATTCCCCCTACTGCACTTATTAGCAAGTGCCGGTTCCTGTTAACCAGGTTCCGCCTGGTCAGGTCAAAATTTTCCCGCCGAGCTTCTATAAGGACTTGCCTCAGGATATCACTTTGGACTTGTATCCTCTACCTCACGCTAGCTGGGGATATTGAGGCTAATCCCGGTCCTCCTAGGGCACCCAACCCAGGACAACCTCCCCTGTTGCTATACCTCCCTAAATCCAATGGTCTCACCCTGGCACATATCAATACTAGAAGCCTTCTAGCCAACCTTACCGATCTACAGGTCTGGATGAATATGAACTGCCCAGACATCTTAGCTATCATGGAGACTTGGCTAAAACCCACAGTTACAGACTCACAGTACTCCTTTCCCGGGTACAATGTGCTCCGAGCTGACCGCTTGGGGACTAAAAGAGGCGGTGGGCTAGCGCTCTACTTCAAATCACACCTTAACATCATACTCATACAGGACCCCCCTCTGCCTAATTGTGAAGTACTCCACACCCTTCTTTTACTTGGCGGTGTAAAGAAACTCCATATCTTCTGTATATATGTCCCTCCCAAAAACTCCAATCAGGGTCTCTCAGAACTCATGGATAACCTATTATCAGGTACAAGCAAGAACAACATTATCTACCTTGGGAATTTCAACCAAGACTGGTCAGAGAATAACTCAGCCCACCTATCATCTATCACTAGTAAGGCCAACCTCTCCCAGCTCATCCAGGAACCTACGAGAGTCTCTCAGGGGGGTGCCTGCACCACCCTGCTCGATTGGATCCTCACAAATAGGATGGATTACGTTAACATGGCAGGTGTGCTCCAAGACACCATAAGCGATCACTATCCCGTTTACTGTATATGGGACACCTCCACCCCTTCGTTTCCCTCTAAAGTCGTTTCCTTCCCTGACGTATCTCACCTTAGGGTTGATGCTTTCATATCCGATCTAGGCCTCGTTGACTGGTCTCCTATATACTTAACTGAGGACGTAAACCAGGCCATTGACTACTTTAACTCCGTTCTTCTCTCTCTGCAAAACCTACACATCCCCATCTCTACACGCAGGGTGGCAGGGAAGGTGACCAAGTGGCTCATGCACCCTCTGCTTCAAATGCTGAAATGTAGGAACAAACTTTGGGCTGCGTGGAAGGTCTCTAGTCTGCGAACTGACTTTGAAGCCTACAGGGCTTCTCGGAACAACTGCAAAAAACACATACGCCTGGCCAAAAGCACCTACTTTAGGAACCTCCCAAAGTCCTCGGCTGACAACCCTAAAATGTACTGGGCCCAAATCAAGGAAATTCTTGGCAATAACAAGCCTCAGACTCCTACCGACATGAATATACAGGGCACTCACTGTAACAACCCACTTACTATTGCCAATGCTTTCAATTCCCTCTTTTCCTCACTTCCAGCTGATGCTCCTGAGGAGACCCGAGGTGATTGGCCTGCTCCCCCAACTTTGAGCCCTACTCATCCCACCTTTGTGCTGTCACTGACCACGTACCATGAAGTACATAAACTTCTTAATTCCATACCAGCCCGTGGGGGCCCAGGCCCTGATGGCATACATCCTGGCATTCTCAGGCAGTTTGCTCCCTGGCTTGCCAAGCCAGTCACCAGACTTTTCAATCTTTCTATCGGCACCTCCTCCATCCCATCAGCCTGGAAAACATCTAGAACCATCCCTATTACTAAGAAGGGCGATGTCAAACAAATGACCAACTACTGTCCCATCTCTCTCCTGCCCACTCTTAGTAAGCTTCTCGAGAAACTAGTTCATCGTCAACTCTCAGAACACCTCGGCAAATTCAATCTCCTTACCCCCTGCCAACATGGCTTTAGGCCTGGACACAGCACCATCATGGCTCTAACCCAACTTACCAGTGATATAAAAAGCAATATGGATATCGGCCTACTCACCAGCGCCGTCTTCATTGACCTGTCCAAAGCTTTCGACATGGTTCATCACCAACTCATGCCGTCCAAGCTTCAATCTGCTGGTACCTCCGATCCCACTCTATTTTGGTTCCATAGCTACCTGGACAATCGTGCCCAGGCTGTAGCTTTCCACAAGGCTATATCCTCCCCCAGATGGATCACCCGAGGTGTTCCTCAGGGGTCCATTCTTGGTCCTTTACTTTTCTCCCTTTTCCTGAATGACATTCCCTACTCCTCCCGACACAGCTGCATTCTCATGTATGCTGATGACCTGGTTCTTTACTCGGCATCTTAATCGATCGAGAACATCAACCTCTCACTCTCAAACGACTTTCAGGTCCTTCAGCAATGGCTTCTGAACAACCATCAACATCTTAACCTGGACAAAACGCGAGCCATGCTGTTCGGCTCTACTAAAAATCTACCCCCCATGGCCCCAAAGCTTCTGGTTCGGTGTCAGGACAGCTCTCCGGTCACCAACATGTCCTCCTTCAAATACCTGGGGGTCACTCTTGATCCCTCCCTCGACTTTTCTACACATATCAACACAGTCTGTCGCGCTGTTAATGCGAAAATTGGTGGTGCCTACTGGGTGCGACATTCCCTCACCCCTTCTGCTAGACTATCAGTAGCAAGGGGGTGCTTCTCCCGCAGCTCCAATATGGGCTTCCTCTTCTATACGCTGCTAACTCCAGTGTGCTCAGCAGATGGGACGCTTCTTATAATAATATCTGCAGATTTGCCTTATCCGCCCCATGCCTCACTCATCAGTGCCTCCTTTACTCCGGGTTAAACTGGCTGTCACCCATGGAGCTCTGGGTCTTCTCTCTGTGCTGCTTTATATACTCCCTATCTAGACCCCCAAGACCGGACTCCCTGGCTCTTCTGCTGACCCCCGCATCCCAAACTCGCTCCCGCAGATCCTTCTCTTCACCCCTGCTCATGTAGACCTTGCTACCACACAAAAATGGGCAAACAGGCTTTCTCAGATTTTGCTCCTAGGTTCTGAAACTCTCCCCTCAGGTCAAAACGCCACCTCCCACCGGGTTTTAAAACTCGCTGTTTTCACCTACACACCCTTGGTCACTGCCGATGCTCATAACATAACCGCACTTGACCACCGGCCTGTTGCTCGGACACCCTCCCAGTTGTTGCAACATTAAAGCTTTGTTATGTTGTATCCTGGAGTACTAAATTGTTGTCTTTCCACTATGTATTCCTGTTATATTTTTGCTTGCAATCTATTGTTTTCTTTAATGTTATTATGTCATGATGTATCACTGTAATTTGTGGCACCTTTGTCTTGTACTCTCCTTGGTCATGCCTGAAAATAGGCAGGATTGTTGCCTAGTGCACTTACCCGGTTACCAAAAGCTAATAAATAAATACTGCTTTAGCTCACTCCCCTGCTCTCTCCCTCCCTCCCATCCTGTTCTCTCCATTCTGCTGCTTTCCACAGCTTTTGGATCTGTGTGTCATGACCCACCTCCTTGGCATGTCAAGCAGCTTGCCAGCTTTCTCCATTCAACACCCTTCATTCTGAAATTGTATTCCCCCTTTCCTCACTCCCTTCCTGTACTTCTTCCCATTTTTAAAGTACCTCTTTTCTGTGATCACTGATGTCCTGACCTCCAGCATACTGGCTGCCCCTCCAATCAGCCTTTCTCATGGTCTCCCTCTTTTCCTTCTCCTCTTTATTCTTCCTCCTATTCTCCATATTGTGTTTTCTGGTCCTGACCTACTTACTTCTTTGCTACTGGTTGTCCACTGCTCCCGACATGCCACTGCCACTGTGCCAAGTCTTAATATAATTAGGAGGGCAGGCAGCCCCTTCTCTCCCATGACACACAGAGCCAGCCACCACCACCTAACTCAATACTGTCTAGTTAGCAGTGAGCATGGAGGATCCTGTTGATATTATGTAAAAAAAAAAAAAAAATCAAAGGAAATGGACTCTTTAGTTTACTTTTGCAATGTAGACAGTTACACAGTTAAGAACGCCTGCTCATATATCCTCAGCTTTTCCTTACCAGATCAATACCAGGCTGGGTTGATGCAGCTGGGTTTGAGTCGCGGTGCACCTCGCCACTCTCTTGTTCCTCTCCTCCTGAATCCTACCTCTTCCCTGGGCCTGGCAGAAGGTGTTCATTGTTCTGGGCAGGCCTCAGGACTGGTGGCTTAGTGGGCCTCTCGGGGAGCACTGGAGCAGTTGGGAAAATTATCTGTGACCACAGCGACCGAGGATGACAGGAGCATGGAGGACTAGGAGAAATCCTCCTCCTAGTCTCTGTCTCGACTTGAACTGAGGTGGCCAACTTGCAAGTTCAGCTTGACAACACAACAGTCGCAGTGCGGGGATGGTGATGGGTCCCAAGCCAAACAAAGCAGGGCCATTCCCCAAGCCAGGAGAACCACAGCCATTCCCCATCTATGAGTCAGGTGAAGCAAGGACACCCCCCACCAGAAGAAGGACCATACCCCCACCCCACAGCCAGACAAAGCAGGACTATTCCCCAAGCCAGGAGAACCACAGCCATTCCCCATTCACGAGTCAGGTGAAGCAGGGACATCCCCCCCGACGAGAAGAAGGACCATACCCCCACCCCAACAAAGCAGGGCCATTCCCCAAGCCAGGAGAACCACAGCCATTTCCCATTCACGAGTCAGATGAAGCAGGGACATCCCCCGATGAGAAGAAGGACCATATCCCACCCCACAGCCAGACAAAGCAGGGCTATTCCCAAGCCAGGAGAACCACAGCCATTCCCCATCCACAAGTCAGGTGAAGCAGGGACATCCCCGACAAGAAGAAGGACCATACCCCACCCCCAGCCAAACAAAGCAGGGCCATTCCCCAAGCCAGGAGAACTACAGTCATTCCCCATCCACGAGTCAGGTGAAGCAGGAAATCCCCCGACCAGAAGAAGGACCATACCCCACCCCCAGCCAAACAAAGCAGGGCCATTCCCAGCCAGGAGAACCACAGCCATTCCCCATTCACGGAGTCAGGTGAAGCAGGGGCATCCCCCCACACCAGAAGAAGAAGGACTATACCCCTCAAGCCAAATAAAGCAAGGCCATTCCCCAAGCCAGGAGAACCACAGCCATTCCCCATACATAGGCCAGGTGAAGCAGGGACATCCATCCTGTCCATTTCCAGCAGGTATCCACCACCACCACCTCCCAAACTGGTCCCCCATGGATTGCTCACCCACAATGGCAGGATGCTGTGTGTGCTCTTCTCTCCCTTGAGTCCCCTTCCCACAGTATATGGAGTTATATTCAATAAACCCAGGCACTTACATCAAGGCACAAGCAGACTCAGTCAGGACCCTGTCTCTCTCTGTTGGTTGTTCATTATTCAACTTCATTCTACAGACAGGCAGCTTCTCTCTGTCCTCCTTGTGTAAAGCTACCAACAGTCCCTATTTTCCCAGGACAGTCCCTATTTTAGGCAGCATGTCCCAGTGTCCCCACAAGTTTTGTAGAAGTCACTTTTGTCTCAGTTTTTGCTTACTTGTCCCAGTTTTGTCCCTTTTTATTTGCTGACTGCTAATCCATGAGTGACAGTTATTTCAGCACCACTGTGGCACTGCTCGTGCAGGACAGCAATTTGCAGCTTCAACCCATGGGCCTGTATTGCACTGCAAGCATGTCTGTGGGAGCACAGTAAAGCTTGTTCCTTCCTGTTAAATTAGACTGGGTAGTAGTGCAAACAAGGACTTCTGCCTGCCAGCAGCTGAGAGGGACTCCAGACAGAGAAGAGACCAGCAGCAGGGAACTAAGCTACCTGAACCTGATCAGCTGCAGGGAAGTGTGTGAAAACAATCTGGTGTGGTGGTGGGAGTCTTTGAAGTGAAGTTTGCTCAGCAAATGAGGTGAGTGTAAGTGGGTTGGATGGAACTGTCAGGAGGAGCAACACATGCAGCTTGAATGCCTGATCACAATTTAACGCAGGTTTGCTTCTAATGACCTTTCTGTACATCATGATTTGGAACTTGCTGCAGCAGAATGATGTATTGTTCTAATCTGAATGTTTGCTACTGGTGTTACTGTGGGACGGCATGGCCAGAGCAAGCAGCAAAATGTAATTGATTGTGTGCAGCGGTGCCCATGGGAGTGACACGGTGGGGTGGGGGTGGGGGCATGTTCAGAATGGACCATCCCAGTTTTAGGCCTCTGAAAGTTGGTAGCTTTATCCTTGTGTTGTTGTTGGCTCCATCTCTGACTGACTCCAGGAGCTGTTGGACTGGGCTCTGTGCTGCACAGTCAGCAGTAGTGGGCTGGCTAGTAGGCTACTGGGCTGGGCTACTGCTGCGCTCAACTCTTGTCTCGGCACCCGCGCTGATGAGGGAAGAGGAGTGCTGGGGGGGGGGGTTGGACTGGTTTTGTCAGTAAAGTTCAGCACTCACTGAGAAGGAAAAAGAAAGATTATGCTGCTGCTGCTGGTACTAAAGTTGCAACTTAAGTGGGCTAATAGAGGCAGCAAATAGAGTACCCGTTGAGTGGCAGAACATCCGATTGGATCAATTTGTGCTGGTATCATGCAGACGCAGCAGCATGAGCGTGTCACACAGCAGATGTATGACCCGACTCCAAAAGTAACTGAAAATGGGTCCATTACATGTCAGGTCGGAGTCAGACTTCTGCATTGCAGATACACAGCAAGCAGCAGGACAGGCTCGGCTCACCCTGAGGGCTGACTTCACTGCGAATGCTAAGGGCAGTCCAGGGAGGGGGCACCAACTAAGACCAGCAAAAGTTAAATTTTTTTATGGACGGGAGAGAGAGATGGAGGAGCCAGCCCTGCCCCCGAGCAGCCAGGTCCAGACAACAGTCCAGTCAAGAGGGGGGAGAAAAGGCCAAAAAGCGGCTCATTAAAAGTCCCGCTGTTCGGTCTCTCACTTTCTCGGAGGCAGTCTGCTCCCTATTTACCTACAATCACATACTGCCGGGAGGGAAGAGGTTAAAGCATCCGGAGGAAAGCTCTCTTCTCCCGGGGAGGGTGGATGGGTTGGTTGGCAGTCCCACCAAATGACTAACCCCAGATGAAGGCCTGTGGGCAGAACGGGACAGGAATGCCAATAGAAGAGAGGGTGCTGCGGGAGTCCGTGACTCTGCAATGCGCGTGCACCTCTACTGCATATGAAGGATTTTTGCATCTGCCATTGTGAGAGGGCCCCTTGTCTACACCTTCCCTCGGGCCCCTTACATGCCCAGTCTGACCCTGCCTATAAGCAATGATGGATACTGCCTTAAATCTTTCTGAGAAACATCTGGATCTTAGTGACAGCAGGCTATATGCTGGTGCAGGTATAGAAACTCCAGGACTGACATAATGAAACTGGCATCAAATATAGAAAAAACCTAGTCATCATTTGCTGCCCCTTGAGACCATAACACCATCCATATGAATAATGGAAAACATTCCTTTGCCGCCCCCCACCGCTACACACACACAGTCGAGCTGGTCCCAAGTGTGGAATCATATCAAAAGAAGGCTTCATACCATTAGTACTCAGTAACTATGTGAATCACTGAATTAGAAAGGAAACAGCAAACAGCAAAGAAAAAACTTTGCAGCCTACCACCTGGCAGCATCACTGTGCAATGTGGACAGGAAGTGACCTCTGACCTCTACTTCCTGTGATAAAGCTACCAACAGTCCCTATTTTAGGCAGCATGTCCCAGTGTCCCCAGAAGTTTTGCAAAATGTCACTTTTGTCCCAGTTTTTGCTTACTTGTCCCAGTTTTGTCCGTTTTTATTTTTTTGCTGACTGCTAATCCATGAGTGACAGTTATTTCAGCACCACTGTGGTGCTGCTCGGGCTGGACAGCAGTTTGCAGCTTCAACCCCTGTGCCTGTGTTGCACTGCAAGCATGTCAGTGGGAGCACAGTAAAGCTTGTTCCTTCCTGTTAGATTAGACTGGGTAGTAGTGCAAAAAAGTACATGTGGACGTCTGCCTGCCAGCAGCTGAGAGGGACTCCAGACAGAGAAGAGACTGGCAGCAGGGAACTAACCTACCTGAACCTGATCAGTTGTAGGGAAGTGTGTGAAAACAATCTGGTGTGGTGGTGGTGCGAGTCTTTGAAGTGAAGTTTGCTCAGCAAATGAGGTGAGTGTAAGTGGGTTGGATGGAACTGTCAGGAGGAGCAACACATGCAGCTCGAATGTCTGATCACAATTTAACACAGGTTTGCTTCTAATGAACTGTCTGTACAGCATGATTTGGAACTTGCTGCAGCAGATTGATTTATTGTTCTAATCTGAATGGTTGCTACTGGTGTTACTGTGGGGCGGCATGGCCAGAGCAAGCAGCAAAATGTAATTGATTGTGCGCGGCATTGTCTGCGACGGTGCCCATAGGAGTGACACGGTGGTGGTGGTGGGGGGGGCTGGAGCGGTCATAGTCAGGATGGACCGTCCCAGTTTTTGGCCTCAGAAAGTTGGTAGCTTTATTTATTTTTTATTTATTAGAACATCAGTTTAACAACCTTTGAGCCAGAGGCTCATTTACAAAGGTACCTCGTCACAGAGAGGACAAAACATTGCAAGCAACAAACATCAGGGCAGACAAAAAATCAGAGTACATTTAGGAATCAGGCAAAAATACAGGCATATGTCAAACACAGTATACAACAGGCTTACATGTGCGCTTTACAGAGTAGACAATATACAGTAGTTACATGGAGATTGATTCAGTGGGCAGGTAAAGGTAAGGCTGGGTGGGAGACATCAGAAGAGGAGTGTGGGGACGATAGTAGCAAGTAAAGGTAGAGCTGGACAGAAGGTCAGAGAGCAGCTCAGTGAGCCTTGTCTGGGAGGATAGGAGGAGGCTTAGAGGCAGGTACAGCTGCGTGTTGAGAGCAGGTGATTTCTAAGGCTAGTTTTAAAATAAGATAACGAGGCAGCATCAGTGATTCCGGCGGGGAAGGCGTTACACCAACAGGGGGCTCTGTAGGGGTAAGCCCTTTGACCTTGCGAGGTTCTCGGTATAACCAGTGCAGTTTTGCGGGATATACGGGTATGCACTGTAGGGTTTGCTCGGTGGATAGTGGTTGACAGACCCGTGGGGATAGCCCAAGGAGTGATTTTTTGTTAGGAGGCAGGTTTGTATTTGAGGCCTCATCTAGGCTGAGTAGATTAGCCATGGTGTAAAGAAGGCAAGTGTGGGTTAGACTAGGAGCCCCAGTTATAGCCTGCAGGCCTTGTTTAAGGTGAGGCAGATCTTGTGCAGGGCAGTCTGGTCTGCTGCACCATACACAGGTAAGCCATAGTCTACCAGAGATAGAACAGAGGATGTGACTGCAAGCTGGAGGGCATCCGTGGGGAGGCAGGTTTTTATGACGATAGAGGATACCCAGCCGAGTGTTAGAGGCTGAGGCAAGGGCAGAGATGTGGGCATGAAAAGAGAGGGCAGGGTCAAAGGTTATACCTAGGTATTTATAAGAGTGAACTAGCTCAATAGGGAGTTTAGAGGTGGAGTGGACTGCGAGAGGATAGTTACTGAATTTATTTTGGGGGTAGGCAAAGAGCATGGTTTTGGTTTTCTTTAGATTAATTACGAGTCTGTGCTCAGTAAACCAGGCTTCTGCATCATTGTAGAATTCCTGCAGAGAATCCTGAAGTGAGATGGGATTACGGTCGGAGGCAAAGAGTACAGCATCATCTGTATAAAGAAGGATTTTACCAGTACATTCACTGGGCAGGGAGTTGAGAAAAAGGGAAAAGAGCAAGGGCCCAAGAATGGAGCCCTGAGGGACTCCGGAGCGGATAGGGCAGGTGCTGGAAAGTTTCCCATTGATTTTTACACGTCGTGAGCGGGCCGAACAAGTAGCTGGAGCACCAGGAAACAGTCCCAGTGGCAAAGCCTAAGTGACTAAGGGTAACTAGCAAGAGGGGGTGGGAGACAGTATCGAAGGCTTTTGATAAGTCAATGAACACTGCACCTGCTTTATCCTGTGAGTACCCCTGCCCAACAACTTATGTAAACAATGCAGATAATGAAAAAATAAACAGAATAGAATTTTATAAAGGCAAGCTAAAACGGTAAGCTAATCTTTAAACAAATGGCTGAAGTACAGCAGGCAATAGAAAAAAAAAAAAAAAAAAACACGAGTCATTAAAGTCCCAGCTGAAGTCATGTGAACCTGCAAAACCAATCGAGAATTCACAGGTGAAACTCTAGATCCCACATGTTCAAGGAGGACCAATACCCATCCAGACTATTCCTCAAGTGTCTAGGTCCTCTAACTCTGAAGGTTCAGCAGTGATGTCTGTTACAGGACTAAGTGGATTTTTCAAAACTTCAGGTACATTCGGATTTGATAAATTTAAGATTCTGGCATGAGACTCTGCAGGGGGGGAAAGGGATGAATCCTTATTTGGGCCTGGCTTTGAGGTTTTGGATCCTAAGATGGCACGTTTATTTTTTTAAAAGTCTGAGATTTCCTTGTAATCTTTGAGGGCCAGGTATAGGATTTGAGCATCAAGGCTTTAGAATTAGGGTGCCTCCTGCTATGTTTAAGTACAGGAATGTACATGTGCCTTTGCAGTTCGGCGTCCAGGATAGTGGGAGAGCTGTGTCTTGGAATGGAACTGAGGATGTTTGAATTTTCCCTGAGACAGTTGTGGCCTGCTTGGAGTTTGTATTTCTGAGGGGCCTTTTGGCAAGAATTTGTGAGGCATCGCTCCACTGTCTAACAATGTAGTCCCATGCTTCTTCAGGTGTACTAAAACTACGACTAACACAGCCGAATACTTGATATAGTATGGCACATTTAGATTTTGAAGCACAAATCGAATATCCCCATAGGCTTTTCGTTTCTCCACTATTTCGGATGAATAATCCTGAAAAATATAAATCCACTCGTTCCCCCAGTACAGCGCCCTTTTTTGTCTCGCGATGGCCAGGATTTCTTCTTTGATGTTGAATCTTAAGAACCGCACAATAGTAGGTCTTGGCTGTTTCCCCTGCTGTGGGACAGATCTCAATGCTCTATGCGCTCTCTGTCCAGGGGCCGCTGCCAGTTGCAATTCAGGATGGATGGTAAAAAATCCTGTAAAAAAACGAATCATGTCGTTCCCGTCAATTAGCTCTGGAACCCCAACTAAATAGAGATTATTGCATCTGGACCGGCTTTCAAGGTTGTCTACCTTAGCAGCCAGATGGTCCAACTTAGACATATTTTTTTCAGCTTTATCTTCCACTCTGGTTAGTGATTCTTCCAGCAGAGTCTGTCGTTCTTCCAAGGTGTTTAGCCTATCCTCCAAAACTAAAGCTTTGTCTTTTTCAGCCGCTGCCTGTTGTTTAATTGATACTGTATCCAAATCCATGTTCTGGAGTTTATCTTTAATAAAGTCCATATCATTAGAACAGTTTGTAAGATTTCTTCCATTTTTCACAGAATTTGTACTTGTGCAATCGCGCCCTCCTTGCGGACCGAGAGATCTGGGCAGTGAGACCCCGGACTGACCTGCTGGCATCCCCGCTCCGAATCTGCTGTCTGACAGCATGAACCAGGTCTGATAAGCGGTAAAAATATGGAGGCAGTTAACTTTTTTCCTTTAAGCCCAATCGCTTCCAAAGCTGGTCACAATAGAGAACACAGTGCCGTTAACTAAACATACTACAGCACAAAAACATAATAAAGTTAAAAAACTGTTTAAATATTGATTGGATTACTGAAGGTGGGAAAGCTTGAACTCAGGCAGCCATCTCCCTCTAGAGCCAGTGTGCGACCCTCATTTTTGTACTTTCTTTATCCCCTTCCTGGGCAGCCTTCCATCTCACCAACCCCCCCCCCATGCTCCTCGTTCGCAGTGCACCTCCTGTCGTCCTCCATGGCTTTGGCCCCATGGCAGGGCAGCGTGGATCCCTCAACCCGCTGACATGGATCTGGTTTCGGGAGGTGCCTGCCAATCATGGGAGTGGCACCTGCGGGGGTCGGCATTCATCCAGCTGCCCAGGACATTTTCTCCTCTGGCTATTCTCCCTCCCGCCCCCTGGAGGTAGAGCATTTTGGTGTCGGCGATGGCCGAGTTGTGCACACTCCCGCCCACAGCATGCCGGCCGACTACTCCGCCCCCATCCCTAATGTACGGGACCCAGGTGCTCTAACACCTAGTCACTGCTAGGTGTCAGAGGTGCACCGACCTCCGTGTCCCTCCCTCCTCCCCAAGAGAGGAGAGCTGTCCTCCGGACACTCAAACCTCTCCCACCCCGGCTGACCCTTGGTGGCCTGCTCACACCGCGAACATGGGTCACTGGCATGGCAGTAGGTAAGGCATGATGCCTCATCCCTCCATGCCACTGGGCCAGCTACGTTCTCTGGTTTGTGCCATGAGGTGTGGGGTGAACCATGGCTGGGATGTGTCCTTTTTTGATGAGTGTCTTATATGGGGCTACAAGGTCACACATTTTGTTGAAGTGCCTGATGAAGTAATCCAGGGCAGCATCAACGTCCTGAGTCCACTGTAGAAGGACCAGTCCATCCGCTGAAGCAGTGCATGAAACTGGGGGAGCTTATTTAAATGAAACACTCTGGTAGCAGGTAATCTTCTTCTGCTTAAAACTAGAGAATTTTCCTGAGAAGATCAGAAGTGTCGGATTGAAGCCTGAGGATTTTCTGCATGGTGAAGTCATTTGATTTATGGACCAAAGACTTTCAAGAATCTAACAAAATCTGCACCGACCAGACAGTTTGATTTTTTTTCTTTATTTTTGAACCTGTTGGGCAGAGACAGTGCCCTATTTGATCTGGACAGTTGATCTGGATATCTGAACTGGATATTTTATGTCTATTTTCTGAATTTGTTGGGCAGTGAGAGTGCCCTATCTAATTTGGATATTCTGTGCCTTTTGTGTTTATTTGTGTAATTATTTGTTTATTGTACTCCAACCTAGGTGTGTCCTTGTTATTATATTTTCGTTTTGTTTTAATTTATGTTTATAAATGTTATGTTTTGTATATATGATGGTATGGGTGTGAGAGGCTGATTGAATGTTACTGTTTGGTGTCAGGTGTTTGAGTGTGGATTATATTTGTGAGTTTTGTTTTAATTTATGTTTATAAATGTGATGTTTTGTATATATGATGGTATATGTGTGAGAGGCTGATTGAATTACATTGCGTTTGGTGGCAGGTGTTTGAGTGTGGATTATATTTGTGAGTTTTGTTTTTCATTTTGGGTGTCTACAGAGGGGATAGAGATGTGTTGGAAAGGTGTAGCAACGGTCGGGCATTATTCCCCCTCCAGGCATAGGGATCTTCATCCTTTTTTCTGTCCTCCATTGTTCCCGGAGGTTTAAAGATGGTGCCGGGCTCTGGGGATTGTTAGGAGGAGGAGGAGGAGGGTGGGGGTCAGGTCTGGAGGGGGTATGGAAAGGAGTGGGCGGATTGGGATAGTGAGGAAAAGGAGATGCCCTGGGGTGAAATGGGTCCAGGATAGGGGTTCTCCTTGTCTGGTTCCCATACCCAAGGGCTCTGCTTGTAGCAGGCAGGTAACTCGGTCTTCCTCAGTTACTCATCCTACTCGGGTGGTGTTATGCTATGCCAGGTCAGTTAGGAACAAGACTGCTATAATAGCAGATCTTGTCGGGTCATTTGACCTGGCCTGCATCACCGAGACCTGGCAGGATGAGAATGCTGGTCCATTTTTGGCATTGGCAATTCCAGCCAGGTACTCGGTGATACACTGCCTGAGGATGGATCGTAGGGGTGGGGGAGTTGCTATCTGTTTTAGATCAGAACTGAGCCTGGTGGAGGTTCCAGTGGGGACCACCAACTCCTTTGAATGTATCATGGGAGACGGTGTGGGGTGCAGGATTCTTCTCATCTACCATCTACTAGGAGATGGGAATGTTTTCCTGCAGGAAGTCACGAAGCTCATTGTCGACCTGATATTGGGATCCCCCAGATGGTTGATCCTGGGGGATTTCAATGCCTGGGTCGACGATGAACTTTCGCAGTTTGGTCAAGGCTTCCTCCAGTTAATGATTTTACTGGGCTTCACACAGGTTGTTAACTCCTCTACCCATATTAGTGGTCATTAATTGGACTTGGTGTTTGTCTTGGTGATGGAGATATCTAACTTGGTGGTGGAACCAGTTGGGTGGTCTGACCATCACACCATTGGGTTCAGTTTTACAGCACCCCCTAGGGGGTCGGCCCCTATGGAGATGGTCCGGTATTGCCCTTTAAGGGGTATATCACCTGATGGCGGTACTGGACCAATCAAGTTTACCGAGTGAATGCCTGGATCCCGTGGAACTGGTACTTGCTTATAATAAGGCAGTGGTAGGGGCCCTGGATTCCATTCCTCCTGTTCGCGTTTGTCCCCTCACTCTTCGCCCCAGGTCTCCTTGGTTTGATGAGACCTTGAGGGAGTTGAGGAGAGTGGGCCGAAGGTTAGAGAGATGTTGGCGGAGATCAGGCCTGGAGTGTGACAGACTTAAATTGAGGGATCATTATGGGGCCTATCACTCAGCAATTACCCGTAAGAAGGCAAAATTCCTGACCAGGGAAATTGTTGCTGTGCAGAATCAACTGGTCCAGCTTTTCTGGACTGTGGACAAATTGTGCAATCCAATCTGTCTCCAACCTGGAAATGCTTTTTCACAAGAGCGTTGTGAGGAGTTTGCTCAATTCTTTGCTGATAAGGTTGCCACAATCAGATCAGGCCTCTGCTCGACACTCTCTAATGGACACTGAGGCGGTTGGCAGGAGATGTCAGGCACCCAGTTTGTGTGGTCTAACTTTGGCCTCCCCACAATCGTTGACATTGTGATGGTCATCCAGTTGTTGCGACCAACCAACTGTAGTTTGGATCCGGGTTCCACACGCCTCTTAGTAGGTTGTGTGGATAAAAATGGCCCAGTCCTTGCCAAAATAGTTTGGATGTCTTTGGAGAGGGGGATCTTTCCTGAAGGAGGCTGTGGTTCAGCCCCTTCTTAAAAAGCCCTCCTTGGAACCAGACTGTTTGGCAAACTACAGGCCAGTCTCAAACCTGCCCTTTGTGGGTAAGGTTATTGAGAAGGTAGTTGCATCGCAGTTGGATGGTCATTTGATCAGCTACATTGTCTATGATTCCCTCCAGTCCGGATTTAGGAAGAGACATAGTACTGAGATGGCCCTTGTCCAGGTACTAAATGACCTCCTAATAGCGAGAGATCGAAAGACCCATTCCATCTTGGTCCTTCTAGCTCTCTCTGTGGCATTTAATACTGTGGACCATGGTGTACTCCCGGAATGCCTGCGGTTCATCTGTGGATTGTCTGGCACGGTCCTCAGATGGTTTTGATCATTTCTCGAGGGTAGGACTCAGACAGTGATTTCTGGGATTTTTCCTCTGCACCACTCCCCCTATCCTGTGGGGTGCCACAGGGTTCCATTTTGGCACCCATGTTGTTTGCAGTATACATGCTGCCGTTAGGAGTGATCATTAGGCAGTACGGCTTGAGTTTTCACTGCCATGTAGATGATATTCAGCTGTACATGTCCTTTTTGCCTGGGCAGGATGATGCTGTCTCAGTCTTTAACAACTGTCTCTCCGAGATCAAGGACTGGATGAGTGTGAGTTGGCTGTGGTTAAACCCAGAAAAAACTGAGGTGTTGGTTGTGGACCCAGGTCGTCGGGAGGCGGGTATGTCGGCGGGATTGCCCTCAGGCCCATGGCTTGGAGGTGTCCAGCTGACTACCTCAGACAGAGTGCGGAACCTGGGCGTGATCTTTGATAACTGTCTGACCCTTAAATCTCAGGTGTCGACAGTTGTCAAAGCCTCTTTTTACCATCTGAGGAATATCGCCAGGGTAAAGCACCTGGTTCCCCTGATGATCTTTCAACTTTGATCCACACCTTTGTTACCTCCCGCCTTGACTACTGCAATGCCCTTTACCTAGGGCTACTGGGGATTGATATCTGCTGCTTGCAGCTAGTGCAGAATGCAGCAGCCAGGCTATTGACTGGAGCTTCTAGGACCAGTCATATAATGCCTGTGCTACGCGGACTGCACTGGCTACCAGTACAGTGGTGGATCACCTTCAAGGTCAGTTTGCTGACCTATAAGGCCCCACACGACCAGGGATCTAGTTATCTTCAAGATCTCCTTCATCCCTACTGTCCCTCCCGCGCCCTTCGATCCACTGGTGAGGGATTGCTAGAGATTCCCAGCATCCATTTAAAGACATCTGGGGACAGGACATTTAGTTTTATGGCCCCGACCCTGTGGAATTCTCTACCTCACTGGGTGCGAGACTGCCAGACCATCAAAAGTTTTAAAGGAGCGCTTAAAACCTTTCTATTTAACTTAGCATACTCAGAATTTTAAAGTTATGATATTTATTGTTTTAATTTGTTGATTTGTATTTATGCAGTTTAATTATTGTGCTGTACAAACACGCTGGTTTTAAGAAAGGTACTTTTTAAAAATAAATTTGATAGATTGATTGGTCCTAGTACGTGAAGGAGCATGTGGGGGTGTTTTTGCTGGCCATCTGCGCATGACAGGGGAGTGGTCACTCAGGAAGTCAGGTAGTACTTCATAGGAGAGGATCCTATCAGGGTGTCTGACCAGCACCCAGTCTAGAAGTGTGACTGTTCCAGTTTTGTAATTGACCCTAGTGGGGGAGGATATAACTTGTGTTAGGTAGAGGTTGGCTATTTTATCACAGTATCATTTATTGTTGTCTGCAAGCCAATTACAGTTAAAGTCTCCAAGTATGATTTTTTCTTTGTGAGGGTTTAATCCAGTTATGGGGTCAATGAAGCTGTCGAGGCCCTGGGCAATACTATTGGGGGGGGGGATATAAGCTATGACTAAGTTTATGTTTTTCTCACACCTAGCACCTAGGGCAAGGTTTATAGCTATGCATTCCAGGTCAGTGGGCACCGGGGCAGTGGTGAGTCTTGTGGCTTTTAAATGAGACCTGATGAACAGTAGACAGCCACCACCTTTTTATGGCTCCTATCTTGTCTAAATGTGGAGTAGGAATAAAGGTTGACTTCATATCCGCGATTTTTAGAGGTGAGCCAGGATTCTGCCACTGCTACAAAATCAAAGTGTGAATTGGATATCCACAGCCTAAACTCATCAAGCTTGGGAATGAGCCCCCCAAAATTAACATGAGCCACTTCCAGGTATCCCCTGCATGTCTCAGAAGGAGGGGGCTAGGGCCAGGGTTCAGATGAATATTACCTCCAAGGATTAGGAGAAGCATTATGACCTGCCATGCCACTTGGTGGTATTCAGAGATCTTTTGGGTGGGCACACCCTTTTTTGTACCTATGCAAGTACCCTAAGTTCACAGTTAGGGGAAAAACACTATGCTGAGGGGAACAAGATATACTCAGGCAGTTAGATGAGTATGGGAAAGAAGGCAAGTTACTGATGGCACTGGGGAGAGTGCTGGTTCCCATAGACATAATGCACCCCCACAAATCTGTCATGACGGACATTTTTTTTCAGTAATTTTAAATTAATTACACAAAAGTCCAGCCTCCTGCACCCCAAATGTCAAAGTCAAACTACGCCTATGCTGTTTCGGGGGGGGGATAATGCCCATGGGGGTGTTCCGGTTATGGGGGGGTAGGGTATATCAGAGTCGTCATTAGAGAGAACGGTTAATGTTAGGATTATAAGGGCTATTGCTAGCAGGCAAGGTGTGCAAATGTTGGGGGTAATCCCTTGGACTGGGAGGTTTTGTCAGGGGAAGGTAATGATAGGGAGGAGGTGCTGAGAAATAAATTAATACATATGATAATAAGATGGAGTTATCAGGGTTCTGCTCAGTGTCACAACCCCACACAGCAGGTCAGGCCCTCTGCTCCCACAGTGCCAACCTCTGAGCGCAGTATTGTGAACAGGGTAACCCTCCTGTCTTTTTTGTGGGTTCGAATCACCTTTGGTCTCAAGTTCTGGAGGGATTCAAACTGTGAACCTTCTGCTAGCGTACCCAAATGTACAGGCTCAGATAATTCTGCTCTTCAAGGAAATGCCAGATATCTTTCACCTATGGGCACCTAACCAGGTATACAAAATGAACCCTAAAATCTCTATGAAAGACCTGAGGAAAATTCTTACCTTTTCCCGGTTTGGTATTACCAGGAAGCTTTTGAACAGTGTCAACTTTAACCCTTTGTACTTCACTTGTAAAAGAAAGAATTTCAAAGGCACACCAGGTAATCTCTTTTAAAAGAAGTGGTTTACTAAGAAAATGGATAAAAATATGTAAAATGTAAACACAGAATAATATATCACAAAGCATACAATCACTTAAAAGAACAAGGTTTAAAGTGTAATTTCCTACCAACGTACAGTTATACTTTTCTATCTAATGTATACCTTTTTACAGTTCTTTATGTAGCTGTTGTTTCAAGAGAGTCCAAACAGGAATGTAAATAAGTGGAAATACAGAATACAGTTTAAACCCTGTGTCTCCATCCTTTCTATGATGCCACCTAGCTCATCCTTTTAAAATATTAAAAATTATACTACCAGGATGTCTTATCACTCAGGAGGTAAATTAAATAAGGTGACATCAGCAAAAACTCATTTCTCAAATGACTTCTTTGATCTTGAGTGGTTTCCTGCTTTTTCAAAGACATCAGAGAACTTTTACAACTCTGCAGTTTTCTCACTTAGCTATCATATAGCTTTCTAACACCAGCTGAAATTAACTGTTCTTCGTCTAAACATCATAAAAGTTTATGATCTCTATCCTGGCAGCTGGTCAGCTACAATTAAGTTAGATAAACAGGAGACCCTTAATTATGTCTCTCTAGTCTTTAATTATCTCCTGGCTTTCAGGTTAACATCTTGTAGCTGAAACCTTTGGAGGAGGGGGGATCATCCCACAGGCTGTCTCATGAGAGACACTCAATAACACATTTTTATATTACAAAAATCATAGAGCGATCAGAACCAGCTGCTCAAGCGTCACACTCAGCAGCAGGAGTTCAAGGGAAATATAGGAATGGAGGGCAGGAAAGAGAGGGGGAAGAGGGAAGAAGAGATTGCTGCAGGTAGATGTAATGAGAACCGAAAAGCTATAAGTCAGATAAGGACAAAATTTATTTGTATTTAGCCTGTAAGTAGCTGACCTGCACACAGTCAGGCGGATCCTGTATGGATGGGCTAGGCTAAATTAACTACTGAGCTGGAGTAAGAAGGGGGAATTATGGCTGCATAAGCAGAGAACCAAACCCAGAGTGCACTGGCGATGCTGTAGGCAGGGGGAGGACTTAGAGTAGGTGCGCAATGAGACATGAGCTGACTTCCTAAAGGATGCCCTTGGGCAACTAGGTAAGGGCTGGCTATACTGGGTTTTTGGCAAATTTCAACTCTTCTTGGAGGTAAGGAGTGGCCACTGGGCGTACTTTCCACGGGTGATAAATCATGGTGGAACACAGGAGACAGAGGAGTCCCACGGAAGGCATGTCATGGTGCTGGGCAGGGCGTATTGCATGAAATGTGGGCCTGCTGGTGTCACAGGGCAGAAGTACAGTAAATGTAAACAGAAAAAGAATTACGTGAATTAGGGAGGTGTTGTAACTGCATATCTCCCTAGGTCACATGATAGGCATGCACAGTTACATGAAGCCCATAAACATAGTGCAAATGACTGAAACAGCACAAGTAACAGGAGAAAACCCAAAAAAGTGGATGTGTATGAAATGAAACTGTTGGACACACCTGCAAGCAGCTGGCAGTAGAACTGGTGGAAGTAAAAACAGTAGTGGTATCGACGGATGCATAGGATAGACACAGGAGAACATTAGTATCTAGGAATGAAAGGACACAGGGTCAACAGGAACCATGTCCGATGTACATAGATGCAATAGGTAGGGACAACATTGCAAAAATAGGTGGTCACAGAGCTGTTTTCTGCCTAGAAATGTATGTATCCTTGTTTATATGGAAACTGCCACCATCAGTTAATGTACCCACCACAGACACATCATCCAATGTCCGTGGTAAATGACTAGGAACAAGCAGTGACACGTGGCTGTCACAACCATGCTCCAAAAACACAAAATGAATGCAGCTGTGTAAGCAATAAGACACGGTGGAGCATGCAATGAACAGATCTGACGGTACTCCCAAGGATGTAGTAAAGAATGTGGCTGCATGCAGAGTGCTTTCAGCCCCTAGAAGTGCAGTCAGATCTGTTCAATGCACATCCTGGAGTGTCTTATTGTGCTTATGAAATGTGTTCTTTTTTAAAATATATTAGTAAAATGAAATAAATATGTTTACATGTGTAAATATAGGTAGAACTACCTGAATTTACTGTAAAATAGTCCTTCTGCCTACATAAAAATTATGCCATTTATTTTTTGCGTGAGGACATTTGTCCTTTTGTGGCATCCATACTTGTAGTTTAGAGTGACAGCATGACAGAGTGGCTCCCCCCCAACCGACATATTGCCTCACACAGATATACTGCTTAGCGGATCTACTCCCCCTGCACTGTACTGGCAAGTTTATTGTATTTCTCTGTCAGCTCAAATGATGAGTGAGCTCAAAAGGCATTCTCCAGGTCAAAGTTTGTCACTGCATCAGCAAAACACATACTCTGGGTCAAACAGTGTATCAGCGTGTCAGCTTCAATCGCAAGCAGTGCTACCAAAAAAGTGTCTTTTTCAGGTTGTATTTGAAAATAAAAGTTGTTTACTTGTTTTGACAGCTGCGGAGATGGGACTGCGATTGACATTGGAAGTGGAGGGAGGAGATGCACTGTAGAAGTGGCAGTGTGATCGGCACCTCAAACAACAAAAACAGTAAATACATGTTTTTATTTACATTCCAGTGCATGATAACTGTAGGGCTGAAATGTAGTATTAAAAAAACTGGCAAATATATTTACCTGAGGGCTTTTATTGAAGGATGGTTTCATCAGTTACAAAGGGAAAATATGGTTTGAAAACCTCAGTGTTCCAATGGCACAGTAATTTTTTTGTACTGTGGTTCTACTTTTCAGTACTTGTTTTTATCTGAGCATGTGCGGATTCAGTGCACAGGCAAAAACCCATCAGGATGCAGGAATTTCCCAGTCCATTTTATAATTGGAGTTATACAGACACCTTACTGAGATGGTAACAGTTAGGACTGAAGTTGAGTAATGCGAACACACAGTTTCTGGGGGTGACTTATGTAGCGAACCACAAGGTATGCCAAGATGTGACCTTAGAGACATGTCTACACATACCACAAGTGACACCAAAGTAACTCACATCATTGCCTATGTAGTACACATGTACATATGGATACCACATACATGGTTCAAGACAAACAGTATTTTACAAACAAACAAAAGACAAACAGGAACTCAACAATTTCAACTTATGGTCTCTTTCACAGAGCTTTTTGCCCTCGGTTACCACCTATGCCACTCCATCGATCGTCTCACTGATGGGAATCTGCATGGAGTGAAGCAGGAGAGCACCAGGGAGGGCGTCACATGTAGCAACAGAGAGATATAGGGATTTCAATGTTTTCTCCCTCATGATCCTGGAGCTGTGGTGATACGGCAGGAGCATGCGAGTGGAGGCACAGATGTGCTCCTGGAACCACAGTTTCCATCCACCCTCCTGACAGTCCCCCAGACTGCTCTGACACCCAGCCTCCACCAGGTGTCAGATGAGAGCACAGAATCTCACCATCCCAGTCAGAGAGATGAGAGCTGCTTAGTGGCTGTTCAATCATCTCACAGCCCTCTCCGCACTGGCCAACTCCTGGTGACCAGAGTTCATTCCTTAACTTGGGTCACCATTGTGGTGCAAGGTGAGGTGCTTTTACAGTACCTCAGCCCTCAGCGCCACCAGGATGGCTAGCTTATGGTCTCTTGCAGGCTGTGGTCAGGATAGATAATGGTGGTTTATCGGTGATGAGTACCACAACAACAGTTAAGGGAAAAGAAATAAGAAACCATATAAATCAATTTTTTTACAAACCATTTTTTTAACATTAAAATGAAATAACAGTAAAACAATTATATACCCTATTATGTTCCCTTTTCTTATAAGCACCCCGTTTACTCAGTTTCTTCACATGGCTTGCCAAAGTAGGAGAACATGAACTTTTCCAGCTGTCAGACAGGCATGCATATGTGGTAGGAACCACATCAGCTTTCTAATGCTTACAAGCAGGGATACCAAACTGGGATATTAATACACCCTGGGTCTCAAAGCAATCTGCGGTGAAGTGATCGCTGCACAAAATCTATGTTTAGAAGGACAATTCCACTTTACCCTAGTGTGTTTCACTTGCTTGGTCCACTTTTCACATAATTCCTCAGTTTTAGGGAAGTGAAACAGACTGACACTGTTTTTGTATGTATTACTGCAGCATGCAGCAACACATTGAATAACCATTTTTAAACCTGTCAAATAAGTGACAATATTGAATTACGGTGTCTGTATGTTATTAGCTTCTGAGCAAACGTGAAAAAAGTCAATATAATCACTAAATACATAATTACCGTAGCTGAATAAGGCTGCAAAATCAGATCACTCACAAACCACAATGGGGTGAATGGAGAAATGAAAGGAAAACTATGAAACCAGCAGTTCCCTCCGAAACATCAAAACAATACACACATGGCACAAATGTCATGTGCAGTGACCAACAGAATAGCAGAAAGCCATCCTCTAACCTAGAAGTACAATAAATGAGCGCACAGTACATAATTACTGTAATTATTCTCGATATGTAAGAAATCGCATTAAAATATGAGTTGCAAAAACATTTCATTTAGTACTGTATATTATTTCAAAGTATTCGTGCAATATGTACATTCAGCTTGAATTACATGGCTTCAGTCACTTCAAGTCACAGCCTGTCATCTGCAGGAACAAGTGACACTGGCTGATGTGCATTACATCTATTCCCAGTAAATGTACAAGACAAGAAATTAGGTGTCTTATACATAAATGACATTACTGTGCCCGTGAAAAGTTAAATGCCTGGATTCAGTAAAACAAAAAGCATGTCAAGTGCTATGAGAAACATTGCACAGAGCGGCAATGAGGGCGGGCAGTCAGAGGGAAGACTGTGACAGGGTGACCCCTGTCATAGTGGATACCCCTGGGATAAATGTAAACCCCTTCCTCAAGCAGTGTATATGTTTTGTATAATGTCCAACATGCTGACTGGCTGGTTATAAATTAAGTGCTGCAGTGCTTATAAAGCTTTCTGTGCATATTATGTAAAAACCAACCAAAACCCTCGAAGAATATTGAAGTTCTATATTGTTTTCTTCTCTGGTCTTTGACCATAATACAAAACTAAGAGGGTAATTTTAATAGAGGAATAATAAAAATTTGTGTCTGTTTTTTCTAGATGTTAGCAGATATATTTTGCAGCAGACAGCATGAGATAATATGACCCTGCAGGAGAGTTTAGGAGAGCACATAATGTTCTGACCTCGGCTCCGACCTTTCCAATGTTATAAACAATTTCTTCTGTGCTTCAGGTGGCTGTCAAATAACTGTTCTCTATGGAGCTACAGCGGCCCCTAGTGGCTAGTTTTTTTATGTTATGTCTGCTGTTAATCAAAAGGCAGTGGAACATTTTCCAACTTCTAGTGAGCTTATAAAAAGCCCTACCTCAGTGCTGAGAGAGGGTAGGTAGGGTGGTCAGTTGAATACTGACTGAGAAAGGTGAAAGATCTCATGGTAGTGTGTGCTTTCACACTGTTTGATTCATGCTAGGCTGAAGAAAAGTCTTAGAAACTTTTGAAGTTAAGCAGTTGTCTGACTTACCATTTTGCTTTCTGTATATTTTACCAGATGAAAATAAAATGATAAATGTACCGTGCATTTTTATGCACCTGATTTGTGGTCTGCCTGAAATTGTGTTATCCTAAACCCACGCCCGGTGACAAAGACCTACAGAGACGTTGGAAGCGGCCCAGCCGCAGGTGAGCATAAGTTGAACCTGCAGCCGAGAAGCAAGGCAGGGGCATACAAAACAAGTAAAGTAGTATGTTTTAACATTTTAAAATTGTTGTATTCAGATTGCGGTTTGGTAATTTGACAGGCATAGATGTGAGAAATGTGCTTTGATGAAATAAAAATTTGGCCTGGCTTGGTTCCCTTTAAAGTGCTGTCATTTTAACAACAGATTATAGTGATCTGCAAAGACATGTAGTAACACAGTACTACTACATCGTTAGGATCAGGACATGTTGAACAGACTCCAAGCTTTCATTTAAAAAAAAAAGTAAGTTTCTATGATTAACCATTCAAATGTTACAGCTATTAAAATATTTCAAGCATTATAAAATATGAAAGATTATTTTTTGAAATGGTTGGAGGATACCAGTGACTGTTCAAAGAAGCAGCACTTTCTTTTCTTGTTTAACAGAGGCCTTTCATTCTCCTCCTTCCTCCTTGCCCCCCCCCCCGGGCATTGCTTTAACTGGTGGTGTCTTTCATGCCCTACCTCGCTGGGCTTTCAACAGATAGCATGGGACCTGCCTTGCCCCTCCCTGTAAATATGTTCCTCATGGGCTTTTCTTGAAGTGGGACCTGCCTACCCCTGCTTCTTTCTCCCTGCCCCTATTGGGCATTGCTGATCTAAATTGGCCTGCCTACCACTTCAGGCCTGTCCTCTCACATTTCTCTGGAACTGGGACCTAGTTCTGCCCTTCTTTTGTACCCCTCCCCTTTGAAAGGTTTTGGCTGGGGCCTGCCCTGCCCCATATCCCACCACTTCTGGCCTTCTTTCATTTTATTTTGGGCCTAACCTTCCATTACTCTGCCTCCCTGGGCATCTCCGTTACTGGGGCCTGACTCAACCCTTGGAAGTCTTTCCCACCACTTGCAGTGTCCCTTTTAATTTTTAAAATAAAAACAATTAAGTCCAGAAACGCTGGTGGTCAGCACCTGCCCTGAGGTGCTGCCGCCCATGCACCGCCCTGACTGGCTTAATCCCCACTGCTGAAGGGAAGCTGGAAAGGCCTAACTGGCCCAAGACACTACTGCTAGCACGGCGGGTTGTCAGCTGTGTGGCCTCGCTTGCTCTGCCCCAGTAACCTCCCTCACTTTCCTGGCTTGGACGCTGCTCCCCTGCTTGTTCTCTCTTGGCTTCTCACCACCATGGCCTGCTTTTCTGCTGCCACTGAGGGAAACCAATTTTAAATAAAAAACAAGGCCAGCCCAGTGGTGCTGGAGGTTGAGGCGCTGGTTGCTACACCTCGCGCCATGCCAGCGACCCGGGTTTGGGAACGAACCAGGGCCACCAGGGGTCAGCAAGGGTGAGGGAGGATTGAGCATCTGGAGGACTGCTCTCCTCTCTCAGGGGGAAGGATGTTGGTCTTTCCACTCAGTGACTGTCCTCTGGCAGTGGCTGCAGGGCAGTATGGGCCACGAAGGCATACACCGATGTCATCATGTGGGTAGGGAGGGGGGACGGGAGAAAAAAAGAAAATCAGAGCCAGGATGCTCCATGATGGCCACACCAGCACCCCAACCACCCCCCCGACATCTGGATTTCACTCCGGGGGTGGGGATAAGGCCATCACCCTTCACCCCGGCCCTGTCACGGGGGGGGAACCCATGGGGGATCTAGGGGGTGTTGGGTCGGGGAAACAGTGTGGTCAGAAACTGAGTCCCTCCGAGGGAGGGACTGGAGCTGCCTGCCAGGGTCAGGGAACATAAACAATTATATGGGGAAAAAAAACCCAAAAAAACAAACAAACAGAGTTCACACCACTCGGCCATGCTACCAGGATCTGCTCCTCTCTACTGCTGACCAGGCAAGCGCTGCTGCCTCTTCTCATCGACTGGTTTCTTTTGAGCCACTGCCATGCAACTGCTGGATACCACTCCTCTGACTGAACCACTCCCATCTAACTTGACCACCAACTGGATTATGCTCTGATTGCCGGACAGACCAGGACACAGCAAGGCTGCGGTAGGTCCCTCCTGTTGTCAAAACGGCTGGTCATTCAGCTCTGATTTTCCTACTCACAGTATCACTGAATGACAACAACTCTTGTTCTTGCTGCAGTGCCGCCTTATGTAGCCCCGCAACATTAGGGAGACTGAGTCCCTAGCAACACGGAAGCCAACCAATGGGCCAGCGTGAGGCTGGCATGATTTGAAAAAAGGAGGTTGGCACCAACCTTGAGCCATGCTGGGGGCAGAAAACTAATGGGAAAGAGGAAAAATTAAAAAACCAAAAAAGGTTTAAATTGGAGGTAGCCAGTTTGTCTGAAGGGGCCCCATTATACTGTACTCCCCCTTCCTGCCACTGTATATTGTCCCATGCAGGGGATCTAGGAACAGCTTGCTGGCCCTACTGGTAATACTAGGGCACCCACTCTGAGGACCTAACTTTGGGGCATTACGTAAATAAGTGATAAGATGTGTGACATACTGTTTGCTAATAGTAACATCATAGATTATTATGAGTTTATGCTTTACTGTCTCTGGAACAGGGTTTCTGAGAGGTAAAATGAGTGAAGTTACGTCACTGATGTACCTCAGAAATTTGTGTGACAGTTGAGCAGTATGCCTTCACATAAAAATCTAGATGTGAGGACTCATAATGGTTTACTTTTTGTTTCTGAAACTCAGCTTTATTTAAAACTTTGCAGACAGTGGCCAGGATATTCAAAGCAGTTGCGCATGTCGCAACTGAGTTGCGCCGACGCAAGTACAGACTTGCGCCAAGGAGCAATATTCAGCAGGAGCCATTGCGAAGTGCAAGTCCCATTGCACCAATGTACAACTATAATGAATGCATGTGCAAGAGCAGGGGTGTGCCCATGAATAATCATTGCAGTGCGAAATTCAACAGTGGAACCATGACGCAAGTGTGGAGCAAAACCTGGATGCAACAAGCAGACTTGAGCCTATAGATACAGGGTGCAAGCACACAGACAGCACTTACGCCAGGCTAGAGGGAGAGAGAGAGAGAGAGAGAGAGGGGCAAGAGATGGACAGACAGAGCAAGGGAGACAGAGCCAGTGAGAGACAGAGAGACTGTCACAGGTAGCCACAGGGGTAGAGGTGGCAGTGGAGAGTGAGCCAGGGGCTGAGAGAGCGAGAGGAACAGGCAGGCACAGTGCCACGCAGTGCACCAGGGAGGCACACAGCCCGCAACAGCCAACCGCCCAGGGAGAGACAGGACATCAGGGGCCATGGATAGTGTGCCCTTCCTAATGGAGGCTGTAACGAGGGGCGTGAGGGGGCAGAAGGAACAGCGACATGGCCGAGGAAGGGCCCGTCGGTGGTACGCCCGGAACAGGTGGTACTGTGCCCACACCACCTTTGAGAACTACACAGACACAGAGATTGTGGGATGGTACCGCCTGAACAGGGCCATGCTGAGGCAGCTCTGTGAGTTGTGCAGTGAGGAGATGCAGGCACCCACAAGACGGAGCCATGCAATGTTTGTGGAGATGAAAGTGACAGCTGTCATGTACCTGCTCACCACGGGCACCTTTCAGAGACCAACATGGGACACCACAGGCATAACCCAGTCAGCCATGTCATGCCTCCTCACACAGTCCCTCAATGCTCTGCAGCCACATGCTGCGGAATACATCCATTTCCCCAGCACACAGGTGGAGCGCACAACAACCATGCAGGACTTCCACAGGGTAGCATGTATGCCTGGCATGCTTGGGGCCATTGACTGCACCCACGTGGGCATCCGCACATCACCTGGCCCTGAGGGTGTGGCATATATGACTAGGAAGGGTTCCCTAATGTGAACTGCCAGGTGGTGTGCGATGCCAAGGGGCACATCACCAATGTCTGTGCCACACACCCTGGGAGTGCACATGATGCGTTCATCTGGCACAGCTTTGCACTGTGCCACAGGTTCAAGCATAGGGACATCCCCACAGGCCCCCTAGTGGGTGAGTATGGGACACGCAAGGGGTGCCGGGCAGAGCAGGCCATGGGATGGGGGAGGGCAGGGTGGGTGTGTCAGCGAGGCGCCAGGGATAGGCAAGGGGCACAGCAAAGGATGACAAATGGGCTAACCATGTCATTATCCACACAGGAGACAGTGCCTATCCACTGAGGCCCTGGCTGTTCGCCCCCTATCGGCGCCCGTCATCCCCAGCAAAGGAACGCTACAATGAGGCACACTCCAGCACGCAAAATATCACTGAGCGTGTATTTGGGATGCTGAAGGCACGGTTCCATTGCCTAGACAGGTCTGGCGGTGCCCTACAGTACAGCCCCTCGAAAGCCTGCGGCCTATTCCTGGCCTGCTGCATACTGCACAACATGGCCATTGACCATGGGATAGCTGTCAAGGCTGGAGAGGGCAACAGTAGTGGGGATAACGATGACAATAGGCTGGAGGGTGGTGGACAGCTTCCCGGGTGGAGGGATCCCCAGCTGCAAAGGATGACACGGCTGCATCGGGACACCATTGCACAGGAGCACTATGGTGCACACAAGTAGGTGGCGCCTAACCCATGCAAAGGCCACACACACAGGTACAGCACACAGGCAGGGGCGTGCATGGCAATGGGAATGCACACACACAGGCATGGTGCAGGAGAAGGGGCAGCAGTGGCACACAACCACACACAACTGTACACAGCATCACAAAGCAGTGCACCCACGCGCCCAGGCGCTGGCAAGTGGCAGGGGATCAGATGCATTGCACCGGTGCACAGGCGCAATCAGTGCAGACCTGCCCTCATTACACCCATGCCACATGAGCCAGTGGCTGGGCAGGCATGCACACAGGCAGTGTGCTGCGCGACACACAGGTACCACACCAGTGGTATGCGTACACACACACACATGCCGCCCATGTGCTCACAGGGCAGCGGCTGAAGACTGCAGTCAGGGTGGCACACACATCAGGGCCACTGCGTGGAATCATGGCCACCGCGGCCACGGGGGCGGCCACACCGGGGGCCAATTGGCAGGCACAGGCTGCTCATCGGACACAGGGGGTGTTTGCAACAGCCCCCCAGGGGTTGTACTGCAGGACCGTGATCAGGTCCGTGCAGGGGTGTGTAGGCGCCCAAACAGGCCGCCCCAGGCATGCCTGGGATGCCAACAGCAGAGCCTGGCATTGACAGGGAGGGTGTTGCCCAATGCTGGGATCGTGAGGTGGACAGTGCACTATGTGGTGTCCGTATTGGCCAGCCATGCCCTATGGCAGCCAGCAGTGCAAGGCCATCCTTGATCGCATTGGCCATGCGATCCTGGGATGTGGTCATATCCTCCCGCAAGTGCTGTATAGTCACCAGGAGCTGCGCAGTGCCCCTCTTGCACTGCTTGGCCAGCTGGCGCCACCTCCATGCACAGTGCATGCACCTCAGCAGCAAGCAGCACCTGTTGCTCCATGGAAGCCTGCAACAAACGGGTGTGCTCTGCCAATGGGTCGGTGCCCAGGGGAACCTGGGTGGGGCGCCGACCCTCCGACGGTGAACGACCACGCTGCACAGTCTCCCACTCAGGTGGATGCTGCACAGTGGGGTCCTCATGGGGTAAGTCCCTATCAGGCACCCCTGCAGTGGACCCCGTGTCCGGCTGCCCTGTGGCCCCTGCTGCCATTGCCTAGCCGGCCGCTGAATGCTGCCCAGTGCCTCTGCGGCCACACCACCACCACCACATGGCAATGCTGTGGCAGTGCACACAGCAGAAACTGCAGCGGCAGCGGGCAGCTGTCCCACCGCTGTCAGGCAGCTGGGCGCACTGCCTGTGATGGTATCTGGTATGGGCGTCTCCCCCACAACACCACCTATGCTGTCCAGGATTATGGTCAGGTCGTCATCAGTGTCGGACCTCGCCCCAATCTGTGTCTCCACTCAGAGGATGCCAAGACTGGCATCCTATAGAAACACATCCAGGGCCTTGTCCGACCCCATGCCCAGGACATTCGGTTGGACAGTGGTGGTGTGCTACAGCTGATCAGGCCTCTGGATGCCTGTGGAGGTAGATGGCTGGTCCTCCGGGGGCTGGGTCTGCCTCCACGGCTGCTGCTGGTGCCCCATCCTCTGCATGCAGGCGTGCTGGTGCTGAAAGAGAAAACAGATGTGTCAGTGATGCAAGGCCCCCATTCCCCCCCAAGGCCCTCTCCCCCCAACACAGCCACTGCATGCTGTGCATGCCCGACATAATGCACTGTCTACCTCACGATCCCGGCGTTGGGTAACACCCTCCCTGTCGATGCCAGGCTCTGCTGTTGACATCCCAGACAAAAACTACGCAGTGATGGGCTGCCACCTGTCTGGAATCCTCCACCTGGCACACCCTCCACAGTGATGTGATGCATGGTGGCTGCCACCAACCCCTCCTGCACCATGAGCTGTGGCGCATCAGCAGGCCCCCCTTCAGTGGCTTTCTGGGGCTGCACGGATGGCTGTCACCTTCTCTTTGACACGCTGCTTATTGGTGCCCACTTTCTTGTGGCACTCCTGCACTGACTGCTGGTGGCTGCCCTGCTGGTTGATGCATGCACCACTTCCTCCCAGGCCCCAGCCCTGGCCTGTGGTGTGCCTGTAGCACCACTCAACAGTGGCTCCCTGTTGAGGTAGGCCTCAAACAGGGCCTCTGCCTTTGTGAAATTGGGCCTGCATTTGCGAGTAGGCCCACGCTCCTCACCCTCCTCACATTCCGACATGTTGCTACCTGTGGACATGGACAGCACAGTGTGTCAGTGTCAGCAGTACCCTACTCCATCCCCCCTGCTGTGCTAACTGGGCTCAGTGTGCCCCAGCAGCATGCGCAACTTACCTCAGATGGTTGCAATGCTGGTTCATGGCCTGCGCCGGTCGGTGGCACTTTTATAGCGCAGTGCATCCAAATGAGCATTGGCGCAATGGTAATGACATGCTAATTTCCCCAGTGCACCACGCATTGGCTGATGAGTTCATTTGCATGTGGCAGCTGAATATTGTGAATTTGCTCCATGCGCAATGAGATTGCTCCAGAGCAAGTCACAGCACAATGCCCAGGCATGTACACTGTGAAGGACCACAGTGCGAATGCGCCAGTCGGTGTGCTCCTGCCTATTGAGCACTGTGCACCCACTGCGTAATCTTGTTGGTCATTTCTTTTCTATTAGCTATTAGCAAGCTTGATAACTAAATTTTAAAAATATATTTTCTTTTTGAAACTTTCGGGCCTCTGGGGGTCAGCTGACTTTCCATTTTGTATTAATAGAGCATGCGTGGCATTCTTGGTCAGATTGCTGGCTTGCATTAGATCGTAGTACCGAGCACAATTGAGCTGTTGCAGCAGAGAGAAGCGTATTGCTGATTTGTGAGGGAATTGCCTTTTAACAACCTGATTTCACTGTTAGAGACCTGGAATTTACTAAGCCTGCTATTACATCTTTTAGTATAGAATTCTGCATATGCCTAAATGAAAATGTGAGCTGTGAGCGAAAGCAGAAAGCACATGCCATGTAAGTGTTTGAGTGTCTATGCGCTTACATTCATATTGAATAGTGTATAGCGAACAGCAGCTTGTGTTGTAATATCTAGAATCAGTTCTCCTTATTAGTTTTTGGTAACAGTTATTCCTTAGTAAGTTTAATAAACTCCAAATTATGGAAAGAGTAATTTATATATCTGAAAAAACACATTGACTTTTTTTGTCTTTTGTGTGTGTTTTCCGAATAGCTTAAGATTTGGAACCACGTTAAAGACAAGAATAAAAGAACAGACTATAAGGAGAACAAATATTGCAATTAGGATATTTTACTTGAACGTCTTTGGACTAACTGAATTTACTGCATCGATAAGTGCTTCACTCCTGACTTATACTTCAGTAAAGATTATCAACAATCAAAGACGTGCAACATATGAATACCACGGATAGTTAATTACTTGAACTGGTATAACTTCTGTACAGCGATTTGAGACATCAGTGTTGGAGAAGTTTGAATTAGAAGTAATGATTATTGATTAACGTGTAAATCAGATAGCAGTGAAAAGTGGAAAACTTCTTTTATAGCTCATCTTGAGCTTACTTCTCTAGCTCATTTGAGCATTTTAGTTTTAATTGTCAGCTAGGTTTTGGGGTGCTTTACTGTTTGGGGGGTTGAAAACTGTTGATACTAGAGCCCTGCTGCTTTTTTATTTTTTTGGGGAACATCTCTGGTTACTTGGTTAAACGTTGTGTGTTATTATTGATCTGTGTAAGTGTTGCTAATTTGTTATGGTTAATACCAGATTACAAAGAATGAATAATCCAAATCTTTCCCCTTTAATAAATGATTCACTTCCTGTAAATACACAAGTAAAGCAGACAAAACAGACCAAAATTACAGATCATTTAAACAAAATCAAAGAGGGTGTTAATACTAGCAGAACCTCTACTTCTACAAGCAAATCATGTAATTCTACTTTACCATTGACACAGATGTCGCATAATAGAGTTGTACCCGATTTACCACTAATAGAAGGGGACATGGAGAAAAATAGTAGTGGGCTTCATGAAACTGAATTAAGTCATTCCTTTTTAAGTGATGTAAGGGAAGTTAAGATAAATACATTTCTAACTAGTCAAGAAATGGCTTCCCCAATTAGCCCCTATGAAACAACTCCAGAGTTATGGAATAATGAACGTTATCTATTAAAAGAGAAAACTGTGTTAGAAGAAGTTTCAAGGGATTTGCAAGGTATAATTACAGGTTTAAAACAGTTTAATGAGCAGAATGATTCAATAGAGTTATGAAGAAATGTCATAAAGAATCTGCTGTGAATCCTGACGAAGATCTAAAGTATGATTATCAATCAGGTTATTTGAGTGACAAATTAATTGCCCTATTATCTCATCAACATACAGCCAATATATTGGTATTAGAACACGTTTTATTAAACAAAGACATAATTGAAACAGAAATGAAACAGTACAAATAAGAACAATTTTAACTGAATCTATGGAAGTCAAAGAAGGAGGAGAAAAGGGAAAATACAATAGGAAGGCTATTGTGAGTAGACCTGATTTTGATAGCATATATATACCTGATAGCCCAACTATGAAAAAAAAAAAAAAAAAAGGATGTAAAAAGGGTAGGAAGAGTAATACCCCAAGGAAAAAGACTAAACGTAAGAAAAAGAAGACAACTGTCCTTAAAACAAATTCAGTATTGATTGACTCAACTATGGATGAGCCTCAAGCTCTAATTGGAGAAAAATTTAAATCCAATCAAACGGTAGTAAAGGGGAATCAGTAACCCTGTCTAAAACAAGACTTACATGCCACTGTAGCAACTAGCGAGCCACCTATCTACTCTAAATTGACTACACATCTCCATCAATTGGAAAAAGAAATTACCCAGTTGAATTATGATTTGGAGATTAGGAATGTTACTGCTGCAAATGAAGTAAATGATACACAAGACCTAGAGATTGAAGTCCCAACCACCTATGTCAATATCAAGAAAAAAGTGGTAGTTATGGTAGAAAGGAAGAACAAGTATTTAAATGTTACCCAGTAGAATCCACTAATTCTACACCATCAGTTAATGTTTCGGCACCAAGTGGACGGGTACAACTAGAAGGTAGTCATGACAGAAAGGACGAACAAGTAACTAAATGTAATCCATTAGAAGTCGTTAATTCTATACCATTAGTTAGGGTTTTGGCACCAAGTGGATGGATACTACTAGAAGGTGAAAACCAAATAAGAAAACTGGTAGAAAAATTAAAATTAGAGTTGAATATGGATACTGGCCCAGAGGAGATACTGGAGGTTAAAAGTATGCGAGTTGATTCAACATTGTTAATTGATATCTACTTTCATTCACCTAGAATGGCCAACTATGTTTGGCTTAATGGTATGGCCAATAAGGATAAAGAGATTACTTTTACCTTCCCTAATAGGCATTTATTTAACACACATGTCTCTCAGTTTAATAATCTGGACCAAAACACTGCAGAGTTAGTGCTCTTTGGTTTAAATGATTTATATAGGGAAACAAATAGAAAATTAACTAGAGAGTTATGTAGTCTATTAAGGAACTTTTTGCAAGTCCAGTTAGGAAGGGATGGGATATTATCTGTTAGACAAGTAGGAAGGGGATCTCAAGTAAACATTCTAGCTAAGAACAGTGGAATTGCTGAACAAATCTTAAAGAAAGTATCCATATTGGATGCTATGGGCCTGAACATAGTAGAGTCGAAAGTCTTGGATAGCCATAATGGGAAACTTGATAGAAATCACGATGTCAAGCAAATTCCACTCAATAATAAATTTCAGTTATAAGCCAATTATTCAGACTGACAACCAGTGGCATTAGGAACTACACTCATTAGAGAAATTACCTCAGACTCTGAATCTATTTTAAATACTAGTATCAGTGGTAGTTACCAATTTATTTCCTGGAATATTGCAGGTATTAGAGATAGAAAACAGGATGATGATTGGCTCAAGTTTATAACCACTTACAATGTGATTTGTCTGCAGGAAACATGGCATGGTATAAATGATCAGATTGATATAAATGGTTACCAAGTTTTACATATGCCAGGTAAAAAGTATGCTAAGTATGGGAGGAATTCTGGTGGGATTGCCACATATATAAATGTGAAAAGTTTCTCGTCTACTGAATGTATTGTGTCTAGTGAAAATGTTATTGCTGGATTGTTAAAATGTGAGATTCAGAGTTTAATAGTAATCAATGGGTATGTATCCCCAGAAAGGTCTCCAACTTATATTGTGACTATATGGGAGCAATTGGGCCACTTATTGACTGAAATTATAAGTAAATTTTTGGAAGTAGATATTTTATTACTTGGTGATTTAAATGCCCGCATAGGCACGTATGATGGATTGGGAGATAACTCCTATTATCAATGTGCAATATCCCCATATCATTGGGATAAAAGAGTAACTAAAGATATGCACATTAATAAAGCTGGTATTGCACTGATTAATTTACAAAAGGAGTTTAATATATACCCGTTGAATGGAAGATTAAAAGGAGACCATATGGACGAATGTACCTATCTATCTAGTAGAGGATCCTCACTGATAGATTTGGCATTATGGGCAGGATCAATAGAATTCTGGGAAAGCCTGACCATTAATTTAAGATCTGAGAGTGACCATTACCCTATTATTCTTAAAAGTAAAATAAAAGGAATGAAACAATTACCTGTACCTAGACAAATGATTCAGATGCAAATTAGAACAAACAAAAAAAATATATGGAGAACAGAGACACCTTACAACATTCTGCATGTTATCAGTAAATAATTTTTAATAGAAAGCCTAGAATCTTTGAAAATATATACTGTTGAACAACTGATCAATAAATTCCATGAGCTCTTTCAGAGAATAAGGAATGAGGTAGAGGTTATTTGTTAAAATAAAGAGTAATAGAAGAAGGGGTTGGTTTGATGATGACTGTTTACAGCATAAAAAAGAATTAAGAAAATTTTATAAACAGTATATGAGGCATAAAAATAAAGATTTACAGAGGATTATCAAACAGACTAAAAAAATACAAGGATTTTCTGAAAGATAAACAGAAAAAATATTACATCAAACAATGAGAAGAAATTAATAAAGTGATTATAAATAGAGATCAAAAAGGATTCTGGCAATTGGTAACAAGGGGTACTACTAATTATAAGGAAGATATGGATATTTATATACCAGAATCCATTTGGATTAATTACTTTGCCCAGATTTTTACAGACCCAAATTTGGACAGGAACATAAATAAAATAAAAGGGTCACAAAAATTAGAAATCACCTATCAAGAGGTATATTTGGCTATTAATTCATTGAAACTGCAGAAAGTTCCAGGCCCAGACAATATCCCAGCAGAAGTATATTTATGCAATACTGGTCTATGGTGTAGAGTGTTGACCACTCTGTATAATAAATGTATACAGGAAAATAAATATCCATATACTTGGAAAGGAGCATATATAATACCTATACATAAAAAGGGAGATAAAGAGAACCCTGCTATGTATAGACCAATTAGTTTATTGGACAATAATTTAAAGATTTTTTCTAAAATAATTCTTGCAAGATTAAATGAAGTTATACAGGATACAGGTGGTCTCTCTTCATTCCAATCTGGTTTCCGGAAGGAATTTTCAACCCTGGATAACATTTATATACTTTATCATTTAGTAGAGAAATACGTACGTCTTAGGAAGCAAAAATTGTGTATAATGTTTGTAGATTACTCAACAGCATTCGACACCATATCCAGGAAAAAGCTTTGGGATATTTTATTGAATCAGTGTATAGATAAACAATTGGTCAATATTATGTATAGCCTTTATATTAATAACTGGGCACAGGTACGAATGGGTTTGAATGGTCAACTTTCGGCCCCTTTTGAAATAGAGGAGTCAGACAAGGTTGTGTTTTGGCCCCCACTTTATTTGCATTATATATTGATGGGCTAGTAACAGAATTAAACAATCAAACTTTAGCATCTCCAAAAACACAGGATCAGTCCTGCACAGCTCTTGCCTATGCAGACGATATGGTTTTACTTTCCCTGACCCAGAAGGGGCTACAAGAAAAAAATAAATTACTTGATGATAGACCTAGAGAACTGTAACTGAAAATTAATCTAGCCAAGACTAAAGTACTTATTATTAGCCCCAGAGGTAGGAAAAAGAAAGGAGTTTGGTACCTTCAGGGTAATAAATTGGAAGTAGTGAAAACATATGTTTGCTTAGGGGTTGAATTTAGTGATAATGGATTTTGGAATCATCAATTTCAAAGATGTTTAGAAAACTCAACTAAAACAATGCAGGGTTTAGTCCATTTTGATTATAGATATGGTGGAACCAGCATTAAGCCCTTGATACAAGTAATTAAATCCAAACTTGAAACACAATTGTTAAATGGTACAGAAATATGGAATGTTGTCCATATGGAGAAATTCACTACCCCCATGTTTAAAAGCTTAAGAAACATATTGGGAGTGGGGAGGTCATGCCCATCTTCCTATATAAGATCTGAATTGGGAATTATTAATAGTAATGCTTTATGTGATACCAGACAAGTTAATTCTTAGATTCGAATAATAAGGCTTCTAACATCTAGAGTAACGGCCTTATGTATGGAGGAAAAACAGAAATGGTTTGATATGGGATACAGACAGGGGTTTTGGTACACAAAGATTGTTCAACTATTGGGCATGTTAGGAAGTGTATTCAATTAAGCACTAAATATAAGAAATATGTTACTAAAAAAATAGGCAACTTTTGGAAAGAACAAGATCTAGGACTAATTAAAAACTCTGCCTACTCCAAATGGTTTGCACTTTATAATTATAATTTTGGATATAAAAAATATCTTGATGTTTTAACTGATCCTATTTTGCATAGGACTTTCTCCATACATAAATTTGAACAATTTGATAGTAGTGTTCTCAGACTCAGGTATAAAAAAAAAACTACAGATGAAAACTGTAGATGTGTAGTTGGAGGACACGAAGATTTAATCCATGTCATGTGGCACTGTGCCTGGTACAATAAAGAATGACTGTATTGGTTGGGTCCTTTTGTTAGTACTAGGTATACTACTGACTGTGTAACCTTGACTCTCATATTAATACACACACAAAATGCAGACTCTGTTGAAAGAGTAGCAAAATTTTTCCTGGCGGCAAGCAAGATTAAAAAGAAAATTAGAAATGCAATTACGATGGCTGGATTTTAAATAGAACAATTTTATATTCATAGTGTTTATTCTTTTTATATATTTTTTATTGTATGTATATATGTTTATGTATTTATATCTGGTATTGTCCGTATATGTATTTGTTGATGACTTTTATAGTCAGACAATAAACTTGAACTTGACACTGCGCAATAGGGACCGTAGCGCATGGTGTGCCATGCCTGCTATTGCACACTGGCGCACTGTGCGGTGGCCGACCCCTGGTGTGACCCCTGACCCCATGTCACTCCCTTGCCACGCGCCAGTCTGGCTCGCGGTCGGCGTTGGGCGACCTGCACTGCGCAGTGGGCGACACAGTCATGTACCCTCACATCACGCATCTGGCACATGTTGTGCACATGTGCGCCTCCAGCCGCCATTTTGCTTCCCCACATTGTGGTTGGCACTATGGCACAGTGTGGTGTTCAGCAGGCAAGGAACTGGTCCCAGGTTGAACTGGTGAACCTGGTGGCGTGCGTCCTGCCACTCACCCCACAGCTCTTTGGACAGGTGCCCCTGCAGCAGTCAAGGGTAGCGGTGTGGCAGAGGATTGCTGCCAGTCTGGGGTGGCCTGGACAGGGGAGCAATGCCATCACAGGTATGGGGACTTTGTGCAGTGGGACCCAAAGCTCCTGCAATGGCTGCAGGTACGTGTACAGCGAGAGGCTGTGCCACAGCCAGGTAAGTCAGACCCTATTGCAAGTGTGCCCTAGTGCGGTACTGTGGTGTTGGCTAGGCTGCCCGGCATGCCCTGCAATTGGGTACACTGTCATCGTGCGCATTGTGGAGTGGCATTGCCAGCCACAGCTTGCATTGCAATACAGCCATGCGGGCCATGTCGGGCAGGGGCACACCCTGTACACAGGGGTGGGGGTGGTGGGAAGCTGCTGTGGATGTGTCCTGATGTGTACATGTCTTTGTTCCATTCCCAAGCCCTGAGAATCGACGTCGTGCGAGGGCAATGAGAGTGGCAGGAGCAGAACAGCAGGCTGCGGCGGCAGTGCCTGAGCAGGGCCAGCACCAGCGGGGCTGCAGAGGGCAGGAAGGCACTGTCTTGGTCCTGCACACTTCACTTGGGGGGGCGGCGGGGGTGTGGGTATGGCCACCAGTGCCATGTGCCGTGGCAGCTGTGTGTGTTGCACTGTGCGTGGAGCATGCCACTGTGGGGCGGCCATTGCACATGTGTTCCAGCTGTTGGTGGGGTGGGTGTGCACCCGGTTGACACTGTTGTTGCTGTGGTGCAGCTGGTGCACTGTGCCATGTGACTGTCATTCCACAGTCGGGCGGCCATTGTGTGGTGGGGACCACCTCTGTGCACTGTACTGGTGTGCCGAGTTGCTGGCAGGCGTTGGCCCATTCCCCTGTGGGTGGCCTTTGCAGGCACTCCAGGGGTGTGTGTTCCCACTGCCCATTGCGCACGGGTTGACATGATACCTTGGGACATTGCACTGATCACCTGTTCTATCCCTTGTCACAGATGTACAGCGGAGTGGGTGGCTGCCTTTGTACTGCCGGCTGCTCCGGCAGTTGATTCTGGTGACATCCACGACCATGGAGGCAGTCATTCAGATGCACTGCATGATGTTGGCTGACCAACGACAGAGAGGGTGGCAAGGGGTGGCAGGGTGTGGCCGCCATTAGATTTAGCCCCAGCATTCCCATTTCCCTTGCTGTACCTCCCCCATCTGGCCCCTTTCTCACTGTACAGTCCCAGTTCCCTGTCCCCTTCCCTCACTATCCTACCCTTTCCCACCCCCTTGTTACTGTATATAGTTCTTTTGAATACATTTCTATTTTGCCTTACCTGCCTGTGTCTGTGTCTACTTTGCAGGTGGTGTGTGGAGCTATGCTGCAGTGGCCAAGTGCCCGTCCGTGTGGTGTGCATGTGTTGGGGCATGTGCTGTGCTTCTGTGGATCACTGCTGTGTGCTGCTGTGTGTACCACGGTGGTGGTGTCCCTCCACTCGGTTGCTGGCTGTGCCTTGGGGTGCCTTTGGGTTGTGTGGTGGGTGTGACTGCTTGGTCCTGGGTGTAGCATGGCCTGGCCATGCAGGAGGGGCCATGCTGTGGGGGGCCCCCTTGGTGGCCCTCCATCCCCCATTGGCACCCCCTGTTGCCTCCTGTCTTTGCCACTGTTGTGTCCTGGGGTGGGGGTCTGGGTGCCTGTGTGCACCCTGCTATGCCCTGCTGGTGGTGGCCTCCTGTGACCTGTCACTCCACTGCCATGGCTCTGTCTCTGGGTCTCTGCTCTGTGCCATGTCCCCCCTCGGTTGCTCTGGTGCTCTGCTCCCACAGTTGCCCTGGGGCTTCTGTGTCTGCTCATAGCACACCTGTGGTTGCCCCATGGTGCACCTGTGGTTGCGCCATGGTGCATCCATGGCTGTACCATGGTGCAGCTGTACCATATTCAGCTGTGTTGTGCTGGCACAGTTCAGCATGCGCAACCTCTGAATGGCGCATCAGTAGGGATGTAAGTTTGTCATGGCAGTCATACACGTCATTGATTCCATGATGTTTGATCTTTATTCAGGACTTCCATGACTTTCACTAGTGTCATCAGAATGTAGCAATGATGACAGTGCCACAACATTTACCACTGTTTACTAATGATTTCATGAACAAACAATGAGTCATTAAAACCTCATCCATGACAAACTTACATCCCTACACATCAGTTTTGCACTGTGCCAGACTTGCACCGGCCTTTGGTGCATTTCTGAATATCTGGCCCAGTGAGCATTATAGGATTGACCATTCATCAAATAAGTTTGTATATCTAAAATTCACTAGCAACATTTTCTAGATACATCAAATTCCTTAATCAAATATATTTACATACTTTGTAAAAATAAATGCCTTTCCTGAGTTGTGCCCATGTCACAATGAATCATATAGTAATAAAAAACAATATTCACTAAGCCACTTTTGACTCTTAATTAATATAAATCAGAAATAAATAAATATTTTTAAACTTTATAAAACCATAGGGTGTACTGCCTAATTTACTGAGAAAGAGAGTCTTGTGAGAGATTCCAAATGGGGTGAGGTCACATAGAGTATGCACTATGCAGTTTAAGTAAATCCGGAGAATAGTGAAGGAGCCTGCTTATCCTACCCCCTCTAGGAGGAGCCCTCAGCAGGAGAATTATGCTATACAAATTAAGTTGAATTGAATAATGCCCTGCAACAAACCCGGTCTGGTTTGGGTGGATAACTTTCTGTATGACCCCCTGAAGGCGGTCCAGAAGGATCCAATCCCGATGAATATTTCCAAATCTATATTTAGAAGGGAGATAGGGCGGTATGAGCTACATTGTTCCAAATCTTTGCCCGTATTGGTAAAACCGAGATTTGGGCATAGAGCCAGGAGTCCGGAATTGTTCCCCCTCTTGTCTATGATGGAAGCACCCCAACAAAGATGGTACTAACTTGTCTTGAAAAGATTTATAAAACTCAAAAGGCAGGCCATCTAGGCCAGGCAATTTTCCAACCTTTAGTTGTTTTATTTTATTTATTTATTACCTCTTGTGCAGTTATCACCCCTTCTATTTGGTCCCTATCTTCTTGTTAAAGTGAGGGTAGGGCTATTTGGGCCAGAAATTCATCTGTCAAGGTTCACAGTTGGTCCGAGGAGCCCAGGGTGTATAATTGTAAATAATTCGCAAAGGCCAAGGCGATCCCTGGTAGGTCTGAGACCACAGCACCCCTGTCCCTGTGCCGGGTCCTTTATCCTCAAAACCGCTCTACTACTGGACTGCTTCCTGAGTGCTAAGGCTAGTAATTTCCCAGTCCTATTACTCCCCTCAAAATATTTTGTTTAGTTCTCCGAAGGGACCCCTCTACCTGGAGAGCCAGTAAATGCTCTAAGGGGTCTTCTTGGATTCCCAGGCTTCTTTATTCCTGGGGTCCAAGGTTAATTTATGCTTAAATACAGCTTCCCTAAGCTCTGCCTCTGATTGTTGCTAATGCATTTGCTGTGTATACTTCAGCGTGGAGCTATAGTTTATTACTGAGCCCCTCAGGGATGCCTTAAGGGCATCCCATCTTACTGATGGGGAAACCGCCCCCTGCTGATTAGTGGACAAGCAGGTTTGAATTGTGCTAACTACCTTTTACTGAAAATCTGCAGAATTTAGTAGCCCAACATTGAGGCGCCAATTTGAATTGTGCACTGTAGGTGTCAAAAGCAGCCACAACAACACTGTAGAATGATCCGACCAGGTCATTGAGAGGATAGAGCATTCCTAAAGTAGGGATATTTTTTCTGATGGAAGAAAGAACATATCAATACACGAATAGCTACTGTGCCTATGGGAAAAGATGGTATAATCATTATGGGCAGGGTGCATCAGCCGCCAGGCATCCAACAGCCCTGCCTCCACCTGAAGTCTTGTCAAAACACTCCTACCAGTAACTCCAGATGTGGCGGAGTGTGGGCTGCATCTCTCCTGGTGAGTGGACAGTACCATGTTGAAACCCCTCCCCCAATAACATATAGTGCATTTGGATCCGTGAATGTTTCAAGAATTACCTTTTGAAGGAACAATTTATTGTTCTTCTCTTCATTGGGGGCATATAGATTTAAAAATATACATTTAAGATTGTAATAAGTTGCATACAATCTAACGAAAGTTGCTCCTGGATCCACATTTGTATTTTGGACACGGATGGAGGAGTCACGCCTGATCAAGATTCCTGTCTCTCTACTTTGAGGGTGCTCTGACCACGAGGCTGCATGAATCTCCCCCACCAAAGACCATTTCAGTTTCTTATACTCCATCTCCTGACACACTCGCGATCGCGCTGGTAATAACGCAAGAGGATGACACTCCACTGCTCCTTTCTTAATGACGTCCTAATGTACAGAAATGTAATAATCTCCATATCTCAGATGCCCATTGCTGTTTTTACAGACGTTGCCTAAAAATGCCATGTGTGTGCAAGTCACAAACACATGTACCAATGAGGGCAGGTCATTCGGCAGGATCAAAGCTTTTATTTGGGCGACATTCCTAATGTGGTAGAAACCACTTCTGACCATGGATGATACCTGAGCCTCAAGCATCAGTCCATCATCAAGGATGGTGCCCAGATTTTTCACCTTGGTAGATGTTGCCAAGCGAGTGGGGCCAAGGAATAACCCTGTTCCCATCCAAGCAGCACCCATGTCCCACCGATGACCAGGCTCAGTCACCAGCACTTCTGTCTTGTCAGAACCAAGTCTCAGCCAGTTAGTTGACATCCAGTCCTGAATCTCGGCCAGGCAATTATTCAGCACCTCCACGGTGTCAACCATCCAAGGTGCAAATAACATGTACAGCTGGGTATCATCTGCATAACAGTGAAAACCCAAGCTGTACCATCTAATGATCTCACCCGGGGGAAGCATGTACACTGTGAGCAACATAGGCAACAGGATCGAACCCTGGGAAGCTCCACAAAGCGGGGCATCAAGCAGGACAAGAAATTGCCTATCACTACTCTCTGGATCCTGCCTGTGAGAAAGGACTCAGACCAGTGGATGATGGTACTGGTGAGTCCACAGTGCTATCGTAGGCAATACAGCAGCATTGTGTGATCCACAGTGTCAAATTCTGAGGAGAGATTGAAAAGAACAAGCATTGACCATTTCCCTCTATCTCTCGTCCTGAAGAGATCATTTTGCACTCTGACGAACACTGTTTTGCTGCTATGCTTAGACCTAAATCTTGACTGGAAGGGGTCATAGATGTAACAGGCTGCAAGGTATGCCTTGAGTTGCACAGCCACGACCTTCTCAATAACCTTGACCAAAAAGGAGAGGTTAGAGATTGGTCTATAATTTGCCAAGATGTCAGGGTCGAGAGACAGTTTCTTTAGGAGGCGCCTCACCAGCGCCTCTTTCAAGGTGCCAGGAAAACATCCCTCCAAAAGAGAACACTGAATTATTTCTGTGAATGGTGAACAAACAGATTCAACACATCCTACTAAGAGATGAGTTGGGCTTAAGTCCATTTCACAGTATGTGGGCCACAGTTTTGAAATCACCTCGCAAACCTCTGCCTCGCCAACAGGGTAAACTTGCTCCAAACAGTAGGCGTGCCTCTGGACACATATGACTACCACTATGAGGCTGCAGTTGCCCCATTGGTGAGATCCCAGCCCTAACAGAGGACACCCTGTCAGAGGAGAACAGAGCAAACTCCTCGCATTGAGCGACTGAAGATGCTTTTTTCAGCTGTAGACAGGCAGGATGGAGAATCCTATCTACAGTATGAAAAAGCAGAGCTGATTTTTCCCTCCCTGCAGTAATCTCCCTGGACAGGAACACTGCCTTCTTATGGTTGATTGTCCTTTGATATTCATCATAGTTATTTCTCAAAGCCAGTCTGTTCTCTTAAGACTGAGACCTCAGCCAACAGTGCTCCAACCTCCAACCCCTGGTCTTCATCTCCTTGACAGCCTTATCAAACCATGGGGGTCTCAAGCGAGAAGACCTGGGTATTGCTAGGTATTGCCGGTAGTATTCTCGAGTATTGCTGGTAGTAATCCTGGTTATTGCTGGTAAGGCAAGGCAATATTATTTCTATGGCACCCAATCCCAGGGGCTCTGGGCACCTCACAATATGTACAGCATAAAGAATAAACTTGAATTAAAATTAAAATAAAATGGTAGTATTCCTGGGTATTGATGGTAATATTTCTGGGTACAGCTGGTAGTAATACTGAGTATTGCTGGTTGTATTCCTGGGTACTGCAGGTGGTATTACTGGGTATTGCTGGTAATGTTCCTGGGCATTGCTTGTAATATTCCTGGGTATAACTGGTAGTAATCCTGAGCATTGTTGGTTGTATTCTTGGGTATTGCTAACAGTAGTCCTGGGTACTGCTGGTGGCATTACTGGGTATTGCTGGTAATATTCCTGGGGGTATACCCCTTCGACAGTGACATTTCGACAGTGACCGACACTACAGACAACTACAGCGCTAGGTCGCTGTGGTGTCGGCACTGGCCCCTGGCACTGTATTCTGGGTGTCCTGCACCCACTCCCCTAATCAGCTCTGACTCAGAGTGGATTATATTTAGTGGGGGAATGGAGGGGGCACAGCCCCCCTCGTGGGGAGTTTGGAGGTGAAGACCCCTGAAGAAAACATGGTAGGCAGTGAGAACCTTATGCTGACCACAAATGTGGTCAACGTAATGTTTTTGCTGTACGGTCGTTCAGCAAGACTTTTGTCGACGACTGATCATAGATCCCTTCCTGGGCACTGCTTGTAATATACCTGGGTATAACTGGTAGTAATCCTGAATATTGTTGTTTGTGTTCTCGGGTATTGCTAATAATAGTTCTGGGTATTGCTGGTACTTGTACTGGGTATTGCTGATAATATTTCTGGGTATTGCTGGTAGTGTTCCAGGATATTGCTGATAGTTGTCTTGGGTGTTGCTTATAGTATTCTTGGGTATTACTGGCAGAATTCCTAGGTGTTGCTGGCAGTATACTCTAGCTATATCTCCATGGCATCTCAGAAGAAGGCAAGGGAAGAGATTGTGAGGATTAGGAGGGTGATGGGGGGGGATTGTGCAGAAGAAGACAAAGAAAAAACATCTTGAACAGGTACTTCTGCTCAGTCTTCATAGTAGAGGAAGGGAGGGAGGCGGACCACCAGGAAGCAACAAGAACAAAGGTGGGGGGAGGTGGACACAAGCCCATTTTCAGATAAAAGAGTCCTTAAGGGACTTGCATGTCTGAGAGTGGACAAGGCAGTGGAACTGGACAGAATACACTGAAGGGTACTAAAGGGACTCAGGGAGGTGCTACCCGCTCCACTGACAGCCTTATTCAACAGCTCTCTGGAAACAGGTGTGATTCTGAAGGACTGGAGGAGAGCAAACTTGGCCCCTCTAAATAAGGGCAGCTGCAGAGCGGAGGCTAGCAGCTACAGGCCAGTCAGCCTCACTTCAGTGGTGGGGAAATTAATGGAAACCCTGTATAAGGGAAGGATGGCAGAGTATCTGGAATCCATTGGGCTGCAAGACTATAGGGAAGCATGGATTTATGGGGGGGGGGGGTCATGCCAGACTAATCTGATTGATTTCTTTGACTAGGTGGCCAGGAAAATAGATCTGTGGAGGGCAGTGGGTATGGCCTATTTGAGCTTTAGCAAAGCCTTCAACATTGTGCTACACAGGAGGCTGATTTCACAAATAGACATTGGTTTTTGACGTTGGAACAGGGCTGCAGTAACTACTGTAGATACCTGCACACGGTTAGAGATGGTATCACATCTGAAGAACTACAGGTAAAACATGACCTTCCTATGTGATATTTTTTCTGTTATCCTTAGATACGGCACTGTCCAATAGCAAACCATCTGTTACCACATTTCCGGTTCTGGCTGTGATGGGAATGTAACGTGGGTTTAGAGCGTGAGCTTCCAACCTCTAGCAAAAGCTTTAAAAATCTTTCATTTTCACTGAAAAACCCATCTAGCCTCAACAAGAAGCTCTTTATAGTAGATGGGCAGACAGAGGAAGATTGTAATGGAGAGAGTGGCACCTGCAGTCTGGAAAACAGCCACCAAACTCAGTGTAGGCACTGCAAGCACGGCAGCAGAGTCCAAACAGGCTGTATCACAACCTTAGAATGCAGCAATTCTTGCAGAGCTTAAATATTTCAGATCAGAGGTCTGAGCTTTCAAAGAGGACCTAAAAGCAGATCTCCTAAAAGTGGAGCTAAAGGTACGGGAGCCGGAAACCAAAGCAGGAGTTACTGACAGCCACACCGATCACCTAGAACATATTTTGGTACACACACTACAGGAATGCCAGGCCCTACAAGAGAAATGTGAGGACCTGGAGAATAGGTCCCGTTGAAGCAACCTCTGAATCTATGACCTACCTGAAGACATTGAAGGATGGGATATGGGTGCATTTATCGAAGGTCTTCTAAGGGAACTCCTGCAACTTTTTTTTTTCCAAATTCATGTTATTGAAACATTAGGGCAGTACATGGGAAGTAGAATTCAAAAGTACGTAGTTGACATTCAGTTCCATCCATATTATATGTTATAAAGCACTTTACTTGGTGGAACTCCTACAACTTGATCCAGAGTTCCCCCTTGACATTGAATGGGCACATTGCGCCTGCGACCTAAGCCTAAAAGCACTTCTGTCCACCTGAAATCCATCATAATAAAATTTATAAGCTACTCAATGAAATAAGATGTGTTGCTGTGGGCAAGGAGAATGTGGAAATCTACTTCGATGACTATTCGCCTGCAGTAACCGAAGAGCGAAGGGTGTACTCACCTATACTAAGGGTCCTCTGAACACAACTGAAATTTCAGACCTTGTTTCCTGCCCAGCTCATAGTGATGTTCCTGGAGGGTCCTAAAGGTTTTTCAGCTCTGGAGGAAGCTGTGAAGGAGCTGGCTACCAGGGGAATAGAAGCCCCACTTCCACAACATTCACAAGACTCTCAGGATATGGTCACACTCCGCAGAACCACGTGGTCTAGAGCTGCTGCTAATTCGGAGAGGTGCCAGCTGGGCCTGACCACAATGGCAGAGGTTCATCAACTCCTACAGTCATTCAGTAGGGTATCCTCCCCATAAAGAGGATTTACTATGTGGTCAGGTTAACATGTCTTATGTGAGCACTGACTCATCACTATTGGATTATTGTCTTGGGGTAAGTGTGGGCTGAGCCGTCCTTTTGGTTGAGACTCCCGACTGTGTTATTGTAACCCTACAACACTGGACCCTGCTGAGAGATCCAATGCTTTCTAGCTGTATTTGGTCATGGCTGGGAGACTGTGTGGATCCCTACCTCGTGTTCAGCCCTGTGGATCTTTATGGCCTTCAAGCATCTGAAACAACTCTTACTGACTGTCACGGGCAGAATCAAACTTGCAGGAAGCAGGGATCTTCCCTGTGTCAATCTTCACCATTCATCACTGGTGGGTGGTTGGTTAGTGGTTGGTTGGCCGGAGATAAGCACCCTGTGTGAGCTTTTTTTTTTTTTTTTTGTAGAAAGGAGGAGCCGGCTGCCCACGAGGTCGACATATTGTGTGGCACTGGTGGGTTAGCCAGTAATGGATGTTGGCTCCTCCTCCATCTCAGTTCTGCTTCTACCGCCATTGAGACAGCACCTCACCAGCAAGTAGGGCTTTTATCTGTGCCAATGCAAGGACTTCTGGTAGGCCCTCCCCCCTTATCCTGGGCCTGATCTCAGAAGTCGGCTAATCCCCTAGGGGTGCTCTGACCCTTTGGTCCCCTGGGATGGGGGGGTTTCTGGGGCTGACTAGAACTCCCTCTGCCCCACCCTTGTTATTCTACTCCTTTGCTGTCTCCTTCCCCTTTGGGGAGGGATGCATTAATAGTGGGGATCCCCACTTCTCCCCTCCCTTGGAACCCTGTGAGTTCTCCTGATAAACAGTAATGGGAGGGAGGGGTGGGAATCCTCCTAGGGGTTAAGGGTTCAAGGAGGGGGCCTTACCCATCTTATCAGGATTCTCCCAAGTTTTCTCAGTCTCTTCCCTGGTTGGATTCTTACCTCCTGGAAGATCTGCCCTTGCCAGCTCTATATCCTGGATGGGTCATTGGCCTCTCTCTCTCTCTTTCCCTCTTTCTCTTCCCATCCTGCCCTTCTGGCCATCCAGGGACTGGGGCCTTTTCAGCCCATAACCTCTCAGGTCCTCCTCCTCTGTCCCCTGGTTGGCCTATTTCTTTTTCCTTTTGCTGTCTCTCGGGCTCTTTTGCCCCGCCCTTATTTTTCTCTATCACCTTTTTTCCCCCGTCTCTCCAGTGTGCAGAACTGAAATGGAGGAGGAGCCAATGCCCATTACTGGCCAACCCATGAGTGTCACGTAATACGTCGGCCTTGTGGGCGGTGCTAGCTTCTCCCTCCTACAAAAAAAAAAAAAGCTCCCCTAGAGTGTCTGTCTCTGGCCAACCACCCATGAGTGATAAATGGTGAAGATACAAAAGAAGTTTAAGAATTACAGTAGGTACGTAATTTTCATTTTCTGCCAATCAAGACCGATCTGTGTGTGTGTGGGGGTAACGTTCTTCAAGAAATGGCACTTGGTTAAATGGGAGTTTTCATTGCCTCACCATCCGACACTTCTGTCCCTAGGCCAGGGACAATGTTGGTTATCTCCACACTGCACTTCATGTCATGAGGGAGATGCACTTAGGCACGGGGTCATAATGTCGGAGTCAATAACCATGAGGCAAACAATGCCGGAAGCAAAATGTCATCTGCTGCAATAATGTGGGGAAAAACAGCGACCCTCCAAAACACAGCACACACCGTAGAAACTAATGGACCCTTTTTCTTTTTGTGGGGGACTCTGCCCCCACAACTCCCAATATGGGGGGCTTTGGCCCCACACCCCTGGACTTAAAATAATCAACTCTGGGGGAGTTGTGGACTTTGGGGATGTGGAGAAAATCGGGAGGGGAAAACTCCTTTTTAAAAAAACAAAAAACAAAACAAAAGTAGCAACACCAGGAGACCTGGGGGGAACCAGACCGTGGTCCCAAGTCTCCAATCCTGCCATGTACTGGTGCCTTAGCCACTCTGGCATGGGAGCGGCTCAACCAGGCACCACACACACACACGCACACACACACACACACACACACAACTTCATCCCTTCAAAGTAACAGCACAGAGCGACAGGTGTAGTGGTAATTCCCTACCACCACTATACCCCTGTCGCTCTAAATGCTTTCACGCTTTGCACAGTGTGTTTTTTGCAGCACTCTTCGTGAAGTACTATATCGACCTGGTATCATGCACTTACCAAGAGGGAACAGGCTGGGATGTTTGTTGCCCTGCACCCTTTTGACCACCCCGCTGGTGGGCTCTGTGCCCCCCCAAACACTGCTGCTAGGTTTGCTTTTGCAAACACTCTCTTAAATTAACATAGGCAACAAAGTGTTATAGAGACAGTCACTCACATGTTTACAGTGATGTGACCCTCTGTCCATGACTTCAGTCATTCTCTGAGTTGCATGGAGCTCTCCCTTGGGACCCAGCGGTGCCTGGGGAGATCTCTGTGGCAACAGACACAGTGAAGCATGGCTAGTGGACATGGGATACCCTGGCTGAATTCTTGCTTGCCGTTCTTGTGCCGTGTGCTCAGGTTGGAATGGCACCATGCAAAAATTGAGCGGAGCAGTGGAGATGATTACCTTGCAGTCTCTCCAGTCCCCCAATTCCTCCATGGCATGATCATCCTTTCACCAGTCACACTTACATAGATGATGGGGAGACAAGGCCCACAAATTTCAGGCAATAAAGGATATCCCCCCCCCGGTACCAGCCTGACACCTCATAGGAATCATAGGAAGATACTGAGCTGAAATGGACTTACGTCCTATATGTTCGCCATGTTCATCTAATTTCTGATCTGATACATATTCCTATCCCACTTTAGATTTAAACTCAGCAATAGATTTGCTGTCTACAACCTCCAATGTCAGTGCATTCCAAGCATGCACTACCCTTTGGTTAAACCACCATGTAGTTCTCACTCTATTACATTTTGATGCTGTTAACTGCATTGGGTGGGACCTAGTTTTGTACATACAACTATTAAATTTTAGCCCCATAACATCCCACAAGTCATCATTTTGCCAAGCGCTATATACCAAGCACATGTCCCCTCGCTTTCTTCGTTCCTCCAAGGAGTACATGTTCAACTCCCTCAATCTAGTCCCATAGTCTTTGCCTGTCATACCACAAACAACTCTTGTTGCTCTCCTCTGCATCCTCTCCAACAGGGCAATATCCTGTTTTTTAAAAGGTGACCACACCTGTGCTCCATATTCCATAATGGGCCTCACCAGGGATACATACGGGGCAAAACAACCTCCCTACTTCTAGATGATATGTGCCTCAATATGCAATTCAGGATTCTGTTTCCTTTCTGGGCTATATTTTGGCAATGAGATGAGAATGTCACATTGCCAGAAACTGTTATACCCAAATCTCTTTCCTCATATGTTATTTTGAGCGGTATATTTCCCAATTTATAAGGTAGTTTAGGATTTCTGTTTCCCAAGTGCATGATGAAGCATTTATCTAGGTTCAGTGCCAATTAAAATTTATTTGACCATATAGCTATATCGTCTATTACATCTTGTAAGTTTGAACCAAACAGATTTTTGTTTAATTTGAGGTGCTGATACATAAAGATTGAAGAGGCAGGGGCCCAAGACTGATCCCTGGGGCACCCCACTAGTCACTCCCAAACTATCGGACAATTCCCCTCTAATACTCACGCGCTGGGACTCCATCAAGTAACCAATTCTGAACCCAATCTATTATATAAGGATTTATATTCAGATTACTCATTTGCTGTATTAATTTATGGTGAAGTAATCTGTCAAACGCCTTAGAGAAATCAAGGAACAGCACATCGACGGGAATACCCTTGTCCAATCTATCAATAACTAGATTGTAAAAGGCCAACATATTTGTCTGGCACAACCTGCCCTTTACAAAGCCGTGCTGGGATTTATCTGTAAGATGGTTTAATTCTAGATGTTCTTGTATTTTATCCTTAAGCACCCCTTCCAGGATCTTAGAGGGTATGGCAGTAAGGCTAATGGGTCTATAATTAGCTGGATCCGTCTTATCCCCCTTCTTATAGATTGGGACCACTACTGCTGATCTCCAGCACTCAAGTACCTCACCGATATTCAGGGACTGCTGGAAAATGTATGTCAAAGGGGGGGCTATTGACTCAGCTATTTCCCCAAGTACTCTAGGATGAAGGCCATCAGGATCGGGGGATTTAATAGGGCCCAATTTAGCTGATCGTTCTTTAATCTCTGTACAAGATATTATTATACTTTCATTTGGGTCAGGAATAGATCTTTTAGCATGGTATACAGGTTTATTTTTTGAAAAAACAGTTGAAAAATAATTATTTGCTATATCTGCCATTTCTTTATTATCAGATGTGCTATCGCAGTTTAATTTTCTTAATGGACCTATAGTATTTGAATTTCCTTTAATATTCCTATTATATGCATAGAAGGCCTTTGAATTTCCCTCTACTCTACCAACCAAGTTTGAGCCATAATCAGTTTTGGCCCTCTTAATATGTTTTTTTATTTGGTTTGTTAGTTGTCTATATTGGTTTCTGGTTGTAAGTGATACTATTTATTTTCCACTGTTTATAAAGTTTATGTTTTTATTTATCAGTAATCTAATTTTGCGGGTCCACCACATTGCGTTTTATTCTTTCTCCCAGTATACTTTTGTTTTATGGGAATATTTTCCAATTCTTGCTGTTTTATTTTTGTGTAAAATATATCCCAAGTTTCATTTAGGGGTTTATCACCAAACTCATTTCTCCATTTGCAAAGATTTATTTTCATTTCAACAAAATTTGCTTTCGCAAAATCATAATTTGTGGTTTTTCCCCTATAGATTGGTACTGGTTCAGCCAATTTAAATTCCACCGTAAAGTGGTCGCTTGTTCCTAGAGCGATGGAGGTCTTGCGCTCACACAGGGTGTCACCCATATTTGACAAGACTACATCCAGTATGTGTTCAAGGCTGGATGGTTGCCCAGGAGTCAACTTCTCTACCCACTGACCTGGGTCCACCACCAACATCTCAGTCTTATCAGGATTTAGTCTCAATCAGTTAGCACTCATCCAGTCCTGAATCTCAGTGAGGCAGCTGTTAAAGACTGAGATTGCACTGTTCTGTTCATGTACAAAGGACATGTAGAGGTGGGTATCATCTGCATAGCAGTGAAAACCCAGCCCATGCCATCTTATAATGTCTCCTATTTTTTTTTTTCTATTTATTCTTTTTCCGCCCTGAGCTGCCTGCCGCCTGATATATTTTTCAACCCGGTCACGGGCCACGGGCTCCCTACTTCCCAATTCGGCCTCGGGCCCTCTGATACCCATGGCTTGCCCCCCATGGCAGGGCTGCGGCACTCCCCTCACATGCCGCAGTCTTCAGACTAGGTCGGAGGGCTGGCCTGGGGAGCAAATTGAAGCCGTGGCGAGCTTCATTAGCGGCAGCTGGCAGATAACTTTTTCCATTTTTTCCGGCCTGCATCTGCCCTGCCTCCTATACATGCCAGTGCCGGTAGCTGTGTGACTCCTGGCCTCTGCCAGGGGTCATCAATGCTCCAGACACTTCCCCACCCTCCCCCAGAGAAGGAGAGCAGTCCCTAGAATGCTCCATCCTTCTCCCCCGGCCGGCCCTCCAGCGACGCTGGTCCGTTCCCGAACCTGGGTCACCGGTGTCGCATGTGGAAATCCAACCGCTGTGCCAATGGGCTGGCTTATCTTATAATGTCTCCTAATGGCAACATATACACCGTGAACAACATGGAGGACAGCACGGAACCCTACGGCACCCCACAAGGCAGGAAGAAGGGGGTCAAGGAAAAAAAAAAAAGCCAGACACCACCATCTGGGTCCTGCCTGTGAGGAAAAAATGGAACCACCTGAGGACTGTCACTGACAGTCCACAGAATAGATGCAGGCATTCCAGTAACACCCCATGTTTCACGATGTCAAATGCTGTGGAGAGATCAAAGAGGACCAAGATCAAATGGTTCCTCCAATCCCTCGCTATCAAGAGATCATTAAGTACTCAAACCAGTGCTATCTCAGTACTGTGCCTCTTCCTGAAACTGGACTGGAGAGGATCATAGGCTTTGTGGGTGGTAAGAAAGTCTTTGAGCTGCAATGCAACTACCTTCTCAATAACCTTGCTCAAAAAAAGCAGGTTAGAGATGGGTCTGTAGTTTGCAAGACAGTCTGGGTCTCAGGAAGGTTTCTTTAGGAGGGGTGTTACCACAGCCTCCTTCAGGGAGTCCAGAAACATCCCCTGGCCAGCAAACACCAGACTATATCAGCAAGGATCGGTCCGATGACATCCATACACCCCACAAGGAGGTGAGCTGGACCAGGATCTAAACTATAGTAAGTCAGTCGCAAGCCCTGAACGATCTTCATGATATCCATGATCGCTGGCTGGTCAAAATCTGTCCAGACAGACCAGGTGCCTGTGCCCTCACATCGATCGCCACCGTACTCACTTGAACCAATCAAGCAGATTTCCGAACTGATGGAGGACACCTTATCTGCAAAGAATTGAATGAACTCATCACACTTAGATTGTGAAAAGGCTCTCCAGCCCTGAAGGAAGGCTGGACTGCATAGCCTGTCAATAGTCCGAAAGAGCTAAGCCAGTCAATTCCTTGCTGCAGCAATCTCCCTGGACAGGAATGCTGCCTTCTTACAGGAGATTTCTGATTGATAGTCTCCAAAATGGGCTATCATCCTAAGTCTGTCCTCCTCTAGGCCGGATTTCCACCAACAATGTTCCAACCTTTGCCCAACTCTCCTCAGCTCCCTCAAGGTCCCATCAAACCAAGGGGACTGAGCGTGGAGAGGGAGAGGGTGAACTCAGACAGGAGCTACTGAATCCAGGGCCCCCAGTACCACACTATTATAGTGCACCACTAGGTCCCCCAGATCCAAACATTACAGTGGCCTACTTGATAGGTCCAGCATGGCCATCAAACCCTATGGGGTAACACCCCTCAAAGGGCGATACTGAACCATCTCCAAAGGGGTGGGTCTCACAGGGGGAGCTGCAAAACTGAACCTTATAGAGTGATGATCTGACCATCCAACTGTTTCCACCACCAAGTTAGCAGCCTCCATCCCCAGGAGAAACACCAGGTTCAGGGAGTGACCCTGTATATGGGTTGCAGCGGTAAATACCTGTGAAAAGCCCAACAAGATCATCAATTGGAGGAAGTTTTGACCAAAATGCGAAAGTTCATCGTCGACCCAGGCATTGAAATCCCCCAGGACCAACCACCTAGAGGATTCCAACATCATGTTGACCATGAAGTCTGCAACTTCCTGCAGGAAAACTTTCTCATCTCCGGGTAGACGGTAGATGAGAAGAATCCTACTGTCCACACCTGCACCCATGATACACTCGAAAGACCTAGTGGTCCCCACTGGAACCTCTACAAGGCCCAGTTCCATGTTAAAACAGATGGCTACACCCCCAACCCTATGATCCAATCTCGGGTGGTGTATCACCGAGTACTTGGCTGGAACAGCTGACTCCAATACTCGGCCAGCATTCTCATCCAGCCAGGTCTCGGTGAAGCAAGCCAGGTCAGATGTCTCAACAAGATCAGCAATAATTGCTGTCTTGTTCTTCATTGACCTGGCATTGCATAACACTGCCCGAGTTAGATGAGAGGCCATGTAAGAGTGGGTGACTTGCCCACTATCAGCAGAGTGCTTGGGTATGGGTACCAGGCAGGGAGAACCCCTTTCCTGGACCCATTTCATCCCAGGGTGCCTCCTCGACCTCACTACCCCAGTCTGCCCCACCCGCTCCCCCCCAGCTCCAGGGACCCCACCCCTCCGGCCCCAATGGGCAATACCCAAGGCACAAGAACACACATACACCTCGGGTTACAATGGGGGACTATCAAAGGGGCGGAAGTCCCTCAGCCTGGAGGGGGAGTAGCGCCTGCCCACCGAAGCACGGTCCCAACACATGCTACCTATTTAAAAATAGCACCTTTTATAGGTGCTAATTTGAATCACAGTAAACGTTATAAATAATACCGAGAACTACACAATAAACCGTAGCACTTTATTAAAGTAAATCCAAATAAATCAAAACAAAATATCCAAACAAAAATCCATAAAATAACATACTTGGTCTTCACAATATGTAATCCCATAAACCCCTCAAACTCTTCACTTCGAGGGTTTTGGATATATTGAGTATGGCAGTCCAAACCAAAACCAGTCACAGAAAAAGTTATACATTTGAGTTCTGGAACAGAGTTCTCTCACTACCCATGAGGATGACCACATACCCCCCACCACACACACATAATGAGGGAGAGTTTTATAGAAAAAAAAACAGAAAAAAAAATCAAGGTAATCATTAAAATAATAAGGCAATGCAGCAAATTATAAAACCTGTTATCCAAACCAAACACGTTTCTCCAATGGTCCCATGAAGAAAGTGAACATAATCCTCCCTGTGAGCACAGTTTGTTCAGTCAAAAACAATCGATCAGTCCCAAAAATTCAATTATAAAATCCACATAGGACAAAACGGATCAAATCAAAAGCCAGTCCACACAAATCGATATTCCAGCCTAGCGACAGAGACCACAGGGAGCAGGCTATGCTAGCAAAACAGCAGCTGAACCCCAGAGGGTCCCCCCCAACTGTACCAGCAGGAATAACCACACCTTGACCCGACCACCCGTGACCCACAGCCGCTCCAGAGGTAGGCCGCTAGGTCCACCTCCTGGACAGCTTAGGTGAGCCCCCACTCCATCCCGACTCCCCAGTGGAACAGTAGAGGCACTCCAGCTTGGTCCCGGGCCACACAGAACAAAGGCCCCGAGTGCAGAGAAGAGGGACCCTCCCTCAGCCCTCCACTGCCCACTGCACTTCACCACTCATAAGTCCAGGGCCACGAAATTCCATGCAGAGCTCCTCCGGCGACACACAGCCGGTTCCAAAATCTGCAGGCTCCCACGATCTGAGCAGCGTCCAGAAACTAAACCAAAGGAAAGCTATGGGCCTTCTTCTCCAGGTAAGTTTGTATCCTTGTCAACAAATCTTATAGAATTTCAACCACGGGATAAAAGTTTAGTAGAGCCGACAGGTATCACATGGCTCCCTAAAACAAAATATGAGACGGCTCTTCAAAGAACGAGCGCTATACCGGCGTTACAAGCATTCTGGCATAAAACCATCAGTAACAGTGCACATGATCGATTTACAGAACACACGGTGGAAAATGGACCAGCCAAACACAAAATACAATTGAAATAACTAAACAAAATGAAGAAATGAAGTAAATAAACCCGAAATAAATAAACAAAATTAACAGAAAAAAAAAAAAGCTGGTAGGGGGAAGGCAGATGCATTGGCTGGGGGCAGGTGCTGCATCTCTAGAGGGAAAGCAGCTGGTATGCACTAGTCCCAGCTAGGGGGCCCCCAACAATGCCATTTGGCTGAGCATAGTAGGCTGGTGTCCAGCTGTAGCTCAAGACAGATTATCATTTTACATGGACTGGAAAAAACCGTAATGGTAGCTAGCACTATGATGAGAGGTGCTGTGTCAGGTAGATGCTTGTTTTGTAGCATAATTATTTAAAACTGTAGCTGTCTGCTGTTGCCCAATGGTCTCACAAACACTACGTTAAAAAGGAGAGGGGGGGGAGGAGTCCAATGGGATAATCTAGTAATAATAACAAGTAAAACATGAGGGTACTGCTCCCCTAATATTGGGCCCAACCACAGATGATTTAGTTGAATACTTCACCCCATGATTTCAACTAAGCCCAAGAACTGAGGGGGGGCTGGGTTGGTGGCATACATGTGGTCCTTGGGCCCTACTCCTTCTATGTATCTTGCACAGCGATAGTGGGAAACGACACCTTATACAATGCAGCATCTCTTGGTGACTATCTAATGTTGGAGGGCAGAGAGAGGTAACTTCTTTTTCAGGTAGATGGATCCAGGAGCTTGTTGTATACAGGGTTATCAGCCCATATGGACACTAGTGGGTGCTAAAAGTATATCCTAATCCCATCCCAGATTCTCTGCTCGCACTATAGGTGGGAGTGGAAGAGATGAGATCGGAGGGGGTATTGGATGGGTGCAAGCCGCTAACCATCAGTAAGGGTTTATGGGTAAGATTGGAGCCCCCCTGCTGGGACAGCAGCAAATGAAGCCCCATAGTGACAATGAACTGAGATGAGTTCAAGAAGGGAATAGCAATAGGAGTCCACCTGGCTCCTCCATACCATACAAAAAATCAATCTGGATAGCACTACAGCAATACAGCAAAGTGGGAACATCATGTCTGGAAGAGCTTTCCCACAGTAGACGACTATATCTAATCATCTGGAGGATGTTTCTCCTCTGCAGATTACTCCCTCCACAATATAACTTGAAGCAGGAGTGGATAGGTACAGACTAATGCAGGGGTGTGCAGCCTATGTGTGGTGACCTGGAGTAGCATGGAAGCCCCAAGAATGCATCTTGGGAGGTGGAGACATCCCTGCTCCTGTACTTTACCTCAGCAGACCCTCAACCATAGTACGGGGGAACCCTATATGTGGGGAGTGAGGACGCTGTGGCTCACTGCCTTGAATCCTAGCTGAGAAAAGTACTATAGCCCCACTTACTCTCTAATAACATATAACATATATGCCCTATCTTCAATGTAATTTCCTTGGAAACCCCAGGGCCGTATATAACTCACCCAACACTAATGCCCTACATAGCACTGCTCGGGAGTGCATGGTTGCTGGAATATCGTTTCCCTCTGCCCCATACTGTGCTCTTTACTCTTCCTTATAAAAAGGAGGTTGGGAGCTCATAGAAGGCTCAGATCTCTTGTTCTTTTCTACCCACACCCGGAGGTAGACATAGGACTTTCACCATCATCTCCCCTTGCCTGTGTTTGTAGCAGAATATTGCTACAGGGGTCCACAGCGGCTGATGTGACCTTCCTCCTTCAGATCTACAGTCAATCCCACTGAAGGAGAACACAGCTTCTTCCTACTAGGGAAGTACTTTCTTTTCGTCACATCACTAGACTTAGATGTTAGTGGGGAATGCATAGGTTTTAATGCTGTATTTAGTTCTATTTAGGTTTGCCTTGTTGACACATATTGGGCTATCACTGTTGTTTAATAAGCTGAAAGACTGTTACAGGAAAAGCCTTACTGTTCAATATTGTATAATTTACTATGGAACTTGGTTTTCAAACCTACTCTATCTTCTCTATTTCTCATGGTATCTCTAACTCTATCTCCGCTTTATAATATCCACAAGCTCTTTTATTACTCTCTTTATTTCTTGGTTTATCTCCCCATTTACCTTTCTGGCATGCCTCCAGAGGTTGGGGACTCATTTACCCCACACATCCCAACCTTTTCTAAAAACCTTAAAATTATTACTTTCTCCCGAGTATTGTCCAGGAATGTCAATGGCATCCATAACCTCACTGAGAGATCTAGATTAATTCAGCAAATAAGACAAGATAAGTCAGATATAGTATTTCTCCAGGAAACACACCTGTCACAGGGGGAGAATGCTAAACTCCAATCACAGGAATTTCCTACAATGGTAGCTGCCTCCCACAGATCAGGACACAGAAGGAGTGTAGTGGTGATGATCCAGAGAAACGTACCCTTTACTGTTCAGGAACAGTATGAAGACCCTGAGGGATGGTACGTAATAGTTGTAGGTCAACTATACACAACACAAGCCACCCCGGTGAATGTTTACTTCCCCCTGGGGTCAGATATAACCCTCACCCAGCGTTTGTTCAATAAACTTCTACCTCTGCTTCAAGGGCAGTTAATTATGGGTGGTAACTTTAACACTACTCTTTCCCCTGTGCTAGATTCAGCTGGCCCACCCTTACATAGAATAATCTGTCTACAGAAATATCTTCATGCCACACTAGCACACCTGAGATTTATCGACCTCTGGCCCCATTTCTTCCCCACTACCCTGGCATATACTTTCCATTCACACAAAACAGTAACCTCCACATGGTTGGACTATCTCTTCACAATGGCTGAACATTTAGATGCCATACAGGATGTTAGTTACGGTCCAATTTTTCTCTTGGACCATGCACCAGTAAACGTTAAGATCGACTTGGGGAAACCCCCCCCTCGCATGTCATGGCGACTGAATCTCACTCTGCATGGAGACCCTGAATTCCTTCCACTTGAGAAGGAAACAATACCTCAGATCCTGGCAGATAACACTGACCCCAACATCTCATGTTCTGTACTATGGGACACTGTAAAGACCAAGTTGCATGGGGAATACATTAAATTCTCACTTGTCAAAAAATGGGAAAGGGAACAAAAATACAAACAGCTTCAGCTGCAACTCGCCACCCTACAGTCCTTCTATATGCAAGGGGATAAAACTGTATCACTGCAGATTAAAGGGGTAAAACAAGACTTACAGAAACTAGTCGACTCCAAACTGGAACAGTCTCTATTATATCTTAATCATTATTGATATGGGGGGGGGCACGTCACCTTGCCAAAGCACTTAGGGTCCATTGAGTCAAAACATGTATTGCGCAAATGTTTGACTGTGATTCTGGTATTTTAGCCACGTACCCAGCAGACATGCAGAATATCCTGGCCAAATATTACAAAAAAATATATATATGACAGACATGGACATGCCACTGCAACTAATCCTAGACTACTTAGGCACCCTCCCAATTCCAAAACTTGATGAAACTCATGCACAGTGCTTTATAACACCTATTTTGGCTAATGAAGTACATAAGGCAATCATGGATGCAAAGACAAGAAAGTCCCCCTGGTTTGGATGGTTACCCTGCAGAATTTTACGGTAAGTTCCGTTTGGATCAACAAAGTCCAAGAGGGTAGCATCTTTCAGAAAAAGAGATGTGCAAGAACAAGGGGACACAATTTGAAGATAGAGGGGGACGGCTCAGGGGCAATGTGAGGAAGTAGTTTTTCACAGAGAGGGTGGTGGATGCATGGAACAGCCTTTCTGAGGAGGTTGTGGGGTCTAAAACTGTGAAAGAATTCAAGAATGCATGGGACAGACATAAGGCAATTTTTGTGGGGGGTAGGAAGAAATAGGCTGTTGGTTAAATAGGATCTGCAGCTTATCCTCTAGGTAGGAAAATGGGCAGACTAAGTGGGCCAAGCGATCCTTATCTGCCATCAAAGTCTATGTTTCTATGGATCTTATTCCTACTCTGTTACTGGTCTTTCACGCGATCCAGGAAGGGACCCTCCCCCATCAATCTGGTGCTATGTGGTCATCTCAGCCATCCCTAATCCAAACAAGGACACTAGATTTGCCCCATCATATTGGCCCATTTTCCTTTTAAATTTTGATTATAAGTTGTACATGACCATGATGGCACATAGACTGAAAACCATAGCACCAACGTTGATAGACTCAGACCAGGTGGAGTTTGTGAGGAATGCCAGGCACATGATAGTGTGCGACGGGCCTTCCTCCTGAATAACCAAGCCACAGCCTGAAAAATTCTGATGGCAATGCTTGGTTTTATTTTATTTTTTATTTTATTTTAATTCATATATCGGATTTACAAACCTTTGAGTCAAAGACTCATTTACAAAGACACCTCATCGCAGGGAGGGGAGACAATATATTTGTGAAGCAAGACAGTGGGGAACAGCACAGGTGAGACACTAACAGCATATATAACAGGCATTTCAAAGAGTAAGTAAAAATAGGCAAGTTGCAGAAGAGCTCACAAAAAATAAATCATATAGATTTTGATGCAGAGAAGGCCTTCGACAGTGTAGCCTGGACATTTTTGTGGGCCACACTGTCAAGGTTCGGTCTCCCAGAATAGTTTATTACAGCACTACTAAATATTTATTTTGAATCCAAGGCATATAATAAACTCATTGGCACACTATCTGATTCCATTCTGCTGGAGAGAGGAACCAGGCAGGGCTACCCACATATGGGCTGCCATCTCCTTTTTGCCTTATACTTAGAATCCCTCACCATCCATATTTGACACAGCCCACAGGTTTCGGGAATACTGATAGGGGCAGAGAATATAAAATCTCTCTGTCTGCAGATGACATCCTTCTGACCTTAACTTCTCCCGAAGACTTGATCCCCAGACTCTGGGAGATTTTTGAAACCTATGGGAAAATGGCGGGCTACAAATAAAATACTTCTAAAACAGAAGTAATCCTGCATAACTATAGTCCATCCCCACAACTCAAAACTTCATTCCCATTCAAATGACATAAAACAGAATTCCTGTAACCAGGAATTAAGATCACCTGAAATCTTGACCATCTTGAACTACTAATTATGAACTGCTCACACAACAAATAGCTGAAGATTTGTCACGCTGGATGCGATTATACTTAGGCTTCTTTCAGAGAATTGATGCAGTGAGGCAAAATATACTCCCTTGTGTTCTCTGTTATTTACAAACCTTGCCTTTAATGCCCAACCAATCATATTTCAGAGAATGGGATAAACTTATATCTCAATTTCTCTGGAATGGGAAACCCCCCGCTTATGTTTCTCCACTCATCAAGTACCCAGACATCGTGGAGGGGTTAACTTGCCAAATCTCAAACTGTTTTCCAGAGCCTCTCACCTGTATATGATTTGCACTTGGATTATCCCAGGAAGACAACCATATTGGAAACAAACTGAATTTACTTTGAATGATCTCCATGACTATGATAAATATCTATTCAGCAACCCTCCACCCCAGTACACCCCAACCTCAAATTTCTACCAGTACGTGGCAGTAACATTAAAACAATGGCTACAACTTAATAAATCAATGCCTGCTTCCGACTCATTTTACTTGCGGGCACTGGCATATGATAAGGGATTCACCACAAATCAATTAGATGGGGCAATGTGAAACTGGGCTTGGGTGGGCCTTTGTTACTTCTTCCAAGTCCTGGACACTAGAGGAACTGTTCCCTTCACCACGCTGCAGCTGGTCTAACATATTCACTCATCAGATCATTACTGCTACCTTCAACTGCGGGCCTATATAGGAGACCAACCCATGGCACACCGCCACCTTCCAGAGCAGCTTTCTTTACTAACACAACTCCTTTTGGCACATCTTCTGGGTCATACCTTAGCAAGGGTATAAGCAGGCATACTCACTGTACACATTTGTGTACAGTTTTGTTGAGTCCCAAACTATATGCCTTTCTTTTAACACTATCATTCTAATTTGAAGTATTTGAGTTACTGTAGGCCACTAAGTAGTGTCTCTGTTTAAATTTCTGTTATTTATGAGACAGATAAATGTATAACCTCTTTAGAGATTAAAGGAGTCATCTGACAACCATCTGATTTGTTTCATAATGTGGGCAGCATTTGGAGAGGATGTGTACATTTCTTTTGGGGGGGCAGTTGGGGATTGTGTGTACAAAACGGAAATTTCTGGCTACACCCCTGTACTGTAGACCATATAATTGGCCGAGCCTACAAGGCACTACAAGCAACCCTGACAGATACGACTCTCTCTGTCTTGCAGAAATGGAATTCAGAGTTAAATGAGATATTTACATTGGATATATGGAATAAACATGCATTATATATGGAATAAACATGCATTATCAGCATATCACCTTACATCCTCAACATACTGGAGAGAATTCTTCTGGAAGTGCAGATACTACTTCTTCTGGTCTTCTGACATAGTAGCAAAATTTGCAGGGGAACAAATGGCTGTATGTTGGAGGGGCTGTGGCCAACAGGTGGCTACCGCAAATGCATACCTCCTGGTCCTGCCCATCCCTGCAGACCTTTGGAAGATGGTGATCAGTGAGCTGGAAGCAATGTTTGACTGTCCCGGGTGATAACTCCTGCACCAGTGCTAATGGCAATACTGCCAGAAGGGACAGGGTTAGACCGCATCAGCGGACATTTAATATTAATCTCCACTATTGCAGGGAAGAAATTGACCACAAGACTCTGGCACACATCTAGAACATCTACACTAGAGGGGTGAAGATCTATCATGCTGAACATTTATAGTATGGAGTGCATGACCTACACCCTTCTGGATAAACTATTCAACTTTGAAATTGATTGGAGGAAATGGGTACTTTACCAGTTAGACCACTATGCAGACTTTATATTGTAGGAGGGGAGGAGCTTTCTATTTGCTATTCTCTATCTTCTGTCTTAACAGCCTTCCTCTAAATTTTTTTATCTACTTTTTTCTTATTTGCCACACAGTGATTCTTCTACTCTCTGCTCTGTTTTGTCTCTTTATCTTCCCTTCGAGAGCCATGATCAATATATCAATTAGGAAACTGGCTCAAAAACAAAACCTGGCTGGATACTCAAGCTGGCTAGGAATTAAGGGCAGCAATACTAAGAGCCTGGCAAGGTTACTGCAGGGTTTTAAATAATTGATTAGCAATTTTATTCTTGGGACAATACTAACTGTAAAGAAGGTATTTATATAGGTTTTCTAGAAGTGTTATGTTTGTTCAACAAAGTGAGGCAAGTGCTGTGCATTATCACAATGTTTTAACACTTTTATGAGCAAAACACTAATCAATTTTTAGAGTTAAATAAAACCCTGTTACTGAGCATTATGAGCTGTCAAATTCCCCTAATAGCTGCTGATTGTATTAGAACAAGGATACATTTAGCCAGGAGCTTGCAGTTGGACCACATAGAATAACAGAGCAAGAGTTTCCTGCCTCTATGCCAGGATATCTCCCAAGATATTTGATTGTTTGGTTTCAGCCATTGAAAATATGTGCCTTTCATATAACAGTGCTGCTTGTTTCCTCCTGGCAAAAATGTTGTGAATGTAAAAGATGGAGATCCTCTGGATGATGGCTTTACTCGTTGTAATTGTATAACTCTCTGTTTTTCTTTTATAAAAACTATAAACATAAAGTTTAAAAAAATAAATCTTACTGCTTTAGAATAATTCGTATACTGGGCAGCAATACTTGCAGTTAGGAGATAGTATATTTTCCAGGCCTACATGGCATTGCTGGTATGCAAAACCAAGAAATTGTGAGGGTTAAATCCCAGTGGGAGGAGAAGGAGGAGGCAAACCTCACCTTCTCAGAGACAGAATGGTTGAAAATCTGGAGTTAGTATTGGAAAGTGACATCTTTACCAACATGGCATGAATACAGATGGAGAGTGCTCATCAGAGTTTTCCACACTCCCACCATCACAAAACACTTTATGGGGGGAGGGTGTCAGACCTCCATTAGAGCAAGTGTGGCCACATTGGTGCACATCACCATATGTTCTGGGTCTGTCCGACTCTCCAAAGTTACTGGCCCATAGTACAGAAGACATTATAGTCATTCTGGCATGTTCAGCTTCCTACCACGACTCACAGCATTCTTGTAGGTGTTACCTTACCCACATTGGGGGGCAAGTAAGCACAAAAGCTCTTCCAGATCCTTGACCTTGCTGCTCTGAAAGGAAAACGGTGGTCTGATTGTTTCCTCAACCATCCACAGTGGGGTCCTGGGTGGACAGCATGGAAAAGATAAAACAGATGGAAAGGCTCATGTCAATTTTTCACCTGTCCTTGGACAAACTTATCGACCTCTGGGGTCTGTGTGAGGTGCAAAGAACCAATCTAACAGACACCCTATCAAGCCAACCATCTGGAGACAAGGTGGAACCTGTTACTTCATGGCATCTTTGCATTATACTTAAGTTTCTTTAGATAATTTTTTTTTTAAACTTCGATTTTATTGTAAGTTTGTACAGACATAAGCTACAATTTTCTAAATGATCAGACACCATACATATAACCATGTTATATAGAGCAAAATAAAATCAGAGATGTTCTAACTATAGTAGTCCATTCGTTAAAGTTTATAAATAATATGGTCTCTCCCTTGTTTTCCCCTTCTTCCAGGTATCTTCTGGTGGTATGAGTCTCAGTAAGTGAGAAAAGGGTCTGATTCCACTGTAGGATCCAAACAAAACCAAGCTCTTCCAAACAATCAGTAAATGAATCTGTCCAAATGGTTACTTAAACTAAATTTCTGTGCTTTCCGGATATATATGAGATACTATAATAAATTAATAATTTTAATAAAAGTCATAAGCATTCAAAAATAGGCTGATGTATTATTTCATTGTTTTAGTCTGATCAATATGGTATTAAAATACATTGGGCATAACTACTTGGGGGTATAGGGGTTTTTGAATTCCCTGCTTTAAAATGCGAAGGCTTGTTGGGAGAGGACCGATATCCCTTCCATCTCCTCAATGAGATGCATAAAGGGAAGCCAGATTTCATTAAACTTATCCCCCTGTAGACACAGCTCAGCTGTAATCCTTTCCACCCTCTGTATGTCCTTAATTATGTCTATCCAGTCCTGCAGTGTCGAGGGATTGGGTGTTAACCATTTTCTAGTAATGGCTTTACCTGCGGCAGCAAGTAGAATCCCTAGGAAGGATTTTTGGCCATTAATTTTACTGCCTTTGGGAAGGACTTCCAAAATCATATGTTGGAACAACACTGGCTCTTCAGTTCCCACCATTTGCTGGTTACTTCTCTCCAGAAAGGTTGCAACACTGGGCAGTCCCAGAAAACATGATGGTGGGTCCCAACTGACCCACAGCTTCTCCAGCAATGTTCGGAATAAGTGGGGTTATAATGTTTAGTCCTGGTTGGGGAATTGAAAAATCTACCTTTAAGTTTTCATCTAAATTCTCTCCATGCATTAGATTCAGAGGTCCAAAAAGTTCCTTCCCCAATTTGTTTCCATCTCTGAGCATCTATATGGATTTTTCCCTGCTTCGGGGCCCTATACCTAGCCTCTTCAATTGTGCCATCCATGCTTATTGCCAGGTTTGCTTGTAAAGAACATAAGCCCAAGAAAGATAGCAGATACTGATTAATTTGGCAGACTACTGTTGCTGAACTATGACCATGCAAAGTTTATTTCTGGTTGTTATTAAACTGCTGGTGTTTTACTCGGATCTGGAAATCTTTTTGACCCAGATATTTGTGTGACTGGTAACATGGGTCACTCCAGAGCTGCCCTCAGGAAACAACACAGAATGTACCTGGTGGCCAACACAGCTAAATGGCAAATACTACAGCTATGGTTGGATGTGTGCCCACCTACTTACAAGGAATGGCTATCAGATGAAGTGGTATGCCTTAAGCTGGAAAAGCTAGCATGTAGCCTATGAAATGCCATGCCATGTCTGTCTTAGGAAACTGGAGAACTTAGAAGCCCTCCTTATAATCGATACCTTGTCAAAACCCCGAACGCACATATGCATGCTGAAAAACTGCATGGGCATAAATGTGTGCACTGTCTTGGAGTTTCTTTATATAATCTAGTGCCATTTCAGACTGCGCTAGATTACCTGGACTGTGCAGTGCTGTTTTTGCCCGCACTGTTCTTGGTCACGGGGTTTGACACGGTGCCATTATGATCCCAGAAGGGTAATTCACCAGTACAATCTTCCTTCATCCAAAGTTTTAGGTTTTAGGTTGTAGAGGTCCATGTTTTAATGAGATATGCTCTCTTTTATATGGCAATACACTTAGTCTAGATATTTTTGTATAACTATGTTAATGGTATATCTTGTGCAATCACTCAAGGTATAACTACGGATTGCAATGAAGTAGACCCAAGCCCAGTTGGCCTATATGGGAAGAGACAAGTACTGTGGAAGATCCAAATGTATTTTTGGTCTATGTTACAGTATGTTTATATGTTTATTATGTATGTATGTACCATGTGGAATAATGCTATTCTCACCTCATGCACAAAACAGAGACAAGCAGGTAGAAACATCTATGGACAGATAAACTAGCCAATTCCTTCTCAAATCTATCTATAATGCATGTGGGGTGTACAGCCTGAAGACTTCCTATGGACTTTAAACATCCCCTCCACAAGGGTTTATATATGGGCTTCATTGGGTACTGAATATAGAATGGGTGGCATTGTCTATTTGTTTGTTTGTTATGAAGATATGCCAGTAAAATTTAAGTGATAAAAAACTGTTGGTGTTCATTAAAAACCAGTAAAGAAAACCAGCAAAATGCATCAGGTTAGAAGATGTAGTTATGCGTACACAGTGGACCTAAGCAGGAAAGAAACCTAGTGGTAATTATATTGGATGATCTAAAGGTGGCCAGGCAGTACGACAAGGCAGTAGGGCGGGCAAGAGGGATGCTGGGGTGCATAGGGAGTGGCATCACCAGCAGAAAGAGGGAGGTGATGTTGCCTCTGTATAGATCACTGGTAAGAGTCCACCTAGAGTATTCTGTACAGTTCTGGACACCATATCTCCAGAATGACATAGAGTGGAAGCAGCCCTGAGGAGGGCTACTAAAATGGTGCAGGATCTGCATCAAAAACCCTATGAGGAGACACTAAAGGACCTCAATGTGTACACCCTGGAACAGAGGAGGGAGAGGGGAGATATGATAGAGACCTTTAAATACCTCACAGAAGTAAATAAGGTACAGGAGGGGAGTATTTTTCAGAAGAATAGGTTCTCAGAACAACGGGACATGCTACGAAGTGGGGGGGGGTAGAATCAGGTGAGATTTGAGGAAGTACTTCTTTGGGAAAGAGTGGTGGATTCCTGAAACAGACTACCAGCGGTGATGGGGGCAAAAACAGTGGTGGGGTTCAAGAATGCATGGGATAAGCACAAAGGAATCATAGTGGAAAGGAAGGGGGTGGGGAAAAAACTGTAGATCGGGCACAGTCTACGGTAATAGGGTAGGTAGGGAAAAGTGGGCAGACTGGATGGACCAAGTGGTCCTTATCTACTGTCAAATTCTATGTTTCTACGATGCACTTATTTATATCTAAGTACAATAAATCCTCAGCTCCACTCATGCGTGCCTACTTGTAGCTGTAGGAATGAAAAAAAGAGAACAATGGCACCGAAGGCACTATAAAAATAAAAATTATTTTAATCAGTGCACAACATATGCACAGCTGCTCAACAGTACAGGCTTGCAGCTTTGAGGCTGCAAGCCTGTACTGTTGAGCGGCTGTGCATATGTTGTGCACTGATTAAAATAATTTTTGTTTTTATAATACCTGCGGTGCCATTGTTCTCTTTTTTTCATTCACTTATTTATATCTACATACAGCTAGATCTTCATGGTTTTGTTCTGCCTTGTGCATAATGCTGTCTGTCAGTTCTAACTTTTGAATAAAACTGAGTTTCAAAGATGGGTAAGAAGCTGAAACTACTGATATAGCATGATTACTCAGTTCTCATTTCTACAGTAGATTTTTCAAAATAGAATAAATCCACTAACGAAGTAGCCATATTTTCTATTACATTGAAGCCAATGTGGCTTAACCATGTAAACGTTCCTGGAATATCCCACAGCACTCTACCATTAAACACAAGTATTTACAACCATCTAAGAGTGTTAATAACATTTCACCATTTTTAGTTATCAACCTAGCTTTCAAAATTCTGGTATACTACATTTGGGTAGGAATAAAGAAGTCTTCCTCTGTGATTTCATTAGAGTTAGCTATTCTGCTATTAACATCTTCCAATAGGAGGAAAAGGGCATTGGGATAGTTGTTTACCTTTTCCTTAATTGTCTCAGTTAGTTCCTACAAAATTGATGGGTTATAATTACTTGTACTTTCTGGGGGCACATACATATTCATCACTAGTAAACTACAGCCCTTATATTGAATAAGAATTGGAAGAAAATTTGCCTTGGCCTTCAAACTATGTGCAGCTTTCAAAAATGGGGATATTTTTGCAAAAATAGCCCATCCCCCAACTGGTCTGCCATAATAGTAGGGGAAGTGAAATTTAAATACCCTTTTAAATAAATATTATCCATTGTCCAAGTTCCCGGGATGCCAGTTACCTCAAAATTTGAGATAGATTGTACCCATTCAATATCCACTGATTTTTCACATATTCCAGCGATATTCCAAGACAACAACTTAAACTCGTCTTCCTTGAAACAACAGTAATCACTGGGGGTTCAAGATTATCTGCATTATGATTCACTCTTTCAGTATCTTCAGTTAGTTTGTTTCATGATGAATTAAATCTGCGTGTATTGTCTGAGCAGGACGTTTGAAAGGGTTCATTCTTAACTGAGATGCAGTGTTGCATAAGTTACTTTTAAAAAGTAACAATTACAGTTACTAGTTACTCTCAGGAATGCAATCAGTTACAGTCATTTATTACTGTGTCATAAAAAGTAATCAGCAATCAGTTACAGTTATTTATTACTCTGTCATAAAAAGAAATCAGTAACTGTATCTAATATTACTTTTGATATAACGTTGTATTACTTCTGAGAAGTTGGTTATGTTTACTCATGAAACATATTAATGAGCACAGGAAACGCCATACCCATACTTTTATTTTATATTTTCTAAATAAAATATGAAAACATTCATATTGCTTATTTGACTTTGCAAATGATGCGTGATACTACGCATATGGACATCACAACAGGTTGACATTTACCAGCAAAACCCATATAGTGTGTGTGTTATATATTTTTTTTATTTGTCTTTGCCATGTTGTGCAAAACTGAAGCAAAGATAATAAGACAAGCACAAGTACAGAACCATATTAAGTGATCTCTTTGTGTTTGTGGGTTAATAACAATCCGTAATTTAAATTACCAGCTGTCACAAATACAGCTGTGCAAGATGACACATTGACACTGCAAATATTTTAAAAGCACACCACCCACCATGCATAGCACTCCACGTGATGTGAAGTGGCCATACACTTTTGGTGTAGTGTGAATTATGTACTTTATAGGTTTAGACCCTTCATCGTCACCTGGCAAAGTGGTTAGGTAGTTCACCAGGTGGGGGAGACTATCAGATATGACTCCACTGATGTTACCACAGTGCCATACTACCACACTAGCACACATTTTGCTTGTGACTTTTAAGGTGAACGATCAGTAGAGCAACAGAGCCCCACATCGAAATGTCACTTCATTGTCAATTTATACTTTATTGTGTGCGTTGCAAGGAGCATGTTTTTTACTTACTGTCTACTGCAGCAACATAGTAGATGGTATCACACTGATTCTGCCTGCTTGCAAGCTGAAATTTTCTGTCACTATGAATCTTTCAAATTCCTTGCAGCTGTCTGACGTGAGAGGATGACTGCAGCAGTGGGATACAATACCCTGCTGACAGTGCATAAGAGTTTTTGTAAGCTCTCATCTTTTGTTTGCTGCTCCCACTGTAAAGTACAGTCACAGAGGGCTGTACCTAGCCCAGGCCTCTGGGGGAGAAGAGTGGGTCTGCCAAACATCTAGGATCGCAGTAGCTTATAAAAGCTCTAAAACCTTCACTGCAGGCTACTGTTATCTCCTACTGCTGCAGCCCTCTTCTGATGTTAGCTACAGGGGGTTCTGAAGATTGCTAGGGTTACAGAAAATGTCAGCTTGCAAGGCAGCAAAATCAGTGCAATACAGCTGCTACACAGATGCAGTAAACAGTAAGTAAAACTAATGTTTGTTTTGCAGTGCACATAAATAGACCAAATTAAGACTAATCGCACACTTGGGTGTGGGGCTTTCTTAGTGCCGCTAACTCTTCAATGTGTAGTGTACAGTGTAAATAACCTTAGGTAGCATTTGCAGAATACAGTTTTCCTCCTAAATTTCCATTAATTAAACACAAGTAAAATACATACATAAATAACCCCCCCCATCATTTCTCATTCATCAAAACCATTCCCCTAAAACAGTGCAGAAGCTACCAGCTATCATCAATGATTCAGACACATTAAATTGGCAGTGACAAGTTCCTGGTTATAGGCTCAGCTAAGGTGGCTGGCTGGTGATCCTACAGTATTGGTCGGGTACTGCTGCTAGTGTGACGTAATGACGTCAGGACAGAGTGACTCGTCAGTCATAGTTGGGATTCTGATTGTGAATGAATCAGTAATGATGTGGTTGCCACTGCATGTGCCCTTTTTTTGTTGGTTTTGTACAGAATGTCATTCCCCAAAACCCTATCCATTCATTGCAGTGAAGTTGATATGTTTGCCTCAACTATTATGGGGAAGGTGGCTGGCCAGGCCATTGTCAGTGTGCAGTGGTGGGGTGGGTCACATTGCCATCATGGGCCCCTGCTCCATCTCTAGCTTACTCTCAGTCAATTCCTTTCATGCAGTGAACGCATCACTGATGATGATAATTGTCAGTCAGAATGATGAGATGTCATGCCACCCCAAAATCCCTATCCATGCATAATAGCTGCTAAGTGCTGAATTCCCACATCCATAGTGAAGTTGAGTTTACCTCAACTATGACCGAGGGCGGCGACCACCCAGGCTAGACCAGTGTCAGTGTACAGCCAGTGGTTCTAGCTTGCTTTCATCTCAGTCAATTCCTGTCATGCAGTGAATGAATCACTGCTGCTGATTGTCAATCAGGATGATGTTGATGATAGTGATAATGACCACATTTCATGCCAGTGTCCGAGACAAGTTCATGAGAATGAGGATAATAATAACCAATTTAAAGTGTTGATTTGTGTATGAAGTTGCATTTTTGGAAGTATGTATTTTGTATTTGTGGATATACTGTAATTTTCTAGCCTTTATCTCCCCCATTTTCCCCACTCCCCTGTGTGGCACCTGGAAACAAGCCTCAGCTCAGTGTGCCTTTCCTGGTTACCAATTTAAAATAAACAAACAACCACATTGTATGACTGTGTCTGAGTTCATGAGGACGATAATGATGATGCCATTATTACCAGACTCTGATATTTCATGAGAAAATGGCTATGCCAAAGTGGTAGACAGGCTAGTGTTGCTTAGCTGGATTCTGGATGTCAGGTAGCAGACAGGCAACTTGGGCTAAAGGTAACTGGTAGCCAGCAAGTCTGCATTTTTGTGCAAAAGAAATCAAAGGGAATTAGAAAAATATTAGTGTCGACCATGATAATCTAAAATTGTGAGGCTGGGCATTTGGGCTAGCAAGGGAGGCCCTGATTAATCCCACATGGTGTACATACCAGTTCACGTCCACCACACCAGAACCGCCATAGATAAGGAGCATGGTCCTTATAAAAAATATCACAGAAGAGGACTGAAATGCCTTTGACTCAGGTTGCTTCAAGTAGCAGAAAAAACAGTGAACATTATCTGTGTCCACTGGTGAACTGAGCACTCAAAAAAAGGCAAACAAAGAAAATGTTTAAAGTGTTCTATCAGTTTACTTGGAGGTACATGTGAAGTCAAACATCTGAAATATTTATTTTTGCTAAAAACGTTTTAAATTCCATATGCTTCAAGACCATGCTTCCTGCCAGCTGCAGGTACATGGTCTCTGAGCATCTGTGAAGGCACAACATGATAGCTAACAGAACACACTTATTTAGCTATTGCAAGTTGTGAGACATGTTGTGAAGCCACTGGGAAGCTACGGGGAGCAGCTTTGATGTCATAGATTGAGCAACTGCTGGGAAACCATTGGGTGCAGTGCTCGGTGGCCAGTATGTACGCACAGTATCCGTACGGAACTTGAAAAGCTTTTGGCAAAAACAAATGTTTCAGGTGTTGGACTTCACATGTACTTCCAAGTAAACTGATAGGACACTTTAAACCTTTTCTTTGTCTGCCTGCTTTTTTCAAGGGTAAAGTGCTCAGCTCACTAGTGAACACAGGTAGTCAAGGATGAAGTGCTCAGTTCACTAGTGAACACAGGTAGTCGAAGGTGAAGTGCTCAGCTCACTAGTGAACACAGGTAGTCAAGGGTGAAGTGCTCAACTCACTAGTGAACACACGTAGTCAAGGATAAAGTGCTCAGCTCGCTAGTGAAAACAGGTAGTCAAGGGTAAAGTGCTCAGCTCACTAGTGAACACAGGTAGTCAAGGGTAAAGTGCTCAGCTCACAGTGAACACAGGTAGTGAAGGGTAAAGTTGGTGTCAGTGGCTCAGTAGGTAGCACACTTGCCGAGGCCAGGAGATCAGAGGGCTGTGGGTTCAGTTCCCACATCTGGCACTTGGGTTAATATCCCAGTACTGGCACTGTAGTGCAGCATGAGAGGGGTGCTGCACTTCTGAGGTGCCATCTTTCAGATGAGACGTTAAACCGAGGTCCCATCTGCCTGGATTGGTGGTAGTTCTGGTGGATGTTAAAGATCCCATGGCACTTATCGAAAAGAGTAGGGGAATTTCCCTGGTGTCCTGGCCAAATTTCCCTCATTCGCTAAAAAAAAAAAAATGCCACCAACAACTTAATCTGATTCAAGGTCAGTTGGCATTCATCTGTATCTCCCTCCCCCCCGGGTCGTGCCTGAAAATAGACAGGATTTGTCTAGTGCACTTACCTAGTCAACAAAAAATTAAAAATACTCATCTCACAGTGAACACAGGTAGTCAAGGGTAAAGTGCTCAGTTCACTAGTGAACACAGGTACTGTGCACTGTCTGATTAAACATTTACTAGAGCTATGGATGCATGAGTTTAGCAATATTACAGCAAAGTAATTTGAGCACCAGAAATTGCGTTGTGGGATACTTCAAGTAGCAGTTTCATTAGTCAGTTGCCAGTTTTTTCCAGCACTAACTCATACATGTTACTTAGTTCAGTTTTCCCTTCAAAAAACAATACCCATTTTTGCATTTACTGGTGCCGTGAATGCCACCATCGATAAATTTCATTTCATTTTTATTTTTTATACTTGTTAGCAAGATGAGCAAATTGCCCGCTTTCACAAACAACAAGTAAAACATAAAAACAGATTATCAAACAGGACATACCATAAAATAGAAAACAATACATTTTAACATCAATACAGACTTACACATAAAAAATAAATTATCTGTGATTTTGGTAAATGTTCTGTACCATCATCACATCAGAAACATGAAATAGCCCCGTGAGCGGACCACTGCTGACCAGTGACCATCACTAATATCCTCCCCCCAAAAAAACAGGAATGAAAAAAGAATGTTGTTGACTTACTTGGTTGTATCATTATGTTGATGTACACATACATACTATATGTACATAATGACGACAGTGATTTTACAGTTATACGAACATACAAATTTGCCAGCAGAAACAGACCACCTGGTCTATCAGTGTCTGCCTGAGAGTGTAGCTAGCCCCCTAGATTGCCGCTGCCCCAACCCCCTCCCCATCTATCATTTCCATGGCAGCCTCAGTGCCCTCCAGCCAGACCCTCCCTCGTGCTTTGTCCCACGCCCTCTTAAAACTCCCTACTGTCTTACATGATACCACCCCCTCTGGTAGAGCATTCCATTTAGACACCGCCCTCCCTCTGAAGTAGTGACTCCTCATCTCCCTCCTAAATCTTCCACCCTCCAATCTTAGTCCATGCCCCCTCATGTCCCTACCCTTCCTCAATTTAAACACCCTTTCAGTGCTAGCTTTGTTTATCCCCTCTCGCATATTTGAACGTTTCAGTCATAGTCCCCCCATCCCTCCTCTCCTCCAGAGTGTACATATTCAGCCTGTCCTCGTAGGCCTTGCCCTCCATCCCCTGTAACATTTTTGTTGCCCTCTGTTGCACACCTTCCAGTAAATTAATATCCCTCTTCAGATACGTCTGCCAGTACTGCACACAGTACTCCAAGTGTGGCCCGACCAAAGTTCTTTAGAGGGGCAGGATCACCTCCCTATGCTTGGATGAGAAACCCCCTTGCGATACAGCCCAGCATCCTGCTCACCTTAGCTGCTGCTTGCCTGAATTGGGCAGAGTTGTTCATGCTCCCTCTTACCAACACCCCAGGTCCTTCTCTTCCTCAGTGATCCCCAACCTCACCCCTCCCAACCAATGGTCCCTCCTTGGGTTCTTAGCCCCGAAGTGCATAACCTTGCACTTTTTTGCACTGAATCCCAGCTGCCACTTCTCCGACCATATCTCCAGTTTGGTTAGGTCCCCTTGTAGTTGTTTCTATCCATCCTCTTCATCCACCACTACTCCCATTTTGGTATCATCTGCAAACAGACTAACCCTGCTCCCAACTCTGTGTACAATATCTGAGATAAAGAGCCCAAATAGCACTGGGCCCAGCAGCGAGCCCTGTGACACACCGCTAGTTACCGGGCCTAGGTGTCGTGAGCTTCCCTCCACTATCACCCGTTGCAGCCTTCCCTGCAACCAGTTCCTTATCCAGTTTGTCAGCTTCGCCCCCACCCCCGCAGCAGTCAGCTTCCCCCCACCCAGCCTCCCATGAGGCACTGAATCGAAGGCTGTGACATAATACTATCAGCAGATTTGTATGCATTATTTCATTTAGTTATTATCAAAAACAGCAACAGGAGATGAAGATAATGAGATGAGCTCATGTTTGGTTTGTAATAATGGCTTACATTTAGCATTTTACCTGACATCGAAATACCAACAGTTACGCTTGTTATAGTGGGATGTTGTATAAGGAAAGGCACAGCTGGTGGCAACACGGGCCTGGGCAGCACTGCCACATAAAAAATGTTTTTGTAAATAAGTTACAGTAAGTTACATCAACACCACTCTCAGTCTATCGTTGCTTTAGCATCACAAAGGCCCATAACAGAATACTGCTATTCCCAGTACATTATGTTGCAATGTAAAAGTAGCTACCCTTCAAAGTTTTCATCACCTAGTTAGTTTCATTGAGCAGTAAGGACCTGCCCACCAATGTTAAATAATCCTTCGGCTAGTGCACTTGATGGGAGTGCAGTATTGTTATGCAGGAATGTTTTCTTTATTGCTGGGAATGTTTGGAAAATGTCTGCTGTATTTTTTGTGTCTTTGAGATGCTGCTGAAGCTCTTGAAAAGCTCCATCACAGGTAGGTTGCTGACCTTCAGATTTGAAGATATCATCATCATCATCATCATCATCATCCTTCAGGTTGTCTTCAGATGATTGTCTTCCTCAACCAACATCTTCCTGATGTGACAGCAGTTCATTTTCAAGCATGTTTTGAGCTGCACATTCTTCATCCTCTCCGGCAATCCACTGAATGCAAAATAGTGGTAATGTCATGCTGGACAGAATTAACTCCCTCTATTCAAGACTGGTAACCAAAGCCAGCCTGCCAGTGCAGCGGCTGTATTTCCACTTGCAACCCAGGTTCGAGAATGGACTCAGGAGTTGGAGGGCCTGCTGGGGGTAGAAGGATCAAGCATCCTAGTGACTACTCTCCTTCTCCAGGGGGAAGGGGGGATATGTATCTGGCCCTGGACTGACCTCTGACGGAGGCTGGGGGACAGCAGCAGCTGATGCCTGAGCAACTCCAGTAGTACCTACTGTTTCTTTTTCTTGTTGAGCCATGTTAGATGCCAATGTGTTTTATTTTGTTGTACATAAATCAACTAAAGTTTGTGGTATGGTATTTTGTAGATTACATTAGTTACAATACAACACAGCCTATTTCAGATTAATGTTTTTGTTTGTTTTTGCCTTGTTTATTCAATGAGAGCACTATCAAGAACTACAAATATGGGGGGGGGCTTGGCTAGCTGGCAAGCATGGCAGACGCTTGCTAGTACAGCTCCTCAGGGCAACGTCTGTTAAAATGTCTTTGCAGCTGCATTAGTGACTAATGGTTATCCTTCTGGTGATACTTGGAGCTTCTACACAGATGGCATCGGGAAAATAGAAAAATAAACAAACTAAACTACAGTTTGATGCCCAATTGCAACTGAAGAGAGGTGAGAGTGACTCACGCGGTTCTGAGCCTTCTTCCCTGGGCGCTAATCCTGAAGACGCATTGCAGGACACTAGCATGATGGAACTGACGAAAACGCTTGCATTGGTCCCCGCTACTTGCTGCAAATGCAGCAAGACATAAAGTCTGGATTCAACAACTTTAACACTCAGTTTGCTCATCTCCAATTGGTAGTCACTAGCCTTACCGAAACTACTACAACACACACCTCACAAATTTGTGAAGTGGAGAAAAGGGTGAGCGATATGGAAGACTCCTATGCCGGGGTTGCAGCAGAGAGGAATGGCCTACTGTCTACCATAGCTGAGCTGTGGGAGCGAATTGATGATCAAGAGAATCGCTCTCGACGTTCTAACCTCTGGATAATTGGGCTGCCCGAAGGGATAGAAAGGAGGAATCCTTTTGGGATAAATATTTATTTTCACTTAGAACACCATTTATTTGAAGAGCTGGTGACACATTCAGGGCAACTTTAACAAAACCTAATAGCTAGACACAATCCAGCTTGTATCTCTCATTGGTACTGTATTCCTCCTCCCCATTATCCACCACCGAGGTCATATGCATGAAAACAGGATTTGTGCTCCTGAAGAGTTTGTCTATTCCTGCTGTTTCTCCCTACCAGAAGTCACAGAGCACACTGCTCTTGACATCACAGTTACTCCCATGGCAACAGATTGTGACGTCACAACAGAGGATTATGACTTGAAGCAGGGAGCAAGCTGTGGAGGCAGATGAACTCTAAAGAAACTCTAAGGGATACATAGATACATAGACAGTGTCAGCAGATAAGGGCCTATGGCCCATCCAGTCTGCCCATTTGAGCTTGTAAGTTCAGTTTGTTTTCCTAGAAGTCCGTTGCCCCTTACCCCTGACCTCTAGAATTCCTTTATGTCTATCCCATGCATTCTTAAATCCCGTGATTGTTTCAGCCCCTACCACTTCCTCTGGCAGGGTGTTCCACTTGTCCACCACCCGTTCTGTAAAGAAATTCTTTCTCATGTTTCCTCTGAATCGTCCTCCCTCCAACTTCATCCCATGCCCTCTAGTTCTGGAACATCTTTTCGCTTAAAATAGTGTTTTCCTGCACTCTGTTCCTCCTGTAAGATACTTGTATGTCTCTATCATATCCTCTCTTCCTCCTCTCCTCCAGGGAGTACATGTTCAGTTCCTTCAACCTGTCTTCATAGGACTTGTGATGCAATCCATACACCATCTTTGTTGCTCTCCTCTGAACCTTCTCTATCCTGTCTATGTCCTTACGTAGGTATGGTCTCCAGAACTGTACACTGTACTCCAGGTGGGGCCTCACTAGTGTCTTGTATAGCGGAATTATGACCTCCCTTTTCCTGCTGGTGATGCCCCTGCCTATACATCCCAGCATCCTATTTGCTTTACCTGCTGCCTTGTCACACTGTTTCCCTACCTTGAGGTCATCAGAGATGACAACCCCAAGATCCTTTCCTGCTTGGTGCATGCTATATCCTCACCCCCAACTGATATATTGTGCCAGGGTTTTGTGCCCCATATGCATTATCTTGCACTTCTTTGCATTGAATTTCAACTGCCAAACCCTGACCATTCTTCAAGTTTCTGCAGGTTGCTTCTCATTCTGTCTACACCCTCTGGTGTGTCTACTCTGTTACAGAGCTTTGTGTCATCAGCGAACAGTGAAATTCTGCCTTCTAGATCCTCCGCAATGTCACTGATGAAGATGTTGAATAGGACCGGTCCCAGCACTGATCCCTGTGGTACCCCACTGGTCACTCTTCTCTCTGTGGAGTGACAGCCAGTTATCACCACCCTCTGTGTCCTGCCACCCAGCCAGTTACCTACCCACCACACTACTGTCCTGCTCACACCAATATTCCCTAGTTTGTGTAATAGTCTTCTATGTGGCACAGTGTCAAAGGCCTTGCTGAAGTCCAGATAGGCCATGTCCACTGCCCTCCCCTGATCCACCTCCCTAGTCACCCAGTCAAAAAATTCAATGAGGTTGGTCTGACATGACCTCCCCCTGGTGAAACCATGCTGCCTTGGGTCCTGTAGTCCATTGATAACCAGATGTTCCACCAATCTCTCCTTCAGTAGTGCTTCCATGATCTTCCCCACTACTGAGGTGAGGCTGACTGGTCTGTAGTTCCCTGCTTCCTCTTCGTTCCCACTTTTGTATAAGGGGACTACATCTGCTGTCCTCCAGTCTTTGGGTACCTCCCCTGTTTCCAGTGATCAGCTAAACAAGATAGCCAGAGGTTCAGCCACCACCTCTCTTAGTTCTTTATGGACCTTGGGGTGCACCCGTCTGGCCCCATTGCTTTATCAACTCTTATTACTTCCAGTTCCTTCAGGACCCTTTCTCGTGTAAAGGGACTTGTGTCCATTTCTGCACCATTCTCACGCCTTGTACTCCCTTCAGACCCATTACCCTCCTCTTCCTCAGTAAAGACTGAGCAGAAATACCTGTTCAATATGTCAGCTTTACTGTTGTCATCCTCCACGCGGTTCCCATCCTCCCCCTTCAGTCTCACTATCCCTCCCTTTGCCTTTCTTTTTTCACTTATGTACCTGTAAAAGGTTTTGTCCCCTCTACCCACTGATTTTGCAATGTGTTCTTCTGTCTAAGCTTTGGCTTCCCTTACTAACCTCCCTGCCTCCCTTTGCTTCTCCTGATACTTCTCCTATCCTCTTCTGCCTGTGTCTTTTTGTATTGCCTGAATGCTATCTTTTTGGCTTTCACTTTCTTTGCTTCCTCTTTGAAAACCATAATGGTCTCCTCTTCCTTTTCCTCTTGCTAACCTGCTTAATGCATAATTCTGTTGTTCTTGTAATCCCATTTTAAATACTGCCCACTGTTCCTCAACCCCTGATTCCTTCGTCCCATTCCCTTAATGCTTCTTTCAAGTATCTCCCCATTTTCCCAAAGTCTGCCCCCCTAAAATCCAGGATACGTGTTTTTGTGTGGTTTGGTTCTACTCTTTCTGTGATTTCAAACCACAATGACTGGTGGTCACTGTTTCCCAGGTGCTCCCCCACTGTTACCCCCATCACACTGTCCCTGTTTGTGAGCACAAGGTCCAGTATTGCCTTCTGCCGAGTTGGTTCCATGACCAGTTGCTTGAGGAAGGCACCCTAAAGGGAGTCCAGGATAAATCTGCTCCTAGTTGATGCTGCTGCTGGGATGCTCCAGTCCACGTCTGGAATATTGAAGTCTCCAACCAGTACTACCTCACCCTTGTCTGCCATCCTTTGGATGGCTAGCATCAGCTCCCTATCTGTTTCTTCCTCCTGGGCTGGTGGTCTATAGACCACACCTGTGTGGATGGCTGTCCCCATTTTCCTTTCCAGCTTAACCCACAGTATCTCTCCCCCAAATCTTTTCCTCCTGGATCTCTGTGGCCCTTATGTTATTTTTCACATACAGTGCCACTCCTCCTCCCTTCCTGCCTGCTCTGTCTCTTCTGAATATGTTGTAGCCAGGTATGGCCATCTCCCAGTCATGGTTATCATTATACCAGGTTTCAGTGATGGCCACAATGTCCAGGTCTGACTGCACCATGACAGCCTCCAGATCTTCCATCTTGTTGCTAAGGCTCCTGGCATTTGCACATATGGCTTTCCATGATTTGACCTCCCTAGACTGCTTCACTGTTCTACTCCAGCCCCTTCCTTGGTTGTCATTTATCCCTGGTTCTCCTTGCTGTCTGCCCTTCTGCTGAATTTTGCCCCGTTTCTGCTTATCCACCTCTTGGGCACTAATCTCCATCTTTTGCACACTGCTTTGCAGAGATAGCCACTCCTCTGGTTCACTGGTTATAAAGAACATAGATTCATGCAAATGTCCCCAGCAACAAATAATGGGGAGGAGGAACACATGAAATGTAAATGGAATGCAAACAGAATTGTACCCAATTATTATGCTTTTCAAAGTTTTCATTGAGGTGTCAATAGCTCTTTAACTTACTGTAGAAAACAGTTTATTTAACTTAGGACATGTTATTTCCACTTAGAATCTGGAAATGTAACACAGAGAACAATGGGCCAGATAGGGAACTTACAATGGAAAGAAAGGCAGTTTTAGACTAAAACAAAGTCACCAGTAAAAACACTACAAATGGTGTGGTATGTATCAAACACATAATGGTCTGCAGTAGAACACATCCATCTCCACCCCGAGTGGCAAGACCTTTATAATTAACTTGTGGCTTCACCACTCCTGAGTTTTGGGTGTTACCACTCACTAGTGGAGACATAGAGGATAATGTATGGTCCTCTATCGGTAACTAGTATGTTAACTGTCGAGAGGTTGCCAGGGTAACCGTGTAAACCTCGAGAGCGAAGCTCGAGAGGTTTGCGTCGCCATGGCAACCTCGAGGGCGGTTAACAGTGACCAGTTGCTGTTAAAGGGACTGTACCTTATTTTTTATAGTGTATGGTCCCAAGTAAAAAGTAAAACGGCTGTTTAGTTTTTGACAAATAGTCACCGCCATGACCGTTCATTCCTTCCCTAACCGCTGCATTCATCCGTTGGTTCGCCGTTTAAAAGGCGTGCACATGCGCTGAACCGTTTGATTGTTGTTAACCCTATCGATGTGGCGTAGCTTGTCGGTTAACAACATTGCTATGTCACATTGATAGGTTAACAAACCTTAGGAAATGATGATTTCTTAAGGTTAACAGCGTTCTACCATACATTATAAATGTGTTATTCCACTGCAGTCCAACGTGTATTCCTATAAACAGTACTATATTACTTAGCTTATTCTGGGAAAATATAACTGAGCTGAGAATAGAACTACTAAAGGCTTTTACACTGCAGTTTTTTTCCAACAGGTATAGCTGAAATTTTTGGATAACAATGGGTGGATGGTGTTTATGAATTATTAGGGATTATTTTTTGCAGGTAATAAACATTTGTCAAGTTTTCAGGCTCTTTATTTGTAAAGAAGTCCAAAATATATTCAGAGTTCAGTTCCAATCAATATGTGTAAAAATAATTCAGTTTTAAGAAAACGCATTTTTAGTGAAAATCAGTGCAGTCGGGGGCAAAGTGTGAATATCAGAAGGTCCCAACTTCTGCTCACATTCCAAGAGCAAGGCATACCAGAACTAGTAAATTAAAACAGGTACCTTTCAATGATTCATAGAAGTGTGATGGCAGAAAAGGACTGAAACAAGGCCCACCAAGTGCTTGCCACAAATCACCTCCTCAGAAACTGCAGGTGTGGATGTGTCCAGTGTGTTCTCATCATTGTTGGGCCTCTTAAGTGGGAAAATTGGCACTTTTGGCTTTTCCCATGCACACTGAATTTCTCTGTGTTAACACACTTCTTGTCCTTTACACCCGCAGATCAGACTCCAGGGTATCTCTCACCCTGTCATTGGCCTTACAGAGTGAGGGTGTCAAATCTCTGCCAGATTCCCATTATGTACTGTACCAGGGGTGTCGGCAGGCATAAGCACTGTAGTCAGCAGAGTACAGTAAAAATCAGGTGGGGCAACAAATCAGGCAGGGGCAACAAAAAGAGGAAAGCAAGACATTGTGAGTCACATTGTGTCTGTGTCACGCTAAGCCCATTTGTCTTTGTTGTTTGCTATATGGCACTGATGCCACCAGGCAAATACAAAACAGGAACAACTTACCAGGCAAGCAGAAAAACAATGGAAGGAGGATTACAGGAAGAAACTGATTACTTGAACTCAGACATGGCAAACGGGGCAGGCCTATTGTTAGTGTGGCATGGCAGTGCATATTTTGCTTTGTGTTTACATAATGGGGGGCAACAGTGCATCAATACTGAGTACAAGTTTAAAATTCCTTGCTACACCCCTGTACTGTACTGTCAATATGCTCATATAAGGGATGTCAGCATATAGTTCCGGCACTGGGGAGTACCCTGTCCACATGGATCCAATTCCAGGGCAGAGGCATTCCCAACCCAGTCCAGCTGACTTGGGCCGTCCAGGCCACTTCTGTTCCTCGGGCATCTAGCGTGTTCTGTGTGCGTGTGTGTTACCAGGTAAGGGCGCAAGAAGGCGAGTTGGGTTGGGAGGTTCAATACTTCACACTCTTAGAACTAAGTGATAAAGCACAACAAGAAGGCAGGTGTTTTGTTCCTGCTTTCCCATTAAGTGAACGGGGGAGCTGCAGCAGGAGTAGGGAGCCCTGCCCCCAACCTTCCTTCTTTCCATTAGTGAATGGCGGAGCTACAGTGGGTGAGCCTCCCCATCCGCCAAGATGCCTTCATCTGCTGTGGCCTCTGAATACATCACCATTCTGTCTAGCTCCTTTTTCTTTTTTTTTTGGTAATATAATCTTTATTATAATTTTACTTACAGTCGATTTAGAGCAAAGTTGTAAGAATAGTAAATTAATTAAAAGATACTTACAGAAGTCCATCTGATCTTAATACACAAGAATTTCAGTTATTTGAAATAGCTTAATAACAGGGAGGTTAAAGTTTGTTGTCCTCAGAAGGTCAGGTTCATTCGAAAGAGCCAAATACGGATTACCTTCCCTCCTCTGGTCAATGTTCCCACAGTTCCTAAGTGTCAGACCAAATCATTAGGGAATCCAAATATCCAAGATGAGGAACTAGTATGCTTTATGCTGCTGTAGGCATATCAAATCTAGCATACCAGTCTAACGTTGTTATGGGAGGCCCCCTAGAATCCACTCACAGAGGGGAGAAATCCTAACAAGGAGATCCATCGCTGGCTGGTTAGCCAACTAGATCTTCCAGAGGAGATGGCAAATTTTGAAGTAGGGAGCGCCTATTGGGTGGGTCCACCGCCAAACCTGGGAGATCGACTCCGGCAGTGTTTTTTTTATATTATTATTATTTATCCACCTGCTGTGGCGACTACCGGTGGGGGCATCCAGCCACTGGCCCTGCCCACCTGGAGAGCACCAGGCTCATTCACATGATAGGGGATCTGGCACAGCCATCACCAATCCACTGGAGGGTCTCCCCATATCCTATCCAGTCAGACTGGCTCCGGACCCCCCCCAGTGCGGTTCCACGCGAGTCCTCCCAGCGAGGCAGGGCATGGTCACACCCAGCCATTTTCACTTTTTTTCCCATTGGGAGTGCAGATGTGCAATGGCATCTGCACATGTACATGCCAATGTCTGCCGCACTCCCCCCCAGTCACACCAGCGCAAGTGGTACCTCTGGGTGTCTCCAGGGGTCGTGCAACATGGTGTGGATTCCCCAGTTGTCCCCAGGACTAGGAGAGCTATCTCCCGATGCTCAATCCTAGTCCTCCCCAGCCAACCCCTGATGACCCGGGCTCATTCCCGAACCTGGGTCGCTGGCATAGCGCGAAGTATGGCGTCTGGCGCCTCAATCCTCAGCGACACCGGGCCGACAACCCTGACACTGTTTAATCAAATACTTGCGGTATGGAGATAAAGAGACTGTGTTGCAAAAAGCCAAAATGTTTGGTCCCATTAAGCTCGGGAATACCAAAGTCTCTGTTTTTCAGGACTTTAGTAAGGAGCTCCAATTTAAGTGCCAAAAATTAAATCAAGCCAAAAATAAGCTATATAGGCTTGGGTGGAAGTTCTCCTTCATGTATCCAGCTCGTTTACAGGTGGACAGGCCAGGACAGAGCCCTCGATATTTCACCTGCTACAAGACAGCGAAAAAATGGATAGAAGAGGAGGAGACCAGGAGGGAGAGAGTGCAGCCTGTTGAAGTGTAAGTAATGCTGTCTCATAACAAAGGTGTTTTGATGACTGTTCTGCAGATATACATCAAAAAGATTCCCTTCTATATCTCCACCATGTACCTGGTGCTCTTATTTCCTCTTTGAGTGTTAGGGGGCTCATGGCGGACATAGTTGGCATATCTAGCAGCCAGGGCCTATGACTAGCAGCGGGTCACACCCTGGTAACTCCAACTGAGTCTTGGGACACGGGTTCCAGTGAGGAGTGACTATTGTGGTTTAGCTTATAGGCTCCCAAAGGGATTGCACTCCATATTCTTGCCAATGTTTTACCCCTTACATCAAGGTGGAGGAATGGGGAGTTGTGAACGTTTGCCATCTTTTGTCTAAGGGGCCATACGAGGATAACATTATTTTTCTGCATCATCCACCTTGTTTGATTGGCTGGACAGGGTTGATGGACACATGGGATTTATTTCTGATGTATCTACTGGGTTGGAGGGCTCATGGGGGGTTTACATCTTTACTACTGAAGGAATCACTTCTGAAGGAAAGAATTGTCGAGTATCTAGAGGCCAAAGGGGCACAGGACCCAAGGCAGCATGGATTCACAGTGGGAAGGTCATGCCGGAAAAATCTGATAGATTTCTTTGACTGGGTGACCAAAGTAGTAGATCAGGGAGGGGCTGTGGACATGGTCTACCCAGACTTTAGCAAGGCATTTGACACAGTTCCACACAAAAGATTAATATACTGTACAAGTTAGCCAGCCTGGGAGTGGGTCCCAAGATGACAGCCTGGGTAAAGAATTGGCTGGAGAATAGGACACAGAGAGTAATAGTAAATGGAGTCCACTCTGAAGAAAGGGGGGTTACTAGTGAGGTACCGCAGGTTCAGTATTAGGACTGGTCCTCTTCAATGCCTTTATAAGCGACATTGCAGAGGGACTGGAAGGAAAAGTATGTCGCTTTGCAGATGACACAAAGATCTGCAACAGAGTTGATGCACAAGGTGGGGTGGAAAAGATGAGAAGGGACTTGGCAAGATTAGAAGAATGGTCAAATGTATGGCAGTTTAGATTCAATGCTAAGAAGTGCAAGGTAATGCACCTGGGAAACAAAAACCCAAGGGAAGAGTACACAATGTGGGGTGAGATACTAACAATAACAAAAATGGAAAGGGACTTGGGGTGGTCGTATCAGATGACCTAAAGGTGGGCAAGCAATGTGAGAGGGCAGCAAGGAGGGCTGGGGGGATACTGGGATGTATAGGAAGAGGCATCATCAGTAGAAAACTGGAAGTTATTATCCCTCTGTACAGATAGCTGGTGAGACCCAATCTGGAGTACTGCGTGCAGTTCTGGAGACCCAGTCTCCACAAAGACATAGACAGAATGGAAGCTGTCCAGAGGAGGGCAACTAAAATGGTGCAGGGTCTGCACCGGAAGACATATGAAGAGAGACTTAAGGAGCTTAATATGTATAGCCTCGAGGAAAGGAGGGAGAGGGGGGACATGATAGAAACTTTCAAGTACCTCAAGGGAATCAACAAAGTCCAAGAGGGTAGCATCTTTCAAAAAAAGAGGTGTGCAAGAACAAGGGGGCACAATTTGAAGATGGGGGGGGCGGCTCAGAGGTAATTTAAGGAAGTATTTTTTCACAGAGAGGGCTGTGGTTGCAAGGAACGGCCTTCCGGAGGAGGTTGTGGAGTCAAAAACAGTGGTGGAATTCAAGCATGCATCGGACAGTCATAAGGCAATTCTAGGGGGTGGGGGTAGGAAGAAGTAGGCTGCTGGTTAACTAGGATCTGCAGCCTATCCATTAGGTAGGGAAATGGGCAGACTGGGTGGACCAAGCGGTCCTTATCTGCCTTCAAATTCTATGTTTCTATGTTTCTATCTTGGGACTGGGTCTTTCAGTTTTGCTGTGCTACTCAACTGTACAGGGATTTGCACAAACCTGTTCCTGTTCAGTAATTTTTGATTTGTGGGCCTCCTCGAAGTCACCAGTGGGTCTACAACTTTGCCTCTCTAGTCGCCTGACTGCGTGCCTGGGGCACGGGTAGCAGTGGCGGCTCTTCTCCTTCTCATGGGGAAGCACTCTTCATTTTCATTTGTTACAGTGGAGAAAAGTCTGTTTACCATATGTGAGCTGACTATGGGATTTTGGACTGCAGACATTTGTTTTATACACCACAATGTATCTGCTCCACAAATGTTAACTTTATAAATTGCACTGTTAATTTTCGCCAGTTGGTTTTATAACCATTACATAGGTTTTGTTATTTCTTATACAGTATTCAGCTGTTTTACAATGTTTGTATGCTACACAGGTCATTGCCCTTCTATCAATGGCCACAGAGGCAGTATAATGCAGTGGTTTAAGGCTCTGAGCTGCAAATCTGGAGACCTGGGTTTGAATCTAACAGCCCCCACTTGCATACTGTGTGACCCTGAGCAAGTCACTTAACTTTCCTGTGCTCCCAGGTTGCACCTGTAAACAAGCTTTCAGCTTAGTCTGCCACTCCTGGTTAAAGAACTGAAAAAAAAAAAAAAAAATAGTCAAGATGCTTCGTATTTGCCTTTTTTTTGTTGTGAGAACGCTGGCGTGTTTTGACTTGCGGGTGGGCTAATAGTCTCGGTTGGACTGGGGCAGGGAGGTAAAGTACATTTTTCTGGGGGGAGAGTTCCTCAGCATTGGGGGCTGGGGGGACTCGACTGGGGGAGGTTTTAGAATGTTGCTCCATGTACTCGAAGAAGGCAGAGGTGAACCAACCTGGCTGCACCTAACACTGTGGACACTGGTGAGGGCTGGGTTGGGACCTCAGCTTGGAGCTACATTGCTTGAACGACAAGTCCAGGCAAGCTGCTGGGGTCTGCCATGGGGGATGTTAGTACAGTTCTTGGGGGGGGGGGACCTGGGGCATTGGAGAAAAAGAATGTGGATGCTTATTTACTCGATGCCAGATGGAAGAATAGTTTAAGTTGGATACATAATGATGGGGGGATGATATCAGATGTGTGTCCTGGAACATCAATGGCCTTAAATCTGTCATAAAATTTAAGAAGGTTATTGCAGAGGTTCGAAGACGTAAGGAGTCAATTGTTTTACTACAGGAGATGCATTTTTCTCCCACAGAATAAGCAGAAAACTGCTGACTTTATGGGGGGCACATGGGTCTCCTCAACATTTTACTCAAAAGCTAGAGGGGCCTCGATTTGGATTCCTGGGGGTCACCAGTTCCGATCCTGGACAAACTGGTAGATCAATCTGGACATTATACATTGACAAAAGTTAATGTTCCTGTTAAGGAGTCTTTCTGCTTGGCTCTATATATGCCCCAAATGTGGATTGTCCCAGCTTCTTTCAGAAACTGGCATTGGACATGGAGTTGGGAGGGCCCTGGATCTTGGGGGTGACTATAATTGTGTTTTAGACACAGTGTTAGACCATTCAAACAAGACCCCTGTACCCAAATGACATAATGCAAAAGCTCTGGAAGCTTTACAAGCTGACTTAGATTTAATCGATGCCTGGTGATACCTTCATCCTACAGGGAGGAAATATAGTTTTTATTTGCATACCCACCATTCATATGCATGTATAGACAGGCTGCTGGTCTCTAGTGCCCTAATAGGGGAACTGGGGGAGGTGGGGTATCTGCCCATTTTGGTATCAGACCATGTGCTGCATTATATTACTCTCCAAGGTGCTGGGACCCTTGCTGGCTCCAAAGCTTGGAAGCTTGACCCCCTTCTCCAGAGGAATCAGGAATACCTTCGCCATGGTTTGATGGGGCTCTGAGGGAGTTGTGGAGGCAGAGGCATAGGTTACAGCATCGCTGGCGGAGGACTGCCTTGGATGCTGTCCACCCTATTTTGTTAGAACATTATAAACTCTATCAAACAGAAATTTCCTGTAAGAAGGCAGAATTCCAGTCCAGGGAAATTGCTGTTGCATGGAACTGACCTGCTTAACTTTCCTGAACTGTAGACAGGCTGTGCAACCCAGCCTGTCAGCAGTTCTGTCTAGTTTTTTCACAAAGTGAGTGTGACAAGATCACTTGTTTCATTGCGAATAAGGTGGCCGACATCAGGCAGGGTGCCATCAGCTTCACTCTACAGGGGATGCTGTTGGTCAGTGCTTGGCCGCAGGGCCCGGAGTTTCCTGGAGTACCTTTGATCTGCTGGAGTTTGTGGACATTATGAGGTTTATCCAGGGGATGTGTCCCACTTGCTGTAGTTTAGACCCGGGCCCTACTTCCCTGATTTTGGGTTGTAGTGATATCATCGGCCTGGTCTTAGCTCGGATTGTCCGGTGCTCTTTGGACTTGGGTGAGTTTCCTAGCTCCCTGAAGGAGGTGGTGGTGGTGACACCCCTCCTGAAGAAAGCTTCCTTAGACCCAGAGAACCTAATGAACTACAGGCCTATATCTAACCTTCCTTTTGTGGGAAAGGTTATTGAGAAAGTTGTGGCAGCTCAACTGGAAAACCATTTAACCATCCATAATTTATACGAACCTCTCCAATCGGGTTTTCGTAAGAGGCATAGTACTGAGACTGGTCTGGTTCGGGTGCTCAATGATCTCCTGATAGCGAGAGATCGGAGAAATCGCTCCATCTTGGTACTCCTTGATTTGTCATCAGCTTTTGACATTGTGGATCATGGGGTTCTGCTCGAGCAACTGAGGTTCATCTGTGGGCTGCCAGGGACAGTTCTCAGATGGTTTACATCTTTCCTTGCCAGTAGATCTCAGAGAGTTGTCTCGGGAATATTTTCTTCCTAGTCTTTCTCTCTGCTTTGCGGGGTACCTCAGGGCTCGGTGCTGTCGCCCATGTTATTTGCAGTGTATATGCTGCCCCTCAGAGCCATTGTAAGATGGTATGGGCTGAGGTTTCACTGCTATGCTGTTGATACCCAGCTCTACCTGTCTTTTGGCCCGACCAGGCTAGTGCTATCTCAGTATTGAACAGCTGCCTTGTAGAAATCCAAGACTGGATGAGTTCCAGCGGTTTAAAGTTGAACCTAGGAAAAAACGAGGTTTTGGTTGTGAACCCGGGTCATAGGACAGAGGGGTTGAGGACTGATCTCCCCTCTGGTTTAGTCCGGGGGAGGGCTCAGATTGTTACCTCTGAGTGGGTGCATGACCTGGGAGTGGTGCTTGATAATGGTCTGACCCTTCGACATCAGGTGTCTGCAGTCATCAAGCTGGCCTTTTACCATCTTAGGAATATTGCTAGGGTCAAGCATCTTGTTACGTCCAGCGACCTGCCTGTTTTGGTCCACGCATTTTTGACATCGCGCCTTGACTATTTCAACTCCCTTTATCTAGGGCTTCCTGGGGTTGATATCCACTGCTTGCAGCTAGTGCAGAACGCTGTGGCATGTTTATTGACTGGGGTATCTAGGAGAACCCGTATTATCCCAGTGCTGTGCGATCTGCACTGGGTGCCTATTCAGTGGTGGATCACCTTTAAGGTAGGTTTATTAACTTACAAAGCCCTACACAGACAGGGTCCTGATTACTTGAAAGAGCTCCTAGTTCCTTTCACCCTTTGTGACAGCTCCGCTTGGCTGACGAGGGGTTGCTGGAGATTCTGAGGGTTAGTTTAAAGTCATCTGGTGCTCGCGCCTTTGGGTTTGTTGCCCCTACCCTCTGAAATTCTCTGCCCCATTAGCTATGTGAGTGCAGGACAGTGGGGTGCTTTAAGCAAGTACTGAAGACATTTTGTGGGGTAAAGCTTACCCTGAATTTCTGTGATTTTTGTCAGTATTTATTGTAAATTTTTTTTTTGATTTTACATAGACAGTGTCGGCAGATAAGGGCCTATGGCCCACCCAGTCTGCCCATTTGAGCTTGTAAGTTCAGTTTGTTTTCCTAGAATTGTTTGCCCCATACCCCTGACCTCCAGAATTCCTTTATGTCTATCCCATGCATTCTTAAATCACGTGATTGTTTCAGCCCCCACCACTTCCTCTCGCAGGGTGTTCCACTTGTCCACCACCCGTTCTGTGAAGAAATTCTTTCTCATGTTTCCTCTGAATCGTCCTCCCTCCAACTTCATCCCATGCCCTCTAGTCCTGGAACATCTTTTTCACTTAAAAATAGTGTTTTCCTGCACCCTGTTCCTCCCTGTAAGATACTTGTATGTCTCTATCATATCCCCTCTCTCCCTCCTCTCCTCCAGGGAGCACATGTTCAGTTCCTTCGACCTGTCTTCATAGGACTTGTGATGCAATCCATGCACCATCTTTGTTGCTCTCCTCTGAACCTTCTCTACCCTGTCTATGTCCTTACGTATGGTCTCCAGAACTGTACACTGTACTCCAGGTGGGCCTCACTAGTGTCTTGTATAGCGGAATTATGACCTCCCTTTTCCTGCTGGTGATGCCCCTGCCTATACATCCCAGCATCCTATTTGCTTTACCTGCTGCCTTGTCACACTGTTTCCCTACCTTGAGGTCATCAGAGATGACAACCCCAAGATCCCTTTCCTGCTTGGTGCATGCTATATCCTCACCCCCCAACTGATATATTGTGCCAGGGTTTTTGTGCCCCATATGCATTATCTTGCACTTCTTTGCATTGAATTTCAACTGCCAAACCCTGACCATTCTTCAAGTTTCTGCAGGTCGCTTCTCATTCTGTCTACACCCTCTGGTGTGTCTACTCTGTTACAGAGCTTTGTGTCATCAGCGAACAGTGAAATTCTACCTTCTAGGTCCTGCGCCATGTCACTGATGAAGATATTGAATAGGACCGGTCCCAGCACTGATCCCTGTGGTACCCCACTGGTCACTCTTCCCTCTGTGGAGTGACAGCCATTTACCACCACCCTCTGTGTCCTGCCACCCAGCCAGTTACCTACCCACCACACTACTGTCCTGCCCACACCCATATTCCCCAGTTTGTGTAATAGTCTTCTATGTGGCATAGTGTCAAAGGCCTTGCTGAAGTCCAGATAGGCCATGTCCACTGCCCTCCCCTGATCCACCTCCCTAGTCACCCAGTCAAAAAATTCAATGAGGTTGGTCTGACATGACCTCCCCCTGGTGAAACCATGCTGCCTTGGGTCCTGTAGTCCATTGATAACCAGATGTTCCACCAATCTCTCCTTCAGTAGTGCTTCCATGATCTTCCCCACTACTGAGGTGAGGCTGACTGGTCTGTAGTTCCCTGCTTCCTCTTCGTTCCCACTTTTGTATAAGGGGACTACATCTGCTGTCCTCCAGTCTTTGGGTACCTCCCCTGTTTCCAGTGATCAGCTAAACAGGATAGCCAGAGGTTCAGCCACCACCTCTCTTAGTTCTTTAGGACCTTGGGGTGCACCCCGTCTGGCCCCATTGCTTTATCAACTCTTATTACTTCCAGTTCCTTCAGGACCCTTTCTCGTGTAAAGGGACTTGTGTCCATTTCTGCACCATTCTCATGCCTTGTACTCCCTTCAGACCCATTACCCTCTTCTTCCTCAGTAAAGACTGAGCAGAAATACCTGTTCAATATGTCAGCTTTACTGTTGTCATCCTCCACGCGGTTCCCATCCTCCCCCTTCAGTCTCACTATCCCTCCCTTTGTCTTTCTTTTTTCACTTATGTACCTGTAAAAGGTTTTGTCCCCTCTACCCACTGATTTTGCAATGTGTTCTTCTGTCTGAGCATTGGCTTCCCTTACTGACCTCCCTGCCTCCCTTTGCTTCTCCTGGTACTTCTCCCTATCCCCTTCTGCCTGTGTCTTTTTGTATTGCCTGAATGCTATCTTTTTGGCTTTCACTTTCTTTGCTTCCTCTTTGGAAAACCATAATGGTCTCCTCTTCCTTTTCCTCTTGCTAACCTGCTTAATGCATAATTCTGTTGTTCTTGTAATCCCCATTTTAAATACTGCCCACTGTTCCTCAACCCCTGATTCCTGTCCCATTCCCCTTAATGCTTCTTTCAAGTATCTCCCCATTTTCCCAAAGTCTGCCCCCCTAAAATCCAGGATACGTGTTTTTGTGTGGTTTGGTTCTGCTCTTTCTGTGATTTCAAACCACAATGACTGGTGGTCACTGTTTCCCAGGTGCTCCCCCACTGTTACCCCATCACACTGTCCCTGTTTGTGAGCACAAGGTCCAGTATTGCCTTCTGCTGAGTTGGTTCCATGACCAGTTGCTTGAGGAAGGCACCCTAAAGGGAGTCCAGGATAAATCTGCTCCTAGTTGATGCTGCTGCTGGGATGCTCCAGTCCACGTCTGGAATATTGAAGTCTCCAACCAGTACTACCTCACCCTTGTCTGCCATCCTTTGGATGGCTAGCATCAGCTCCCTATCTGTTTCTTCCTCCTGGGCTGGTGGTCTGTAGACCACACCTGTGTGGATGGCTGTCCCCATTTTCCTTTCCAGCTTAACCCACAGTATCTCTCCCCCAAATCTTTTCCTCCTGGATCTCTGTGGCCCTTATGTCATTTTTCACATATAGTGCCACTCCTCCTCCCTTCCTGCCTGCTCTGTCTCTTCTGAATATGTTGTAGCCAGGTATGGCCATCTCCCAGTCATGGTTATCATTATACCAGGTTTCAGTGATGGCCACAATGTCCAGGTCTGACTGCACCATGACAGCCTCCAGATCTTCCATCTTGTTGCTAAGGCTCCTGGCATTTGCACATATGGCTTTCCATGATTTGACCTCCCTAGACTGCTTCACTGTTCTACTCCAGCCCCTTCCTTGGTTGTCATTTATCCCTGGTTCTCCTTGCTGTCTGCCCTTCTGCTGAATTTTGCCCCGTTTCTGCTTATCCACCTCTTGGGCACTAATCTCCATCTTTTGCACACTGCTTTGCAGAGATAGCCACTCCTCTGGTTCACTGGTTATAAAGAACATAGATTCATGCAAATGTCCCCAGCAACAAATAATGGGGAGGAGGAACACATGAAATGTAAATGGAATGCAAACAGAATTGTACCCAATTATTATGCTTTTCAAAGTTTTCATTGAGGTATCAATAGCTCTTTAACTTACTGTAGAAAACAGTTTATTTAACTTAGGACATGTTATTTCCACTTAGAATCTGGAAATGTAACACAGAGAACAATTGGCCAGATAGGGAACTTACAATGGAAAGAAAGGCAGTTTTAGACTAAAACAAAGTCACCAGTAAAAACACTACAAATGGTGTGGTATGTATCAAACACATAATGGTCTGCAGTAGAACACATCCATCTCCACCCCGAGTGGCAAGACCTTTATAATTAACTTGTGGCTTCACCACTCCTGAGTTTTGGTCTTACCACTCACTAGTGGAGACATAGAGGATAATGTATGGTCTTCTATCGGTAACTAGTATGTTAACTGTCGAGAGGTTGCCAGGGCAACTGTGTAAACCTCGAGAGCGAAGCTCGAGAGGTTTACGTCGCCATGGCAACCTCGAGACGGTTAACAGTGACCAGTTGCTGTTAAAGGGACCACACCTTATTTTTTATAGTGTATGGTCCCACGTAAAAAGTAAAACGGCTGTTTAGTTTTTGACAAATAGTCACCGCTGCGGCCGTTCATTCCTTCCCTAACCGCTGCATTCATCCGTTGGTTCGCCGTTTAAAAAAAAGGCGTGCACATGCGCAGACCGATTGCTGTTGTTAACCTATCGATGTGACGTAGCATCGATAGGTTAACAACATTGCTATGTTACATTGATAGGTTAACAAACCTCAGGAAATGATGATTTCTTAAGGTTAACAGCGTTCTACCATACATTATAAATGTGTTATTCCACTGCAGTCCAACGTGTATTCCCTATAAACAGTACTATATTACTTAGCTTATTCTGGGAAAATATAACTGAGCTGAGAAATAGAACTACTAAAGGCTTTTTACACTGCAGTTTTTTTTTTCCAACAGGTATAGCTGAAATTTTTTGGATAACAATGGGTGGATGGTGTTTATGAATTATTAGGGATTATTTTTTGCAGGTAATAAACATTTGTCAAGTTTTCAGGCTCTTTATTTGTAAAGAAGTCCAAAATATATTCAGAGTTCAGTTCCAATCAATATGTGTAAAAATAATTCAGTTATAAGAAAACGCATTTTTGGTGAAAATCAGTGCAGTCGGGGGCAAAGTGTGAATATCAGAAGGTCCCAACTTCTGCTCACATTCCAAGAGCAAGGCACACCAGAACTAGTAAATTAAAACAGGTACCTTTCAATGATTCATAGAAGTGTGATGGCAGAAAAGGACTGAAACAAGGCCCACCAAGTGCTTGCCACAAATCACCTCCTCAGAAACTGCAGGTGTGGATGTGTCCAGTGTGTTCTCATCATTGTTGGGCCTCTTAAGTGGGAAAATTGGCACTTTGGCTTTTCCCATGCACACTGAATTTCTCTGTGTTAACACACTTCTTGTCCTTTACACCCGCAGATCAGACTCAGGGTATCTCTCACCCTGTCATTGGCCTTACAGAGTGAGGGTGTCAAATCTCTGCCAGATTCCATTATGTACTGTACCAGGGGTGTCGGCAGGGCATAAGCACTGTAGTCAGCAGAGTACAGTAAAAATCAGGTGGGGCAACAAATCAGGCAGGGGCAACAAAAAGAGGAAAGCAAGACATTGTGAGTCACATTGTGTCTGTGTCACGCTAAGCCCATTTGTCTTTGTTGTTTGCTATATGGCACTGATGCCACCAGGCAAATACAAAAACAGGAACAACTTACCAGGCAAGCAGAAAAACAATGGAAGGAGGATTACAGGAAGAAACTGATTACTTGAACTCAGACATGGCAAACGGGGGCAGGCCTATTGTTAGTGTGGCATGGCAGTGCATATTTTGCTTTGTGTTTACATAATGGGGGGCAACAGTGCATTAATATTGAGTACAAGTTTAAAATTCCTTGCTACACCCCTGTACTGTACTGTCAATGTGCTCATATAAGGGATGTCAGCATATAGTTCCGGCACTGGGGAGTACCCTGTCCACATGGATCCAATTCCAGGGCAGAGGCATTCCCAACCCAGTCCAGCTGACTTTGGCCATCCAGGCCACTTCTGTTCCTCGGGCATCTAGCGTGTTCTATGTGCGTGTGTGTTACCAGGTAAGGGTGCAAGAAGGCGAGTTGGGTTGGGAGGTTCAATACTTCACACTCTTAGAACTAAGTGACAAAGCACAACAGGAAGGCAGGTGTTTTGTTCCTGCTTTCCCATTAAGTGAACGGGGGAGCTGCAGCAGGAGTAGGGAGCCCCTGCCCCCCCAACCTTCCCTTCTTTCCCATTAAGTGAATGGCGGAGCTACAGTGGGTGAGCCTCCCCCCATACGGCCAAGATGCCTTCATCTGCTGTGGCCTCTGAATACATCACCATTCTGTCTAGCTCCTTTTTTTTTTTTTTGGTAATATAATCTTTATTATAATTTTTACTTACAGTCGATTGTGAGCAAAGTTGTAAGAATAGTAAATTAATTAAAAGATACTTACAGAAGTCCATCTGATCTTAATACACAAGAATTTCAGTTATTTGAAATAGCTTAATAACAGGGAGGTTAAAGTTTGTTGTCCTCAGAAGGTCAGGTTCATTCGAAAGAGCCAAATACGGATTACCTTCCCTCCTCTGGTCAACGTTCCCACAGTTCCTAAGTGTCAGACCAAATCATTAGGGAATCCAAATATCCAAGATGAGGAACTAGTATGCTTTACGCTGCTGTAGGCATATCAAATCTAGCATACCAGTCTAGCGTTGTTATGGGAGGCCCCCTGGAATCCACTCACAGAGGGGAGGAATCCTAACAAGGAGATCCATCGCTGTCTGGTTAGCCAACTAGATCTTCCAGAGGAGATGGCAAATTTTGAAGTAGGGAGCGCCTATTGGGTGGGTCCACCGCCAAACCTGGGAGATCGACTCCGGCAGTGTTTTTTTTATATTATTATTATTTATCCACCTGCTGTGGCGACTACCGGTTGGGGCATCCAGCCACTGGCCCTGCCCACCTGGAGAGCACCAGGCTCACTCACATGATAGGGGATCTGGCACAGCCATCACCAATCCACTGGAGGGTCTCCCCATATCCTATCCAGTCAGACTGGCTCCGGACCCCCAGTGCGGTTCCACGCGAGTCCTCCCAGCGAGGCAGGGCACGGTCACACCCAGCCATTTTCACTTTTTTCCCATTGGGAGTACAGATGTGCAATGGCGTCTGCACACGTACATGCCAATGTCTGCCGCACTCCCCCCCAGTCACACCAGCGCAAGTGGTACCTCTGGGTGTCTCCAGGGGTCGCGCAACACAGTGTGGATTCCCCAGTTGTCCCCAGGACTAGGAGAGCTATCTCCCGACGCTCAATCCTAGTCCTCCCCAGCCAACCCCTGATGACCCGGGCTCATTCCCGAACCTGGGTCGCTGGCATAGCGCGAGGTATGGCGTCTGGCGCCTCAATCCTCAGCGACACCGGGCCGACAACCCTGACACTGTTTAATCAAATACTTGCGGTATGGAGATAAAGAGACTGTGTTGCAAAAAGCCAAAATGTTTGGTCCCATTAAGCTCGGGAATACCAAAGTCCCTGTTTTTCAGGACTTTAGTAAGGAGCTCCAATTTAAGTGCCAAAAATTAAATCAAGCCAAAAATAAGCTATATAGGCTTGGGTGGAAGTTCTCCTTCATGTATCCAGCTCGTTTACAGGTGGACAGGCCAGGACAGAGCCCTCGATATTTCACCTGCTACAAGACAGCGAAAAAATGGATAGAAGAGGAGGAGACCAGGAGGAGAGAGTGCAGCCTGTTGAAGTGTAAGTAATGCTGTCTCATAACAAAGGTGTTTTGATGACTGTTCTGCAGATATACATCAAAAGATTCCCTTCTATATCTCCACCATGTACCTGGTGCTCTTATTTCCTCTTTGAGTGTTAGGGGGCTCATGGCGACATAGTTGGCATATCTAGCAGCCAGGGCCTATGACTAGCAGCGGTCACACCTGGTAACTCCAACTGAGTCTTGGGACGGGTTCCAGTGAGGAGTGACTATTGTGGTTTAGCCTTATAGGCTCCCAAAGGGATTGCACTCCATATTCTTGCCAATGTTTTACCCCTTACATCAAGATGGAGGAATGGGGAGTTGTGAACGTTTGCCATCTTTTGTCTAAGGGGCCATACGAGGATAACATTATTTTTCTGCATCATCCACCTTGTTTGATTGGCTGGACAGGGTTGATGGACACATGGGATTTATTTCTGATGTATCTACTGGGTTGGAGGGCTCATGGGGGGTTTACATCTTTACTACTGAAGGAATCACTTCTGAAGGAAAGAATTGTCGAGTATCTAGAGGCCAAAGGGGCACAGGACCCAAGGCAGCATGGATTCACAGTGGGAAGGTCATGCCGGAAAAATCTGATAGATTTCTTTGACTGGGTGACCAAAGTAGTAGATCAGGGAGGGGCTGTGGACATGGTCTACCCAGACTTTAGCAAGGCATTTGACACAGTTCCACACAAAAGATTAATATACTGTACAAGTTAGCCAGCCTGGGAGTGGGTCCCAAGATGACAGCCTGGGTAAAGAATTGGCTGGAGAATAGGACACAGAGAGTAATAGTAAATGGAGTCCACTCTGAAGAAAGGGGGTTACTAGTGAGGTACCGTCAGGTTCAGTATTAGGACTGGTCCTCTTCAATGCCTTTATAGTTTACATTGCAGAGGGACTGGAAGGAAAGTATGTCGCTTTGCAGATGACACAAAGATCTGCAACAAAGTTGATGCACAAGGTGGGGTGGAAAAGATGAGAAGGGACTTGGCAAGATTAGAAGAATGGTCAAATGTATGGCAGTTTAGATTCAATGCTAAGAAGTGCAAGGTAATGCACCTGGGAAACAAAAACCCAGGGGAAGAGTACACAATGTGGGGTGAGATACTAACAATAACAAAAATGGAAAGGGACTTGGGGTGGTCGTATCAGATGACCTAAAGGTGGGCAAGCAATGTGAGAGGGCAGCAAGGAGGGCTGGGGGGATACTGGGATGTATAGGAAGAGGCATCATCAGTAGAAAACTGGAAGTTATTATCCCTCTGTACAGATAGCTGGTGAGACCCAATCTGGAGTACTGCATGCAGTTCTGGAGACCCAGTCTCCACAAAGACATAGACAGAATGGAAGCTGTCCAGAGGAGGGCTACTAAAATGGTGCAGGGTCTGCACCGAAGACATATGAAGAGAGACTTAAGGAGCTTAATATGTATAGCCTCGAGGAAAGGAGGAGAGGGGGGCATGATAGAAACTTTCAAGTACCTCAAGGGAATCAACAAAGTCCAAGAGGGTAGCATCTTTCAAAAAGAGGTGTGCAAGAACAAGGGGCACAATTTGAAGATGGGGGGTGGCTCAGAGGTAATTTAAGGAAGTATTTTTTCACAGAGAGGGCTGTGGTTGCAAGGAACGGCCTTCCGGAGGAGGTTGTGGAGTCAAAAACAGTGGTGGAATTCAAGCATGCATCGGACAGTCATAAGGCAATTCTATGGGGTGGGGGTAGGAAGAAGTAGGCTGCTGGTTAACTAGGATCTGCAGCTTATCCATTAGGTAGGGAAATGGGCAGACTGGGTGGACCAAGCGGTCCTTATCTGCCTTCAAATTCTATGTTTCTATGTTTCTATCTTGGGACTGGGTCTTTCAGTTTTGCTGTGCTACTCAACTGTACAGGGATTTGCACAAACCTGTTCCTGTTCAGTAATTTTTGATTTGTGGGCCTCCTCGAAGTCACCAGTGGGTCTACAACTTTGCCTCTTCTAAAATGCCTGACCGTGCCTGGGGGCACGGGTAGCAGTGGGCGTGCTCTTCTCCTTCTCATGGGGAAGCACTCTTTCATTTTCATTTGTTACAGTGGAGAAAAGTCTGTTTACCATATGTGAGCTGACTATGGGATTTTGGACTGCAGACATTTGTTTTATACACCACAATGTATCTGCTCCACAAATGTTAACTTTATAAATTGCACTGTTAATTTTCGCCAGTTGGTTTTATAACCATTACATAGGTTTTGTTATTTCTTATACAGTATTCAGCTGTTTTACAATGTTTGTATGCTACACAGGTCATTGCCCTTCTATCAATGGCCACAGAGGCAGTATAATGCAGTGGTTTAAGGCTCTGAGCTGCAAATCTGGAGACCTGGGTTTGAATCTAACAGCCCCCACTTGCATACTGTGTGACCCTGAGCAAGTCACTTAACTTTCCTGTGCTCCCAGGTTGCACCTGTAAACAAGCTTTCAGCTTAGTCTGCCACTCCTGGTTAAAGAACTGAAAAAAAAAAAAATAGTCAAGATGCTTCGTATTTGCCTTTTTTTTGTTGTGAGAACGCTGGCGTGTTTTGACTTGAGGGTGGGCTAATAGTCTCGGTTGGACTGGGGCAGGGAGGTAAAGTACATTTTTCTGGGGAGAGTTCTCAGCATTGGGGCTGGGGACTCGACTGGGGAGGATTTAGAATGTTGCTCCATGTACTCGAAGAAGGCAGAGGTGAACCAACCTGGCTGCACCTAACACTGTGGACACTGGTGAGGGCTGGGTTGGGACCTCAGCTTGAGCTACATTGCTTGAACGACAAGTCCAGGCAAGCTGCTGGGGTCTGCCATGGGGATGTTAGTACAGTTCTTGGGGGTGACCTGGGGCATTGGAGAAAAGAATGTGGATGCTTATTTACTCGATGCCAGATGGAAGAATAGTTTAAGTTGGATACATAATGATGGGGGATGATATCAGATGTGTGTCCTGGAACATCAATGGCCTTAAATCTGTCATAAAATTTAAGAAGGTTATTGCAGAGGTTCGAAGATGTAAGGAGTCAATTGTTTTACTACAGGAGATGCATTTTTCTCCCACAGAATAAGCAGAAAACTGCTGACTTTATGGGGGGCACATGGGTCTCCTCAACATTTTACTCAAAAGCTAGAGGGGCCTCGATTTGGATTCCTGGGGGTCACCAGTTCCGATCCTGGACAAACTGGTAGATCAATCTGGACATTATACATTGACAAAAGTTAATGTTCCTGTTAAGGGAGTCTTTCTGCTTGGCTCTATATATGCCCCAAATGTGGATTGTCCCAGCTTCTTTCAGAAACTGGCATTGGACATGGCAAGTTGGGAGGGCCCCTGGATCTTGGGGGGTGACTATAATTGTGTTTTAGACACAGTGTTAGACCATTCAAACAAGACCCCTGTACCCAAATGACATAATGCAAAAGCTCTGGAAGCTTTACAAGCTGACTTAGATTTAATCGATGCCTGGTGATACCTTCATCCTACAGGGAGGAAATATAGTTTTTATTTGCATACCCACCATTCATATGCATGTATAGACAGGCTGCTGGTCTCTAGTGCCCTAATAGGGGAACTGGGGGAGGTGGGGTATCTGCCCATTTTGATATCAGACCATGCGCTGCATTATATTACTCTCCAAGGTGCTGGGACCCTTGCTGGCTCCAAAGCTTGGAAGCTTGATCCCCTTCTCCAGAGGAATCAGGAATACCTTCGCCATGGTTTGATGGGGCTCTGAGGGAGTTGTGGAGGCAGAGGCATAGGTTACAGCATCGCTGGCGGAGGACTGCCTTGGATGCTGTCCACCCTATTTTGTTAGAACATTATAAACTCTATCAAACAGAAATTTCCTGTAAGAAGGCAGAATTCCAGTCCAGGGAAATTGCTGTTGCATGGAACTGACCTGCTTAACTTTCCTGAACTGTAGACAGGCTGTGCAACCCAGCCTGTCAGCAGTTCTGTCTAGTTTTTTTCACAAAGTGAGTGTGACAAGATCACTTGTTTCATTGCGAATAAGGTGGCCGACATCAGGCAGGAGTGCCATCAGCTTCACTCTACAGGGGATGCTGTTGGTCAGTGCTTGGCCGCAGGGCCCGGAGTTTCCTGGAGTACCTTTGATCTGCTGGAGTTTGTGGACATTATGAGGTTTATCCAGGGGATGTGTCCCACTTGCTGTAGTTTAGACCCGGGCCCTACTTCCCTGATTTTGGGTTGTAGTGATATCATCGGCCTGGTCTTAGCTCGGATTGTCCGGTGCTCTTTGGACTTGGGTGAGTTTCCTAGCTCCCTGAAGGAGGTGGTGGTGGTGACACCCTCCTGAAGAAAGCTTCCTTAGACCCAGAGAACCTAATGAACTACAGGCTCATATCTAACCTTCCTTTTGTGGGAAAGGTTATTGAGAAAGTTGTGGCAGCTCAACTGGAAAACCATTTAACCATCCATAATTTATACGAACCTCTCCAATCGGGTTTTCGTAAGAGGCATAGTACTGAGACTGGTCTGGTTCGGGTGCTCAATGATCTCCTGATAGCGAGAGATCGGAGAAATCGCTCCATCTTGGTACTCCTTGATTTGTCATCAGCTTTTGACATTGTGGATCATGGGGTTCTGCTCGAGCAACTGAGGTTCATCTGTGGGCTGCCAGGGACAGTTCTCAGATGGTTTACATCTTTCCTTGCCAGTAGATCTCAGAGAGTTGTCTCGGGAATATTTTCTTCCTAGTCTTTCTCTCTGCTTTGCGGGGTACCTCAGGGCTCGGTGCTGTCGCCCATGTTATTTGCAGTGTATATGCTGCCCCTCAGAGCCATTGTAAGATGGTATGGGCTGAGGTTTCACTGCTATGCTGTTGATACCCAGCTCTACCTGTCTTTTGCCCCGACCAGGCTAGTGCTATCTCAGTATTGAACAGCTGCCTTGTAGAAATCCAAGACTGGATGAGTTCCAGCGGTTTAAAGTTGAACCTAGGAAAAAACGAGGTTTTGGTTGTGAACCCGGGTCATAGGACAGAGGGGTTGAGGACTGATCTCCCATCTGGTTTAGTCCGGGGGAGGGCTCAGATTGTTACCTCTGAGTGGGTGCATGACCTGGGAGTGGTGCTTGATAATGGTCTGACCTTTCGACATCAGGTGTCTGCAGTCATCAAGCTGGCCTTTTTACCATCTTAGGAACATTGCTAGGGTCAAGCATCTTGTTACGTCCAGCGACCTGCCTGTTTTGGTCCACGCATTTTTGACATCGCGCCTTGACTATTTCAACTCCCTTTATCTAGGGCTTCCTGGGGTTGATATCCACTGCTTGCAGCTAGTGCAGAACGCTGTGGCATGTTTATTGACTGGGGTATCTAGGAGAACCCGTATTATCCCAGTGCTGTGCGATCTGCACTGGGTGCCTATTCAGTGGTGGATCACCTTTAAGGTAGGTTTATTAACTTACAAAGCCCTACACAGACAGGGTCCTGATTACTTGAAAGAGCTCCTAGTTCCTTACACCCTTTGTGACAGCTCCGCTTGGTTGACGAGGGGTTGCTGGAGATTCTGAGGGTTAGTTTAAAGTCATCTGGTGCTCGCGCCTTTGGGTTTGTTGCCCCTACCCTCTGAAATTCTCTGCCCCATTAGCTATGTGAGTGCAGGACAGTGGGGTGCTTTAAGCAAGTACTGAAGACATTTTGTGGGGTAAAGCTTACCCTGAATTTCTGTGATTTTTGTCAGTATTTATTGTAAATTTTTTTTTTGATTTTACATAGACAGTGTCGGCAGATAAGGGCCAATGGCCCACCCAGTCTGCCCATTTGAGCTTGTAAGTTCAGTTTGTTTTCCTAGAATTGTTTGCCCCATACCCCTGACCTCCAGAATTCCTTTATGTCTATCCCATGCATTCTTAAATCACGTGATTGTTTCAGCCCCCACCACTTCCTCTCGCAGGGTGTTCCACTTGTCCACCACCCGTTCTGTGAAGAAATTCTTTCTTCTCATGTTTCCTCTGAATCGTCCTCCCTCCAACTTCATCCCATGCTCTCTAGTCCTGGAACATCTTTTTCACTTAAAAATTGTGTTTTCCTGCACCCTGTTCCTCCCTGTAAGATACTTGTATGTCTCTATCATATCCCCTCTCTCCCCTCCTCTCCTCCAGGGAGCACATGTTCAGTTCCTTCGACCTGTCTTCATAGGACTTGTGATGCAATCCATGCACCATCTTTGTTGCTCTCCTCTGAACCTTCTCTACCCTGTCTATGTCCTTACGTCGGTATGGTCTCCAGAACTGTACACTGTACTCCAGGTGGGGCCTCACTAGTGTCTTGTATAGCGGAATTATGACCTCCCTTTTCCTGCTGGTGATGCCCCTGCCTATACATCCCAGCATCCTATTTGCTTTACCTGCTGCCTTGTCACACTGTTTCCCTACCTTGAGGTCATCAGAGATGACAACCCCAAGATCCCTTTCCTGCTTGGTGCATGCTATATCCTCACCCCCCAACTGATATATTGTGCCAGGGTTTTTGTGCCCCATATGCATTATCTTGCACTTCTTTGCATTGAATTTCAACTGCCAAACCCCTGACCATTCTTCAAGTTTCCGTAGGTCGCTTCTCATTCTGTCTACACCCTCTGGTGTGTCTACTCTGTTACAGAGCTTTGTGTCATCAGTGAACAGTGAAATTCTACCTTCTAGGTCCTGCGCCATGTCACTGATGAAGATATTGAATAGGACCGGTCCCAGCACTGATCCCTGTGGTACCCCACTGGTCACTCTTCCCTCTGTGGAGTGACAGCCATTTACCACCACCCTCTGTGTCCTGCCACCCAGCCAGTTACCTACCCACCACACTACTGTCCTGCCCACACCCATATTCCCCAGTTTTGTAATAGTCTTCTATGTGGCATAGTGTCAAAGGCCTTGCTGGAGTCCAGATAGGCCATGTCCACTGCCCTCCCCTGATCCACCTCCCTAGTCACCCAGTCAAAAAATTCAATGAGGTTGGTCTGACATGACCTCCCCTGGTGAAACCATGCTGCCTTGGGTCCTGTAGTCCATTGACAACCAGATGTTCCACCAATCTCTCCTTCAGTAGTGCTTCCATGATCTTCCCCACTACCGAGGTGAGGCTGACTGGTCTGTAATTCCCTGCTTCCTCTTCGTTCCCACTTTTGTATAAGGGGACTACATCTGCTGTCCTCCAGTCTTTGGGTACCTCCCCTGTTTCCAGTGATCAGCTAAACAGGATAGCCAGAGGTTCAGCCACCACCTCTCTTAGTTCTTTCAGGACCCTGGGGTGCACCCCATCTGGCCCCATTGCTTTATCAACTCTTATTACTTCCAGTTCCTTCAGGACCCTTTCTCGTGTAAAGGGACTTGTGTCCATTTCTGCACCATTCTCACCCCTTGTACACCCTTCAGACCCATTACCCTCTTCTTCCTCAGTAAAGACTGAGCAGAAATACCTGTTCAATATGTCAGCTTTACTGTTGTCATCCTCCATGTGGCCCCCATCCTCCCCCTTCAGTCTCACTATCCCTTCCTTTGTCTTTCTTTTTTCACTTATGTACCTGTAAAAGGTTTTGTCCCCTCTACCCACTGATTTTGCAATGTGTTCTTCTGTCTGAGCTTTGGCTTCCTTACTGACCTCCCTGCCTCCCTTTGCTTCTCCTGGTACTTCCCTATCCCCTTCTGCCTGTGTCTTTTGTATTGCCTGAATACAATCTTTTGGCTTTCACTTTCTTTGCTACCTCTTTGGAAACCATAATGGTCTCCTCTTCCTTTCCTCTTGCTTACCTGCTTAATGCATAATTCTGTTGTTCTTGTAATCCCCATTTTAAATACTGCCCACTGTTCCTCAACCCCTGATTCCTGTCCCATTCCCTTAATGTCTCTCTTTCAAGTATCTCCCATTTTCCCAAAGTCTGCCCCTAAAATCCAGGATACGTGTTTTTGTGTGGTTTGGTTCTGCTCTTTCTGTGATTTCAAACCACAATGACTGGTGGTCACTGTCCCAGGTGCTCCCCACTGTTACCCCCATCACACTGTCCCTGTTTGTGAGCACAAGGTCCAGTATTGCCTTCTGCAGAGTTGATTCCATGACCAGTTGCTTGAGGAAGGCACCCTGAAGGGAGTCCAGGATAAATCTGCTCCTAGTTGATGCTGCTGCTGGGATGCTCCAGCCCACGTCTGGAATATTGAAGTCTCCAACCAGTACTACCTCACCCTTGTCTGCCATCCTTTGGTTGGCTAGCATCAGCTCCCTATCTGATTCTTCCTCCTGGGCTGGTGGTCTATAGACCACACCTGTGCGGATGGCTGTCCCCATTTTCCTTTCCAGCTTAACCCACAGTATCTCTCCCCCATTTTTGTTCCTCCTGGATCTCTGTGGCCCTTATGTCATTTTTCACATACAGTGCCACTCCTCCTCCCTTCCTGCCTGCTCTGTCTCTTCTGAATATGTTGTAGCCAGGTATGGTTATCTCCCAGTTGTGGTTATCATTACACCAGGTTTCAGTGATGGCCACAATGTCCAGGTCTGATTGTGCAGCACCTTGATTTGTGAAAGGCATTATATTAAATAAAATGTATTATTATTATATGGGGAATAGTCTGCAGGAATTGCTGAACTTCAGTCGTCGAGGGGATACTTCTCATTGTACTCATTGGGAGGTCTTGAAGGCTTATATAAGAGGGCAAACCATCTCTCCTTCGCCTCACATGCTAGAAGCAGTGCATTAAGAGAATTAGAGTTATTAGAGTTCCTTAGAAGCAAAATTGCAGCCTGTGAAAGGGCACATGTGTTATATCCCACCACAGCCCTATACACGATTGTTCAAAAGTTAAAATGGAGGTTTAACACATTGTCTAGTGCACAGCTGGAAATTACCATCCTCCTATCCAATGCATGTGCTTACTTTGATGGGGACAGGGTGGGGAAATACTTAGCCTGGCAACTGAAATGGAAAGAGACGGTGAAAACAGTGGGCCAGGTTCAAGACGCCCAAAGGAACTTGGGGCAGAGCTCAAGGGAGATAGGAGATGCCTTTGGTGCATTCTATAGGTCCCTTTACACCTCCAAATATGATCCCTCTCAGGGGGAGTATGACACCTTTTTTGAAGGGGTACCCCCTTAATCAAATAAGTAGGGAGGAAGCTGAGGGGTGGGACTCTCCATTGACCAGACAGGAGATCCGGGCAGCTTTGAGGTCCTTAAAGAGCGGGAAGGCCCCTGGGCCAGATGGTATCAGAACTGATTTTTAGAAAGCCTTTGAGGACCATCTTTTGGACCCCTTGTTCGATGCAGTTGAGGAGGGTCTTTTAAAGGGTGAGCTGCCCCCATCCACATGGTCTGCCACGATCATAGTATTGCCAAAGCCAGATAAGGATGCCACCAAGTGTGCCTCCTATAGGCCAATTTCGCTGCTAACCACTGACTACAAAATTGTGGGTAAAGCTCTTGCCTCTAGCCTCTAGATTGGAGGTGGTGCTACCGGGCATTATTCACCCGGATCAATCTGACTTTGTTAAGGGTAAAAATAAACAAATAAATAAATAAGTCATATCATATAATCGATTGGCAATATTTGTCCTGAACTGTAGCTATAATACTCATCATTGCATTTTGTATAAAGACCTAAACTGGGACAGTTTATCAGTACGATTTAAAAAACAATATTCAGTATTTATCTACAAAATAATAAATGGGATGATTGATGGAAACATGGAATTGCCTTCTGTTAGTAAATATTATCCATATCTTTTAAGGGATGTAAAGCATAGAAGTTACACTTTTCCAAAAACTAATACAAGATATGGTACTATGACACTTGAGGCTCAGACTGCAAATATTAGGAATAATACTCCCCCTTAATTAAGGAAAGCAACTAAACTATCCCAGTTTAAATCAGGATTGAGCACTGTATTTTATGATGAATGTACTTGTTTTTAAAATGTGGAAAAATGTGTTAGTTGTTGGTGCGTTTGAAGATTTTTGTCTTGTATTATGTCAAAAATTATTTATTACTTGTTTTATGTAGTTTGAATCTTTGTATGTTATATTGAATGTAATTGTATTCTTGACACAGGACAACTTTGAAAATAGATCTTACGACCTAAAATTTGCTATCCTGTATAAAAATAAACATTTTTACTACTACCACTACTACTACTAAATGGGGAAGCATAATATTAGGTGCAGACTTAACATCATACTTAGGTGGTCCCGTACTAAAAGATTGCATGGAGCAGTGGTATTGGCTCTTGACGCTGAGAAAGCTTTTGACCACGTGGAATGGGGGTATCTGTTCTACACCCTGGGGAGACTGGGGGTGGGCCCATCTTTCTGCTCTTGGATTCAAGCATTATACCAGGGCCCTCTAGCACAGATTTTGATCAATGGTGAGCTGTCTACTTCCTTTAAGCTGGGAGGGGCACATGCCAGGGATGTCCATTGTCCCCATTGTTATATGTACTATCATTGGAACGACTGGGAGCAGCTCTAAAGGTGCATGTGGGGATAAGAGGTTTCTGGGGGGGGGGCAGGGAGCATAAAATTGCTATGTACGCAGACAACCAATTATTGTATCTCCAAAACCCGGTGGAGGATTTGCCCGTGGTCTACAGGTTAATGCAGTCATTTGGGGCTATATCAGGGCAGAGGGTCAACTGGTCCAAAAGTGAGTTGATGCCAGAGGGCTCCTTAAATTGATCCCAGCTAAACACGGACTTGGGGGGTCTCTAGCTGGTTCATAAGGTAAAGTATCTGGGCGTGAAGATTTCTGCCTCTGTAGGAGCCTTATATAATTTGAATCTTTTATTGTCAGGAATCGCGGAGGACTGTGAGAGATGGGCTTCACTGACCCTCTCCCTGTTGGGTAGAGTGGGGGTTATAAAAATGACAATACTGCCAAAGGTATATTTTTACCAGGTGCACCCCATTAGGATTCCACAAATTCATTTCAAACAATTAGACGCACTTACACATAAATTTCTATGGCAGGGGGGATGAGGCAAAGTAAAAAGAGCTCTATTGCAGAGACCGCCCAGGGAAGGAGGAGTGGGGCTACCAAATTTTAATGCATATTATCTGGCAGCTCAATTGGCCTTTGTATCCACCAGAAATTTGGGTATTGATTGCCCATGGTTAGGTTTAGAGGAGGATATGCTACAGGGTAATCTCCAAAATGATACATTAGTTGGGAACTTGCACGGCCTGGGTGATGTGAGATGGAACAATCCCTTCACTGCTACTACACTGCATGCCTGGATCTGGGCCCATAAACATGTGGGGTATGTAAAGGACAACTCGTTTACCCCCCTCACAGTGACATTTCACCAGCGAGGTCCCCCACAGCTACTACAGTGCCTAGCCCCAGAGGGAGACCTGCTGGAACCCGGTGCTGCCTGTCAGGGGTCCTGCAACCCCCCCATCAGCTCCGACTGGAGTTGAGAATCTTTAAGTGGGGGTGTGTGGGGGGGTACAGCTCCCCACATGGGGGGTTTGGGGGCGAAGTCCCCCATAAGAAAAGAAGGAAATCCACAGCGAACCGGCAGCCGACTGCAGAATGTGGTCGACCTGCCGGTATCGGTGACAGGGCGTTCGACAGAATTTCTGTTGGACTCCTATCATGGATCCAGGGCAGCTCTCCAAATCTCAGCCTACTCTGCTTTATGCAATCGGGAAGGGGTGCACAACAATAATGATCCAGTGGCTGTGGGTGTGGAGAAGGAAGGGTCTTCTATTGATTCATCAGTTATATGAAGGGGGCCTGATAAAGAGTTTTACTCAAATATATATTGAATGGAAAATTCCTGTGGGGGACTTTTTCCTTTACCTGACAATCCGACAATGGTGCGGGACCACCCTCACTACCTTGAATGGCTGGACCAATCCTTCCCCCTAGAAGAAGAATTGTTCAGGCCACAACCGAGAGGCAAGCCCCTATCTATCTATTCCTGTGCACTTCACAGTCCCCCCCCCCGGGGCAAAACCCTAGCCAAGAAAAATGGAGTGCAGCTCTCCTCCTGCCTATTGAGTGGAAAACCTGTTTTTTGGCATGCTCTCACTACCTGCACTGCTCTCACTACCTGCACTGCTCTCGCTACCTGCACTGCTCTCACTACCTGCACTGCTCTCGCTACCTGCATTGCTCTCGCAGTAGCAAACTGCGGCAAATTCAGTTATTTTTCTTACACAGGGCATATATGACACCCAAGTGGCTACATGAGTTAGATGCCACCAGATCGCCTATCTGTCCTAAATGTACAACTGAAGAGGTGGATTTTCTCCACCTGTTACTTACATGTCCCAAGGTGGCTCCTTTCTGGCACCTTATGCATAATATAATGAGTGGCATCATGGATTTACAGTCCATCCAAATCCCCTCTGGAATTGTTGCTTGGGGCGGATCCTTCCCACCTGAGTCGGAGGGAGTCTAATCCTATCTGGTCAACTGCACTTATCAATGCCAGGAGAACTATTGCACAGTTGTGGATGTCAGCAACCCCCCCCCCTTCAGTCACTAGATGGGTACAAAATATAAAGTCATGCATTATGCTGGAATGGGCCCAGATGAGTGTCCTATGTAAGTTACCCCAATTCTTGGAAATTTGGGGACCTTGGCTATTAGCAGTGGAGGCTGGTCTTATCCCGACCTAGTCCTGGGAGGACCTTTAAATGAACTGTGGGGCAAGGGGTGCTGGCTGGCCTATGTATCCCACATGATAAGTGGGGTAAGGTATGGTATGCAGTTAGGCTATTAACAATAAGCAGTAAAATCTTTGCATGTGTTTCAGAACAAATATGTATAAAACCAAAGATGAATCTGTGAATTGTAACCTCATAGCAGTAATAGTTGTGTTCTCCTGGTGATATAACACAATTCTTGGACCTATCTGTCATATATGGTTTTGAAGGTCTTAATCTGGTTGTAATGTATGCTTATCTACATTCTCAATAAATACATTTTACAAAAAAAAAAAAAGTAGTACAAATACTAGAAAGAAGGTAAGTATATACGACTCCACAGTAATCTCAGTCATGATATATGAAGAAATGTACAGTATATTCCCATAAGTTAAGTAGAAGTTGACAGAGGTCTGTTGCAACCCTCCTTTAATGATTTTCATGGCCTGGGCCCTGGAGGGTAGCACTGCTGAGTGACTTATCAACAGTGGGTGACAAGTGACACTGCACACAGGGAGTGTAAGAACAAACTGTATCCGGCCATTAAATAGCATGTTATTATGTCCACATAATATAGTTAGTATTTTTCACTGTATAAATTGAGGCAAGTATTATAATTGAATGACAGTAGAAACCATGAAGGAATAATACCACTTTTGCATCAAACTTGTAAATGATTATCACTTATAGTCACTAACTGACTTGGATGATAATACTGTAATTATCATTTAAACTGTGTGTAGAATTGACTGATATGATACAGTCAATTATATCAGAGTTTTTATAAGATTTATGATTCAGATTTGTAAAGGACAAAAAATTATTCTTGCAACAGTAGAGAACAGACATCGTGTAAACAGTCAGTACTGTCTTTGAATTTTTTTACTGGCCTGGCCCTCCTGGCCTGTTGTGGATTGGACTGTGGTGATCGCATAAATGCTTTATTTTTTTAACTCAATTTAATTATTGACTTACAGTAATGCAGTTAAGATTAACTTATAAGAAGTACTACAGTATTCAAAATGTACATTTAACCTTCTAGCTGCGCTGTGCGTAGCTGTATAACTTCTTCATGCAGTAATGCATCTGCTTCCTTCCTCTGTTGTGCCGTCTGTCACGCTGAGCTGATGCTGCTGATGGACTAATGGTGGACAAATTACCATTACAAGTCAGTGCTGTTGCCGCGATGCACATGCATACAGCATCAAAGTCAGTTTGGCTGTCTTCCCCTGGCTGGAGGCCAACTAGGCCTAGAAATCTCTCCTTGCAATGAAATATTTTTCCTTGGCGAAAGACCCTGGGCCCAATTCTCAAAGCCCTCAGTTAGATGCAAGGTGCCAGTGCTAAACATAAATGGCGCATGTGGTGCCTCGCGTCAAAAACAGTCCCTTGAACTATTCACAAAGGCTGCCTGCATTAACCGCAGGCTGCCTGCCCGAAATGGGGCTTGCGCCACCCCTGCACCCAAAACTGGGCTGAGATCTGACACTAGGGGGCACGTCACATCTCCAAAAATGGGATTCTGTGAACTCACCCAGAGGACAAATGTCTAAGGGTACCTAGAATATTCTCCTCTGGGAGACTCCCCTGTAAGCCACAATGTGCTGCAGTCCTCGATCCCAGTTGATGCCAATAGAACAATAACATGCCCCCCTCCCTGAACCCCACTGCAACCCATATTATAATTCATAAAATACCCCCCTTCCCGATGCTGATGTTCTATGTAATATATCAGTTGTACCCGCCATCTCCGATGCATCCCATATGATATTTAATAATATACCCCCTTCCCCGATGCTGTCCATTGTGAATAAATCATATGTCCCCCATGATCCGATGCTGCCGATGTTATTTTTCATAACTCCCATCCCCGATGCTGCCCTATGATAAATATTTACTACAACCCCCTCCCTAATCCCCAGTGCAGCCCCTTGCATGTAATACTTCAAATGTATCCCCCTCCCTGAAGCTGCCCGTATTAGAACTATCAACTACAACACCCCCTCCCCATCCCCAGTACAGCCCGTTGTATGTAAAATACAGTGTATCCCCTCCGCCATCCCCGATGTTGCCCCATTAATAACTAATATCATGTTTCCACTCCTAGTTGTATAGTGCCCTCCCCCCACCCCAACTGGTAGTTACCACCCACCTCACCCACCTCACAGCATGAAAACCAGCCAGTGCACGGCACAGCCCATCTCTCACCTCCGCATCCGGGCACAGACTGAACTGTCAGAGTTCACATACTGTACAGCACAGTATGCGAACTTTGACAGTTCAGTTGGCTCCCGGATGCGGAGGTGAGAAGTGGGCTGTGCTGGGTACTGGCTGTTTTTCATGATGTGAGGTGGGAGAGGGGGTGGGCACTACCTGTTGGGGTGGGAGGAGGGCACTATACAACCAGGAGTGGGAACATGTTAGTTATTAATGGGGCAGCATTGGGGATGGTGGAGGGGATACATTTTATTGTACATACAATGGGAAGCATTGGGGTTTGAGGGGTTATAGTAAATATAATACAGGCAGCATTGGGGAAGGGATACAGTTGAAGTATTACATGCAAGGGGCTGCACTGGTGATCGGGGAAGGGGTTGTAGTAAATATTTATAATATGGCAGCATCGGGGATGGGGGTTATGCATAATATCAGCAGCACTGGGATCACAGAGGGGGGCATATGCTTTATTCACAGTGGACAGCATCGGGGAAAGGGGGTATGTTATTAAGTATAACAGGGGCTGCATCAGAGAGGGGAGACATTACTATGGCATCACTATGGACAACATTGGGGTTGGGGTGTTATTAATTATATTAATGGCTGCATCTGGGATGGGGAACCGCTTGTGTTTGCCACAAGGGGCTGTGGCAGACCCTTCCCATGTGCCAGATGTTTGTCGCATGGGAGGGGTTGCCACAAGTGTTCAGACTTAGGCACTGAGACCCCTTCTGTACCAGAATCTGATACAGAGTCCCTGGCATAGCGCGCTTTGGCGCAAGCTGCTGTTTGCCACAACTTGCGCCGATCCTAGTCACTTTTGTGAATTGGGCCCCCTATCTTCCTTCTGTCTCTTCTTTGTCTCTACCCACTGTCACAGGAACAATCATGAACGGTTCCTGTAAAAGAACACCATCATCAAATCATTTGGTGCATGTAGCCTCCAGATCACTGCACTGTTGTACCACATCCCTGTTTCTATATTCTATTCTATTTGTAAATGAGAGTATTACACAATTTGTCTTAAAGTTAAAAAAAAACAAAATCAGGTTTTCAACAGTGGTCCAGAGGAAAAAACACTCCAGCCTGTTGCTCCTTCCCCTAGGCCATCTAACACGCAGTTAGTTGCACCACCACAGACCACACGCACCCTGACACCAGACACTGCCCATTCAAGGGGGCACATTTTAGCCCACTCCCTAGTCCTCCCCCAGTCCCAGCAGGGCATCTCAATAAGAAAGGAAAGAAACAGGAGGGAGGGAGGAGGATGGAGGTGCACAGCACATGGTGGAAAACAATCCCAAAAAGAGCAAAACAGAGTGTGCTGTGCTCAGGACCAGGGCAGGGTGTGAGTGCGGGCTACGAGCACAAAATTAGACAATGAAGAAAACAAGAAGCATTCGCATCTTAGAGCCAGGAGTGTTATTTAATAATGGATATCATAGCAGATGTTGATTCAAATAAAGTTTGACAATTAGATTTATTATTGATTGCATTAATATTGACATCCAGGGACTATTAACAGAGAGTCAGGTGTTCAGGGCTTAGCTGCTAGTTGGATAAGGCTTCTATCAGGGGGCCTCCTAATGAAGCCTTATCTAGCAAAGCACCAGGACACCTGAACACACGGATGCTCTGTTAGTAGTCCTGGATATCAATATTGCGCAATTAGCCAATAAATCCAATTTATTGACTTTGACTTTGAATCAACATCTGCTGTGAGTATCCATTCATTGGAGGTAACACTCCTGGCTCTGGAGTGTAAGTGCTTCTTGTTTTCTTCTCTGGAAAACAATCCCAATGGCAAGATGATTCACCCGAACACCACAATCTCTCTGCTCCTACTCCACTTTAAACTTCTGAATGTTTTAGGGCAGAGTTACAGGGTGAGGGACCATGTGGGCAGTAACCTCTTCCCCTTTCTCTCCACCATCTGTCCACCATAACCCACCTGGGTAGAATCTGTCTTCAGGATCGTCTTGGGGCAAGTAAGTTTGTTAAGTGAGAAAAGAAGTGGCTGACAGTCCTACAGGGGCATGAGGCTAGACAGCCTGGTACAGTGGCTGAGCAAGGGAAAGGAGGGGCCATCAGTTGACAAATCGCCAATGCCAAGCAGATATAAAACCGAGGCACTGTAGAAAAAAAACATAAATTTTAATGCTAGTAGAGGAGAACAAGTTCAGCTAAGACAACCAATTGACTAGCACTGTCAGGACTGTCATCACAGTGTTATAGATACGTATCAATAAATACCATATCAGAGTCATCATCTAAACATCATGACTAGTACTTGGCATTGATAAAACATTCATTCTGCTGTCTGACCTGCCTCACCCACTTCTCACTCTCTGCTGCACTGCTGTGCTGTGCTGTGTGTCTGTTTGATGAGATGCATGATCCCGATGTCTGGTCCCTCAGCTCCTGTTCCAGTCACCTTCAGTTTCACACATGATTATGTGACAGGATGGGAATGCACCACATCCAGATTCCAGTGCTAAGAAAAAAAGGAATTTAAAAATGGTGTGAGGAGCAGCTGCTGCATCTTCCTCAGAGACCATCACTTATCCCCCTCACCCCCCTGCTGCAGCCCAGGCAGAGACCGCTGTGTCCTCTTCCCCTAGCATTTGCCCCATTGCGTCACTGTGGCACAAAACTAATTCCACTCGCTAAACAAGATACAGAAGTCCCTGTCACTAGCACCATGTTCTCCCTTCAGCCTGCATCTTTAAAAGAGGTCAAAGACCTTCCCTTACAGCTTGACACCAAGAACGTGCAGGTGCAGACCTACTAGACCCTTACTTCTTGAAAATTGGTTGTCATGTTTTGGCTGTGCCAATTACCCATCTGTTTAATCTCTCTCTTTTGCAGGGTGTCCTCCTTCCCTTGTGGAAAACTGCCTATGTAATCCCCCTTTTTAAATCTGGTGGCCCCAGTGACTTAAACAATTACAGACCAATCTCCTTTCTCCCTATCTTATCTAAGCTGCTAGAGAAAATCGTGAGTCACCAGTTAAGGAACTACCTAGAGTCAACAAATCTGCTTAACCCATTACAGTAAGGTTTTAGACCACGACACAGTACCATCTCGGCACTTGCCAAGGTGACAAACAATTGGCAGTGTGAACTGGACTCTAAAAATTTTGTTTGTGCAATATTTTTAGATCTAAGCAAGGCTTTTGATACTGTCCACCATGAATTGCTCCTTTCCTCCCTCTGGAACATTGGCCTGGACCACCTCTGTCTCTGAGATAGTTCTCTATCTTGTGGATCGGTTCCAGCAGGTAAAAGCGGAAGGGGAAGTCTCATCCCTAAAACCCCCTATTAAGAGGTGTACCACAGGACTTCATTTTGGGTTCCTTGCTTTACACAATATATATTAACAACATCAACGCCAATACTAAAGCTGCTAATATTCATCTTTTCGCAGATGATACGGTGCTCTATGTCAGCAGACCTACCCCTGAAGCGGCCTGTAGTGACTTGCAACAGGAATTTAATTTACTACAGTTTCATCTAATAAACCAGAAACTCCTTCTAAATGCCAAAAAAAACTAAGGCAATGCTCTTTTCACCTCTTGCTCATGTTATGAACCTGGCAATCCAGGGAACGCTTCCTCGAATCACTACTCTCCTAGGTGAACCTTTGGATGATGTATCCAAGTTCAGATACTTGGGAGTCTGGATTGACCATAGACTTTCCTTTAATGATCACATTCATGAACTGATAAAGAATCTACGACATGGCTTGTACTGTTTTATAGGATTTTATATCATCTGGCAATACGGCTTGAGTTTTCACTGCTATGCAGATGATATTCAGCTGTATATGTCCTTTGTGCCCGGACAGGTTGATGCAATCTCTATGCTAAATAGCTGCCTCTCCGAAATCAAAGACTGGATGAGCTTGAGTTGGCTGAGACTGAATCTGGATAAGATTGAGGTGTTGGTTGTTGGCCCGGGTGCACGTTTTGGGGCTGGGCATGTGTCGGGCCCATGGCTTGATGGTGTCCAGCTCGCTACCTCAGATCAGATGTGTAACCTGGGCATTATTTTTGATGATGGCTTGACCCTGAAATCTCAGGTGTCAGCTGTGTTTAAATCCTCATTTTGCCATCTGAGGAATATCACCCAGGTGAAACACCTGGTTCCACCGGGTGACTTTCCAACTTTGGTCCATGTCTTCATTACTACCCATCTTGACTGCTGCAATGCCCTCTACCTAGGGCTGCCTCGGGTTGATATCCGCTGCTTGCAGCTAGTGCAGAATGCTGTGGCCAGGCTGCTGACTGGTACTTCTAGGACCAATCACATTGCGCCTGTGCTGCGCGAGCTGCACTGGCTGGCAGTTCAGTGGCGGATCACCTACAAGGTAGGCTTGCTTACCTTTAAAGCTCTATATGAACAGGGACCCGACTATGTGAAAGATCTCCTGACTCCCTACTCCCCAATCGTCCTCTCCAATCCACTGATGAGGGATAGCTAAGACTCCCAGGGTTCATTTAAAAACTTCTGGAGCGAGCGCTTTTTCATTTGCAGCACCAACATTGTGGAATTCTCTACCTTGTTGGTTAAGAGAATGCCTGACCGTCAGTAGTTTTTAAAACTATGCTGAAAACTTATTTATTTTTTCTGGCTTTTCCAGACTAATTTTAAATAATTTTATTCTGCTGCTCATTTTTAATTTTGTGCCTATGTTGTATACAGCGCCTTGATCTTGAAAGGCGCTTTATAAATAAAGCATTGATTGATTGCCTGATTGAAAAGACTAGTCCAAACCACTTTTCTCTCCCTACTAGATTATGTGGACTTCCTGTACAGCCAGGGTCCCGCTGTTGCAATTGTTAAACTTGATATGCTCTACCATAGAGCTTTAAGATTTATAACTGGTCTTCCCTACTCTACACATCACTGTTCCCTATACAATGCTGTGGGATGGTCATCCCTGAACCACAGAAGACAAAGAAACACTGCCCTTTGGACTTTTAGAGCTATCACCAAGAAGCTTCCTCAGTATGTCTCTGACTGTCTACCACTAAGTACCCTAGGCAAGTATGCATTGAGAAGTGCCTCCTGTATCTCCCTAGCTGTGCCTAAGATCAAATCACACTTTGGCAGGGTATCTGTAAGTTACATGTTACCTCTAGGCTGGAACAAGTTGCAAAGAATGTTGAAATTGGTTCACCCTATCAGTTTAGCAGCATTCAAATCACTTTACGATTTTCTCATCAAGGAGTCCTGTAATTGCTTACCTGATTCTGCCATATTCCCAGATACTAGAGACTGCCATCATTCTCTTATTTCCTGTTACTTGACTCCCCCATTGCCCTTTTATCTCACTGTCCCCTTTCACTTCTCCAGCTTCATTCTAGTAATCTTTTATTTTTCACTGTCCCGCTTGGGTAACTGTGACTGTTCCTTATATGCACCTTCCACGCTGTTGTCTTCCTACTACCTCTAACCTGGTGCCTGTACTTACTCCTTCTGCTTTGGTATCTGTCCCAAGTATCCTGCAGTGCCTAATGGGTATTCTCTCCTCTTCCACCAACCTTTTCCCTCGTTTTTACCTCCTGCATCTTCCTTACACTGTCATACCTAATCCATAACCGGCATCCTTCATCACCTGTGATATTATACGTTTGTTTATGTAAGTAATTCATTTTCCATTTGTATACATTGTTGCCTAGGCCTTGCTTCTGTTTAATCATCTTGTACACTGTATTTTACTACTGGTTCTTTTTCTGTACTTATTTGTTACTGCTGTAAAAACTGTGTTGTATAGTTATTATTTACTCTGCCAGGTCCATTCTGAAAATGAGAATTGCTCAATGGTGTTCACCTGGTTAAATAAAGATTTTGATTGCTTGATTGATGTGTTACTTACACTTCACTGTGCAATACCAGAGTCCAGAGTGGACATACTATTACAGACGGCTGTTGACTGGGTGAGTGAATCAAGCCCAAACACACAGTGGGACTACACACAGACCATTAGATGCAGACCAGGCTCCAGATCCCACCTCAGCACATGGGACACTGAGCCCCTCCCAATTGATCACCATCAGTGCATGGCAGATGGTAACAGGAGAAGATGTTGTATCAGACATGCAGATAATAACAGAGTTGTAGTTGTTTCAAGGAGCAAAGCAACAGCATTACATTTTCCCAGTTAGCCATTTTCAAATGCAACAGTGAAGACTGACTGACTCATGTGACTGCTGCCTGTCTTTCTTCTCTTTTGCTAATACTGACCTCATCCCTCCATCATGGTCTTTCCAGGCTCACAGCTTTGCCCCCAACCAGTGGCACTGGAACAATTTTCATAGTGGGGGTGCTGAAAGCCATTAAAACTGTAAACCCTGTGGTGCTTGACTGTTAAACAGCATCTCCGAAAGAGACTCTTTAGATTTATTTATTTGAAATATCGGTTTACAACGATTGAGCCAGAGGCTCATTTGCAAAGGTACCTCATCACATGCAAGACAGATGGAAACACAGAGTAGGTATAACAACAATTATATTAAACACGAGATACATGGTATAACAGTGGTTACATTAAGCATGTGTTACAGACATTTGTCACAGACAATATTTACAAGATTTGGAAGTAGGTATTTTCTGACATTATTTACAACCTTTGGATGATGATATTTACAACATAACAGCAGCAAGGCATTGTAAGCTTGAGAAGGCATCTAAACATAGTAGTCAGACCTAATCATGGGTTTGGTGTTAAAGATGGAGGTTGCAATCCATAATGAACTTTGTCAGAGAATATTGGGTCAGAGTGGGTAAGAGAGTGAAAGAATTAGAAGCAGTTACAGGAGCGGATATTGAAGAGGTGGTTGTGAAGAGTGGTTTTGAAATGGGCGCTCTTGGGTGCACTAGTAATGGTGCTTGGGAGTGCATTAAACCATGTGGGTGCCCTATGGTGGAAAGATCTCTGGGCAAGGGAGGTTTTACCCTGGGCACAACCAGAGGAGCTTTCTCTGAATTGCTGGTGAAGATAGTGGGGGTTGCAGGCTTAAGAGAGACGGTGACCCCAGGGGGGGAGAGTCCGAGCAGTATTTTCTTGGAGAGTAAGCAGGTCTGGTAGCGGAGCTTTTCATCAAGGTTGAGAATATTGGCAGAGGTATACAGCAAGCAGGAGGGAGTGAGTGAGCCTAGGTGTGCCTGTAAGGAGCCTGCAGGCCTTGTTTAGTGTGGCCTGGATTTTCTGGAGTGTGGTGTTATTTGCTGCACCGTATACAGGGAGCCCATAGTCCACTAGGGACAGTATTGATGAGGTGACGGCAAATACATACATAGATACAAAGATAGCCTATGTAGTTTTTTTTTGGTGGGGGTACTACATATTTAGGTCCTTCTGTTTGTGCAAAAGGCAACTGAACATAGAGAAACATGTATGAAATGGTGGCACTGAGCAGTGAGAATACATGATAGGCATAATAGGCTGTGGATTTGCAGAGTATGGGTGGGGTTTTATTGATGAGGTTGGGATGGGTTTGTTATGGGGGATCGAAAAGGATTAGGGTAGGATGGGTTGGTTATAGGAGGGGTTCTAAGGATGCAAACGGGATGGGTTGGTTAAAGGAGGGATTTGAAGGATGAGGTTTGGACAGGTTGGTTATTAGACGGGAGTAATATATAATGAGCCGTGTTGGTTATAGGTAGAGAGTGATATATAAGGAGTAGGGTTGGCTATAGGAGGATATATATATATATATATATATTTATACAATAGGGGTGAAGGATAAATGAGTGTGATAAAAACATGTATCTTCACTGTGGTGACATAACCACAAGAGATATTTCATGTCATGACATCATGACTAGAGATAAATCATGTCGTAACATCACCACTGTGAGTGATATTTCACTGCTGCTTGCAGCCAACTCAGTTACCATGGCAAAACATTCTCAGGTGTTCCCTATACGCTGTCTCACTCCCAACCCATTGCTGTGATACTCTCAGCTTGACTGCAGCCAGAATTCTAAAGCAGACAGCTTCACAGAACAGTTTCTTTCTCAATGCTGCCTGCAGCTAACTCAATTACCAGGGCAAAACATTCTCAGGTGTTTCCTATACTCTGTCTCACTCCCAACCCATTGCTGTGATACTCTCAGCTTGACTGCAGCCAGAATTCTAAGCACACAGCTTTACAGAACAGTTTGTTTCTCACTGCTGCCTGCAGCTAACTCAATTACCATGGCAAAATATCATCATCTGTTCCCCAAATTCTATTTCACTACCAGTCCATTACTGTGATGCTCTCAGCTTGACTTCAGCCAGAATTCTAAAGCACACAGCTTCATAAAAGGCTGTTTCTCACTGCTGCCTGAAGCTAACTTACTTAGCGTTGCAAAACACACTCAGCTTTTCCCACACAGTTTGTAACACTGCCAGCCCATTCAGAAAATCTCACACACAGAAACAGCAAACACAGAAACAGCAGCAGAACACAAAAAATCATAACAATACTTCTGAAACTCATACCCCTATTGTATAAATAGAACACATGATGTGCAGATCGTGTGCTATGGAATGTATCTTCACTCCTGCATCGTGAGCTCTGGATACTCTCACTCATGCCTTCGGCACTTGTGAGTATCCAAAGCTCACACTGCAGGAATGATGATATTTTCCATATCACACTCCTGCCCATCATGTATCCTCTCTCTCTTTCTCTCTCTCTCTCTATATATATATATATATATGACATGGGGTAGTTATAGGAGGGAAGTGATATACTGTATAGGAAGTTAGGATGGTTATAGGAGTGGAGAGATATAAGAAGTAGGGGTTATAGAAGAGGAGCGATATACAGGAAATAGGGCTGGTTATAGAAGGAGAGTGATATATAGGAAGTAGGGTTGGTTATAGGAGGGGAGAGATATATATGGAGTAGGGTTGTTTAGAGGAGGGGAGTGATATATATATAAGGAGTAGGGTTGGCTATAGGAGGGGAGAAATATATATAGGGAGTAGGGTTGGCTATAGGAGGGGAGAGATATATAGGGAGTAGAGCTGGTCATAGGAGGGGAGTGATAAATAGAGAGGAGGGCTGGCTATAGGAGAGAAACATATATAGGGAATAGGGTTGGTTATAGGAGGGGAGATATATAGGGAGTAGGGTTGGTTATAGGAGGGGAGTGATGTATAAGGAGTAATGTTGGTTATGAGAGGGGAGTGATATATAAGGAGTAGGGCTGGTTGTAAGAGGGGAGTGATATATAAGGAAAAGGGTTGGTTATAGGTGTAGAGTGATATATAGGGAATAGGGCTGGTTATAGAAGAGGAGTGATATATAAGGAGTAGGGCTGGTTATAGGAGGGGCATGATATATAAGGAGTAGGGCTGATTATAGGTGGGAGTGATATATAGGGAGTAGGGTTGGTTATAGGAGGGAAGTGATATATAAAGAGTGGGGTTGGTTATAGGAGGGGAGTGATACATAGGGGAATAGGGTTAAATTATAGGAGGGGAGAGATATATAGGTAGTAGGGTTGGTTATAGAAGGGAAGGGATACTGTATATGGGAAGCAGGGGTAGTTATAGGAGAGGCATGATATATAAGGAGTAGGGTTAGTTATAGGAGGGAAGCAATATATAGCAAATAGGTTGGTTATAGAATGGGAGAGATATACAGGGAGTGGGGGTAGTTATAGGAAATGAATGATATTTCTACAACAGGTGTGGGTCTGTATCAAGGAAGATGTCCCTATCTCAAGGGCCACTGGTGAGATATCATCCTGCAGGTACAGTATGTCACAATGGTTCGGAACTCATTTAAAATGTTCAGCCTCGGTGGCAGTACTAACCTTATTAAAAGGCAAATAACTTTAAAAAGAAAAATGATAGCATGGCACTGTGAGCATGAAATTTGTTCAGCACAAAAATATCTACAAAATGAGTGGTATTTTATTTACAGGTACCTTTTATTTTTTATAATTAGCAAACTTTTTTGACAAACAAATGTGAATAACTTTAAAATGAAAAATGATAGCATGGTACTGTGAGCATGAAATTTGTTCAGCACAAAAATATCTACAAAATGAGTGCTTTTTTATTTACAGTTACCTTTTAATTTTTTTATAATTGGCAAAAAAACCTGCAGAAAATTAAATTTTTTTTTCCAAAAAGATGTGAATAACTTTAAAATGAATATTATAGCATGGTACTGTGAGCATGACATTGTTTCAGCGCTAAAAAGTCTGCAAAATGAGTTGTGTGTCATTTACAGATACCTTTTAGTTTTTTTATAATTAGCAAAAAACAGCAGACTATTAAATTTTTTTTCACTTTTTGTGACAAACAAATGCAAATAACTTTAAGATGGAAAAAAGAGAGACTCACACTTGTTGTACAAATCAAATATGACTTGGATGGGAGTGAGATAACACAAATATCTTCACTCATTGTCACTGAATTCTTGTATCCCACTCATGACTTTGCCACTCTTGGGACATCAAGAGTTCAGTGACAGCTCGTGAAGGTATTTGTGCTATCTTACTCCCATCCATGTCCTATCCCATATATATGGAATGGGGTTGGTTATAGGAGGGGAGTGATATATTGGGAGTAGGGTTGGTTATAGGAGGGGAGCAAAATGGCATCAGTATAGCATATTGGTTAAGGGCACGGAGCTGCAAACCTGGAGACCTGGGTTTGAATCCCACAGCCCCCACTTGCATACATTATTGATGTATAAAATGATGTACTGGGGATAAATTGTGGATGTGGAGATAAGTTTACCAGGGTGCAGAGGGAGCAGTTAGGTGGGAAAGCAGCTAATACCGAAGGTAAGAAAGGAAGGATGGGGAGCACAGATGCAGGGGATGGAAGGGTGGCAATCATAGGGGACTCTATAATTAGGGGTATTCAGTGGGGAAGGAGAGGGGACCCAATGCAAGCAGGAGGGTGGTTTGTATGCCAGGGATGACAGTGGGGAAGGTGGGCCCAAGAATAAGGGAAATAGTAAGGGAGGTTGGAGGAAACCCTAATTTAGTTATACATTTGTTGAACAGCTTACCACCATAGGCCTAGCTCATGACAACATAGCCTGGTTTGAAAGTTACCTGCACAACCGTACACAGCAGGTGAAGATTGGTAACACCCTCTCGGATAGCAGACCTGTCCTTTCTGGAGTTCATCAAGGGTCAATCTTGGGCCCTCTTTTATTTAACGTTTTTCTCAACAACCTTCCTTACTCCTGTCAGGGTTGCATCCTTTTATGTGCTGGTGATGCTGTTCTGTTTACCAGTGATCCAGACCCTAAGGTTCTTGAATCCAGGCTACAGAGTAATTTTGTAGTCACAGAAAGATGGTTCCATAAGCACAAGTTAGTTATGAATTACAACAAAATTAAAACTATGCTATTCTCCAGCTCCCAAAATAGGCACAGAACTTACCCTCTTTCTATCACCAATGAAGAGGGCTCTCCCCTGGAGCTAGTTCAGCTCTTTAAATATCTGGGGATTACTATTGACAGTATGATGACCTATGCCTAGCACATTGACAACATTGCTAAGGCTGTTAACACCCACATTGGGCTACTTTATAGGCATAAGTAATGTTTGACACCAGAGGCTCTTAACCTGGCCATTCAAAGCTCTCTTGTCTTGCTTATTGATTACAGCTTATCGATCTATGGATCAGCTACTGAAACAACTCTTCGACGCATAATAGTTGCACTCAACAAAGCATGCTGGCTCCTTACTGGCTCAGCCCATCTGTCCCATACCTCCGACATGTACACTCAGGCTAACTGGCTCCAATTCAAATGTAGACTCATGTACCAAACATGTTTCCTGTCCAAAAAAGTAAGCCTAGGCAAAATGCCCCCAGGAGTGCAAAAGCTCATTACCCCCACTATCAACCGTTGTTGCGCCAGAAGCTCTACTAGCCAGATTTTTAATATACCCCGCTGTCGCACTTCTCTGGGACAAAGGTCCTTTGCCTACCGTGCCCCACTGTGGATGAACTCACTGCACCATGACATCACTTCAGCATCCACCTTGGGCTCTTTCAAGGTTAAACTTAAGCAACAGCTAGTTGCTGATGCCAGTTGTGACTGCTTCCAATAACCTTCCTTCTTATGACCAGCACTTATTCTAACCTTACGCTATCCTGACCTTATGCATAACTGTTCTCAGCATGTAAATAACTGTTCTAAGTTGCTAATCATACTCCTTTCACATTTCCTCTTGATCCCTTCTACTCTTTCCCCTCACCCCTCCCCCCTCTATGGCTTCCCCCATCCCCCCCCCATTATATCTCCTGAGCTCCCTTGCTCACTTTCAAATGCTTTGCACCACACCTTCTCACCTCTGACGAGGCCCCTGGGCTGATGCCATCCCTTACCTTGTTGATTATTAGATATTAGGCTGAGACTGTTCTCATTTTCCTATAAAGGGTCATTTCATAAGACCCCACCCCCCTCTAATATGACCCTTTGAATTCCAGGTTTTAATCAAATATGCACCGTGGCATACATTGTACAATGCCACATGTATTGGAACTTCTGTAGTTATTCACTCTTGTAATGTCTTGTATAATTCCTTGTTTTGTTTGTTCTCTGTCTCATACTTTTCCAATATGAATTGTTCGTCTGATGTGGAACCTAAGAAATGAGCTTGTTCTCAAAGGTGTTATCCAAAATTTCAATGAATAAAAAATAAATAAATAATTTGGGAACCAACAACCTAGCTGGGGAGGAGGTGGCGGTAGTGCAAAGTAGGTTCAGGGAGCCAGGGAAGATCTGCAGGGAGGAAAGAAGTTTACTGACCTTCTCAGAGGTGCTACCAGTACCAAAGGCCAGCACAACCAGGAAAAGAAGAATAGAGGATTTCAATGAATGGCTGAAGAAATGGTGCAGGGAGGAGATGTTGATCTGTATTGGGGACTGGGAGGAGACCTGGTCAAATAAAGCACTCTTTTCACCAGACAGGCTACACCTCAGTAGGGAGAGCTTGAGGGTATTCAGGGTCAAACTGGGGGAATACATAACCACTACACTTAATTTAAACTACTGAGGGGGGGGACAGTGGGTGTGCAGGCCCACAGATTTGGAGAGGAGGAGGAGGAGGAGGTCAGTGACCCCCCCCATAGTGATGGAAAAGGTCCGGAGGGAGGAGGTGGAAGGAGCAAGAACACAATTAGCAAAGGGTGGAGAGGGTGAAGAACACATAACATGGGTACATGGAGGGGTGCACACAGAGGGGATAAATGTGAATAGAAGAATAGAGGGAAAAGAAGGAAGGTGAGATTCTAGGTGGAGAGTGGTGTCTCTGAATGCATGAAGTCTTGGAAACAAGATGGAAGACCTGCAGGCACTATTACTGGACAGGAGGGTGGACATAGCTGCAGTAACCTAGACTTGGGCAACATCACACCATGACTGGGACCTTGTGATCCCTGGATATAAATTATACAGGAGGGACAGGGTAGTCAGGAAGGGGGGAAGGGTGGCAGTTTATATCAGGGAGGGAATAACTTGCATGAGGGAGGAGTCAGAGGAAAGGGAGGTGAAGACATTATGGGTTCAGTTAAGGTCCAATAGAGGGAGAAAGGTGAGGTTGGGGGTGGTTTATAGACCACCCAGTCAGGATGAGGAGAGGTACAGGGAACTGAGCTCACAAATATCGGAAGCTGCAGGAAAAGGAAAGGTGGTAATTGTGGGGAACTTCAACCTGCCTGAGGTGGACTGGAGCATACCATTCACAACATGTACTAGGAGTCAGGTGATCCTGGAAGGACTGCAGAGTGGGTTCCTGACTCAGGGTGTCACTGAACCAACAAGAGCTGAGGCAATTTTTGATCTGGTGCTCACAAATGGGGAGCATGTACAGGAAATAATGGTCAGTGAGCCACTGGGAGGAAGTGACCATTGCACAGTGTGGTTCCAGTTGGATGTGGGCAGGGAAAGCATCCCGACTAAGACCAAAATCTTGTATTTCAGGAGGGTGGACTTCAGGAAAACAGGCAAAGTGCTAAGGAGCCATCTGGTGGGCATCAGAGCAGATATGGGGTGGAGCAAAGGTGGTTTGTCATTAAGGAAGGAATACTGGTAGCCATAGATGAGTGCCTTAGACGCAGGGGTAAGAACACAAGGGCCAAAGCGCCCAGCTGATTCAGTTCTGGGGTTGCCCAGGCAGTAAGGAAAAAGTGGTTGGCCTATAGAAAATTCAGGAAGACCAAGAGAGAGGTGGATAGGGAAAATTACCTAAGGTTGGCTAGAGAGGCAAGTAAGAAAGCCAGGCGAGCAAAGGCACAGAAGGAACTGCAGATAGCTGAAGGAATTAAGAATGGGGAGAAGGCTTTTTTTCACTATATAAGTGAGAAAAGGGACAAGAAGGAAGGGATTGTTAGGCTTAAGACAGGTGTGGAGTGGGTGGAGGATAATGGGGAAAAAGCAGAAATACTAAATGATTACGTCTGTTCCATCTTCACCAGGGAGAAGGATGGGCCAGTGCCTTCAGGAGGGAAAAGAGAAGTGGGGAGGGGGCACAGATGTAGTGATAGAGGAGGATACAGTGAGGGAGGGGCTGCTGGCATTGAAGGTAGACAAATCACCAGGCCTGGATGGAGTACATCCAAGGGTACTAAAGGAACTGGCTGAGGAGCTGCCAGGGCCACTGGCAGACTTATTTAATAGTTCACTAGAGACAGGCATAGTACCGCAGGACTGGAGAACAGCACATGTAGTGCCGCTCCACAAAAGTGGTCCCAAGGATGACCCAGGGAATTACAGACCAGTCAGTCTGACCTCCACTTTGGGCAAGCTCATGGAGACCATACTAAAGGAAAGGTTGGTGGAATATCTAGAGGAGCATGGTCTCCTGGATGCGAGGCAGCATGAGTTCATGGGGGGGAGATAGTGTCAAACAAATCTGATTGACTTCTTTGACTGTGTTACTAAGACAGTAGGCAGGGGCCAAGGGGCAGACATCCTCTATCTTGATTTCAGCAAGGCCTTTGACTCTGTGCCCCACAAAGGGTTGATCATTGATCAGGAAGTTGGTGGATCTCAGGGTTGGGGAAAAGAGGGCCAGATGGGTGGAAAACTGGCTGAAGGACAGAACCCAGAAAGTGGTTGTGGGGGGAGAGTTATCTGGCACAAGACAAGTAACCAGTGGGGTCCTGCAGGGCTCAGTGCTGGGCCGGTGTTGTTCAATGTCTTTATCAATGACATTGGAGATGACATTAAGGGCAAAATGTGCCTATTCATGGATGACACCAAGCTCTGTGGGAGAATGGACACAGCTGAAGGGATACAGGACCTACAGGAAGATCTGGAAAAGCTAGGGAGGTGGTCCAGGATCTGGCAGCTTGGCTTCAATGCCAAGAATCCTAGGACAGAGTACTACCCGGGTGGAGTCTGAGTATCTGCATCAGAGGAGGAGAAAGATCTGGGAGTGATGATCACTAGTGGCCTGAAGCACTCCACGCAGTGCAAGAAAGCAGCAGCAAAGGCAAACGAGATGCTAGGATGCATATCTAGGGGGATCAGTAGTAGGAGAGAGGAGGTTATACTGCCATTTTGCAGGTCACTGGTAAGGCCACATCTAGAGTATGGAGTTCAGCACTGGTAACCACACCTCAAAAAGGACATTAACCTACTGGAGAAGGTCCAGAGGAGGGCTACAAAGATGATAGCTGGTCAGCAAGGTAAGGCATACGAGGAGAGGTTGAGGGCACTGAACATGTACTCCCTGGAAGACAGAAGAGAGAGAGAGAGGGGACATGATTGGGACCTTCAAGTACTTGAAAGGGATAAATAAGGTTAATAAGGAGAGTCTCTTTAAGTTTAGTGGCAACCATAACATGAGGGGGCACAGTCTTAAGCTGGAGGGCGGGAGGTTTAGGAGGAAGGTCAGGAAGCATGTCTTCACAGAGAGGGTGGTGGACACTTGGAATGCGCTGCCAGAAGAGGTCATCTCATTGAAGACAGTGGGCAGCTTTAAGAGAGGCTGGGATAAGCATTGGGGGAAGGTAAGGATCATGGGTAGGGAGGATGGGAGTAGTGGGGAGGGAAGCCAGGAACAGTAGCTCAAGCTGTGGACCCTGCAACATGAGCAGACTTGACAGACAAAATGGCCTTCTTCTGCTGGCTTCTTTGTAAGTTCGTATTCTGTGTGACCCTGAGCAAGTAATTTAACTTCCTGGTGCTCCTAGGTCACACGTGGAAACAATTTCTGGCTTAGAGTGCCTTTCCTGGTTAAATAATTTCTCCTTTCCCTGTCCCGTTAGGGTTGGTTATGGGGGGGGGGGAGATATATATGGAGTAGGGCTGGTTGTAGAAGGGGAGCGATATATAAGGAATAGGGTTGGTTACACAAAGGGAGTGATATGTAGGGAGTAGGGCTGGTTATAGAAGGGGAGCAATATAAATACCCTCCGGGGAGGGGTGGAGTAGTAACATGGCCGAAATGCAGCTCTGCTCTGTGCTTTCTTCTTCATTCTGATTAGGAGATTTTCTTTTGGTATCATGGCCAAAATTTTCTTTTAATTAAGTACATTTTTATTGATTTGGCTAAAATTTATGGTGTCCTTCTGTAGTATGCAGTTATAGATTACTGCTGTTCTGCTATTTTTGGAAAAGTTCAGTTAGGAGTGTTGCTGCGTTGGTGGTGTCTGGAGGTCAGCACTTGTCTGAGCCTTATGGTAGAAAGGATACCGAAAACAGTACCCTTGCACTCTTTTTTGGCTGGAACAGGCTAGCAGCTAGGAGCAAGCCCTATGGAAGCCCTGTGAAGCTACAGGAATGTTTTTGCGCCATGAAGTGCTTCTGTACGAGCTTTTAAACTTTTGCAGGTATGCTAACTTTGCTTAAGGGAGCCGAGAACTGAACTTCCTTTGTTGATACCATTTACTGTGCTCAGAGAGCGATTTCTTTTTGTTCTATTTCAGGTGTGTGGACTCGGGTGAGGGGAAACTGGAGAACGGGAATGTAGGCTAGCTGAAAAACATTGCTGAAGCCTGGTTGCCCTGAACTGCAAAGCCGCTGTGGATTGTAGGAATAATTTATGTCATTGTCTGGATTTGTGGTATTTGGGCCCTGATATAAGGCTCTTTAATCTTATTATTTGTTTGAAAACTGATAAAAATGCCACACTAAAAGGTATCATAGCCTTGTAGCATGTCAATAAATATTACAGTTAAAGAAGTAGTTTTGATTGGAGGAACAGTAACATGTGATGAAGAAGCAACCATGGATTAATTCTCTAGTAATGCCTGCTTGCTTCTGTATTAATCCATGGTTAGCATCAGGAGCGCACTTAGTGACAGTTCACACACATTACTGATTGATGTGTCTTTCTCTCTGTCTCTCTCTCTGTGTACTGTTTACAACACAGATAGACCACACACAACAGCGCACAATTTCACGGAGCAATTCAGTGTCCACTTAGCAGGCCCCTATCTTTCTCTGCTATGTAAAGTTTTGTAGTATAACAGTGGTGTTCCTTACTACCCACCCATTCCATGGAGATGCTGGAAACAAGTGGTGAATGTTTTTGATCAAATTCACTCTCCTCTTATCATGTCCAGACCTCGATAAGTTTTTTTTTTACCAGAATGGGACTGTTCCTTCCCACCCACCTGCCCTGTAGAGCTCCAGAGACCAAGCAATCACTGTTGTGAAGAGCTCCCCTTTCCTGATAAAAAACCTTAGTCACCAGTCATTTTTTGGTTTTATTTACGTGTTTGTATCCTCCTCGGTCTGCAGGCAAGCATCTGTCCTCCTCCAGTCCCCAGTTGCTGCCTCACCTCCGGCATCCCCCATGCCCTGTATCCCCCACAGATTACCCCCCGTGATGGGGCAGAAGGGAGTAGGGCCTTCCTCCACCCCTTCTGAGTACTTATCCAGAGTGGGCCTGGGAGTTCCTGAGGCAGCAGCGCTGGAGTACTGAGGGGCTTTCATTGAGCTGGCAGTCATGTTTTCACTCTTGCTTTGTCACTGCCAAGGCCCCTGGAATTCTCACGATTTCTCTTGATTCTTGAATTTGCCATAGAATTTACACCATGCCACTTAGAATATATATAGTGCCGCAGAATTCATTGTTTTGGTGAATTTTCATATAAATATACTGTTTTTTTCATAGTGTCAGGCTTTCTTTCCCACTTCGTTTATCCTGAAGCCCCTCCTCTTTGCTCAGCATATGATGTCATGGATGACATCACATCATATTTAGCCAATAACAGGACTGCATTCTGCCAGAGAAATGAATAACTCATGCCACAGAAATCAGAAAATGCTGCCGCAGAACACCAGGGGCCCTGGTCTCTGCCCCTTGTGGCCATGAATGTGCACGCTTCATGAAGCCATGCTACTTGTCTCCCTAGCTACGGTGCTACCCCCATCCTCCACCGAGAGGCAGCCATGGAGAGGGACGTCATACCCACCCATCCCTGGGAAAGGAGAGCAGTCGTCGGATGCTTGATCCTCTCCCTCTCCTGCCGACCACTGGAGGCCCATGCTCACTCCCAAACATGGATTGCCAGTGTGGCATGAGGTGTGGTGTCCAGCACCTCAACCCTCAGCACTGTGGGCTGGGTAGCCGTCACTCAGTTTTAAGGCACCAGTCTCTTAGCTGCAAACAAAAGGTCTTTCAACCTAAAAATCAAAGTTATCTTTGCTTTTTTTTTTTTTTGTAAATATAATTTTCTTTAAAATAAACTTTACTGGTCATACACCAGCAGTACAGTGGTTTACGTATAGAAGACTGAAATAAAATTCATTATTTTTTTTTTTTTATTATTTAGTTGTTTAACCAGGTATAGCACACTAAACTAAAAGCTTTTTTACAGGAGTGACCTGGGAGCTCAAGGAGGTTAAGTGACTTGCTCAGGGTCACACAGTATGCAAGTGGAAGCTCTGGGATTCAAACCCAGGTCTGGTCTGCTGGATGCTACCAAATTTGCAGCTCAGAGCCTTAGCCCACTGCACTATACTGCCTCCATTAAACTATTAGATTTACAAAATTATCCAGTAAATGAACATTTCATGCTAAACATAGGGATTATAAGCATTTCTTGTACACAGTATTATATTACTGTCCCTTATATATTTGATAGATTGTTGAATTAGTTACAACTCTAAAACTGTACGAGATTATTAGTAAAATGAGACCTGTATTATTATCCTCTCATTGGCTCGTCCCTTCACAGCGGGGGGGGCATCAGTTGCCAGACATAGATAATAGTGATGACTGGGACTATCCCTCGTCTACTATTTGGGTAGTCAGAGTTGGTGATCTGGGGGGAAGAGACCGCATACCAACCGTATTCAATAGTGAAGCAAAGATCTTTCGTCATCACATGCATAATCCATGGATTCCATCTGGAGGAACACAGCTCTTTTTTGTCATTTAGTGAATGGGTAATCCTTTCCGTGGTGTAAATCTGATTAACTAAGTTTATCCAATTTTCCATAGACAGGATCTGGGGAGTAAGCCACTTCCTAGTAATTGCTTTTTTTAGCTGCTATGAGTAAAATACTCAACAAATATCTGTGGAGTGGTCTATGGAATCCTCTCAGGAACCTTAATAGTAGAAACATTTCAGCATGGAAATGAATAGGTTTATTGTATAGTTTTTCCAGTTCCAGTTGAAGGGAGTTAAGAATGGGATGCAGTGCCGGGCAAGCCCACATCACATGTGTTAAGTGTGCCCTGGGTTCACTGCAGCCCCTCCAGCATTGTGAAACACCATCTATTCTGTAGTGGGCTGTAACAACTTGGATCCCGAAATATCTTATCAGATATTTCCAGGAGTGTTCCCCCCATTGTAGGCAGCTAGGGACCTTAGACGAATTCACCCATGACTGCTTCCATTGTTTCAAGGATATTTGAATAGCCAACTCATGTTGCTAGGTCTGTTTAGCCTGTAATGTGGGATATTCTACTGAGTCTAGCAAGGTTTTGTAGAGGATTGAGATGAGGTGTTCAGTTATCCGTGATTTTATAATATTCCCTCTGACTGTAATGAGTGCTGGATGGGACTCCTGGTGTCAGACTTCCGTTGGCAGGGCATTGTAATAATGACGTATTTGGAGGTATCTGAAAAAATCATTTTGTCTGAGACCATATTTTTGTCAGACTTCCTCAAAAGTAATGAATAGAGGGCCGGCAAGTAGTTGTGAGAGATATGCCAGAGATCATCTGGATCAGCACCGGAATGCCAGGTCAGCGTGCGCTTGGTGGAAAGTTACCTATATAGGGAATTAGACACAGCAAAGGAATAAAGGAAGTTAAGTGTTTTTCTGACTGAGATCCAAATTTTAAGCTGATACCTTGTCCAGGGAGACAGAGTAGGTGGTGTTTGAGTTTGTGGGGTTGGATCATATAGTCCAGAATAGAACTGCATATCAGGTTGGGATTCTTTTTCCATCTCCAGCCAGGTAGTTTGAGTGTACCCTGATTGATGTAGCATTATGAATCTAATTTGAGCAGCCCAATAATATAATTTGAGGTGCGGTAGAACTAGGCCCCCCACTCTCTCATGGCATACTTAGGGAAAGGAATTTAACTCGGTGGCGTTGTCCGGCCCAAATAAAACGGGAAATGATTTTATTAATTTGCTTGAAAAACCATGGGGGTAGTGTTATAGGAATATTTTGAAATAAGTGTAGTGCCCTGGGGAGTATCACCATGCACACTGCATCTATCCTTTTAGAAAGGCTGAGGGGGATTACACCCCATCTTGTCAGATCTTCAGTAATTTGTGTAATGAATGAATGAAGCATAGTTATTTTGAAACGCTTTGTTGGGGGAGTGTGTGAAATATACTCCTAGATATTTTAGTTTTTCTAGAACCCAGCAAAAGGGATAAAGTATTTTAAAGGGTGGTGGTGGGGAAAAGTTAAATGTGAGGGCTTCAGTTTTAGTAGTGTTAAACTCTTCTTTTTTTTTAAACTCTCTATTTAACTTTTTATCAGGTATGTATATACAAACAGTTAACATACAAACATACAAACATAGGTCAGGTCTTTCCAAGTTCATATAAAATTCATGGGAATGATAATACAATTATATCCAACATCAAGGTCTTAACAGGCTTATATTTACTCTCATTGATCATTTCTATACAGTTTACAGATTCCCTTTCCCACTAAGTCTCTATCTCACCACAATTTAATTGTTACCCTCTGCCTGCCCCATCTCCCCCCCCCACCGGGTACAAAAGTTTGTCTATATTTCATTATATATATTACCCATTTTCTCCATATCAACTCAGAGTGTTCTTTAGTATAGCAGATCCAGGCTGTAATCTTTCCATATTGTAATCAGGTCCTACCACTCTTTTATTGTAGGTATAACTTCTGTTAGTCAGTGTCGTGTGATCATTTGTTTGGCTCTAGGACCCCTATATGTAGCATTGTCCTGTTGTTTATATCTCTCATTTCTTCAGGGAATTGTGTGAAAAGAAAAAATGTCTTTGTAATACAAACTGTGGCTAGGAAAAGTTCTGTTAAGGCATCTTGTAAGACATCAGAAAAGGGTCGAAGGATTAGGCATGACCAAAATACATGCCCATGTGTAGATGGCGAAGCCCCACATTTCCTCCAGCAGGCATCTTCCAATTCTGGAAGGTACTGAACCTGTATGGCTGGTGTTCTAAAGTACCGCATTGTTACTTTTCAATTACATTCTCTCCAGTGTGACGAAGCAATTACTAATCGCAAGGAGCGTACATACTTCTCCTAGTCTATATCTAGTATTCTAGTACTTAAATCCGTTTCTCAGTTTTGTTTAATGTATTGTACAGAGTTCTCTTTTATTGCCACAAGTGCCTTATATTATTGGGATATTGTACGTTCCAGGGGCGCTTTTCTCTCAAGAGCTCTCCTAATTAAATTGACTATAGGTGAATTAAAATGTTGTTGTAAAGAATCCTGGGAGAATGTTTTAATGAAGTTAATAACTTGTAACGGAATTTATCCTGTGAAGTTAGGTCATGCCTGTTCTTAAAGTCCTCAAACTCGCTTGATACCCCCTTTCTTAAAATATGCCATAGTATAATAATTCCCTGTTTTTCCAATCTTATAAATCCAGAATCTAGTAGGGCTGGGGGAAACAATCTATTTCTAGATGTGAAAATGAGTCGAGGTTTCATGGGTTTAAACTGTTTGAAGTCAAGGAGCATGTTCCAGCATGTAAGAGTATTTACTGTATGCAGATTGTAATGTTATCTATTCTTGGTCTAGGGAATGCTGAGAGTGTTTTAAATAGGTTAGTAAGCTCTTCTGCTCTGACCTCTAGTTCTCTCCATTTTGCAAAGTAAGATCGATATAGCCGTAAAAAAATCACCCTTATTTGAGCAGCTAAATGATAATTGCCAAAATCAGGCAATGCTAATCCTCCACTTTGTTTTGGTAATTGTAAAATGGCAAATCTGACCCTGGGATGCTTATTATTCCATAGGTATCATGATATTTTTTTATTTATTTCTATAAAAAATTGTCTAGGTGGATTAATAGATAAGGTCTGAGTAGGTATAACACTCTTGGTAGCAGATTCATCCTTAACGCTTCTACCTTCTGTACTAATGGAAGGGGTAAGGATTTCCACCTCTCCATATCTTTGCTTAGAGAATGAAGAAGGGGATCATAATTATATTTATAAAGCTTTGTAGGCTCTTTAGTCATATGTACCCGTAAGTATTTTAAGTGCTCAAGATTCCAATCAAAAGGGAATCTTCTACATGTTTGTTCTGAGGGAGTGCAATTTATCCTTAGCACCTCTGTCTTATTTAAATTCACTTTGTAACCTGCCACTTTTCCAAATGTCTCTAAAAGCTGCCACAGCGGAGGCAGAGAGGTCTCTGAGGCTGTTAGGTACACCAGGAGGTTGTCCGTGTACAAAGCTGTCTTATGTGTTTCCCAATCTCAGGCCTCTTATCTCCTCCTGCTGCCTTAGTGCCTGCGCCAGGGGCTCTAAGTAAATTGCAAATAGCAAGGGGCTTAATGGGCACTCCTGTCTTGTTCCCCTTAACAGCTGGATGGGGGCAGCTATTGCTCCGTTAACTTTTACATAGGCCATTGGCCTGTCATATATTCCTTTTATTATCTTTAGAAATGTGTTTGTGAAGCCCAGGTTTTCCAGCGCTGTTATCAAGAATGGCCATGCCACTCGGTCAAAGGCCTTCTCAGCATCCAAACTCATTAGTAGGAAAGGGGCCCCCAACCGAGTGGCATGGTGCAGGACATGTAGTGTCCTTTTTATGTTGTCCTGTGTTTGTCTAGTTGGCACAAAGCCACACTGGTCTGTATTAATGATCTGCGGCAACACCTTCTCCAGTCTAGATGCCAGGATCTTAGTATATATTTTGTAGTCCACATTTAGGACTGATATAGGTTAGTAGGATGAGCAGTGTTGGCTGTCTTTCCCGGGCTTGGGTATACTGTCTATAATGGCATACTGCCTTGAACTTGATATGGGATCTCCATCACTTACCCCCCTGCAGGTTTTTAGCAACATGGATTGTAACTGGGTTCTGAAAGCCTTATAAAATTCCCCCGGTGTACCCTTTGGGCCCCGGACATTTCCCTGATTTAAGGTTCCGGACAGCCTCTTCTACCTCAGCTCCTGTAATTGGGGCCTCTAAAATATTCTTATGCATTTCCGAAATTTTAGGGAGTCGCAGCTTGCTACGAAATTTATCAACTGTCTCTTTGTCTGTCTCTACCTCTGGCATGTAAAGAGAGGAGTAAAAGGCCTGAAAAGCTTCCCAGATTTCTATTGGGTTATCCGTGCACTTGCCCAGGGTTGGCAAATGGATTTGTGTGATAGAGGAGTGGGCTATTTTGTGTCTAAGGTGGTGTGCCAAAATACGAGTAGTTCGGTCCCCCTCATAGTAGCGTTATTTGATAAATTGAAGCGCATGCTCTGTTTTTAGATCAAGCAAGTGCTGAATTGCTACTTTGTGGCTTCTAGAGGGGTAGACCCTTGGTCCCCTTTTTGGTGTTGTTCCTGAAGATCTTTAAGTTGGGATTGCAGCAGTTCTAGCATAGCTGCCTGTTTTTTCTTGTAGTGTGAGGCATATTTAATTAATTTCCCCCCTAAGTACCACCTTCAAAATGTCCCACTGAGTTTCTGGGCTTATTTCCTCTCCTTCATTCTTAGACAGGATTTGTGGAATGAGTTTCTTTATTTTTTCCTGAAAATCAGGAAGGTTTAATAGAAAATTATTAAATTTCCACAAAGTAGATGTATTGTCTTGACGCCATTCTACGTTTAAGGTTATCAAAGAATGGTCTGAGAGGGGGAAAGGTTGCATCGCACATTCTTTTATACAGTAAGCATGTTCCCCAGAGATGTGAAAATAATCTATTCTAGTATATATTTTATGGGGTGCCAAGTAATGAGAGTATTTTTTTTGAGCTGGGTTTGCATATCTCCATGCATCCACCCATTTTGCTTGCTTTTTGTATAGATATATGGCTTTCTGGACAGGGGTGCACTTTGGAAGTCTAGCGTTTGTTGTATCTCTATTTTCATAGATTATATTGTGATCTCCTCCAATAATTAACATCCCTATGTGTTTAGTAGTGATTATTTGCATCAAAGACCTAGCTGCATCAGAATTCATACCTGGCGGGAAATACAGACTTACTAGGGTTACCCAAGTTCCCTCCAGGTCTCCTGTTACCAATGCCAGTCGGCCTTCTAGGTCTGAGTACATCAAAATAATTTGGAATTGGGCTGTTCTGGAAACCAACATGGCCATACCCCTTCTCTTCCCTTCTTTGTAAGATGAGGAAACCAAATGAATATATCCTTACTGGTTTCGTTTCTGATACTCGTTGTGGGAGAGGTGGGTTTCTTGGAGTAGAATGAATGTGGGGTGTTGCTTTTTAAGTAAGGAAAGTGTTTTATGTCTCTTTATTGGGTTATTTAACCCATTAACATTAATAGAACAGATTTTAATCTTCCCCATAATTATTGTTTGAACATTTCAGGTTAAGATACCTCTGTGTTAGCCACCAACCCAAACTCTTCTATTAATTTAAAGATTGCTGGCACAGAGGAGATGGGGTTAGTTAAATAAAGTAGTATGTCATCAGCATATAATGCTACACGATGTTCATCCCCTCCTGCCCTAACCCCTGAGATCTCTATCGAGTCTCTGCTTGCACCAAAAGCTCTATGTATATGGCAAATAGGAGAGGGGAGAAGGGGCAACCTCATCTTGTTCCACGGAGGAGTGCAAATGCCTCCGAGTGGTGTCCTGAGATCTTCACACAGGCATGGGGGGCAGAATATAAACTTTGTAAGAGCTTTATGATGGGATTAGGAAATTCAGATTTTTCCAAAATGGAGTACAGGTATTGCCAGGATACCCTGTTGAATGCTTTCTCAGCGTCTAAGCGGAACAGTTGCGAGGGGGAGTGAGATGTATGCATTTAATGCAGTACATATAAGGTTCTTCTAATATTGTCTGTAGTAGTGCGTTTCTTAACAAATCTGGTCTGATCTAGGGCAATAATGGAGGGTAATATACTTTCTATTCTATGGGCTATTACTGAGGTGAACTATTTATAGTCGGTGTTCAAGACAGAAACAGGGCAATAGGAGGGGCAGAGTTGAGAGTTTTTGTTTGGCTTTAGAATGACAGAGATCAATGCATGAGCCCAGCTTGGTGGGGGGGGGGGTCACCCTCACGCACCTCGTTGAATACTTTGAGCAGTGGCGGTACTAAATGTTTCTTGCTAGTTTTATAGAACTCAGAGCCATAGCCGTCTGTGCCTGGGGCCTTCATTGCCTTAGACCTGCCTATTGCTCCTGTCAGCTCCTCTTGGCTGATCGGTGCCAGCAGACTCTCCCTCTGGGTTGGGCACAATGAGGGTAATGTGATTTTCTCTAGAAAAGTGGCTATCACCTCTGGAGATTCTGAATGCTCCGGCGTGTACAAGGTCTGATAGTAATCTTTCAACGTGTTAGCTATGTCATGCATTCGATTGTGTATGGTGCCGGTTATTGCGTGTTTAATCTTAGTGATCATGGAGGTCCATTTTTGCTTTCGCAGTTGGTAAGCCGGGAGCCATGAAGCCGTCTGGCCGACCTCATAGAATTTCTGGCATAAGAAGGTCAGCGCAATCTCAGTCTGCTGTAAACTCATATCATCCAAAGCTGATCTAACATCTTTATTTGTTGCAACACTGAAGTGTCACCCTGCTGGTGGGCTTGTTGTAAAAAATTTAGAATATTCTCCTGATGTCTATCCCTACATAGTCTAGCTTGTTTAGTAGTATATTGGGATGTGCTTTTGTTTCTTGAACTGCTGTTGAAGGTTGTGTGCTGCCTGGCATCCCTGCACTGAGAGGATTCCCCTGCTCGCAACAAGGACATTGCGGTGTGAGAGACGTAGTGTTCCTTTTTGTTGTCTGTGTGAAGGGGGCTCGGGAGGAGCTGATTGATTTCAGCTGAAGAGGCAGGGGCTGTGGGGCATTATATTGTAGTGCCGCTCGCAAGCACGAGCACCATACGACATAAGAAAAAGCAGTTGATCTAAATCTAATAATAGATTAGGTAAGGAAAGTGGCCCTGGAGTTTTATCTATCTCAGGCTTAGTGCCTGAGTTTGTGCTCCCTTTTTCGGTGGGGACATTGAGCTGTCTAAGTTCTAAATATGAGTTTTAATATATTAGTCTAGTTTGCATGACTGCAGTTTAAGTGAGAACTGTTTATTGTGTTAACTGTCACATCCAGCTGTAGAGTATAGTTAGATGTGGTTAATTATTTCATATTTGTTTTATGTAATTAGGCTAGGTATGCATTTTAGAATTTGTTTTCTGTAATATTGTAAACTGTTTATTTTATTTTGTTAGTGTTAATGTGGAATTGTTTAGGATGTTAATCGGTTAGACTAGTTATTTATTATTCCTTTATTACTTTAGGTATTTAAATTCAGTGATGTGTCAGGGTCATTTGGGGGGGCATGGGGGCAGAAAAATGTATGAGGGATCCCTGCTCTGTGGTTTGCGGCTGTTCGCCTCCCTCCCGTTTTCAGACAGTATGGTGAGACGCTGCCGGGAGGTGAGGATTTGGAGGGGCAGGGGTGATCATGGGCAGTGGGGTACCCCATGCATAGCGGAAGATGGTAGGATAGGGGTTGTCAGATCTAGAAGGCACCCTGGGTTATGACGGGCACATGGGATAGGCCAAACGTGTTTGGTGCCTGTCCCCACGGAATTCACCAGACCGAGTGGTCAGGTAACCCGAGGGGCTGCATCACCCACCAATCCCCTGAGGGTGGTGCTATGCAATGTCAGATCGATCAGGAACAAGACCGCAATTATTGCGGACTTGGTTTCCTTGGTTGATCTGGCTTGCATTACGGAGACCTGGACTGGGGATGGTGTGGGCCCAGTTTTTGAGGCTGCCATCCCACCCAGGTATACCGTGGTGCACTGCCCCAGAGAAGAACGTAGGGGCGGTGGTGTAGCTATCTGCTTTAGATCCAACTTGGCATTCACCGTGCACCCCGTGGGAACTCCAGGTTCTTTTCAGTATGTGGCTGTTCATGGGGGTCTGTGTGCAGGCTGCAGGATTTTCCTTATTTATCACCCCTCAGGGATGATAGGGAATTTCCTGCAGGAGGTTGCTGAATTCGTTATCAGCGAAACACTGGAAGTCCCCAGATGTATTATTCTGGGTGATTTCAATGTTTGGGCTGACAACAAATCCTCTTGTTGTGGTCATAACCTCCTCCAGATTATGTCTTCTCTGGACCTGACACTAGCTATTGCTGCTGCAACACATCAGGATGGCCATATGTTGGACCTGGTGTTCTCACTGGGGCTTGAAATAGACAATCTCAAGACTGATCTGGTGGTTTGGTCCGATCATTGCATGGTGCAGTTCATGTTTGGGGCTCCCACTGTATACCCTCTCCCTACCGAGATGATGAGCTGTTGCCCTTTATGGGGATTGACCCCTGAGGGTTTTCTGGTGGCAGCTCATCTTTCTAGTGTGGGTGATGCATGTGTCAGAGGCATTGGTGTTGGGGTTGATACCTATAATACGGTGTTATCCGACACATTGACTCCCTCGCACCTGTCCATGTACAACCTAAATCTTCTTACCTGAGGTCCCCATGGTATGATGGGGCTCTCAGGGAGATGAAGAGGAAGGGTTGGAGGTTAGAGTGCAGCTGGAGAAGATCCAGTCTGGAGGGGGACAAACTGGCCCTGCATGTGCATTATAATGCATAACAGGGGGCAGTCAACCATAAGAAGGCAATGTTCCTGTCCAGGGAGATTGCTGCCAGGAAGAACCAACCAGCTATACTTTTTCGGACTGAGGACAGGCTACTTCATCCTGCTTGTCTACAGCTGAAGAAGGTTTTTACTAATGCAGAATGCGAAGAGTTTGCTCAGTTCTTCTCGGACAGAGTGTACGGTATCCGGCAGGTGGTTTCTTCAGTCAGCAATGTCATAGCTGGCAGTGGTTGCCTGAAGTGTTCTGAATGCACTCCTCCTGGTTGGGGGGAGTTTAGACCAGTGAAGGTAAGTGAGGTCATTGAGGTAGCAACCAATCTGAAGCACACTTTTTGTGAACTGGACCTGGTGCCAAAGCGTTTCTTGATGAGATGCATTGACACCGTTGGCCCGGTGTTTGCTCTGATTGTCCGGTGTTCCTTATTCGAGGGGGTCTTTCCTGATGCCTTGAAGGAGGCATTGGTGAGACCCCTCTTAAAGAAACCATCTTTGGACCCGGAAGTCAGGGCAAATTACCGGCCTATCTCCAACCATCCTTTTTGGCAGAGATAGTTGAGAAGGAAGTAGTGCTCCAGTTGGGAGAGCACCTCGTGACCCATGAGTTGTATGAACCTTTCCAATCGGGGTTTCTGGCTAGGCATAGCACAGAAACTGTGCTTGTTCGGGTGCAGAATGGTGTCCTCAGGGTGAGAGATCATGGGGCTAAGACAGTTCTTGTTCTCCTTGATCTCTCCTCAGCATTTGATACTGTGGACCATTGTGTGTTGCTTGACCACCTTAGGGAGCTCTGCGGACTCACCGGTACTGTCATCCATTGGTTTGAGTCCTTTCTTACCAACAGGAGGCAGCGGGTTGTGATGGGGAATTGTTCCTCGCCCCCTCGCCTCCTATCTTGTGGAGTTCCTCAGGGATCGGTACTGGCCCCAATGTTGTTTTCAGTGTACATGCTACCCTTGGGAAGGCTCATTAGGAAGTATGGCTTGGGTTTCATTGATATGCTGATGATACCCAGCTATATCTTTCCTTTGTCCCAGGAACATCCAACGCAGTGGACGTGCTAAACAGCTGCCTTGCTGAGATTAATGATTTGATGGCCTCCAGCTGGTTGTGACTGAACCCCAATAAGATGGAGGTATTGGTGGTGGAGTCAAACAGAGTGCATGATAGGTTGGCCTCTGACTCAGCGACTGGACTTGTTCTGGGATCTGTTTCATTGAAGGCCTCCTCTTGGGTGCAAAATCTTGGTGTTATTCTTGACAGGAAATTGACTATGGAGATGCAAATATCCTCCACGGTCTGCTCCTGTTTTTTCCATCTTAGAAATATCGCCAGGATAAAACTCCTTCTGCCACCTCTGGACCTCCCTACCTTGGTACATGCCTTAGTTACATCAAGGCTTGACTACTGTAACGCGCTCTACTTCAGGGTCACAGGAGGATCTCTCTGCAGACTACAGCTAGTGCAAAACACAGCTGCCTGATTACTTACTGGGCAGCAAAAAATTTGTCATATTACACTGGTGTTGCGTGAATTGCACTGGCTGCCGGTTAGGTGGAGGATCCTTTTTAAGGTGGGTGGGTCTTCTCACCTATAAGGCCCTACATGGGCAGGGTCCTGGTTATCTGTTAGACCTTCTTGCACCTGGTCTCTCTGTCCGCCCCCTCCGCTCTTCCGACAGGGACCCCCTGGCGATTCCTAGGACGAGGCTGAGATCTGCTGGAGACGGAGCTTTTAGTGTTGCTGCTCCCATTCTTTGGAATTCATTGCCTTTTGGGGTTAGGGGGTCCCCTACTTTAGAGATTTTCAAGGCCCACCTGAAGGCTGTCCTATTTTCTCAAGCGTTTCAGGACTGAATCACTGAATTTAATTGAACATGATAACTGTATGATGTATTGCAAATTTAATTATTATATTTAATGTATTATGCATTCTGTGTTATTTGGAAGCTGTATTTACTCATTTTGTACAGTGCCCAGAGCCTCTGGGATTGAGTGTTTTTTAAATAAATTTTGCCTTGCCTTGACTAATATGCACCCTCAATACTGATTTCAACGTGTCCCAGAGGATAGCCCTAGAGACCTCTGGGGAGTCATTCTCTCTGAGGATCTCCTTAACCTTCTTCTCAAGGAACTCACGGAAAGGCGTGCTCTTAAGGTAATATGGATTTAGGCACCATCTAGTGGATCGGCGTTCTTGACCTATGCTCCATCTGGAGATCACTGGAGCATGATTTGAATATACAATATGCCCCAGCTTACAATTCACTAGTGAAGAGAGGTTTTCCAGCTGGATATAACAGTGGTCGATGCCAGAATATGTTCTGTGCACTGATGAATAATGAGTGTGCCCTCTAGAATGGGGGTGTAAAGACCTCCATGTGTCAGCACAACCAACTTCTTGCATGAAGCATTTGAAAGTCTTATGTGGGGCTGGCTCCTGCCTGTATTTGGCATTGGTGGAGTCCCAGCTCGGGTGATGGGCTATATTAAAATCACCAGACAATATGAGTATCCCTTCAGTGTGGGCCACCACTTTGTCCAGCAAGTATTTTATAGTTTTGGAGCCGGAGCCAGGAGGAGGTACAGATTAACTAATGTGACTTCTGCATCATAGAGCTGTCCCTTAACTAGAATAAGCCTGCCTTCGGGACCCGACCAGGATCCAGAGTAATGAAATGGGGTATTATGTGGAATCAGGATAGCTACACCTCTTTTTCTGCCTCTGTGGAAAGAGGATGAGTACACTGCCTGGTATCCAGATTTTGCCAGCTTACTACGTCCTTGTTTAGATAAATGGGTCTCTTGTATAAAAATTATTTCTGAGTAGGTTTTCTTGAGGTGGGACATCACTCGTGAATGCTTGATGGGGCTTGTTAAGCCATTCACGTTTAGGGAGTAAATCTGTGTTTGTTGCACCATCATTTCTCTGCTGTAAGTCTCTGCCCCGGCCCTCACTGCTTCCGGGATGAGCCATTGTTGTTACCAACCACACTGCTTGTATTTTGCTATAGGTTATTGACAATTTGTTAACCTGAAAACATAATAAAACATTTTGAAATGGGTACAGAACTAGGAAATAACTCTGTACTGTGAACTGCAACCTAACAACTGCCAAAGAGGTTGCCCACTTGGCTGCCTCATCCGGAACAAAGTGTATGTGGGCTTCCATGTCCAAGCCCCAGTGTAAGGGGTATGGATGGCTTAGTATTTGCCCAGCCTAGGGAAAAGGATCCTACTAGGGTCCTATAGATGCATTTTTGACATCTAGTGGTAGAAGGGGAAAGTTGTGGGATGTCATGAGGTGTCTCAGCCTTAGCCTGTTATGGCAATTCTGGTAACTCACATCTCAGATCCTTCTGTTGTCCCCTGTCCATCAGGAGGGGGGAGGGGACAGTCATCACTCCCATCTCTCAGGGAAAGAGGCAGAAAGGGGTGGGAGAAAGGAGGGGAAAGGGGTGAGTGGATAGAGGTAACCAATGGACTCAAAATGCAACACTGAAAGGTAATTTTTCTAAAGCCTATAGCCTGGTACATATATTTGATCCCAGCTTAAATTAAGCTTTGCAGGCTGCAAATAGGAATATGACATATCCCAAAGTTACCTTTGTCAAGAGCTTCCTATTTTCAGACTTTAAATCCTCCTCATATACTTCCAAATGTGAGCTGAGTTCATTGCTTTGCATCCTGGGACACTTTTCATGCATTTATCTGTGTACATTACAACAGCAACCGATTGAAGTTTCCCAGCATGCACAGCAGCACATTCCCTCAATCAAGCTAACACCAATAATGAAGACCATTTCAACATTCCTGAACATCAGATATGTAAAAAATGAACAGATTAGTAAATGTTAACTTAATGTCCATAAACAGACTACATCACTTTCTTCCGAATACTACTCACAATATTACATTTCAAACAGACCATCTTTTTTTTTTTGTTAATTAGTAGTGTTTAGTTGTTTTTTTTTTTCAAACAGACCCTCTGCAAACCTATGGGAGTGTGCTCAATAGACTGTGCCACTAGACACACAAAGAGTGAGCAGCTTGCTATATTTCTTTACTACTGATAGAACAACTGTGTACAAAAATAACATATTTTCCTACAATTTAATATATTTTCCTCCACTTGCCATGAAACAAGTGCATAAAGCCACTGAAAAGGAGGCTTCTATTAGGGAATTAATGCATAGTTGGGTGGTTGGCTCATGCTCCAACCCCTCCCCCCCACTAACCATTAATTCCCTAGTAGAAGCCTCCTTTTTTCCTGGCTTAATGCTTACATATCGGACTGCAACTATTATTAATTCCCTTTGTTAATGTAATGTGGATGCAGCACTACCATCTTTTGGAGAGCAGTTCTGTGACTCATATGTATACACCTGCTTTTACCATGGGATTTGAGTTGAAAGGCGTTACAAGGCATTTAACATGCCAAGGATCAAAATTATACAAGAGCCCAGCTGGGGTATCAGTTTGAAAACCGCCTGTTAAAATAAAGTTGTCAATAATTTGGCATCTCAATAACTTGCTGCTGATGGTTCGATTTATATTGAGTAATAACTGTTAACGTTCACTGTGTTTTTTATTTTAAAATATGTTGTAAGGTTTGTGCATGAAACCTGGTTTAACATCCATAGTGAAAAGATCTGTGTTTTTACACACTGGGTAACTATTAATATGGAAATATTAATATAGAAAATGTATTCCCGATCTGAATCTGACATTAATGCTCTGGGAGGTGCCGTGCTCATGGCCTGTTAACCTCTCGCTGTAGAATAACTTTGCCTGTATGGGAAGTGGAAATTAAGATGGAATAAGCCTCTATGCTCATTCCCCTCTGAATTATGCACTTCAATTATTGAACATTTATGAACCAGACAGGAAGAACACATAGGGCTGATATTGTGGCTCTATCGTTTGGTGTTTCCTAAGTCAGGAATTTATTCATTTTAGCCCTAGAGGATTTTTGAGCACTGTTTGCTTTGGTGAGAAATAGAGCTTATTTGTGTACCAGTGGCTAAAAAGATATTAAATTGGGCCCCCTCTAGATGATTAAACCCTCCATATGCTAGATAAAGCTGAGAAAAGCTACGCAAGTATGTTAAATGGCTTTTTGTGGATACAGAATGTGTTACGTATGCAAGCTTAAAACCGGCCAAGTGTTGTTTGTCTACATGAGGAAGCCTTATGAACAGGCCTCTTGGTCTAGGTTGCAACCAACTTTAGAGTATTATTTATATGCAAAATGGAGCAAAGAGTCTTGGTCTCAAAAATGAAACGTGGCCAGGTTTTGCAATACTTTTTGAGGCCAAGAAGGTGACTACTGAATTCTGCTTTGGGCTTGAGGTGAACAAATGATAAATGTTCTTGGGAATTTAATGTATCTTAATGTACTTAAAGAATTGTTATTTGTAGGGAGCGTCAGAAGGTTTTTATTTGGAAGTGGCCTTGTGCATTAAGTTTGGGAAGGCCCGGTGCAGTGTACTGTGGATTGGCCATATTAAACCCTTTAGGAAGAGGATATCTATAGTCCTGCAGATGACAATGTACTTGAGTAGGGTCTCAGGCCCATGGTCAAACCTAGGATCTGGCCTAATGTGGGAATACAGGCCCAGTTTCAGGAACCTACATTTGAGGCCCAATGTACAGGTCAGCTGATAACACCTGATTTTGGGGGGCATATATGGGATATGGAGCAGCATGTGCTGCAGGGTGTCCTTTCAGACCTCCCTGAACTGGTGGGTCCAGGTTGGTAGTACATGTTGGCTCATTCTGGGTCAAATGACAGTGGGCTGTTAATTCAGACTGGGACAGAGTAATCTGCAGCACCAGCCTTGGTTTCTGATTAAGAGGTGTGATATCTCTGACTCAGTTTTGCTCCTAGCAGGGACATATGGATGGTCCTCTGAAAGAGGCATGTATTGGCCAAGGTGGTAAGTTGCTCACTGGGAGAGCCTGGGCAGGCTCTGACATGAATAATAGCACAATTTAGTTTACTTTGGATTCTTTGCTAATGATCTCAATTTAATTAATGTTATGCTGCTGATAAGTGAAATGAAACTTTAGTCAAGATTTATTTCTCAAGCAGATGGATTGGAGAATGTGTTTACTATTCTGATTTTTAATCTGACCCTCAAAGTGTTTATGTTTTTAACTGTAAGAATTGTTTGTATTTATTATTGTTCTTAATCTGTATATTGTGTGTGATAAACCATTTGTTTTTAGTGTATTGTAATGGCTCATAGCTAAACAATAAAGACCTATTGATTGATTGCATATACCCTTAGAAGAGCAGAGACCTTAGCCAAAGGCAGCACACAGGAAAAAATGTTTACCAACCGGAACTCAGTTTCCCCTCCTTCCCTCTCAACTTCAAAACCGGCAAGGTGCAGAATTGGCATCAGCTGTGCAGGCAGCAGCATGGCTGACCTGTAGGCTAGAGGAAGGGTACAGCTGAAGTGACCCCCAATTGTTAGGGTGGGGCACAGGGAATCCAAAGAAGCAGGGTTAGAAAGAAAAAATAAAGAAAGGAAATGAATGTGCTGACTGGACTTCTCTCAGTTCTGTACTTCAAAACACGAAGACTTGCAATGTATCTGCTTTACAAAAGGGGGCCACAGTATGAAATATATCTTTGCATACCTATACCTGGAGTTATGGGTTCAATTCCTGCTGATACCAATGCTTATTCACCCTGCATGATGTATAGTCTCACCTAGTGTATGGCAACTTGCTAAACTTTATTTGCCAGTAGACCTTTCTTGCACTTTTATCAAGGCTGTTACTGAGCATAGCTTCTTCTGTGTTTGTTTGGTTAGCCTCCTACTCCCGTGGTATGAGTCCTGAAAAGGGCAGGGAGCAATCAAAAATGAGGCAGTGTGGTGGAGAGGTTAGAGCACAAGCTTGTAAACCAGGAGAGCCAGACTGAAATCTCAGTCATATACACACCGTGTGACCTTTTACAAGTCCCTTAACCTCCCTGGGCTCCAGCCCTCCCTGCTGTACAAAAGGGCACCACTGAAAATAAGATGCTGCATCTCATTTGAGCCATCATAAGCAATAAAACTGTGAAATACACACAAAAAAAAAAAAAGCTGCAGCTTCAAACAGATGCTACACCTTTGAACTTGCTCACCATGATAAGTGCTTCTGCATGTGAGAGACCCGGAAGATGGTTAACCACTACTCTTCTGTATCTTTGCTGCCACGTCAGCCAGACTAGCAGTGTGTGGGCAGCTCAGCCCAGTAGACGAGCCAGAAACTATCTTATGTGGGTATGCACTGAAGTGAAGAGCATGTTTACCGTGCCAGTGACTCAGGGAGTTTCAGGGGCTCAGTAAGCATGCTCGCCTCAGGGGCCAGGAGATCATGTGATCATGGTTCCCATCCCAGAAATCTGGGCCAACACCCAATACTGACATTGTTTAACAGCAAAAAGGGTTGAATCACTTTTGATGTCCCATCCTCATTATTTATTACTTGGCACAGGGGACCTAGGTTTGGCTACTCTGCACAGGGGCACCCAAGTAAATCCGAACACAGGAAGCAATAACTGTAATGTCCAGAACCAGGAATGGGATTCTTCAGTGTGGCTTTTATTCACATCCAAGCTGAACAAACAAAGCATAGATGGACCCCCACAGGGCTACATTCCTGGTAATGCAGATTAGAGACTACAGAACACTTTATCACTATTTCCATCCCTCAGGCTCTAAACCCACCAGGCACACAGCCCGGACTTGCAGGCAGCTTTGGGTACACAGCCCAACTTGTACTCACTTGGGTTTTCCCCACTGGCCCGGCTCCCCTGCCGGCCACTTGATCCTTGGTCCATTGGAAGAATGAACCAATTATCCCATTCACGGTCCATTGGAGGAATGAACCAATTATCCTGTTGTGGCTCCCCAAACCACACTAGAGTCTTTGACTCCTAGAGAACATTTTCCTTACAATCCCACATCTGGGTACTTCCCTCATCACTGGCCAAGTGCCTGAGGCAAAGTAGAAACGCACAGAAGAAATCCGTAGAGGTGGACCTGGTTACTAAAGATGGGGGTCCACCCACCTCCAGCTCCCACATCCCATACCCGGCCATTTCTCTGGAAACTGAACAATTCCTTTACTGAACTTTCAAATGTAGATTATGGGTAGACGTCTGTCACATCTCTTCTACATATTATTTGCATCCCAACAAGCTCTGGACTTGCACCTACTTTTACTTTGCTTAGCCCATTACTCTAGGCTTCCCAATATTTAGTAGTTCAATCCCCACATTGTCACACGTCCCAAGGTGAAAAACATAGGCCCTTTTAGCAAGAGCAGACACTCACCCTTACGTTGCAGGTGCCCCACAGGTGACTCACAAATCTTCTTATTCTCTCAAATAAACACTGGAACACATAGGCAGCTTTTCCTTCACAAGCAGAATTAGGGGGTTGCCCCAGGAATCTGCAGGGAAATCTTTCCTGCCCCTCCCGGGAGGGAGGGGGCACTGAGACCTGAAAACAGCGGTCTATGCCACTACAGTAATCTTTTGTGTCTCTCTTTAAGGTGGAGACACACACCCTATTTACTTAAAAGTAGCCCTCTGTCAGGGCTGAGGCTCCTAGAGCTTTCACGGAGCTGCTTTACCAGCAAGCTCCCAACTTTTCACTCCACTCACTGAAGACTGACTGAAGACTGACTTCAAAAACCTCCCAACCTTCTAACCAACTCCCTTTGCTGCAGATTCCAATGTGGCTTATGCAGCTGCGATAGTTCTGTTGGTGATGTCATCCCTCAGTCTCAGCTGAGACTGAGAACAGAGTGAGACAGTGTGAAACCCATTTAACTGGAGTTTCACAAGTTGCCTTCCCTGCCTACCACTAGGTCTTACTGGGATTCTAGTAACCCCGGATAACAAGGGGGTTACACTTGCCCTTGACCAGGAAATGACTGTCCGCAGTCATTATTACACGGCCTTAGGCCATCCCAATCTATGTGCTACTCATGAGGGGGGCGATCAGGCCCCTCCCACCATGTGCTACAGGCAGGCAACACTAAGGGCCTAGAGGCCTTTAGCTGATATATCAGCCTCTACTCTATCCACTTACTATGGACGCCTAGTGGCTCTGGTAGAACTATCCAGAGCATAGCCCTGATAGATCAGCACTGTGGTCCCTACTGCAGGTCAGGGCCACAGCCTGTCTGTCCCCCCAACCCTCTTGGAAAAACCTATCTGCCTTTAACTTAATACCCCCAAAAGAAAAACAACCCGGGGACCTCCCTGACCTTGGGCAACCTGCAACCACACACACCATTGAAATACCACATTTTATACCTTGTTACTGTCTCCTCCCTACCCCCACAACCACACCTGTGGAAGGAAAGGGTTAATACAGTAATAACAACAGTAACACCACAGTACTTTAAATTTCTACACACTAAAGTACTAATGAGGAACTCTGATGAGCCCCTCGTCCTCTTCTTGTCTTCTCTTCTGTCTTCCCAGGAACACCTGTAAGAAAAAGAAAGACAGCACACACTCCTAATCTACATACACAGTCTACCTAAAACCCCTACCATCAAAACACTAAAGAATCCCCAAAATATTTTTTTTTAGAAAAAAGGTAGAAAAACAGTATTTACATTAGAAAACAACAACATTATTTACAATACACATTTGGACGGATGGAGTGCCCTAAAAGTCCCAACTAGTGACCACAATGCCTGAAGGCTAGTCCAATAAAAAGTCTCTCCTGGGCCAGAGCCCGGTGAAGCACAGTTCTAACAGGCCAAAGTCCCAAAGGGGAGAGTCTTTGAGGACAGTTCACACATTTTGAAGTCTGCTAGTGTAGGGTGTGTACTGCAATGTCATAAAGATAGAAAAGTTTGGACTTACCAGCCACTTGTAGAATGAAAATTTTGGGACCGACCTGCACCTCTGATTTAGACTCTCCCTGGCAGCATTTTTTCCGATACAGCTGGGCGGACATCTTCCGGGAACCACAGAAGGGCACATCTGGGAACAGCTGGGCTGATGTCATCTCTGGAGATGGAACCTTAGAACAGGAACAAAAAGAAAACAGCTGGTCCGACGTCATCCGATTACCAGGCAATGAACAGGATACAGCTGGGCTGGTGTCCTCTCTGGATCTGAAGTCATCTGGTGGGCCAGTCGATGGTTTCTGGAGAGGCCAATACTCTGTAGAACTGATGAATGTGGGGCATCTGAGTCCTGGATGTCCATATTGGCGGATCAATAAAGGCACTTCACAGTCTGGTGTGGCAGTATTGACTACCACTGCTCGGCTTTCCATTTTGTAGGCACAGGCACATTTGTTGGGAGGCCCTTCCACTGGGACCAATAGTACCGGGAGTCAGGAGCTTGAATTATTACCCCATCTGAGTGCACATAATTCACACAGTGGGAGATTTCACATCCCTCTCCATCCACTATTCTCACTTTGTCTATAAACAGTGTCCTGCCTCTCTTCCACTGGGTATACTTCTCGTGAAACAGTCTGTTTTTCACGTGCTTGTTAGCCTCAGGATGCACACCTTTCATTGCTTCATCCCAGATCCAGGATTTCTTGCTGTTCTCAATCTCCTCCCAGACTTTCCAAGGAAAGGTAGGAAAGGTCATACCATAGATTTCATTTGCCTTCCTATAAACTAGTCTCTCCTTTTTACTTGCTTTGGTCAATCTGATACCACTGACCTGGCTTGGGGGTGGCCAGTCCTGGTTCTACCAGCTTCGCATCCTTAAAGAAATTAGAAATGGATCCCTGACTTCTTCCTCTTGCGAAACCAGGGCAGTGGCATTACCACTCTCTTCCATACATTCCTCCGAGGCAAGATCTTGAGGCTGTGTACCCGTTCCTTTTTCACAAGGCCACATAGGTTCTCCCTCATCTTCCACTTCACTGAGGATCTGAGCCCAAGACTGAGCAGTCATTCTCACTCCTGAGACTATCCACTCATCACTGGGTGCGGAGGTCGATACCTCCCACTCAAAGGCCTCCCGCATCTCATCTTTGTCTAAGAGACTTGGGATAGGCCACCCCCGCCTCCAGGGGTCTATTGATGCTTTATCCCAACTTTCTTTTTGGGATCCAGCATCCGAAACTTCAACTTTTGGTTCTGTCTCTAACTCTGCACCCTCTAGCTTTGTGCCACACTCCCCCTAGGGGCCTTCCTCCACAGGCTCCGCCTGGTGCTGCGTGCTGCCAACTGAAGATTCCTGAACCTCTGTCCATGTGGGAGCCAACCGAATTGGAGGCGCTTTATACAAGCCATATTTTTCTAGGCATCCAGCACAGTGAGGAATCATGAAGACGTCCCTTCCAGCTCTCAAGCATATTTGACATACATGCACTGGAAAACCAGGAATTGCCACATGAGAAGGCAGCTGCCCTCCATAGCACCACTTTTCAATATTCCTCAGTCTATTCACTGCTGCTGTTACTGCAACCCGGGCATGATCCGGGTAACGAGCTGGTCCTAAGGCCATAACTGCAGAAAAACAAACAAAAGTTCACTGTAACTGAAAGTCCCATTTTATTGAACACACTCTTTAGTTGTAAAATGGCTCCTCTGCTGCTGTGTTTACTTTACAACCCCACTCTGTATTGGCGGTGGCAGCGCTCCTGTGCATCAACATTCAGAATCTGGGTCAAGCCACTGCGCACCCGATTTACACAAACTACTGATAACTTTTGCTCAAACTGCACAGCTTGCTCTGTTCTTGCTTTAAACACATTTACAGGATTTTCCACGGACTTTTTACATGCTGGAAACATTTTTTTTTTCAGTCCCCTAAAGCTTCAGGTTTTTAGCACAGGATTGCCTGTATTACTAGTGCTGCACATTGGCTACAACCCACAGTCTCTCTCTGGCTTTAAACTTTAAACTGAGGATGAATTCATTACTATGCACACAGTCAATGACTTAACAGACTTGCACTTGCTGGCAGGACTTGATACAGTCGTTACTTGTAAAGCGACTACACTGCTGCACACACATTTATATGGCATAGGGCAGAAAATCACGGTTTGAGCAGTTTCTAGTTTGTTACTTATTGTTATCAGTAGCAGTTTGCTGCGATGGGGAAAATGGCCTGCAGCCAGTTCTTGGAGGCCTCAGAACAGAAACGGACGGGCAGTCCTACCGATCATCTTTTCAACCACCACACTTGCAATTTCAATGATCGATTAGTGGGTTGAGCCCTATTTTAAACTAGATAGTCTATTTTTTGACAAGTGTACAGTGATTTTAACACTCCGCGACGCTCCTCCACTGCCAGTACATGCACTCCACTCACACTCCCTCTCGAATGCTGGGGCAGTCACTGTAGAGCTGGCTGACGGGCGGGACTGATCTCAGCCTGACCAATCACACACCACCATGCAAATGAGCCTCTTCTTCCTCGCGAGGGCTCTTCTCCTCACAGCGATCGTCGAGCAGGCAAATTTAAACTGCAGAATGCAACTTTTTTTCTTTACCAACTGACTCCACGGCGGGAGCCCATTTCAGCCATTTAACATAGCCATTACACCTGCAAGTCTCTCAATTATTTCAGAAATCATTTCCAACATCCAGGGCACAATTTTCCTGTTGCTACCCCTAGTCTTCCACACTTTTCTTTACCATAGTTTATTTTAAAAGCATTTCAAACATCCAGGGCTCAATTTTCCTGTTGCTAACCCTAGTCTTCTACACTTTTCTTTACCACAGTTCATTTTAAAAGCATTTCCAATGTCCAGGGCACAATTTTCCTGTTGCTACCCCTAATCTTCCACACTTTTCTTTACCACAGTTTATTTTAAAAGCAGGCAAAAATGCTGTAAACAATTGATGCAGGACAAGGGCACACTCTTTGGCTTTACTGCTCTTTGGTAAACAGTTGGCATTTTAAACAGCAGCACAAGATCCACAGCACACAGCAACACACACTAGTCACTTGCTTCAGCTTTTTGGGCTTCCCACTGCCAGATAGCCAAAATGCTAGCCCCCTTGCCCAAGCACCTTTCTTTCCAGAACAAAATCCAAAGCAGTGTCTCCATTTTTGTAACCCCTCACCCCTGCCTTTTTAGCAAAACGACAAGTGGCACACTGTTGAAGCTGACAGCAGTACCTGGTGGGGACTGGGTTCGGGGAGGATGAGGTTACTCTGCACAGGGGGCCTAGGTTTGGCTACTCTGCACAGGGGCACCCAAGTAAATCCGAACACAGGAAGCAATAACTGTAATGTCCAGAACCAGGAATGGGATTCTTCAGTGTGGCTTTTATTCACATCCAAGCTGAACGAACAAAGCATAGATGGACCCCCACAGGGCTACATTCCTGGTAATGCAGATTAGAAACTACAGAACACTTTATCACTATTTCCAGTCGTCAGGCTCTAAACCCACCAGGCAAACAGCCCAGACTTGCACGCAGCTTTGGGTACACAGCCCGAGTTGTACTTACTTGGGTTTTCCCCACTGTCCCGGCTCCCCCGCCAGCCACTTGATCCACGGTCCATTGGAAGAATGAACCAATTATCCCATTCATGGTCCATTGGAGGAATGAACCAGTTATCCTGTTGTGGCTCCCCAAACCACACTAGAGTCTTCAACTCCTAGAGAGAATTTTCCTTACAATCCCACGTCTGGGTACTTCTCTCATCACTGGCCAAGTGCCTGCGGAAAAGTAGAAATCCACAGAAGAAATCTGTAGAGGTGGACCTGGTCACTAAAGATGGGGGTCCACCCACCTCCAGCTCCCACAGCCCATACCCGGCCATTTCTCTGGAAACTGAACAATTCCTTTACTGAACTTTCAAATGTAGATTATGGGTAGACGTCTGTCACATCTCCTCTACATATTATTTGCATCCCAACAAGCTCTGGACTTGAACCAACTTTTACTTTGCTTAGCCCATAAATCTAGGCTTCCCAATATTTAGTAGTTCAATCCCCACATTGTCACACAAGTCCCAAGGTGAAAAACATAGGCCCTTTTAGCAAGAGCGGACACTCACCCTCACGTTGCAGGTGCCCCACAGGCGACTCACAAATCTTCTCATTCTCACAAATAAACACTGGAACACATAGGCAGCTTTTCCTTCACAAGCAGAATTAGGGGGGTTGCCCCAGGAATCTGTAGGGAAACCTTTCCTGCCCCTCCCGGAGGGAGGGGGCACTGAGACCTGAAAACAGCGGTCTCCACCACTTCAGTAATCTTTTGTGTCTTTCTTTAAGGTGGAGACACACACCCTATTTACTTAAAAGTAGCCATCTGTCAGGGCTGAGGCTCATAGAGCCTGCATTGAGCTGCTTTACCAGCAAGCTCCCAACTTCTCACTCCACGCACTGAAGACTGACTTCAAAAACCTCTCAACGTTCTAACCAACTCCCTTTGCTGCAGATTCCAATGTGGCTCATGCAGCTGCGATAGTTCTATTGGTGATGTCATCCCCTCAGTCTCAGCTGAGACTGAGAACAGAGTGAGACAGTGTGAAACCCATTTAACTGGAGTTTCACAAGCTGCCTTCCCTGCCTACTACTAGGTCTTACTGGGATTCTAGTAACCCCAGGTAACAAGGGGGTTACACAGAGACATTACAAAATACAAAACACAAGTTGAATTCAGTGCAAAATACAGGGTGCAAACATTGAGGAATGTGCAGTTAACCAAATTATAATACAATCCCATTTATCAATGGGGTACAATTACACAAAACAAAGCACTCTGCAGGTAGGTTTGAGTTACAGACGAAGATACTTTCAAATGATACATTAAACTAAGGGTCTGCCTGTCTCTGGTGACTTTCTGGGTGGAAATTAAAGATTCCAGAGCACTTAATGTAAGAGAATGTTTTTTTTTTTTTTTTAATTTGCAGAAGGTTCTCAAACGCTACCATGAGACTTCCAATATTTAAATCAGTATTCTCTTAAGTTTATTTGAGACATGTCTCTATCACATACCACCTCAGGTTTGCCCAACATTTCACCAAATTGAATCGGCTTTATCAAGGGCTTGTGGTTCTAGATACACATAAATACCATTTTTCAGTTCATTTATAATTAGTTAACAGTAATATTCATTAGTTAGCAGCAATATTAACTGCAAAAACTATGCACACATTGTTACCAGCGTAGTTGACCTTGGTCAGTCACTGACCATCTCGGATTTCAGATCAGATAGTTTCTCAGCATCAGTCCTGGAATGCAATGCATGCCTGATCCATGCTCTACCATGCTCTGAAATGGTATCTGGTGAAAACTGCGAAGGAGGAAATACATGGTCGAAAATTGCACTGACATTACAGCATGTATCGTTTCGCAGTTGGTTTATTTATATTAGCACAGTTTTTGACCACGCCCATTTTCTGGTGTTCGCGCAGTGCCATTTTTGACCACACGTTTGCTCCTTTGCGGTTTTGACCTGGACCCCTCTGGAATATCATAACAGCCACGTGTGCTGGCTTCTTCCTTATCTGGTGAACTGGCCCACATCCACGTAATGACATCATGTATGCTTTCATCGTATGCTGGTGGTTGGCCTGAGGACTGCCCCCTGGATGTGGTACAGCTAAGCTGTCAACACCTGAATCTGCCTTATGACTGTGGTAGAACCTCCTGTGTGCCTAAAAGCTCATAAAAAATGTAAGAAATGTACTCACTTAGACCCAATTTTATATAAGTGTCTAAATGTATCTGTGTAACCACAATAACTATGGTTTTGCAATATCAAGATAGGCTTTTCAAAAGTGTTCAGACCAAAATCATAACAAATGGGTAGTAGAAAGATCTATAGGGCAGCAGGGGAGGTCATTGACAAGAAGCATCACTTCAACTACCCAAAAACACCTATCAGCAGCAGTGGACCTCTTCATTGCAGAATTTGTCCCGAATATTCCATTTTATTTGAAAGATTCAAGAGTTGTTACAAATGACTAAAATGTCGAATTCTGAGCAAATTTATATGACTGAGGCGTGGCTGATCATTTTTGACATAGCAGACCTATACACATTAGAACCCTACAGTGAATGCCTGTCAATCCTGGAATCTGTTCTGAACTTTGGGAATGAGGGAGATAACCTCATTGCCAAATTTTTGTGGCATCACTCTCACCCCTGTATTCAGTACAAGACACTATTTCCCAAAAAACAAAGAAGGATTTTATCTCCCAGCCCTCAGCTGATACTATTGGGCAGTCCACCTTAGAACAATGGCATACTGGTGCTCCCCCCACTGTGCTGTTACCTGGAAGGAGTTGGAACTGACCTTGGGCAAAGACCTGTGTATCCCAGATTGAGCTAATCGATCAAGAAGAAACGGAATGGTGGACAAGGGCCAAGATGCAGCTGTGGCTCAAATTAGGTCTGTGGCTAAAATTCACAAAACTCACCAGACAGTTACTTAAAGATGTTACAGATCCACACTTCCAATCAGCAAGAGCTGTGCTGGAAGCACCCTCAACAGCTCTTCACGGGAATGTCAATGAAATCTTTTGAATACCTGCAGACAGAACTCTGCCTAACCCGTAATGACTTTTATTGGTACTTGCAACTAATGGTATATCTCTTGTTACTGATGGACTGGGGTTCAGTCCTGCAACAACCAGTGGTGTTGATGTCCATCATAATCTCAGCTGTACAGGGGACTCTGGGAGAACACTTAATCTCAAGACTATATATGGTGCTTGAGGATTTAGAGGGTGGAAACATGCACTACATTAAGCAAAGGTGGGAATTAGAATGGGATTTACAGATAACAGATGACATGTGGTGCAAAGTGTGCTACTTGCAGTGTGAAACCACTAGTACTCCAGTCTGGCATGAGATTGCCTGGGTGTACCTAGTGAGTTTCTTCTGCACACTGATTATACAAATTAAATTTATGCTTGGAGACTGAAGGGATTGCTGGAGGAAATGTGGAGAACAGGAGGCTACTTATACTCATATTGTATATTGTGGTACTTTCCGGACTCCAGAATCTACTGGAAGCAATGTCTCCAGGAAACTGAACAACTTGGAGGCACCCCTATCCCAGGTGACCCCAGATACACCCTGTTGGGGCTTCCACCCCAACTCCTTAGAGAAAAAAACAGTCTCTTGATCCTCCTGAAAGCCTGCAAGAAAGCAATAACTAGAAACTGGTTGTCAAGGGCTGTACTTACATTTAAGGACTGATGGAGCTTCCTTCCTTCCTTCCCTCCCCTCCCCCCCTTCCCTTCCTTTCTCACCAAGAAAGATATACAAGAGCTGGAAAAAAAAAGACTAAACAGTAATAACATTACATAACAAAAATAGAAGTCATACACAGGAATACAATATATCAGAGGAGCATAATCATAACTATTGAAGGCAAATCAGTACAACAGATTCATGTAGTAGATAAAATTGAGATATGATAGGCAGGGGGAAATGACTCATACAGGTAAGCCTACGGGATAAGTGGAGCAAAATAGCCAGGACAAAACTAGTGCAGAGGAAGGAAGACAAGACGTAAAGGGTCACAGACAGTTGCAGGTAGAAGAAGAAAAGTAATGAAGAAGAGACTTAAAGGAGAAAGCAGAAGAGACAGAGTGGATTGACAGGGGAAGTTTCAAGTTTCTGGTTTGTACATGATAGAGAAAATAGCCATGTAGAAAAAACAGCATCCCCAGCAGTTCCAGGATCTTTGGGACCACTATATAATGGAAACAGACCCGGATCGTCTCCCCTGACCAGTAGTGACAGCTCCAATTCCTGGGCTCATGACATGTTGGGCCTCCCATCATCTTTGGGAAAATAGTGGGATAGCTACACCAAGTCCTCTCATCAGGTACCAATCTGCACCCCCCCCCACCACAAAGGTATATGAATGCAATGCAAGGTCATTTTTTTTCACCGTTTGTATATAGTTCTACAGCTGGTGTTTGTAATGGGATATTAACAAGTTCTAATTGGTTGAGGCCTCGGATTCTTCCTCAATATTGTCCCACTAAGGGTTAGGGAATATAAATTCTCTGGCCATTCGGGGATTAGGGAACAAAGAGGTTAACAACAGCTGGATATAGGGAGATTCCGCCCTCCCCCCTTAGGTTCATCCCCTGTGAAGGGGGAGCACTCCCCTCTGTGAAATGCTGTGGCGCTTCAAGTGGTCTCTGATGTGTAATACACTCAGAATGGTCTAGGTATGGACGGATTGTCATTAATGTCTTTATTTGTTCTGTCTGAAATAATAGAAAAACTGAATAAACTTTCACTTAACCAAAAAAAAAAAAGGAATGCGGGAGAACGTCTCCTACAGAGTTTCTAACTGATCTGATGAGGTATGCCCTCAATAGAAACAAGGATTATGATAAGAATAGTTAATTTCTGGTACTGGATTATGAAAATGGAAGAGTCTCAACTGCAAAAATATGCTGGCTTGAATATTTAAGGAATAAACATACACAATTATATGAACACTGTTGGGTCAATGTACTAAACCTGAAATTAAAGGAGCTAGGCCTAGAGAATTTATGGTCAGAAAGGACAAGTGCCAGTACTGATATATATGTGAGTGAAGTGGTCCAAAGAATATATGATACTGCAGGGCAGGAGGATATAGAGAAAATACGTGTTATAGATTATAATGCTTATATCTACACAAGAAGTTATCCTCTGATGGAGAAAAATATCTGATGCTCTGTGATCCTAAAATGCATAGAAATTGATTGAGTAATTTTAGACTGAATTCAATTTGTGGGTTTCAAACCTAGCAATCAAAACAATACTAAAAGTTTATGTGTACTTGTGCTGTCAATAATGGTAAAACATTTGTGTTGCTTATTCTACTTGAATGTGAGAATCTAAGGGAAGAAAGGACTACATGGATAATACCGCTGTTGAATATTAAAAGGAACTCCCATGATATGGGCAAATGTATCTTTTTATTGAAACTAGACTGTATTAAAAAAATATATTGCATGGCAAAATTTCTGATAGCTGCACGATGCCACCTTGGTAGAACATTTTACAATGGTATAAGAATATAACTTGGTATAGTGGATGGGGTATTATGAGATGTTAGGTGATTATATGATGATGTAATTTGTACAAGCACATGTATAAATACTGTATGTTCCTTTTTTAATGGATGTATCAATAATTGAATGTAACAAATTCGATGGAATTTTAATACATTTTTCAAATAAAACTGAACTGAAATGAACTAACTGATCTAGCCTATCTGGTACTTGAAAGTAATTATTTCTGCTTTGGCCAGTTAGAACAAGATGCTTCCCTTGACTAACGGTGCACAGGGCTAAGCACGAGGTATATCAGCTGGCAAAGGATTGTGGAGGTTCCCCAGATGTACTGGTCCACCTGGGTACAAATGACATTGAGGGAAATAGTGAGCTAGAGATACAGGCAAGGTTCAGGGAGCTTGCCAGGGTCTGTCATGACATAGGACGCACAGTTTCCTTCTCAGAAATCCTGCCGGTGCCAAAGGCTAGTGGGGAGCACAAAGGAAGATTAGGGAGATAAACCAGTGGCTCAGGGAGTGGTGTGAGGCCAGAGGGTATGGGTTGATGGGGATTGGGGGAGACCTGGGAGGATAAGGAGCTGTATGCTAGAGATAGACTACATCTCAATTTGGAGGGAGGAATCCTTAAGTTGAAAATAGAGGGGTTCATTGGTGAAAAGTGGGGTTTAAACTTGTGAAGGGGGGTGGGATGGGAGAAAAGGCTGTCAAGGGGTGCCAATAAAGGAGGGACTCTGTCTCCACCCCCTGGGGACCAGGAGGATTGCAGGAAAAGGCCAACTGGCAAAGTGCAGACCAGGGAAACAGAATCCCATGGGAACACGAGCAGGAAATGGAACTATAGGGAAAGGGTGGAAGGTAGTCCTACTAAATGCTCAGGAGCTTGGGCATAAAATGCCTGAGCTCCAGGTGATGCTAACTGAGGGAGTAGGATGTGGCAGCGGTCACTGAGACTTGGGCCACTGCAGGACATGACTGGGACCTGAACCTGGAGGATACACTATGTTCAGGAAGGACAGGGGAGGGAAGGGAGGAGGGGTAGCAATGATAGTCAAAACTGCATTGGCATGGGGGTGTAGAGGAGGCGGGGGAACCGTGGAGGCGATTTGGGTCACCTTGATAATAAGGGGGCAAGAGAGAAGCTAGGAGTGGTGTATAGACCCCCTGCCCTGGCGGAGGAGCTGGAGGACAGTCTGGTGGCAGATGTTGGGAGGCACTGCAGACTGGGAAGAGGAACGGTGGTGGTGTTGGGGATTTAAACATGCCAGGAACAGACTGGGAGACTCATGACATCCTCTGTGACCAGAGAACAGAGGTTGTTGGATGTCTTTCAAGAAGCGCCTAACTCAGCAGGTGAGGAACTGACCAGGGAGGCATGGGTACTGGATGTGGTCCTGGCAGACAGTGACCAGATTGGGGCCTGGAGGAAGGGACCCATTAAGGGAAGTGACCATGCCACGGTCTGGTTCTGCCTGGACCTAGGAGGGTAGAAGGCTGCACAAAGACGGAAGTAACCGACTTCAGGGGGGTGGATTTTAAGGAAATGGGAAGGATCCTTAAGGAGCATTTGGATGGGATTGGGTCAAACATGGATGCTGATAGTAGGTGGGAAATCATCAGGAGAGGGGTGCAGGATGCTACCAGTACCTGTGCAAGAGTAAGATGAAAATGCGGTAGGGCCCAAAAACCCTGCTGGTGGACCAGGGAGGTTCAGGAGGTGGTGCGGGGAAAGAAAGCAGCCTATAAGCAATTTAAGTGCTCAAGGAGTGAAAGGGATTGAGGGGAGTATGAGCTGATGGCTAGAAGGGCCACTAGAGTGGTGAAGGTGGCTACGGCAAGGAAGGAGCAGAACCTGGCCAGGGAAATTAGAGAGGAACAAGGGTTCTCTTAGATACATTGGGGAAAATGAAGGGTGAAGGGGCAGATTAGCAGGATTAAAATCAGGGAGAGATGGGCACAAGTCCTGGACAGCAGGCCGTAGGTACTAAATGAGTACTTCACCTCAGTTTTCACTAAGGAAAAATGGGGTGCTGCATCACATGGAGGAGACAGAGACATTGAGAGGGGGACCTTACTGATTAAGTGGGTCTGGGGAGAGGGGAGACATCACTGGCAGGTGGGGAGGGCTAAGCAGGGAGAAGATGTACCGGAAGTGGAAATCACAGCAGAGAGAGTGAGGAAGCCCTCAGCTCCCTTAAGACGGAGAGAAAGCACGGGGCCGGATAAATTACATCCCAGAGTGCTGAAGGAACTTATGGATGTCCTGGTGTGAAACCTCTGATGGAGCTTTTCACCATCTCTGAGGACAGGGTGGGTGCCCCAAGACTGGAAGGTGGGCACATATAGTGCCATCCACAAGGGGGATCAAGGGAGGAGGGAACTACAGGCCTGTCAGCCTGACATCGGTGGTGGGCAAGTGTGATGGAGGCATTGTCAAGGAGAGGCTGGGGATCTGATGTCAGGGTCCCTGGACGATAGATGGCATGGATTCATCCCAGGAAATCATGTCAGACAAACCTGGTGGAGTTCTATGACTTGGTGACAAGTGCCTTGGACCTGGGTAGACCAGTGGATGTCCTCTTTCTAGACTTCAGCAAGGCATTTGACTCTGTTCCTCACGTGGGCCTGTTGGATAAGCTGGGAGAAATGGGGTGGGGAACCAGATGATCAGATGGATAGGCAATTGGCTCCAGGACCGGACCCAGAGGGTTGTAGTTGGTGGATAGTCTCATCCCAAGGAGGGTCATTAGTGGGTCCACAGGGATCAGTCCTTGGGCCCCTTCTGTTCCAACACCCACGATCTGACATAAGGACAGGAATCAGGAGGAGATGAGTCTCTTTGCAGATGACTCGAAACTGGGGCAGTGGTGGATGGGGAGGAGGGAGGTTGGCCCTACAGGGGACCTGGATGCTCTGGAAAGATGGTCTAGAAAGTGGAAACTGAGGTTCAATGCAGGAAATGCAAGGTACTCCACCTGGGGCCAGAAACCCATGCCAAGTACACCCTGGGTGGGGGAATGCTACAAGTCTCGATGGCTGAGAGGGACCTGGGGTGGTGGTGGATGTCAAGATGAACAACTCTGAGACTTGTAGGAGGGAAGCAGCAAGGCCAACAGGATGCTGGGATGCATCGCTAGGGGTCACCCAGGAGGAGGGAGTGATATCCTCTGTATAACTGCTTGGTGAGGCCGCACCTTGAGTACTGGCGGCAGTTTTGGAGGCCATACTTAAAGAGGGAAATTAACCTCCTGGAGAGGGGTCAGAGGAGAGCAACCAAATGATTTGGGGCCAGGGACAGGACCTATGAGGAGAGGCTCAAGAGCTAAATATGTACACATTGGAAGAGAGAAGGGACCGGGGACATGATAGAGGTCTTCAGGTACATGAAGGGGTAAATAGGGGAGGAACAGTCAGGGTGCTTGAAGGAAGGAGGAGGGGCCACTAGAGGGCATGGGTGGAAGCTGGAGGGGAAGATTCTAGGGAGAAAGGAGGAGGTGCTACCACTGAGAGGGTGGTGGAGCCATGGAATGCACTGCCTAGGGGCTGGTGGAGGCAGAGACAGTGGAGGGGTTCAAGAGGGGGTTGGACAGGTACAGGGGAAGGGTTCTGGAAGCAAAATCCAATGCAGCAAGAATATACGGAACTGGGAAGGGAGAAACCAGAGAAGGCGAGGGGGTCAGCAAGGTCAGCACCCAGGGTGGGGGCTGACCAAACGAGCAGACATGAAAGACCATTAGGCATATTCTGCTGGCATTTTAGTATGTTAGTAAAATACATTCTACCAACAACATAGAGGCACAGTGCCACGGCCCGGTGGTGCTGAGGGTTGAGGTGCTGGATGCCACACGTCATGCTACCCCAGCAACCCGAGTTCGTGAACAAGCTCGGGTGCTGGGGGTCAGCAGGGGAGGGAGAGGATCAAGCGTCTGGTGGACTGCTCTCCTCTTCTCTCCCTGGGGAAGGATCCAAGACATGCCTGGCGAAGTAGTGCCCCCCAGTGGAAGCTGGAGGTACTACACACGCTCGGGCTGACAAGTGGATGGAGTGTGGCGGACGTCTACGGCATTGGCAGAAATGTCATTGCAGCATTGCACTCCTTGGGGAAATACTAGAAAAATTCCTCTACAGCACCGTGGAGATGATGGGGACTCCGGGGGCAGGCCCATATCCCAACGCCGGCCCATTGCTGCAGGGGACTCCATGGCTGACCCAATGCTCAGGTAGGCCTCTCTAATTTCAGACAGGCTGCCATGGGAGGGTGGGCCTGCCCCGGTGGTGATCTGGGGGGGATAGACCTGCCTGGGTGTTCGGGGGAGGAAGCTGGCAGCGTTGGGTTCAGGCAGGGAGTAGAGGCCTTGCCGAGTGAGTACCTCAGAAGGATGCCCGGGCTGTGGGGTGCAAAAAGAAAATATACAAAAAAACAAACAAACACAGAGGCACAGTAATGGGGTCCAGAATCTTTATGATTTTGAAAGTACTTTTATCATGATTGAGGCTGTAAATCCATTTCTTCAGAATGCGCTGGCATGCAAGAGGTAGATAGACAGTCTGTTTATGTTGTAGAAAGGCAGCAGGGAAGACCTAGACAGGTTTTACCAATACCTACAATAAATGGTTGTAATAAAAATAGAAAGTTCTCCATTGCCTGTAGTCTGGAATCTACACCTCTCCTGGATTTAGAAGTGTTTGTTGAGAATGGTTACCTCCACACGAGGCCGTACCGTAAACCAACAGTGTAACATGATACTGAGATACAGTTTTCATAGCAGACACACAGTTGAAAACATACCATTGGTACAATTTCTCAGGGCCAAGAGAAATTCTCAGACAGAAGACTTTGATAGAGAAACCAGACATGGCAGCAAGATTCTCTGAGATGGGATACCCAAGGTAGACAATGAGTAAAGCCATTCACAAAGCAGCATAAAGAGACAAGCATTCACTTATGGTTATATGTGACAGACAGAAAACAGAAAAATACAGAACATAGAATCTGACAGCAGATAAGGACCGCTTGGCCCATGCAGTTTGCTCTTTTCTCCCTACCTACATTGTTACCGCAGACTGTATTTGATCTTCCTCTCTTTCTCCCCCTCCTTCCTTTCCACTATGACTCCCTTGTACCTGTCCCATGCATTCTTGAACCCCGCCACCGTCTTCAACCTCACTACCTCCGCTGGAAGATTGTTCCAGGAATCCACCACTCTTTCTGTGAAGAAGTACTTTCTAACATCTCTCCTGAATCTGCCCCCCTCCAGCTTCATAACTTGTCCCCTTTGTTCTTGAGCACCTTTTCTTCTGAAAAATACCCCCCTCCTGTACCTTATTTACCCCTGTGAGGTATTTGGCTCCAAATTGTCATATAGTGAGAAGCTGGCTTTTACAATCAGTTTTTCACAAATTCTTGGGAGACTAAAAACTATTATCAATTTCACTTGCAAGATCTTGCAGTCTACTGTGAAAGGAGGAAGAGTATTTTGTAACCCTTCCTTGGTTGCAGCCAAGAGGGCAGTAACATTACAAAATAAGCTGACATATTCAGACGTAATGCCTCCAAAACAACCAAGTACAGATTTTACATTTAATCCTGTCCCAGTGGGCAATATCCTTTGTGGGACCTGCGTTCACTGCCCCAGTACTTGTAAATTGATTTAATTAAACAACAAATTCAGGCCAGCAGGTCAGCGCTCCACTTTGGCAGGGAGAGAGAGCTGTAAATTGTATTTATTTATTGAAGATATCGGATAACATACCTTTGAGTCAAAGAGTCCTTTCAAAGGTCCCACTTCATTATATACAGAGACATCAGATACAATGGAAACAAATAAGACACAGTAGTTACAAAGAAGCTTGTACAGTAGCAAAAGTGGTTACAGAAAGTTGCAAAAACAGTTACAGAGTAAAGATGGTAATCAGTTAATAGGGTACATACACTGCAGGATGGTGGCAGCAGCCATGCCCTGGTCGTTATTTAGTAGTCTAGGCAGGACTGGGGATGTCCATTGTCCAGGTATAAGCATGCCCTGGGGTAGCAGAACCAGAGTGAGGTCCAAATATGAGGGAAGACATGGGTAGAGCAAAAAATCAAGGACAAATCAATCTCCCCATCTGGTTTAGTCACTGGGTTTGTTCTTTTGCTTGTGGTGGTGGTGGTGGTGGGGGGGGAGCAAGAGGCAACGGAGACCAGGAAGTAACTAGGAGGGGCAGAGGACATCAGCACCACATGACGATTTGGAGCCAATTAGGGCTCAAAAGGAAATCCTGCTGCTTATTTAAAAAGCAGTGTGTCTAATAACTCAGAGCACATTCCAACCAGGAGGTTGGCACTGCATTTGGCAGGAGAGAGTTATAAATCACTGTCCCTTTCTGGTTTACTCACCAGACTAGTTCTTTTTCTTGTGGCTGCAGCGGGGTGAGAGGCAAGGAGACCAGGAAGTAACCAGGAGGAAAAGAGGACATCCGCACACCTGACAACTTGGAGCCAATCAGGGCTCTTCAGGAAGTCCTGTTGCTTGTTCATGTAACCCACGTCCTGCAGGGTTAGGTTACTATCCTGTGTTCTCTCCCCCTGCTTCCTCTAGTGCAGGTTAGCTTTGGGTATTTCCTTTTTCTGCCTCTTGAGGGTGGTGTTTCCCATCTCTTCTATAGGTTAGGGGTTTGTGAGAGGAGAAAGAGATCCAGTGGGTATTGGAGAGGGCAAGTGTGGCTGGGACCTGAGCCCCCCCCCAGCCCAGCAGGTGCTGGCCTGGGCAGCGTCGGGGCTTCATGTGGAAATTTCCATAGGGAGGGTGGCAGATGATGGCGACCATTTTGGGGATCAGGGGCCATAGGCTAAAGGAGAACAGGATGAGGAGAGAAGAGCTATGCAGTGTCTGGAGGCTTAGGGGGTTCCTTATACCTGAAATTTTGGATATTAGTGGGGCTGTCACAGTGGTGGCAGAGCTGTGACAGGACCCCTCAGAGGTGGCAGCTTGGAGGAAGTCAGTACCCATGTGGCACACTGTTGGAGGCAAGTCTGGAGGGGCTGCACTCTGGGATTCACTTTTATTGGGCCTGCCATGCCCATGTCTGGAGCAGGACCCTGTTAGACCCATTAAGAAGTGCAAGAGGGAAGTTGTAACGGAAGGTGGAAACCGATTTGCTAATTTTGTTTTTTTGAGCAAAGTCACTGCTCAGCCTGGGATGAGGAGGGATGCAGCTTTTGGTATGGGATTCAGAGTGGCTGCAGTGAGGCATTCAGGCCCCAGGTTTGCCCAGTTGACGGGTTTGGCTCCAGAATTTCGAGGGAGTAAGACACTCCCTCAGCATTTGGGTGGATGGCATTATCAGTGCTCAGTAGGTGCGAGCTTTGTCCTACCCCATAAATCCATGCGTGGAGCTTGTTTTAGCTTACTAATTCTTGGCCTGTGGTGATCAGGCAGCCCAGAGCCTTGTGAGCCCTTTGTGCCCGCCATACTCATACCTCTCAGCTCCATGGAGCTCTTCCTTTATTTTTTATGAAATTGTAAATATTTTTCTGACAATTAAACATTCTTACATTTTGCTCTGACATTCATATGCTAGTTTAATAAATTATCTTGCTAGATTGCTCCCTTTAGAAAAAGGATTTCTACTGCTCCTCTCTCCTCTCGAGCCTGAGCTTAGTGTGCAGTGACATTCTAGATGGCACTATTCTCCCTGATAAGAGAAGGCCGGCTACCACTGGAAAGAAAGAAAATCCTTCTGCCAGGTAAGGCCTTGCTTCTTGTTTAAATGTTGGCAGATATCTCTGGAAGATCTCTGGTACTGTGCTCCCCTTACTATTTACCATCAAATCCCTAGACAAAAGGGAAGGGAAGGGAAGGAGGTGGGGTTTTTACAGAACGTGGGGGCTCATCCGGGATTTTCGTTCATATTTATTTGGTGCCAGTGCTCTTGAGAGGATGGGAAGGAGCTGGGGTCCCCTTGCTGCTACAGGCCTGGCTGTTTTTGTGCTGTGACATTGCAGGCCACCATTGAGGGTGTTTGATGCCTTTCCCTTGTTGCTAGCTGTGGAAGGTGCTTTGCTGTCTGGAGGAGTGGTTAGGTGGGGTGAGATGGCAATCTGATTGACTTTGGGGATGGCTGTGTCTGGAGAGTGTGTAGAGGAGGTGCCATTTTCTCTAAAATCTGTGGTGAAGCAGATGCAGCTAGTAAGATGGCTGAAAGATTTCCCCCAGAGGAGTCCCATACCACCATCGGAACCTCACCTTTGTCCTGGCTGTGGAAGTCAGCAGGACAGGGAGTAGCAGAGGAGAAGTGTGTGCAGTGTGGCTATCAAGGTGAGGGAGTGGTGCAATTGCCAGTGTGCACTGTCTGCTTCAGAGGACCGGCTGCTGGAATCTGGGAAGGCACTTCATACTCGTATGCCTGACCTTATCCAGTTGGAGCATTGGTGGGCACAGCTTCATTAATCTCCCAAAGAAGTTTGGATGTGGGTGAAGAGACCAAGTCACCAGCCTTAGCTGTGGAGCCCAAGGTGGAGGCCCCTGGCATAGTAGTAGAGGCCAGAGAGGGAAACCTCTAGTGAGGGTGCTGTGAAACACAGATGTCTGCCCAGTCCCACTGTTGATTATCCCCATGGCAGAGGGAGAGGCAGAGGACAGGGATCAGTATTGGGTGACCCCCTAGGATCCAGGGGGTCAGCTGCAGGTTCTCTGTCTGGTGATGGCAGCTCTTTGTGTGCCTCAAGGGAGAAGTCATCCTATTTGTGTACACCTGGACATGCAAAGGAGGAGGAAGCTGGGATGAGGCTGTGTGGGAGGTGCCAGTTCCATTGCCCCCTGGACAATACTTTAAGAGGTACCAGTCTGCCAAGTGTATAGAGCTATTCCCCAGCCTTATGATTGGCCTGCTGTGAAGTTGCCTAATACCACCCCGCACCTGCCATCACTGTGCAAAGCACTTTAAATAAAGATGGACGGTTTGCTGAGTTCAGATCCTATGAAAGTACCATACTGGACTCAGGTGCGGTTGGAGCTTGGTGCCAACCGGTGCATCAGTGCTCGAGATCTGCCTCAGTGATCGCAAGCGGAAAGATGGGTGTGACAGGATTTACATTGACTGCCCAAACGCTGAGTACTCCTACATCTCAGAGAGGTTGTGGGATATAACTGAAGAGAAGTGAGCTGATTGGGTGTTTTGGGGCATGGTACAAAAGCTTCAGTAGTGACTGGGGTGTCTGGGAAGCCCACCCGTGCCGTCATCCAAAAAGCAAGAACCCTGTGTTTTTCCACCTCATGGGCAGGACTTATTTTATTCAAACATTTCACCCTTGTGCAGGATCTGACAGGGTACCATATGAAGTACTATGTCATCTACATGGATTCCTCTACTGAAGAGACCACTAAGATGGATCTGCACTATTATTATCCTCATGGCAGGGGGGCCTGCCATCTAAAGAGAGTATTCCAGCACATTGTAAGTTGCCAGGACTGTCCTATTTCAGCCATTTGGTCTTCCTACTTGGAGAGGTAAAGTTTTGAAGAGTACTCTGTCCAGTGGAGGTCACTCTAGGACTGCCTTGCCTTTGGGGTTGGAACTGTTTGGACTGGAACACTGAGACTGTTATTTTAAAAGTTAAAAAGGAAATTACCTTAACTGGTTGCTCCCATTTAGAGCAACCTTTGAAATTGCATGGTTAACTATACAATATCTACCTCTTAAAAGTTGAAATGCTGGAATGTATGAATGGATTGAGTGAGTAGGTGAGAGAGTGCTGTAAAAGTGCTTCTTTTACTTAATCTAGGGTTGTTGAAAATGTTTAAAATTCCAAACTTCTGAGAGCTTTCTGAAGTCCGAGCTTTGTATTGGTTAACCTTGATACAAAATGGCTGCCCTGACAAAACTGAATTAATAGTATTTTAGGACAGCCTGGCTATAACAACAACAAAACAGATCTTTCATTCTGTTAACATTTTTATCCCATTTGGGTTTTAAAGCACCCTTGCAGGCAAAACTTGCTCCACAGGGCAGTGTTAGTCAGTAGGCGTGGGAGCTGGGTGTTCTGGTGTGCCTAGGGAGGTTTTGGTCAGGTGGAGTCGCATGCCCAGTTGGCGGATCTCCTCAGAGGTCCATCTGCCCCATTTCAGGAGGAAATGGATTTAGGGAAAGCGTGCTTTAACCACCCCAGGGTTGAGTTACTATCCTGTCCCCCTTGTTTCCACTAGTGCAGGTTAGTTTTGGACATTTTCCTGCCTCTTGGGGTGGTGTTTCCAGCCCTTATAAGGTTCAGGGTTGTGGAGGAGAGAGAGATCCAGTGGGTATTGGAGGCAAGTGTGGCTGGGGCCTAAACCTTCCGGCCTGGTAGGTGCCAGCCTGGGCAGGTTGGGGCTTCATGTGGAAAATTCTGTGGGGAGGGTGGCAGGAGCTGGAGACCATTTTGGGAGACAGGGTCTGCAGGCTAAAGGAGAGCAGGATGAGGAGAGGAGAGCTGTGCAGCATCTGGAGGCTTAGTGGGTTTCTGGCACCTGAACATTTGGATGGAGTATTGGTAGTGGGGCTGTTGCGGTGTTGGCAGAGCTGTGACAGGACCCCTCAGAGGTGGCAGCTCGGAGGTCAGTACTCATGTGGCACACTTCTGGAGGCAAGTTTGGAGGGGCTGCACTCTGGGATTCACTTTTATCAGGCCTGCTGTGCCCGTGTCTGGGGCAGGACCAGTGTTAGACCCATTAAGGAGTGCTGGAGGGAAGTTGTAGCGGAAGGAGGGAGTCGGTTCGCTAATTCTTTGTTTTTTTGAGCAAAATCACTGCTCAGCCTGGGATAGAGGAGGGATGCAGCTTTTGGTATGGGGTTCAGAGCAGCTGTGGTGAGGTATTCAGGCCCCAGGTTTGCCCGGTTGCTGGGTTTGGCCCCGGGGTTTCCAGGGAGTAGGGCACTCCCTCGGCATTTGGGTGGATGGCATTATCAGTACTCAGTAGGTGCGAGCTTTGTCCCAGCTTGTGAAATCCACACGTGGAGCTTGTTTTAGCTACTAGTTCTAGGCCTGTGTTGATCAGGCAGCCCAGAGCCTTGTGAGCCCTTTGTGCCTGCCATACTCATATATCTCAGCTCCATGGAGCTGTTACTTTATTTATTTTTTATGAAATTGTAAATATTTTTCTGATAATTAAACATTCTTACATTTTGCTCTGACATTCATATGCTAGTTTAATAAATTATCTTGCTAGATTGCTTCCTTTAGAAAAAAGATTCCTACTGCTCCTCTCTCCTCTCGAGCCTGAGCTTAGTGTGCAGTGACATTCTAGATGGCACTATTCTCCCTGATAAGAGAAGGCCGGCTACCACTGGAAAGAAAGAAAATCCTTCTGCCAGGTAAGGCCTTGCTTCTTGTTTAAATGTTGGCGGATATCAATCAATCAATCAATCAATCAATCAATCAATCAAAATCTTTATTTATTCAGGTGAACATCATTGAGCAAAGCTCATTTACAAGATGGACCTGAGTGGTCATACAAATGAGGATACAAGTATTATTACATAGACAAGAATAGCATAAACAGCAATACAATGACATGAAATGATTATATACAACAATTTACATATATACAAGGAACAGTAGAACCAATTAGCCTGTAAGAAAAAAGGGGACAAAGGGTATAGCAGGCATAAAATATAAATTATAGGGTCTAACTAGTTTTATGAGAATATAATAGGTGATTTGGAAGATAGAATTTGAATTAATATAATGGAGCGGAAAAAGGAAGGTGGGTCAGGTAGGGTAGGGATTAGGCTTTATAAAAGCAATTGCAGAGCTCTGGAAAAGGAGCGGGAACAATCTTTTGAAAGATGCCAGAGGTAGTAGGCTATCTAGCTTCATGGATTTTTGGAGAGAGTTCCATGCAACTGCTAAGGTATAGCTAGAAAGCAGCCCTCCCAAACCGGTGCAGGCATTGGGACCTTTAATATGATGAGTTTACTGATCCTTAAGGTGTATGGCCTAGTTGTAATTTGGGTAAAGCAATCAGTGATATAGGTAGGTAGTTTGCCTGTTAACGCTTTGAATATCCAGATAGCAGCATTCCTATTTCTTCTGTGTTGTAATGATGTCCGTTGACTGCCATATAAAGGGAGCAATGATGGGTGCTGGAGGAAGGTCAGTAATAAATCTTATGGACCTGTGATACAGGGTGTCCAGTTTATGTAAGAGATAGCGTGAACAATGGCAGTAGAAAATCAGCATAATCAATGAGGGATAGGAATGAGGCCTGAATTAACCTTTTTTGGAATCACTGTTTAGGTAATGTTTTATTCTAAAAATAGTCCAAGCCTCTGTCTTAGTTTTTAAGTAGCTCTTCAATATGGACAGAATAGTCAAGCCTGTTATCTATCCAGACTCCAAGGTATTTGAAGTTATCAACAAATTCCAGTTTCTCCAAGTAAGGTGGATAATTGTAGGGTGGTGGATGCTGGGGTAGTGGTAGAGCAACTCTTTGTGGCAAAGAACATAGCTTTTGTTTTTTGGCATTTAGAAGTAGTTTTTGTCAAGTAGATTGTGCTGCAGAATGGAGAATTTGGATTGTAACAGTTCACAGGCTTTAGAAGGTGAGGATTGCTGACATATAATACAGTATCATCAGCAAACAGATGAATGTTAGATTGAGTGATGTTGGCATCAATATTGTTTATATAAATGGCAAAGAGGATAGGGCCAAGAATAGAGCCTTGTGGTACACCCTTAGCAGTGGTTTTGAGGTGGATAGGTAATTTCATTTTTAACCAGTTGTGACCTATCTGAAGGTAATCCTTAAACCAGTTGAGTGATAGGGAATCCAGGCCTAGTGAGTTAAGGAGGTGATTAATAAGTCATGATCCACTGTGTCAAAGGCTTTACTCAAATCCAGGAACACAGCACAGGTACAATTTTTCTTATCCAAGACAGTCTGCCAATCGTTGGTTACCTTGGTTAAGGCAGTAATGGTGCTATGCTTTGATCTAAACCCAGATTGTGCAGAATTTAGAAGGTTGTTGTTATCCAGATAGTCCCTTAATTGAGAGTTTACTAGTTTTTCGAGCATCTTGGATAGTACTGGTAGGATGGAGATAGGCCTGTAATTGTTGAGATCCCTAGTATCACCAGATTTGAGTAATGGAACTATTTGAGCTGTTTTCCAAGTAGAGGAATGGATCCAGTAGTTAAGGAAAGATTGAAGAGATGAGTGAGGGGGCAGATAAGACATGTGAAGCAATTTTCAGGAAATAGGGATCCAGGAGTCTGCACCTGCACTCTTAGTAGTGTCTAAATTAGAGAGGAGATCTTCCACTTCTTTCACGGATATTGGGATGAAGGAAAAGTTGAAGTGGCCATTTGTCCCACAGTAGTTTGCAGGTTCAAGGAAGATCTCAGGATATTTGCAGGTGATGAGTCAAATGCTAGGCCAGCTGTGGTGAAGTGAACATTGAAGGTATTTAAGATTTCTTGTTTACCTGTAATTTCTGTATCATTTAGTAGCAGTTTGGAGGTTAAGGCAGGAGTAGAATTTTGGCCCAGAAGTCCTTTTATTGTACCCCAGAGTCTGGATGGGTTATTGTAGGAGGCATCCAATTCAGCTGTATAATAGGCAGTTTTGGCAGTTCTTATTTTTTTGTACATGAATTCCTTGCTTTCTGAAATTTAGCCAATCTCTGGTGTCCTTTGTTTTTCTTGCGTTTTTCTACAGTTTGTCTCTGGTTCTCAAGGCCGCTTTAAGCTCAGAGGTGAACCAAGGGCAGGATTTTACCTTAGTTCTGATACTGGTGATAGGTGCATGAATATTGAGAGCATTAGTGATAATATTCTTTAAAGTCTGGAGAGCTGTTTCAACAGAGGTTGTAAGATAGAAATCTTGCCAATATATTGTATTACTCATCATTATCTCTGGAAGGACTCTGGTACTGTGCTTTCCCTTACTAATTACCATCAAACCCCTAGACAGAAGGGAAGGAGGTGGGGTTTTTACAGAACGTAGGGGCTCATCTGGGATTTTCGTTCATATTTATTTGGTGCCGGTGCTCTCGAGAGGATGGGAAGGAGCTGGGGTCCCCTTGCTGCTACAGGCCTGGCTGTTTTTGTGCTGCAACATTGCAGGCCACCATTGAGGGTGTTTGGTGCCTTTCCCTTGTTGCTAGCTGTGGAAGGTGCCTTGCTGTCTGGAGGAGTGGTTAGGTTGGGTGAGACGGCACTCTGATTGGCTTTGGGGATGGCTGTGTCTGGAGATTGTGTGGAGGAGGTGCCATTTTCTCTAAAATCTGTGGTGAAGCAGATGCAGCTAGTAAGATGGCTGAAAGACTTCCCCCAGAGGAGTCCCATACTACCATCGGAACCTCGCTTTTGTCCTGGCTGTGGAAGTCAGCAGGACAGGGAGTAGCAGAGGAGAAGTGTGTGCAGTGTGGCTATCAAGGTGAGGGAGTGGTGCAATTGCCAGTGTGCACTGTCTGCTTCAGAGGACCGGCTGCTGGAATCTGGGAAGGCACTTCATACTCGTATGCCTGGCCTTATCCAGTTGGAGCATCGGTGGGCACAGCTTCATTAACCTCCCAAGGAAGTTTGGATGTGGGTGAAGAGACCAAGTCACCAGCCTTAGCTGTGGAGCCCAAGGTGGAGGCCCCTGACATAGTAGTAGAGGCCAGAGAGGGAAACCTCTAGTGAGGGTGCTGTGAAACACAGATGTCTGCCCAGTCCCACAGCGCCCGCTACTGTTGATGATCCCCATGGCAGAGGGAGAGGCAGAGGACAGGGATCAGTATTGGGTGACCCCCTAGGATCCAGGGGGTCAGCTGCAGGTTCTCTGTCTGGTGATGGCAGCTCTTCTTGTGCCTCAAGGGAGGAGTCATCCTATTTGTGTACACCTGGACATGCAAAGGAGGAGGAAGCTGGAATGAGGCTGTGTGGGAGGTGCCAGTTCCATTGCCCCCTGGACAAGACTTTAAGAGGTACCAGTCTGCCAAGTGTATAGAACTATTCCCCAGCCTTATGATCTGCCTGCTATGAAGTAGCCTAATACCACCCCGCACCTGCCATCACTGTGCAAAGCACTTCAAATAAAGATGGACGATTTGCTGAGTTCGGAGCCTGTGAAAGTACTACACTGGACTCAGGTGCGGTTGGAGCTTGGTGCCACCCAGTGCATCAGTGCTTGAGATCTGCCTCAGTGATCGCAAGCGGAAAGATGGGTACGATGTAGGATTTACATTGAGTGCCCAAATGCTGAGTACTCCTACATCTCAGAGAGGTTGTGGGATATAACTGAAGAGAAGTGTGCTGATTGGATGTTTTGGGGCATGGTACAAAAGCTTCAGTAGTGACTGGGGGTGTCTGGGCAGCCCACCCAAGCCGTCATCCCAAAAGCAAGAACCCTGTGTTTTTCCACCTCATGGGCAGGACTTACTTTATTTAAACATTTCACCCTTGTGCAGGATCTGGCAGGGTGCTGTATGAAGTACTATGTCATCTGCATGGATTCCTCTACTGAAGAGACCACTAAGATGGATCTGCACTATAATTATCCTCGTGGCAGGGGTCCTGCCATCTAAAGAGAGTATTCCAGCACATTGTAAGTTGCCAGGACTTTCCTATTTCAGCCATTTGGTCTTCCTACTTGGAGAGGTAACAAAGTTTTGAAGAGTACTCTGTCCAGTGGAGGTCACTGCAGGACTGCCTTGCCTTTGGGGTTGGAACTGTTTGGACTGTAACACTGAGACTGTTATTTTAAAAGTTAAAAAAGAAAATTACCTTAACTGGTTGCTCCCATTTAGAGCAACCTTTGAAATTGCATGGTTAACTATACAATATCTACCTCTTAAAAGTTGAAATGCTGGAATGTATGAATGGATTGAGTGAGTAGGTGAGAGAGTGCTGTAAAAGTGCTTCTTTTACTTAATCTAGGGTTGTTGAAAAATGTTTAAAATTCCAAACTTCTGAGAGCTTTCTGAAGTCCGAGCTTTGTATTGGTTAACCTTGATACAAAATGGCCTCCCTGTCAAAATTGAATTAATAGTATTTTAGGACAGCCTGGCTATAACAACAACAAAACAGATCTTTCATTCTGTTAACATTTTTATCCCATTTGGGTTTTAAAGCACCCTTGCAGGCAAAACTTGCTCCACAGGGCAGTGTTAGTCAGTTGGCGTGGGAGCTGGGTGTTCTGGTGTGCCTGGGGAGGTTTTGGTCAGGTGGGGAGTGCGCATGCCCAATTTGGCGGATCTCCTCAGAGGGTCCATCTGCCCCATTTCCAGGAGGAAATGGATTTAAGGGGGGAAAGAGTGTAACCCACCCTTACAGGGTTGGGTTACTATCCTGTGCCCCCCCCCCTTGTTTTCACTAGTGCAGGTTAGTTTTGGACATTTCCTTTTCCTGCCTCTTGGGGGTGGTGTTTCCCAGCCCTTATATAGGTTCAGGGTTTGTGGGAGGAGAGAGAGATCCAGTGGGTATTGGAGAGGGCAAGTGTGGCTGGGGCCTAAACCTTCCCGGCCTGGTAGGTGCCAGCCTGGGCAGAGTTGGGGCTTTGTGTGGAAAATTCTGTGGGGAGGGTGGCAGGAGTTGGTGACCATTTTGGGAGTCAGGGTCTGCAGGCTAAAGGAGAGCAGGATGAGGAGAGGAGAGTTGTGCAGCATCTGGAGGCTTAGTGGGTTTCTGGCACCTGAACATTCGGATGGAGTAATGGTAGTGGGGCTGTTGCGGTGTTGGCAGAGCTGCGACAGGACCCCTCAGAGGTGGCAGCTCGGAGGAGGTGGTCAGTACCCATGTGGCACACTGCTGGAGGCAAGTTTGGAGGGGCTGCACTCTGGGATTCACTTTTATCAGGCCTGCTGTGCCCGTGTCTGGGGCAGGACCACTGTTAGACCCATTAAGGAGTGCTGGAGGGAAGTTGTAGCGGAAGGAGGGAGCCAGTTCGCTAATTCTTTGCTTTTTTTGAGCAAATTCACGCTTAGCCTGGGATGGAGGAGGGATGCAGCTTTTGGTATGGGATTCAGAGCAGCTGTGGTGAGGTATTCAGGCCCCAGGTTTGCCCGATTGCTGGGTTTGGCCCTGGGGTTTCCAGGGAGTAGGGCACTCCCTCGGCAATTGGGTGGATGGAATTATCAGTACTCAGTAGGTGCGAGCTTTGTCCCAGCTTGTAAATCCACACGTGGAGCTTGTTTTAGCTTACTAGTTCTAGGCCTGTGTTGATCTGACTGCCCGGAGCCTTGTGAGCCCTTTGTGCCCACCATACTGGTATCTCTCAGCCCTATGGAGCTGCTCCATTATTTATTTTTTATGAAATTGTAAATATTTTTCTGACAATTGAATGCTCTTACATTTTGCTCTGACATTCGCTTGCTGGTTTAATAAATTAATTTGCTAGATTGCTCCCTTTAGAAAAAGGATTTCTAACTCTCCTCTCTCCTCTCGAGCCTGAGTTAAGGGTGCAGTGGTGTTCTGGATGGCACTATTCTCCCTGCTAAGAGAAGGCCAGCTACCACAGGAAAAAGAAAATCCCTCTGCCAGGTAAGGCCTTGCATCTTGTTTTAATGTTGGCATATATCTCTGGAAGGACTCTGGTACTGTGCCCCCCCTCACTATTGACCATTGGCACCCCTAGACATAAAGGAGGGGGGGGGTTTGTTTCAGTCCTGCTTTCCCAGTGTGTCCCATCATGCTTATGTCCCAGTGCGTGAGTGGGACAGAGCAGGAATGGAACTTCTATCCTAAAGCATCTGCAGGCATTCACAGATCAACTGCAGTCCACAGGAAACTCTGAAGGGGCGACACCAGACCAAGGTAGGAGAAAACACAGTACTGGCTACACTTATGCTGAAATGGAAAGCATAAACTTAAGTAACTACGGGTAGCAGTGTATCAACTAAGGGATAAGAGATAGTAGGCAATTGGGAAAGAGAGCTACTGGTAGTATAGCACAGTGGTTTAAGGCTCTGAGCTGCAAATCTGGAGACCTGGGTTTGAATGCCACAGCCCCCACTTGCATACTGTGTGACCCTGAGCAAGTCACTTAACTTCCTCGTGCTCCCAGGCTGCACCTGCAAACAAACTTTCAGCTTAGTGTGTCTCACCTGGTAAAATAATTCTTAAAAAAAAAAGGGAAAGTAGGAGACACCCTCTCTAGGGTAGGGTAATATATACATTTCAGGAAAGGAAAGGAAAGGAGGAGGTAGGAAGTAAACAGGCGTAGAAAGGAAGCAGGAGGGTACAAGCAAAGGTCAACAGACAGAAAGGTTAAGATAATGGGTGTGGAGCTGCAGTCTTTTGGAACACATACTGGAGACTGAGGTGATGCCCTATTTGCACTCACCTCTCCTGGTTGAGGGGTGGCTGGACTCTGGGCTGAACTGTCAAGGGTGTAGAGAACCTTTTGCCCAACCCAAGGGCTACCAAGACTGCTGCTGCTCCCCCAGAGGATGTGGAGGCAGAGATAGAACAGTTGGACCTTGGTGGGTTCTAGGAGGGTGGCAGGTAGAGTATGCATTCTTCAGCCTCTTTGCTGTACTGGCAGAACAGGGCAGTTGGGAAGAGGCATCCACAGCAAGAAGGGAGGAAGTGGGGGTCCTTAGAAGGGGAGGCCCCAAGAAGGAAGGAAGAGGCCCCCATTTGAGGAAGAAGCAGCTGCTGGTGGGGGACTACCATTTTGGGGATAGACTTGGGGGCAGAAAGTGGAAGGACAAGGGAGGTGAAGTGCCGCTCTAGTACCTGGATGGATTGGGAGCAGATTCTGAGGATTGTTAGGGTGGCAGAGATGGGACGGAACTATATGTCATTGTTTACCTGGGGGTAAATGAACAGGAACAACTTATATTATACCATTTGCTTAATTTTGCATCTGCTTTAACTGATATTATTTATGACAATTTTGCATTTACTGTTTATTGTATTTTTGGAGTTGAAATAGTGTGCAAGTCTTTATATGTACTGGTTTAATATGTACGTGTACAATTTTTATTATTTATCCTAATTTGTGTATTCCTTGTTTTATGACTTAGAACATTCTGCAAACGAGACTCGTTTCTCATAGAACTTATCCTGTAATCTACCTAACTTTATAAAAAAAAAAACAGGCAAGAGATAGGGTAGGAGTTGTGCTAGGTAATTTCAGGGAGCTGGGTAGGGGCCTGTAGTAGGTAGCACATGCAGTGGCATTTGCCGAGGTATTACGTTTGTACAGCTGGGGAGAGAAAACAGCACCCTGCACTAGGGCTATAAACAGTTGGGTAAAGGCATGGTGCACAGAGGAGGACTTTGGCTACATTGGTGACTGGGCTGCCAGCCTGGGAGGATAAGGGCTTCTATAAAGTAGATGTCATCCTCCAGGAGGGGGAACCACAGTCCTTAGTGGTTGGTTTAAATGTTACTTGGATGAGCATTTAAACTAGTTTGGGGAGGTGGTAATACCAAAGGAGGCAATAATTGCTCCCCATATAATGAAGCAGCAAGGAGAGAGGGCCCGAGGGGAGGAAGCTCCCCCAGGGTGGGGCAAAAGAAGAAACGGGTGGGGACAAGACAGAGGGCAAGGTGAGTATAAATCAAAAATGCAGGAAGAGAAGAGTAAGAGATAGGAAATGGATAGAGAACTGTGGGAAGGGGGCGGGGAGCTTCAGAGAGCAGCACAGATGGGGGGAGAAAGCAAGGAGGCAGACAGGTAGGGGAGGGAGTAAGGTATGGAGTGCCATGTGCACCAATGCAAGGAGTCTGGGAAATAGAATTCTGGATCTGGAGGCCATCATAAAGGAGGCTAGCCTGGACTTAGTGGCCATAACAGAGTCATAGTGCAAGTCATGACTCGGATATGGCCATATCAAGCTACTCTCTGTTCAGAAAAGACAGGGAAGAGAGGACTAGAGGAGGGGTTGCACTATATGTGAAGAAGGAAATCAAGGCTATGGAAGTACATGGGCACCCAAAGGAAAAGGAAGAGCTGTAGGTGCTGTGAGTCATCCTAGAAACAAGTACTGGGGCTGCTATCTCTAGTGGGGAGGTATATAGACCTCCAGCACAGGGAGAAGAGTTGGATAAGGCACTTGGAGAAGACATTATCAGGCTGGCAAATTAGCAAAAGGTGCTGCTAATTGGGGACTTCAGTCTGCCAGATGTGGATTGGAGCCTTCCAGCTGCAGCTTAGTTAAGGAGCAGGACCATCCTTGACTCCCTACAGGGGGCTTTTGTCAGGCAACTAGTCAATGAACTCAATAGGGACAAGGCAATGTTTGACCTGGTACTTACAAGCAGGGACTACATTGCAGACATCAGAGTGGACAGTCCCCTAGGTACCAGTGATCACCATACTCTGTGGTTTAAGGGGGACATAGGAGCTGTGCTCCCAACCTCAGTTGGGTGGCCAGCAGCTGAGGAGATGTGGGAAGGGATGTGCCACTGGCTGGCCCACACAGGATCACCACACTGCAGGTACAGGGAACAGGTGGAGGTGTTGTTGATGCTGCAGGGGGCCACTGGCCGCCAATGATGGAGCTGGGGTTCTGGGATCGGGGTGGGGGGAGTGTGTCACATGGACAGGGAACTGGGCACCTGTGTGTGTGTTGGGGGAGATTGGTATTCTTTACTTCGCCGGGGATGGGGCACTACTGTGATTCAGAGTATTACCAGTTACATAGCCGAGGACAGCGCACCATTGTGTGTGTGGAGACTGCCATTTACTGCACAGGGAATGGGGCATCCATGTGTGTGTGTGAGTGGGTGGGGGTAGGCTGGCAAATGGGATGGGTGCTGGGGATCTGTCAGGAGGGGTTGCACCGTTAGCCAGGAATGGGTGGTGGTTCCCTGGATGTGCAGCGCATACTACGGTTATGGCAGGGTCCCCCCATGCCATATTTTGCACCCTTCTAGGCCCCCTTGTGTGCAGCACTACATGCATTTGTGAATAGCATGTGGTGTGGGCACGCCACAGGCCTCCCCAGTCCTGCCCTGGCATGTAGCTGCCCATGTGGTGGGGGGATCCACCGCATAACTGGCCTGCGTGAATGCTGCCAAGGGTCCATGGGCCCCCCACTGTGTGGCATTCCAACTTAGGGTCGGATACATGGCACATAGGCAACTTTTTTTTTTTGTGCTTAGGGCCCGTTGTTTCCATTTTATCCAGGAGGGGAAGACGTCGCTAACCATGATGTCAAAGTGGCCTTGTCAATAGAATGCATGTGTCTGATCACCTGCTGTCAGCAACGTCCTCACCCTGCTGCTTGTATTCTCACACCTCGTTGCCACCAGGGTGTCAGTCTTACAATGGAGGATTTTGTCCTTCCCACATGGACGTTGATAGCATCCTTTTAGATGCTAGTTTCAACTTTCACCCCCACTTACAAGAGCAGAATTGCACGAGTTATTTCCACAAGTCTTGTTGCTGGCATCAGGATCCTCACTACGTCTACTGGACTGACAGTGCTACAATAACATTTTTATATGCTAACATTACAATATATTTGTGTTGCACATATCTAAGTACACTGTTTTATTTTCATTTTGGGTCTGGTTCTGTTTCACTTTTTATTTTGACTGCAAGGACTTCTAAATACAGGGATAAAAATTTAACGTAGTTATGATTCTACCATTTGTTCTGTAACCCTTTCTCCCGCATCCTCAACCTCAGACTAGTGTAAGGTTGTAGTGTTTCTCATTGTTGCCTTCTTCCTATGTAAATTTGCCCTGTCACTTATATAACTCTAATGTAGCGTGTGATGAGTCTATTTCTTTGGCTGCTGGGGGTCGGGGAGGGTTGGATACCTGACATCACATGTGTGAATCCGAATGGTGGAGACATGGGCTGCCTTGAGGGAGAAAAAAAATGCAATGTACAGTTCTTACAGTTACAATATACACATTGTGATCAACTAGTTTGATGTGACCTTTTACACTCTGTTACTGTATGTACTGTGGTACTGAACTGTTTTTCTCCTTTTTATGTTTGCTTGCGTGTGCAGTGCACAAGAAACATACTGAGGTGAGTAGAGTATTGCAGAGGTGTGGCAGTGTTTGGCCAATCCAGGGAACGCTTTCAGGGGTGCATCCCTCAGCCACCAATCAACAGGGAAGCTGCCAATGATGGCAGTTTCAGAGCAAGCGCTGGACCTGAAAGAAATGTGCCACTCCAATCAGGGACAGTTTCATCATCCTTGATTGCAGTGGTAGCAACCCCCCTGCCCCCACAACCAGGCACACAGAGGCGGAGAAGACTCCAGCCATGCGCATTACAGTGCACAGTAATGCGCATGGCTGGAGGGACAAGCAACCCATTTGCTCAGTGTGCCTTTCATGGTGAAGCATATCAATAAATAAAATTAATTTAACATAATAAATGGGCTTTGCAGGTTGGTGTCTCCTGCCGCCCACCACACAGTCCCCTGAAAGCCAACACTTAGGTGGTCAGTCTCCATATTGGCATGCCCCCACCCCACCATTGTGGCACACTGGGAGCCTACCCCAGTGTGCCCAGATAAATGTTTTTTTTTACTTTCTGACACTGGGATGCCCACTCCTGGTGTTGGATGCCTACCCCCCCCCCCATCTTTCATGGCCGATGGGGTGCCCAGTACCCCCGTCGGCATTATGTATGCCCACCCCATCTCAAATCTTGTGGCACACTGCAAGACCACCCCAGTGTGCCGCAATAATTCTTAAATCTTTCTGACACTGGGATGCCGCCCCTCCTGGTGTTGGATGGGCCTAACCATGCATTATTTTATAGTGTGCAGAGATTAAATTTAAACTCATTAAATGTGTTTTTCCCAATCACGTTCATCTTGCCATTGTCATGTCCTGTTTTCAGTCATCCGCTCATTGTGAATTACAAATGTTGGCTAATACAAACGGACATGTAAAAAAAAAATTAAGACATAGATGACTATTAAGTCAACGAACATAGGATACTGTCATGTTTTTCAAACTTTTGAATAATATCATATCAAACTAACAAAGGTCCATATTACTGTGTTCTGCAGTATGTAAGAACCCTTTTTTCCCCCCCACAACGCTTCTTTCATTATATACAGTCTGACGAAAATTGTTTACACCTGTGCAGCATGCTCTAGTACCACGCAGGAGTATAACCATGTTCAAAGACCTTTGCACTGTGGTACAACTGCATTCATTTAGGATGATAATCCTTGCACTGCAAGCTTTCTCTATACATTACATTATGGAACCTAGTTACTATAGATATGCAGGTACTGTATGTTTCTGCTGTGTGTTGTTTCATTGTTCCTTTTTTTTGGTTACAGATAACTTTGCTGCATGGCATACCAAAGATTTGTATACTGGGTATGGAGGAGACTAGGGCGTCATAACCGAAAAGTTCTACCATCATGTGCAGCATTGGCAACACATGCGCAGTTCCCTTCTGAAACTTATAAAGGGTTTCATGAGATGTAAGCTTCTTTACAATACATCATACCTCTCAACTGTCACACATTACAAGGTACGTCACTCATTTTATCCCTCAGAAACCCTCTGTCCCACATTGAGAAGGTAACATTCCACACTGACCACTGAGACTTGTAAGCGGAATTAGATAATAATATAAGATGCTAGGTTATCAGCAAACTTTACAAACATTAGTGCACTTATTTCCACAGTATTCTGATCTTGCAATGTCATGTTTGATGATGTGTCACATTTTGTCCTGTTGTCACACATTTGGGTGATAAAAGGTTGAGAGGTATGCAATACGTACTTACATGGTTTATAATGCTACAGTTTCAGTTATTGAATTAGTACTGCATATGTGCTGTACACATATTTGCTATTATTTTTCTCCAAATAGATGCTGACTGACAACTTTGTTGAATGCTCACATACACAGTCAAACACAGACACACACGCAATGCAACCATTTCCTGGTGTCAAGATGACAAACCAGCTGACCACCTCCGGAGGTACTGCACCACCATACTGCTCCACCCACCATCCCGACAATGTGCCAGTGAACGTCACATACTTCCACACTCCACCATGGCATGACGCTGACTGAGCTGTCCTTGAGTGTGTATTTAGAGTACGCGATTAATGAAAGCACAGTTGGCGTACAGATGTGCTTGATAGTGAATGGTGGTGCATTTTTCATGATGGAACGGGGGGAGTATCATGGTGTGACAATAGCTCGATAGCTCTGTGGGATGGGGATTCAGTAGACACAAGGGAATGGTGTTATAGTGTATAGTGGAACGTCGTTGTTCACTGAAATCTAACGCTCTCAAAATGTTGTTCTAGGGATATGGATATGTTGTTCAATCCACACTTATTGGCAGGTTCCTTGCCGCTTTAAATCTTGCCAGAAGGTCTTCAAGCTGGCTTCTTCCATCCACCCGGGTGGCAAAACTCTCGGCTCCGCCCCATGATGCCAGATCTTCCTTACCACTTGGAAGCTCACGTTCCCTCCTTAGCGCTCTGCATTTTAGACTAGATCCTAACTCTTCGGTTCGTCCGAAATTGGTTTTGAAGTTTTCTAAACTTTGGTCTTCATCTTCTCTCGCGGCTGCGATGGACAAATCTATTCCCTGCTTTTGGAGGTGCCCTTGCAGGCAGAAAATGTCCAGGACAGATCCGCACTCCACGTGCGTCTACTGCCTAGGCCTAGATCACGACCCGCAGGCCTGCGAGTTGTGCCGCTCTTTCTCAGTCAACGTCCTGGATGATCGCGCTGCCCGATTGAAGCTCAGGTGCCCTTTGAAGTGTTTTCCGACGGTAAAATCAAAAGAGGCTCATTGGGCGGTGTCCATGGTGGCTGGCTCGGCTGAGCAGCTTGAGCAGATGATCGCCCTCGAGGTCATCTTCCTCCTCCTCCTCGGCTGCGGCATTTATTCTGCTCTCTCTGAGTTCCTCGTACTCGGCTTTGTTCAAGGAGCTTTGTCAGTCCCTTTCCACAAAGGGAGAGGGGCCATCGAGACATTCTTCTCGGCCCAAGAAGAAGGAGTCAAAGGGTAAGTCCCACCATTGGCATTCGTGGGAGCGGGAGAGGTCTCCTTCCCCAGACAGCCAACCGTCAACTTCAGTCGAAGTTGCTGCTCAGGCTGCTGGGTTCACGGTGTCCCCGTCAAGGCAGCCTGCTGAGACTCCCATCGACGCAGTCGAGATTTTTCTCAATCTGTTAGACAGGCTGTCGACTGGTGAAGCCGACAACCCTCCTTCACCGGTTACCCCGGTGGAGACCGAGGATCTGCCTGCACCTTCGGGGCTGCAGTCCTCGGTTAAAGTGCCCAAGCCTAGGGAAGAGTGGGTGTCCCCCGCCCCTTCCCAGACCTGCCCTCAGTTCCCCCGAGGGTCTTGGTCTCGAACTTCATCTTGGTCAAGCCGTTCCCGCTGACATCGACGGTCTCAGTACCGAAGTAAGCAGCGACACCGTTCCTCCTCGTCCTCTTCCTCGGATGAGGGGAGGCTTCGGCGTAAATTACGTTGGTGCTATGAGAAGCTTATGTGGCAGCAGTTGCTGTTGTCCGGGTCTAAGCTGAATCCGGTCCAGACCCCAGCCATCAAGTGGCTGTCGCCCGAACGACTGAAGCAACCACTCGCCCCAGTCGAGTTGCCTGTTCCAGGGCTGGTTGCTCGGCCAAAACCAGCTGCTCCACTGATTGTGATGGAACCTCCGCCTCCACAACTGAAGTCTGGGGCACCGACCAAGAATTATCGGTCGGGTCACGGTCTGCCCCACAGGTTGTCGGTCACCTTCACTCCCGACCATCCTCGGCAGGTCGAGGGTGGCTCAGGGCCGAGGCAGCTTTTCGCAGACTCTTCGGAATCCGACGACGACTCCTCCCTGTTCTCCAGGCAGGTTGACCTGGAGTCCTCCGGTGTCCAGTCATTGGACGATAGCCCATCATCCTTCTTGGGTCTGCTTTGACTCATCTTGGAGTCCACCGGGATGCAGCTCAAGCCCGTGTCCAAATAGGCCAAGTATCCCCTGACGGAGATACTGGACCGAGGGGATTCCCCCACGGAGGCCTTTCCGGTGGCTGAGGCCATTGTTGGCCCAGCCTTGGAGCTCTGGCAGTGGCCTGCTTCCTGTCCTGTGCCCTCGGCCAGGATGGCCAGGAAGTATGTGGTCCCCACCGGCTCTTTGCCCGGTTTCTTGGAGCACCCCTCTTCCGAGGGGTTAGTCACCGACAGTGTTTTCCAGTGTTCCGGTAATGCTCGGGATGTGGATAAGCCCCCCGACAAAGAGTCCAAAAAGCTGGACTTTGCCGGGTGCAAGGTGTACGCTGCAGCCTCCCTCGGCCTTCATCAGGCCAGCTCAGCCGTGCTCATGGCACACTTCTCCCATGCCCTCTTGGGCTCCCTGGATGAGGTTGTCCCTCATCTCCCGACCAACCTGCAGACCACGGTCCATCAGGTCCGGGACCAGGGTAGGGTGGTGGCGAAGCAGCAGCTTCAGACTGCTCTGGACATAGGTGATTCCTGTGCCAGGTCAGTAGCGGCTGTGGTGGCCATGCGCTGCAGGACGTGGCTGAGGATAGCCACCTTCATGGCGGATACCCAGCACAAGTTGGTGGAAGTCCCCTTCTTGGGGACTGACCTCTTCGGCCCTGGAGTGGAGGGACACCTCCAGCGGATCGAAAAGTCTAATGCCACCCTGGACTCAGTCACCTCTGCTCAGAGGGACAAAGGCCGCCATCAGTGACAGCAGAAGTACTTTTGTCCTTCGGCCCCTGCATCTCGACAGGCCCAACAGCACCAGCAACAGGGCCAGCAGGCTCACGCTTGGTGTCCCAAACCCAAGCCGGTGGCTTCCTCCAACAGGAAGCAAGGAGGTAAAGGCCCTGGAGGTCCCTCGGCTGGTTCCTCCTCCAAGCCTGCCCAGTGACGGGTTGAGGTGCCACCCCGCCCGTCACTCCCCTAGGTTCCCCATGGGTGGATGGCTCTGCACTTCCTTTCCGCCTGGTCCGCTATCACCATGGACCACTGGGTGTTGGAGGTGGAGGAAGGCCTGCTCTGGGTTCAAGCAGGCTCCACCCTTCGAGCAAATCACCCTAGAGACCCCGCAGGGTCTGCAGCCTCGCTGTGTCCACCGAGCGATATTGCCCTGCTCCTCGAAAAAGAGGTGATCAGAAAGGTGGCGGATCCTCCTCCAGACCTGGGGTTTGTATACAGGTACTTCCTGGTCCCAAAACGGATGGGGGCCTGGCACCCCATTCTCGACCTGCATGACCTGAACAAGTTCCTAAGGTCTTGGACCTTCAGGATGGTCACTCTGTCTTAGATAATACCATCCTTGGAACGAGGCATGTGGTTCTGTTCCCTGGACCTCCAGGATGCGTTCTTTCACGTCCCGATCCGTCTGTCTCATCAGAGATTCCTCCACTTCAGAGTGGAGGGGTCCCTTTACGAGTTCCAGGCCATGCCCTTTGGCCTCTCTCTAGCTCCCAGGGTCTTCACCAAATGCATGGCAGTGGTGACAGCATTCCTGTGGCACTGAAGGGTCCGGGTGTACCCCTACCTGGATGACTGGCTGTTTGCCCCTCCAGAGTGGAGGTGGAGCAGTCCAGAGATCTAGCCTCCAGGTTTTGCTCTTGGGTGGCCTTCTCTTCAACAAGGCCAGAGTCGGAACTTGTGCTGAAGCAGGTGATACTCTTCATCGGGGCAGAGCTCGACTCTCTTCAAGCCAAGCTCGGCTCGGTGGATGAGGCCGGGTTCTTTCCTCCTTGCCCCAATTATTTCTGGTTGGGCAATGCTTCCCTGCCGGGACTTCCTGCGCCTCCTGGGCCTCATGGCGGCCTGCACCAGCGTGGTCCATTGGGCCAGTTGGTACATGCGTCCCCTTCAATGGGGACTGGCCAGCCAGTGGTCACAGCACTGCGATCTGTTGGACCAGCATGTGACAGTGACCCAGTAGATGTGGAACGCTCTCCAGTGGTGGACCATTCTGGCACATTTTCAGGAGGGCATCCTGTTTGTCCGCCCCATGCCGATGGTCTCTTTATCGACCGATGCATCTTTGATGGGTTGGGGTGCCCATCTGGGGGAGCACAGAGCGCATGGCCTCTGGTCTCCTCGGGAGTCCCGATGCCATATCAACCTGCTGGAGCTCCGAGTGGTCTGCCTAGCTCTCACCACCTTCGGGCCCGCTTCTACGGGGTCAAGTGGTTCAGGTCCAGATGGACAATACCATGACCATGTACTATCTGAACTGCCAGGGCGGGACGCTGCGCCCATGCTGTTATGCATAAGCTCTCCGTGATATGGTCCCTCGTGCACAGCCTGAGGCGGATCTCCTGGCCATTCACGTGGCTGAGCCTCCAACACCCTGGCCGATGCCCTAAGCTGATAGGGTCTGCGCCTCACGAGTGGTCTCTCCTGCCGGAGGTAGTACAAGATCTCTTCTCCCACTGGGGCATGTCTCAGGTGGACCTGCTTGCCCAGGGAGAATGCGGTTGAGTCTGTTTTATGCCCGCCCCTCAGCAGGGCTCGCTGCAGGGGATGCCTTCTCAGGCCGTGGACCCTGGGCCTCTCTACGCCTTTCTCCCATTTCCTTGATCCACAGGGTGCTTCTCAGGGTGAGGAGGGACAAGGCACAGGTGATTCTGGTAGCCCCAGACTGGCCCCGCCAGTTCTAGCATCCAGATCTCCTCAGCCTCAGCTCCAGGCTCCCGAGGTGGCTTCCAGCCCACCCGGACCTGATCTCAGTCAACCAGGGGAAGGTATTCCATCCGGACCTTCAATCCCTGCACCTGACTGCCTGGTTTCTGAGCGGCTAGAGTTTTAGGCCTTGGGTCTTTCCGATGAGGTCCTCAATGTCGTTAAGGTGTCCCATAAGGAGTCGACCAGGAAATGCTATGCCTTCAAATGGAAGAGATTCTCCATTTGGTGTCAGGGGAAGGGCTTGGACCCTTCCTCCTGTCCCTTGGCAAGCATACTGGACTATCTGTGGTCCCTTCTCAGCAAGGGCTTGGTCGACGACCCTTAAGGTGCACCTGGCAGCCATCTCTGCTTCAGGCGGGTCAGGAGGCTCAGTCGGTGGCGCGGGAGAAGGTGGTCGGGTGCTTTTTCAAAGGCCTTGACGACATTTCCCCTCCGGTGCGAGAACCTTCACCTCCGTGGGATCTACTGCTGGTATTGGCCAAGCTCATGGGCATGCCATTCGAACCAATGCACAGGTGTGATATTTCCCACCTGTCGTGGAAGACCGCCTTCTTGGTGGCTATCACGTCAGCCAGAAGGATGGGAGAGCTCCAGGCGCTTTCCATTGAGTCTCCTTATCTGGTCTTCCACAGGGACAAGGTTGTCCTGCGCCCCCAACCGAAATTCCTTCCGAAGGTGGTGTCGGAGTTTCACCTTAACCAGGTGTTGACTCTGCCAGTGTTCTACCCCAATCACACCTCGGAGGCTGAATATAGGCTCCATACTTTGGACCCTAGATGAGCGCTCTCTTATTATAAGGAGCGGATGGCTGAAGTTCTGGGAGAGGTTCACCAGCTGTTTGCCACCTACGCTGAAGCTGCACCTGGCAGACCTGCAGCCAAGCGGACGATAAGCAGGTGGGTCACCTCCTGCATAGAGCTCTGCTATAGGACGGCGGACATGGAGCCTCCCAGAGGGATAAGAGCTCATTCTACCCACCATACCGCTGCATCGGTAGCTGCTTCCAGGGATGTCCCTATCCAGGATATCTGCAGGGCTGCTACCTGGAAGTTGGCACATACCTTTATTACCCACTACCGCATTGACCTTGAGTCACGCCGGGATGCTGGTTTTGGGGCCTCCGTTCTCCAGTCTCTATTTCCCAAGTAAGTATCGGGGGTGTGCGCCTTGCCTCCCTCCTCCCGGAGAACTGCTAGGAGCCTGCCAATAAGTGTGGATTGAACAACATATCCATGTCCCTATAAATACAGGTTACTCACCTGTAACAGGAGTTCTAGGAATGGTATATGTTGTTCATCCACATGACCCACCTGACCTCCCCGGCTTCGACGCACAACCTGACTTACAGCAGGCTAGATCTGGTGTCATGGGGCGGAGCCGAGAGTTTTACCACCCGAGTGGGTGGGAGGAGCCAGCTTGAAGACCTTCCGGCAAGATTTAAAGCGGCAAGGAACCTGCCAATAAGTGTGGATGAACAACATATACCATTCCTAGAACTCCTGTTACAGGTGAGTAACCTGTATTTCTGCTGCACTAGTGACATCCGCAATGCAGCAGAACCAAAAAGTGACGTCCGCAGGACAGCAGAACGACTTTTTGTTCTGCTGCAGTGCGGATGTCACACATGGTGTCCTCGAGCAGCAATCTGACAGTTAGTCTTATTTTAAAAAGAAAGATGCAGTCATTTTTTTTTTTGAGGCAACGACATTCCACTATGCACTATACAGAACAGTGTATGAGTAACAGTTAACAACAGGGCTATTATTTCACCGAGTTGGTACTATGACGACTGATTACCTCTCGAGCTGCACTCTCGAGGTAATCTGTCGTCATAGTACCAACTCGGTGAAAGAATAGCCCTGTTGTTAACTGTTACTCATGCACTATCCTATATATTGTGATACACAGGTGGTCGAGCATAGAATGGCTGCTCTGCTATACACCAGGTAATGCCCTTACATTATGTAACTGTAGACCATGTGTAGGAGGTGAAAGTACCTTCCTTTTTTTACTTCTTATGTGCCAGTGGAGTAACAGCTGTATACTGATACCCCAGTGTCGGGGTCTCATGCTTGGGCCACATTATATGACGCCTCTTTGTTGACAGAATACCCTTCACAGGTTTGCTTCTTAAATGAAAACCACATACATCAACGAGATCCTTTGGGTGGTTAGCACATTTGACCAGCAACTGTAGTAAAAACTGTGAAGTGTGAACCATGCATTGCACCTATTCTCCTTTGCATCATTCATGTGCAGTTTGTGGTATTCCATCCTTGACATGTACTCCATAGTAAATAAGCCAAGAAAAAAGGTCTGGATGACATTCAACATCTAAGTGCTGCTAATTAGTGTAGCAGCAGGCGAGGTGGTTGCCAAAAACAACTTACAGTGTATAATGAGAGAAAACATTATAGGTAAAGTACTTCAGTACAGATAATTTGATTTATTAACAGCTCATCCAAAGGACAGTGACAACAGGGACTCATCTCTTCGAACACAGTGTGCTTCGACATGCCGTCTCCGTGTTTGATGCATTGTTGTCCTATAGTCTGCGTCCTCCGGATGAGCTGTTAATACACAGAATTACCATTAATTACATACATTACCTGTATTTTGTTTGTCTAGATTGCACTCTGTCTTGTTTCTTGTACTTTTATAAAGAACCCCAAATAGTGACTCTTAGTCCCAATAAGCCGGGTTTCATTTTTGCATGTAAACCATTTTCAGTGCTACATACTGCCTAATGGTGGTTATACAAGGCTACTGAAAAGCAGTTCTGATGTGCTGTTGTCCCTGGTGCACCAAATTGATTACTGACATTAAACCCAGTTAAGGAAATCACCGTGCTCTCAGAATGCTATAAATGACATCCTGATGTCAGATGTAAGGTATTATGTACTTGTTTGTTTTGTTTGTTCAACGTATCCCTAGAGTTACAGACAAGGACACAACTGTGCACCTTATTCGCATGTCATTTTGCTTGTCTGTTCCATTACTGAATAGGAATATTCATTCACTGTGTTGTCAATATAGTGGATTATCACATTGTTATAGACAGGAATGGGCAGAGCAGACTGGAGTTCCTAATGGTACCTTGACATGCCTTCTATGTTCCAGTCATGACAACAGAAGTAAATAGTGGATATGGCATGTGTGAGCATTTCATGTGGTTGTTACCGTCATGAGAGGTATATGACATCTTGACCCCTCACGAGTCGCATTGCCACAGAGCGTATTACTCCCCAAAAAGGAATGGGGCAAAAAAAGGAATGGGATATAATTCCACAGTTGGTCCGCAATTATGCCAAGCTGGAGTGTGGAGACAGTGGGTGTGATGATCCCTATTCATAACATATCATTGCTATATTATGCGTTGAGTTGATCATCTGGGATAGCGCATTCATCTGGGTGGTTTTCCCATCATGCTCATTGTATAAAAGGCCTCCTGAGGGATGTACTGTATACGCACAGCTGGGGACATTATTACTGCTGTTTTGTATGTCATGATGGGTGGTTGTGGGTGTCAGCCACCACTGTTGTAAATTCCCTTGACATCATAGGGTTACTGGTGGAAAGATTTCTAGTTACATAGCTCCAGAAAATATATGGAACTCTCAGCGCTACACACACACACACACACACACACACACACACACACAGCGGCCCAATGGTGCGATACACATACCTCCACATTAACTGGATTATTGAAGGTGCGAAATCACTGAGTCAACATCAAGTACTGGATTCACTGTCAGTAGGTGACATAGCACACTTTGCTGTATGCACTACATAGAATTAATATACTGCAATAGTTGCCCATGTCTAAAACTGTTGCTGGCTGCGGTAGGATTATTTATTTATTTATTTATTAAAGTTTCGGAATTACAACCTTTGAGTCAGAGACTCCTCTGCAAAGGCTCCATGTTGGGACAAACATACAGGTTTTTTGCGAATTAACAAACATGCTTCATGGCTTAGTGTTATACATTGATGCTTACATAATGACATCATACATATACAGATATTGATTAGTCTCTTAAGGGTTGTTTACAACCCTGGGTCTGTTGAACATGCCACATAAGGATAATACGTTGGTGCTTTCCATAACTGTATCAATATTTACAGTACTTGGTTAGCATCTAGGGGTTGATTATCAACCCTATTAGAATAACACATGTATCTCTATATGTTTGAGACTTGGTTGCTTGATCAGTTCTGCCATGGCATGTTGTCTGTCAAATTCGGAACTCTGTTACAGATGCCAGAAGTGGCAGCATTTGACCGTGTCATGTTTCGTGTGCCAATTGACAAATGTATTTTTGCTTGAACTGGTAATGTGTTGTTTGGAGGTGGGGTGAACGTGGACAACAGCTCAACTTGCATGTGCATGAGGATTAATGACAGACATCTGTGACTGGAGATGCTTTTCACCATTGCTAGTCAAAATCAAGAGTGGCCCAGTAATGATTTACATGCATGTCATGCATCAAACTTACTACTATTGATCCAAATCACTGCACTTTTGATGGTAGAAGGTCAGCGTGAAGTGCATGTCATTACTGGTGTACCATGTACACTTGCATGACAAAAACAACCTCCTTGTTATTATGCTCGACACCTATGTGTGGGACCCCCCACCCCCCCATTAGCATTTTCTTACTTTTGTAATTCATTTGTACCTACTCTGTCACTGTCTTATTTATCATTTATCTGGTTTACCCTGCCATACTACACTTCTGCCATTTTGTATAATGCACCTCTACTGGTATATCTCTCGATCTTCCACGACAGATGTCAGGTCCTTGGAGCAGACCCGGGATCATGTATAATGTAAACATATGCATGGAGCTTTTAATAGCTGTGCGTTACCCAAGACCAGGGACTTGATTCTCAGAAAAATCACAAATCAAAGCATGAAAGTTTGCTCTGGGTTGTGGAATTGAACAGTCTTTAAAATTTACTATGCACAGTTGGATAGCACACTACGACTATCAAAAGGGTAGGTCGCATTGACGGACACCCCATTACTGACAGTGCCACCCTGCTAATGCTGCCCCTACCCACATCCAATTGAATGGACCCACAACAGACAACGCCGGTGTGCTACTTTCGATTCACTAAGGCATCTATGCAGTTGAGGGCATTGGGCATGTAAGTCGCTAGGTGGTCATTTTTATGTCCATTATGGACCCATTTGCATGGTCTGCATGTGGCTTAGGGTGCACTACCCCTGCGCCTGCCTGACATGCACCTGCAGTCCTTGGTGGTTACTGCTACATCCCTCCACCCCCTCGATCACCAGTCGCCAGACCCTATATGACATTGAAGTGTCCCTGGTACCCAGTGGTCTCTCTCCCCCCCCACCTGCACCCATGCCAGATCTATTTGCAATATTCCCTGGTGTTCCCACCAATCGCCTGTCCGATATACATAAATCACCCTTTCCCAGGTGTCCAGTGGTCCCTCCCCCTGCCTGACTCCTTGCCAGATGTTGAAAGCATATACACTGGTGTGCAGTGTAACCCCCTACCCCATCTTGATCCCCTGTATGGGAAAATTACAAATTTCTATGGTGTGTAGCGGATCCCCCTCCCCATCCCTGCTCCCCTGTGCAAGACCCCCACATCTGTTCCCTGATGTCTAGTGTCCTCCCCAACACTGACATGTAGTGTCCCACCACCCCACCCCACCCCCCTACCATACCAGAGCCGGCAACCAGCACTGCCCACCTCTCTCAGCCACGACTGACCATTGACTGCGCTATCAATTAGGGAACAGGGCATAAGGCCCTTGCAATAGAAAAATGCTGTATGTAATGTACTGCGCCGATATGCAGTTCACCTCCTCCTCATCTGCATTGTGGCACCCTCGACACTTTAGCCCAGTGCAAACCCTATTTGCACACTCAAACAGGTGTTTTATAAACACCAAGTCGGTGCAAAATCCATTTTGCTCATGCAGGACCTGATTTGTGCTGCTGTAATGGTTTGTAAATGTAGCCCCAAGTGTAGGTTAGCCATTACCTGGCATTTGTATGCCTGGTCTAGGTATAGCATCGAGATCCGTACATCGCCGTCGTAGCTGTTACTAGCTGCAGCCATATGCTTATGCAAAGAACGGTCCAATGGCTGCTTCCCAGCTGTGACATCTTCCGCTGTTCTTTGTGAGATGTACTGTTAGGGGTACGAGCTTCAAAAATGCAGTGTGAAGGATGGTAGGATGGGCCAGATAACTTGTAAACAAATGTGCATGACATAGCAGCAGAGCATATGTATTAACCAAGCAGATCGAAAACCACACTGGGTGTCCTGCGATTGAGTGTTGGGAAGTAACTAGGTTGTCACTTCCATTTACAACCTTATGGTTACAGCAACTGAGTTCTGACTAAGAATGTAATTGACATAGAACAAATTTCGGCAGTTGAACTTTGAAACACCATATATAGGCTGGGTGTTTACGGATACTATTAGTTTTCTTATTATTGAAGCTCTCCATGAGGCTTCTCTGTACCATTTGACATGTAACTGATATGCCTTTCTGAGTAATGCTAAGTCAAAATACAGTTCAATTGACGCTGCTTCTTGGTAATCTGTTTTCACATTATCTAATAAAACAATTATTCCATATTTCTGTCTCTGTGCAGTTCTCTAAATAAAGTCTAATTTGGATGTTGCTATACTCCTAGGGGTAACATGTTAGTAATCAGACATGTGGTTTCTTCTCACTGCACATCCCAGTGTAGTAACAGCAGTGGTAACAGGTTAGTAATCAGATGTGTAGTTTCCTCTCACTGCACATCCCAGTGTAGTAACAGCAGTGGTAACATGTTAGTAATCAGACGTGTAGTTTCCTCTCACTGCACATCCCAGTGTAGTAACAGCAGTGGTAACAGGTTAGTAATCAGACGTGTAGTTTCCTCTCACTGCACATCCCAGTGTAGTAACAGCAGTGGTAACATGTTAGTAATCAGACGTGTAGTTTCCTCTCACTGCACATCCCAGTGTAGTAACATCAGTGGTAACATGTTAGTAATCAGACGTGTAGTTTCTTCTCACTGCACATCCCAGTGTAGTAACATCAGTTAGATGTCACTGTTGTGAATACAGTAGCAATCATGGTAAAGACTGTACAGTTCAAGTTCTAATGGGAAAACTGGAACTTTTTTACAAAGCATTGCAGAGTGCTGAACAAAAGCAACATGTTAATCTATAACACAATCCAATATATGCCATTGCATAAATTCTTCATAAAGGAACAGTCATGCACCAAGGTGCAAATGTTACCTGTCATACAGCCACTCATAGAAACTGTCGGCAGATGAGGACCGCTAGGCCCATCCAGTCTGCCTGTAGGCACCATACATTGTACGTGGTCACTGACCCTATGTGAACAATGGCTTTTCATCACTTCCTCCCCTCTCAAGCTTCCCCTCTGCCTGTCCCAGGCATACTTAAATCACTCCACTGTGCTTGCCCCCACTACCTCCTGTGGCAGACAATTCCAAGTGTGGGCTACCCTTTCTGTGTAGAAAAACTTCCTCGCATTACCTCTTAATCTACCCCCTTCCAATTTCATATTGTGCCCCCTTGTTCTAGTACTTTTTCTACATTGGAAAAGGTCCCCCACCTGCACCTTGTTTATGCCCTTGAGGTACTTGAAAGTTTCAATCATATCCCCCTGCTGTCTCTTCTCCGCAAGTAAGTACACATTGAGGTCCCTTAGTCTCTCCTCATATGTTTTGTGGTGCAAGCCCTGAACCATCTTTGTTGCCCTTTTCTGGATAGTCTCCACCTTATTTATGTTCTTACGCAGGTGTGGCCTCCAGAACTGCATGCGGTACTCCAGGTAAGGCCTTACCAATGTTTTGTAAAATAGCATCACCACCTCCCATCTCTTGCTAGTGATACCCCTGCCTATGCACCCCAGCATGCCACTGGCCCTTCCTGCCACCTTTGTGCACTGCTTTGATACCATAAGGTCATCAGAGATGATAACCCCTAGGCCTTGTCCTCTTTGGTGACAGTCAGCTCCTTCCTCCCAACCTGTAGCTCTTTCCAGGGTTCCCTCAACTCAGGTGCATTATTTTGCATTTTTTTACATTGAACCTCAGTTGCCACATCTCCGACCATCTTTCAAGCTTCTCCAGGACCCTCTTCATTTTCTGCACCCCTTCTGGAGTATCCACCCTGTTGTAGATTTTAGTGTCATCTGCAAACAGGAAGACCTTTCCTTCCAGCCCCTCTGCAATGTCACTAATGAAGACATTGAACACAACTGATCCTAGTACTGATCCCTGAGGTACCCCACTGATCACCCCTCTCCCCAGATTGTACCCCACTTACCACAACCCTCTGTCTCCTGACTGTTAACCAGTTCCTAACCCAGTTCACTACCTTGTCTCCCATGCCCAGTCTTGTTAATCAGCATTCTATGTGGGATGGTGTCAAAGACTTTACTGAAATCTAGGTAGGCGATGTCTACCTCCCGTCCCTGATTTATTTCTTTCTCTAGTCACCCAATAACAAAAATCTATTAGATTTGTTTGACATGACCTTCCTGCTGTGAATCCATGTTGCCTCAGATCCTGAGCACCACTGGATTCCATATGTGCAACTATCCTTTCTTTCAGCAGTGTCTCCATGATCTTTCCCACCACTGAGGTGAAGCTGATTGGCCTGTAGTTCCCAGCCTCTTCCCTACTGCCATTTTTGTGCAGTGGGACTACATGTTCCCTTCTCCAGTCCACTGGAACAACACCTGTGTTGAGTGACTCTGTTAACAGGGCAGCCAGAGGTGCTGCTAGTTCCCTTCGCAGCTCCTTTAATATCATTGGGTGGATGTTGTCTGGCCCCATGGCCTTATCCTTGTGAGTTCTTCCAGAACTCTCTCCACTGTGAATGGATTGGTGTCCACCCCCAACTTGCCTCTGTAACCCAACTGTGATCCTTGACCCTTCCCTCCTTAGTGAGTACTGAGCAAAAGTATTTGTTCAGTATTTCTGCCTTGTTCAGATGCCCCTCCTTACATTCTCCCTTCTCCCCTTTGAGCCTCACAGTCCCCCTGGTTTTTCTTCTTATTTCACTGATGTACCTATAAAATGCTTTATCTCCTTTGTTTACAGACTGTGCTAAGACCTCTTTTGTCTGCACCTTCACCCTCCTAACAGCCTTCCCTGCTTCCCTTAAACATTCAAGGTACAGATCTCTGTCCTCCTCCATTTGGCTCCCCTTACATTTCCTGAAACTCTGCCTTTTAGCCCTGACTTTGTCCCCCACCTCTTTGGAGAACCATAGTGGTTTCCTTCTTCTTTTCCCTTTGGTCACTATCCTAATACACTGTTTTTTTATATCCACTATGGCTCCATTCAGTTTCTCCTATTGGTCTTCCACCCCCTCTATTACTTCTCCCTTCCCCAGGACTGCTTGTATACATCTACCCATTTCAGTGAAATCTGCCCTCCTGAAATCTAATACTCTTGCTCTTGTGTGGCTTGAGTCCATGTCTTCATGTTGAACTACACCATGTGGTGGTCACTGGACCCCAGCTGCCCTTCCACCTGTATTTCTTGGACTCTGTTCCCATTGGTCCATCCCAAGTCCAGAGTTGACTTGTCCCTGGTTGGCTCATGCATCAGCTGTCCGAGTCCAACCCCCTGCAGGGATTCCAGGATGGCTGTGCTTCTGGCTGAAGCAGCCACCTGGGTGGCCCAATCCACGTCCAGCATATTGAAATCCCCCAGTAGCAGGATTTCGCCTTTAACTGCCATGTTGTGTATGTTCTCCACTAATTCACTGTCTACTTCCTCTCTCTGTGCCGGAGGTGTGTAGATCACTCCTGTGCATATTGCTGTTGCATTCCCTGGCTCGAGGGTGACCCACATTACCTCAGCCTCCCCCTGCCTTCCTTGAATTTCTGTAGCCTTTATACTATCTCTGATGTACAGGGCCACTCCTCCACCCTTTTCACCCTTCCTGTCCCTCCTGAACAGTATATAGCCTGGTACATTGACTTCCCAGTCATTATTAGCAGTCCCCTGAGACGGTTCCATAAGGTGGGTAACATCCCATATGTAATTATAAAAAAAGTACATTACTGTGGCCAGCCCAGTGGTGCTGAGGGTTGCGGTGCTGGATGCCACACCTCGCACCACGCTGGCGACTCGTGTTCGGGAATGAGTGCAGGGTGCCAGGGGTTGTCGGGCGGAGAAGGATAGAGCCTCACAAGGACTGCTGTCCTTCTCTGGGCAGGGGGGATTTCAGCAGTTGGCGAATGCCTGTCCCCTAGTGGAGGCTGGGGGACAGCATGCCAATGCTGCAGACAAGGGCAGGGATGGAGCAGACGCCTGGAGAAGTGTGCACGGAAGCATGCGTGATACCCCCACTGGCGTCACTGCACACTCCACCACAGAGGGGAGGAAAAATGGAAAAAACAGGGACATCTGCTGATACATGATGATTGTCCCCCACAGTGCCATCTGGGGAAGGCACCTCTTCGAAGCTGGATCTGGTCTGGTGGGTTGAGGTACTCTCCAACCCTTGCCATGAAAGGTAAGTCATGGGGGCACAATGGAGGTGGTTGAATAACCGGGGGACTGGCGTGGGAGGAGGTCACATACAACAGCAGAGTCCCTGAGGAAAAAAGGATAAAAAAAAAAAGTACATTACTGTTTCATTGCTTTTTGACATGGTTCTTCATGCCACAGACAATGTTTAATATGCAGTGTTGTGTGATCGTTACATTGTCACACACACACCCCCCTCAGGTCAGGCTTCGCAACCCTTGAATGTGTTCAGCGGGCAGCATTGATGGTTGTCATCATGCCAAATAGCTGTGGGGTGCCCCTATGGCAGTGACGACTGTCTGCATGCCGTTGCAGAGCACCACATTCTGCAGATGCCATGTACTACTGGGTAACGGGAATGCAGTTATCTCGTGATGGTCTTGGGCATAGTCCAACAAGTTGCTGTATCTGTTCTCAGTAAATAAACTGATCCAAACGATCAGATCACCAATCAGAACAAGTGCGGTCCTGCAAAGAAACAAAAAATAATTTCCAATGTTCAACAAGTAAGTCACAGTAACGAATTCGGAATGCAAACTTTGGACTCCACACAGCAAGGCCTTCAGGTGTGTATGTCGTTTGGCTGATCACACCACTGGTGTATGAAAATACTGTACTGACATATGCAGCCACTTCTGGAAAGTTTAAAGTGTGACCGAATCAGTCCATGTCAGCAGGTGTGTGAGACATACACTACAGTTCAATCAGTAAATGTATGATGGTTACAGTCAAACTGCATTCAGTCTTTGGGGATTGGTTGATGTTCCTGTAATTAAAACACCAACAAAAAAAATTAGTGAGGCATCACTCAGGATACATGACATGCTTTGCTTCCTAAGACTGTCACTTATGGCAAAGGCTGGTCATTACATACTAGCTACCAAGTAACGGGTCATCTAAAGAGCCTAACATTCACTATAACTGATGCTGATTATGTTAGTGAGTTAGAAGAGTGCTATTAAAAAAATAAATTTTGTTTTACATATGTTTAACAGGTGATGCAAAAAAATGTATCATTGTGATAAGTGTAAAAATTAAAGTCACTGATGTGCATTGCAAGGAAGATTTTCTAAAGCATACTTACCAAAGCAATGGTGAGTGGGTTTCTTGACCATGGACATATCAAATAAAATAGTAAATGTTGTGCAAAGGTAGCCCTGTTGATACAGCGTGTCTCAACAGGAATGCTGCTGCCAGATTCACAAAACTTTGCCCTGGCTCAAACACGGTCTGCATGGCATAAACCCGGTTTTGTGCCAAAGTGGTATTCACAAAAGACCTGCAGACTGGGTTTGCACCAGGGAAAAGTGTGGAGGGGACCGCAGTGCAAATGAGAGGGAGGGGACTTGAATATCGGCGCAGTCCCATTCACAAAGCATTTTTTTCTCACAAGGGCCTTTTGAGGGGTTCTCTTGCATGGAGAAAATATTACCGAGCAAGACCTTGCTTTAATTCCATGCAACCCTAGCGGTTGGCAGAGGTACTGCAGTGGCCCCACCCTGAGGACGGCAGTTGGTGGGTGAGAGGAGGACCACGGGACACCAGGGAGACTTTATTCAGAGAAGGGGCACGTGTGCGGGTGGGGGGGGAGAGAACACTGGACACTGGGGAAACTTTATTTATGAAATGGGCATGTCTGTGGCTGGGGAGAGGGATCACTGGGCATCAGGGTACCTTATTTTTTTATACTCAGGCTGGCAATCGTGGATGGGGGGTGAAGGAGCCACTATTACCAGGGATAAGTCATTTTAAATCTTGGGCTGGCAGTCGGCGAAGGGAAGGAAAACTAGCCACCAGGGACTGCGGCTGCATATCTGCAAGATGCTGGGGGGCACGCTAAGCTCCACACAGTCTATGCAAATGGGCACATAATGGGCATGCAAATGGCCACCTAGCGCCTTGCATGCCCAGTGCACTCATTTACATACCTGCCATTGTGAATTGGGAATAGCGCACTTGGACTATTCACTGGGGCCATGCTCCTGGCTGCCTGTAACGGCAGTGCTACTGGGGTTGGGGCTAGTGGTAGTGGGGTTACCGTTGCCTCAACCTAGCCCTATTTACAGTCATATACAGCAGTGTGCTATCCTATGAATAGCAAACTTAGACACCTGTGCAATCACAAAGCACAGCGCAGTTTTGTGCTGTACTTTGTGATTTTTTGGGAATCTAGCCCTTGGTGTTCTGCAGTCAAGGTTCTGTTGATTTTACATATTTATCCAAACCAATCACAGTGTCAAAATATGTTAGCACCTCAGCGGAAACATCCTTCTGCACGTAAGCAAAAGACATGTGCCACACTATGCATAGATGATGGTTAATAAAAACTGAGACTTACCACTGACGCTAGATGTCACATGCATGTGTATCTTGTGGTGAACTGATAAAACCCGCACCAAAACCCAATTTCCCACGGATGCACACCATGAGGAGTAGAATCCCTTCAGTTTGTCTCATGAAATTCTGCACATTATGGTCGAGTATATGGCTGTCAATACCCAGCACGCAAAATGTGATCAGATGCATACTGCTGCAAACATACCTCAATGTGGGTTGACCTTCATCCCAGGTACAGTTACTCAGTTCTTTCTTCTCCATATGGTCTGTATACATGCAAGAACCATTTGGATGCCTCACTACTTGATGTTGCAGTGCTCTGCCGCAAACGCAGTTAATGTCTCCTGCCACGGCAGAGGGTGCGCCATCCATTGCTCTCCAAACTCTGAAATCAGTAAATATTTGTACCTTGATGATGTCATGAATAGTTATGTGCAACACAGTGCAACCAGAGGCAGACTGTTGCTTCAAACAATTGAAAATTAGTAGCAGTTCAAAACTATTCATGACAGCCAGCAATAATCATATTACAAAAATACATACATCTGCCATCCTTCCTCTATTAAATCAAGTTTGATGGTCCTTTGCCAACTGCTTCTTGTCTGGTATGTCATATCTGGATACAATTGGTGGGGGTTTTTCTCTGGAAGGGACATGTAAACATGTGGTCTGCTAGCTGGGAAAATGATTATGAAGAATGAACACTTTGTTAATCAACTCATCAACATAGCCTAGGGAATGCAAAACAAAGTATGATGTTATTCACAGTATGTTAAAATCTTTTAGTGTCAGACATGCAATAGTGAACCTCAAATTCTTAAAATCAAAGGAATTTGCTGGTGATATTAAAACATAGAGACAGCGTTCGTAATAGTCCATGTATTGTACAGTGAGACGATTGTTTCCACTTTTGTACATATGATTCAGTATATTTTTAAGCTGACTGGTTTGATTGATCAGACAAGGCTGTGAGTCCCACATGTAAAGAAACCACAGCAGCTCCTATTAGATTGGAACCTGTGACTGCTTGCATTATGGGGGTACGGTGCGCTGGGTCCACCTTTTAAAAATCAAAGAGCACTGTTGTGTGAGTACCAGTACAACATAGTTGACACTGTAATGCATGGTAATTATGACTTATTTGAACAGGAGGTTATGTGTTGCACAAATTGTTTGATACGATAATGTGTTTTGATTGGTCGTTAGCAATCAATCACAACCATGTGATGTACACGTACAAACCATTTCTTCAGGGGCCATACCATCTGTGTAGTGGCAGTATTATCTCTGGCAACACACAAGCCACAGGTTCGGGAATGTTGATGTGACGTCTGAGGGCCATGGGTGGAGGGGGGGAGGGATATGTAATAGCATCCAGGTCCACTTCTAACCTTCACTATCCATTAGTACGGAGACTACCAATATCTCACCCAGTGGACACGTGTACTGTGGGGGTAAGCAGGAGTCTGATAACATTTATGGGGGGGAGAGTTTGCCATGATACCATGAACATGAATTAATTTTCTAACTGACTTTACCTGGTGGCAGGACTACTGTTTCCTAAACACCTAATACAGTAAACATTTTCTATATATGTGTGTGTGTGTCTATATATATATATATATATATATATATATATATGTATAAACATTACATATTGATTGTGAAGTAATAAAGTGATAGTGAGAAATTGGTGTTAGTTGAAGCCCATGTATTTTCACTTACTCCCCCCGGCATTGGGTGCTGGGAGTCATCGGACGTAAATCTCACCCATCACATCTGTAAACAAGCAGAGGTATAGGAGAATGAGGTGAGAGTTAGACTGATGACCCCAATGCACACCCGATGCCGGTTGGGGGTGGGCTGGGGGTACAAGGGGTTTTCAACCTTAACACCGAATTTCCTCGCTTTGTCACTGTGGAACAACCCTAACTGATGCATTAAACTGATTTTTTTGCCTTTAATTTCCCTTCTTTTTGAGAATGAGGATGATAAATAGCTAATGGAATGTGGTGCTGCGCTCCCACCACGTCATGTCTTGTTACATAGTAACAGGAACTGCAATGCAAACGCAAGCGGCAATGGTTACGTACGTACATGGTAAAGCAAACGTAAATGGTAAAGCAAACGTTAACAGAAACTCAAGCATGAAGTGACGCCGAAGCAAACAGTGATGCAAACGGACATGCAAGCATGTACGAAAACGCAGCTGGTAACGTGCACAGTGATGGCACTGGTATTGTAAATGCAAATGTTAAATGTTACAGCAACAAGAATGCCAAAGGGAACAGAAACAAAAATGCGAATGGAAGCGGCACATAAATGCGAACCGTAATGCGCACGGGCATGGTACCACAATTGTAAATGCATATGGTAAAGTTAACATGAACAATAACACTAAAGGAAACAGAAACATACATGCAAATGTGAATGGATACGTAAACGCAAACCGTAACGCGCACGGTCACATTACCGCAGTTGTAAACACAAATGGTAACGGTAACAGCAACAATAATGCCAAAGGAAACAGAAACACAAAAGGAAATGCAAGTACATGTGGAAACGCAAACCATAATGCGCACGGGCACAGTAACGTAATAGGAAACGCAAATGGTAACAGTAACAGCAGCGAAGATGCAAAACAAAAGACAAACGCAAAAGCAAACAAAAGGGTTGCCGTAAATGCAAATGGCAATGCACATGGTGACGCAAAGCAAAATGCAAACACAAACAGCAGTGGAAATGCAAATGGTAACAGTAACGCAAACACAAGTGCAAATGAGAACGCAAAGGGTAACGCACACGGTGGCATACACGGGAACGGTAATGCAAATGGTTATGTAAACGCAAGTGGAAACAGTAACTGTAACATTAACAGAAGTGCATACCCTGTTTTTCCTCAACAGCTGCATAGAGAAACACAGTGGCAGGATATTCAGATTGCGCCACAAAGAAACGCAACAGCAGGAGCAGGCGTAAGTGCAGTGTGCCCCTGTGCAACACGCGTGCTATTCAAACACAGCGCAGGCCAAGGTGCACTTTCGCAACACAGCTGAATATCGTGACAACTGCACCATGGCACAACCAGGGATGCGCAGTGGAGCAGGTTAGATGCCCATTAGCACAACCAGGGATGCGCAGGGACAGGGACAGGATGCAGGGGTGCACCACCCGTAGAAGCCATGGGCGGAGAAGCATGCAGCAGGCCAGGCAGTGCCCCCCCCACACCCCATGAACTGCACAACCAGTGGTGAGCTGGATGGACCACCAGCCCATGAACAACAGCACCGAATCCACAGCCAGGTCATGGTGCCCCAGCACACCCCCCTGGCAAGCAGTGACCGCAACACAAGGAGGGCCGGCCACCCAGTGCCACCCCGTCCCACCAATGCAGAGCACACTCTGTACAGAAATCCCCAGACACCCAGCCCAGGAGCAGTGCCCAACAGTGCATGGCACCAAATGCATGCCACCACCCCCACCGAGACAATGCAGCCCTGTGCACCATGGAGCCATGCATGGCAGCCCCACTGTGAGCACCCCGCAGTGGGCAGCACCAGCCACTGACGCAACAACTGCAGACACAATGCCGCCCTGCATGGCCCCTCCATGGCACAGCAGAGAGGTCGACCCTGCGTCAGTACCCGAGGGACCCTGCATGCGACAAGGCCTGCCCTGGACCCCACCACCAGCAGGACAGCACCCCACACACCCACCCATGCACACACCATGTCCCAGCACTGGTCCCAACAGACAGCACAACTGCCCACTGTGATGCATGGAGGCATACGCCACACAGGATGCAACACAGGGCATGGACAAACACCCACCCTAACCCAAGGGCACCCCGACACAGGGCCACAATAGTGGGGCAACAAATGCCACTGGCATGCGTCCACTGATGCTGTGTACCCACGGCCTGCACCCCACCATGGTACAGGTGTACCAGCCATCCTGAGCATGCACTGTGAAGCCATCCACCGCCAGTGTGCGGCCAGAGCATAAATGACAGACATCAGAACACAGACACTGCAACAGACACCAGCGACAGCATGGAGGGAAGACAACAACAGCATAGCCCACAGTGTCACCCAAGGCAGACGTGCAACAAACCAGTGACATGAGGCAAGCTGCCATTGCGCTGTGCCCAGAGGGTGGCTGGCATGGACAGCCACCAATGACATGCCAGCAGACCATGTGTACCACAGACATGCAAGGGGCCAGCTGCACAGGCCAAGGACATACTGACAGGGTCACCAGGGACACAGCGCATGCACCAGGGACCACTGCACACAGGCATCCAGTGCACAGGGAACAACACACATACCACAGACAGGGACAGAGTCCCCCACCCACACCATAAGTGTGTCCCTGCTGGACACACATACGCCCGGGCCTGCACCACCCCCGATGCCATGCACACCACTGCAGCCAAGCACCGTATGCCTGCTGCAAATCAGAGACCACCATAGTTGTTATAACAAACAAGTATGTAATAAAGGGGTGAACTGTACAAACAAAACTATGTACAAAGTGGGGGGGGAAGGGCCACATACCAGGTGGGGGTGGGCATGGGGCAAGGATGTACATCAGGGAGTAGGATGAAGGGATGTGAGGGAAAGTTCAGGGGGGGAATGCACAACACGTGCGACGTAGGGCCTAATGGCGAACCCTCTCCCCACTTCAGTCCCTGTGGTGCCTCCTGTGCCTCCTTCTGTTGCCCCGATCAATTCTTTGGAGCAGCACCAGAGTAGCCCTTGACAGCTGCAGAAGCTCCTGTACATTCCGCTTAAGGGCAGTCCAGCGTTGTCCACCTAGGACAAGGGAGCAGAGTCAGGATGCGTGACTGGCCAGACCCCTGCAGCCCACCCAATGAGCATGGCATACAGCTGTGGGCCACACCCCTGTGATGGCATGCGACCACCCACAGTGTCCGTGCCCACATGACCCACCTACCCAGGCACCCATAGCCATGTAGAACACTGCACACACCCACTGCCCATGTCCCACACAGCACCAACATGGCCGTACAGTGACATGGCTATGCATTGCAAAGACAGTGGCACAGCCATGGACCCAGTGCACGCACAGCCCACCTGTGACACCCACCCACACATGCAGTGTCACAGGACAGTGCTGAGTGCACCATATGGTGTGCATGGCATTGAGGCCAAGTGCGGGTGGCCGTGCCCCGCCACCACCCCTGGAACCCAGCATGCACAGATGTAAGGGCAAACACGGCACTCACCTGCATCCTGGCGGCCCCACCAACGTGGCCTGGCTGCATCTGCACTGTACCCACCCCATCCTGCTCTCCCTGATCCCAGTCCAAACGTGCCCTACGGCGCTTCTTCGGGCAAACATGGGAGGAAACATCAGTACAGGTCAGTAACAAAGCTCTCCAATTGTGTGTGCATGCTCAAGACAGCCCAGTCATGATGCACCCCCCACTCAGACAGCCCCACCCCTACCAGCGTGGCCTTATGCACACCACAATACCCAGACAGACGGACACTATCAGTGATAGGATGGAGCACCTACCTGGCCATGGCATGGCACCTTGCCAGGCACGTGACTGCAGACAACCCAGGCAGTCAGGGTCCCGCCGCTGGAGGTTGCCATAGTGGTGGCGACATTGCTCCACTGACCAGATGATCCCAGTCACCTCCTCCAGGCCCTCTGAGACCTCCTGCCACACAGAAGTCCATGGCCTGTGGAGGGGTTCCTGCCCAAAGAGGGCATCAGCATGTGGTTCACCAGTGCCACCAAGTTTGCCAATTCAATGGCACTCCAGACCTGTGCTCTGGTTCTCGGCATTTTGCTGTTCAAACCAAAACAAAATGGCGCCCTGTAGCGCACGTGCCCCATGTGCAGAGGTAGTGCGGTACTGTGCTGCCAGTCCTTATTGTGCTGTCACCGGACTGCACGATAGGGGTGCAACCATGCGAACACATGGCACCTAGGGGGCAAAGATTGACCGCAGGGTCAAGGGTCTGTCCCGTGCACAGTGCACCACAGCACTATTGGGATGCCCTGCATGTAGCGTGGTAGGGTGCTTGAATGTGACACCCTGCAGTGGCCTACTGTGCTGTGGCACCATGGTGCCCATGGCGCACCAAGGCACAAGTGCCACACAGGCAAACAGCACACTAGAGCCACAGGCACAGTAGTTGCTGTGCCCTGCACTGCCTCCAGCTCACAGCAAGTCAGCAGCACCGCACGCGTTGGCGTCTGCACGCCAGGCATGTGCCATGTGGTGCTGATTGCATACGTCACAGTGCTGCGCCATAGCCTGCGCACGCTCACCAACATTGCGCAAGGCGCAACAGCATGATATTCAGCCAGCATATGCAAATCAGCTCATTATCCACTCCATGGTGCATCCACTGCATTAGCATCCACTTACAGTTGTGCCTGCCCTTAGTTGCATGCGTTGCGCTATATAAATGCGACATGGGGCTGCAGAGGCCATGGTTAGGTACTGCAGTCCATTGTGGTGGGGTGCATGCTGTTGGGATGTGGGGACTTTGGTTTGGGAGGGCTGAATGGGACTGCACAGTACAAGATAACACCTGTTATTCCCACAGGCGTGAGCATGACTGAGCATGAGGAAGAGGAAGAACAGGAAAGGGGGAGAAGGAGGAGGCCCAACTTCACCAGGGCTGAATCTGATGCCCTGTTTGAGGCATATCTGGACAAGGAACTGCTGCTTAGCGGACAGCGGGGAACACCACAGGCCCGTGTTGCGGTGTGGGGTGAGGTGGCACGTGCCATGAACCAGCATGGCAGCCACCAGCGGTCCGTGCAGGAGTGCAAGAAGAAGATAGGCACAGACAGGAGGCGGATCAAGGACAAGGTGGCTGCCATCAGGGCTGTACGTGCTGCTCTGGTGGGGGCCAGCTGGATGTACCCTGTCTGATGCCACAGGAAGAGTGGGTGGCCAGCAACATGCGGCATAGTGCCATCAAGGGCATTCTGGGTGGTAGCACCCAGATGGGTGGCAGCCCATCACTGCATGGTAGGTCCTGTGCTGACAGTGTGTGGGTGGTGGAGGGCATGCCACAGGGCAAGGTGGAGCCACTAACGCTAATGTGTTCCCTTACAGCCCCTGAGTGTCTACATGGGGCAGTGGTGGTGGGTGTGTCCACCGAGGGGGAGGCCCTGGACATGGAGGATCACCCATCTACCTCCACAGGTGTCAGAGGGACCAGCCAAGTGCATACCTGCACATCTGTCTGGACTGATGTGGGTGGTGCAGGTGCAGAAAAGGCCCTGCCTGTGTCCCAGCGTGACATTGCCCACGGTCTCCAGCATGCTGGGACACAGATTGGGGCCAGATCCAGCACCAATGATGATGGACCACACGGCCCGGACAGTGATACATTTGGGACACAGGATGATCCCACAGCAGGCAACCACATGGGTGTTACAGCGGGTGATGCCACCGTGGCTGCCTGCATAACAACCCAGTCCCAGCCTGTGCCTGTATGCCCCAGTGGGGAAGCACTGGTGTGCATACAGGGCAGTGGGGCTGTTGCGGCTGCTGCGACAGCGCAGTAAGCCCTGGCGATCAGCAGCTGGAGGGGCAGCACCAGCAGTCGGCCAGTGGTAACGGGGGAACAGTGTCAGGGGGGCAGTGGCAGTGCACCGCGTGTGGACGTTCCCTGGCATGGCTGTGGTGTGCAGTGCCCAGTGTCAAGAGGTGCTGGCCAGCAGGGCCAGGAACACCATGAGGGACAGCATGCCGGACCAGCAGATGACCCCTTGGACGAACACAGCTGTCTTCTCCAGGCTTCAGTGGAAGTGCCCCCTCATGAGTGGATTCTTTAACTAGCTGCCTGAGGAATGCCCCTTGCAGGAAGTCTAAGATTTCCCTACTTCTAACTGATGCTGCAGCAAGGAGGCTCCAATCCACATCTGGTAGATTGAAGTCCCACACTAGCAACACCTTGCCCTTGTTAGCCATCCCTTGTATTTCATCGGTCATTTACATATCTCCTTCCTCTCCCTGTGCTGGAGGTCTGTAGATCACCCCTATCCTAATAGCAGCCCCTCTTTCTGTCTCCAGGGTGATGCACAGTGCCTCTGCTTTGCTCTGCCTCCCTTGTATTTCTGTGGCCTTTATGTTCTGTCTCATGCAAAAAGCCACCCCTCCTCCCTTTTTTCCTATTCTGTCCCTACTGAATAGCGCATTCCCTGGTATGGCTACCTCACAGTTCTGGTTTTCATTGCACCAGGTCTCTGCAATTGCTAATATGTCCAGGTTTCATTCTGCTATGGTGGCCTCTAGGGCTGCCATTTTGTTGCCCAGACCTCAAGCATTTGCACTCATAGCTCACTATTTAATACTGCCATTTCCCCTCTTTTTGCCCTTTTGCTCCTCCCCTTTTCCTCCACTGTTATCTTTCCTCTTTCCCCTTCCCTCTTCCTCCTGGTTTTCTATTTGTTCCCTGTGGGTCTTCCCACCCTCGGGATTCCCATTGCTGACCCTGTAAGAATATGTGTGTGTGTGTTTGTGTGACAGACTGTCTTTCTGCCTTATTCTGCTTCCCCCTTGGCTAGTTTAAATGCTTACTAATGTAGCATTAAACTGTTCATTAAGTATCTCGGTTCCCCTCCTGGAGGGTTGAAGGACGTCAACCCTGTACAGGCCTCTATCTCTCTCCAGGTAGAGCCCCAGTGCACAGTGAATCCAAATCCCTCTTCTCTGCACAATTTTCTTAACCATAGATTGAAGTCTCTGGTGTGGAGCCTCCTGTCATCCACTTTGTCATGGACAGGTAGCACCTCCGAGAATGTAACAGATTGTGCTACTTGACTAAGACCCGTCCTTGGTTTCCTGAACTCTTCTTAAACTGCATCTGGCTTCTCCCCAGTTAGGTCATTTGTTCCCAAGTGGACAATGACATCTAGCTCTCCCTCCTTCCCTGTCTCCCTTATGATCCTTAGGATCCTCCTTTCATCCCTATGGGCTGTGTCACTGTGAAGGCATCTTACCACCCTCTCCTCAACCCTACCTGTTCCCAAATATATCCCCCTAACTATTGAGTCCCCCACTAGGATTTTCTTCCTCCTTCTCCTCCTCCTCTGGGGTCCTCAGTCACCTCCCTTTGGGTCTCCACCATGGAGGACCTCCACATCCATCCCAGTCACAACCTTGGGTGCCTCTGTGGGGCAGTCCCACCCAATCTATGTGGCATAGGAGTTCCATAGTGGTATGGGATTTGGGATGTCCCTACATTCCACCACCCTAACTCTCCCCAAGCTCACCGTTGTCCAACCGTTCCTCATAGCTGGCACTCTTTGAGGAAGTTGAGGTGGACTTGGTGGTCCCTGGGTGAGGGAATAGGTACTCTTAACCAAAGCCATCTTGGCCTTGAGTCTGGCATCCTCCTCCCTTAGCCCAGAGAGGTGTCTGCAGATGGGGCAGCACTGCAATCTCCAGAAAGTCTCTCTGAAGAATGCCGTCCCACAGCTGTTGCACTGCACCACTCCCATCATTGTTACTCCCTATATTTAGACTTTACCTGCTACCTCCTAACAATTTACTCGATCCAATAGTTAACTTACCCCCTTAAACTTTACCCAGTCCAGTAGTTAACCTACAGGGTAACAACTCCCAGAAGCACTATTTGCACACATCCCTTTATTGCTTCCTACCCCTAAAAATTCAGTCAGTCCAATAGTTAACCTATAGGCTAACTCTCCCAGAAGCACTATTTGCACAACCCCCCTTTAGAGCAACCTACTATTTTTTTCCTTCTTCTCTTCTCTCTCTCTCTCTCTCTCTCTCTCTCTTTCTCTCTCTATCTCCTTTCTCAGAGTCAATTGTTTATATGCCTTGGTAGTCTCCCTCTTCCTTGCTCAGAGTCAGACCTCCAGCTGCTGGGTGGGGGATTGAGAGCTACTCTTCTCCTTCAGGGATGGCAAGCCTTATATGTCTTGATGATCCCTACCTTCCCGCTCACAATAAGGAAGTTTCTGTTGTCATTTAAATCCGGTGCCTATAAAAGTGGAACTGGCTAAGGGTAGGGGGGTGGATGTATGGGTTGGGGGGCAATAGATAACTACAGGGAAGTCTAAAATAACTGCAGCGAAGTCTAAATGTAGGCACCTGGGTTACTTCTGGCTAAGCCCCACCCCAATTTACAGCTCTCCTCCTTACCTAGCTGTCTACAAAGATGTTAGCAGTTCCCTCCTCTGACTCAGCCTAGAATACTAACTCTTGTTTTTTTTTTTTTACCCTAATTGAAGGTCACTATTTATCTTGCAGACCCTACTTTTCTAATATAGTATCTGTTTGCGTTCCCCCAGTCAGAGGTGTCCTAGCAGAAAGGCTTTGGCTGCCTTAGTCAGCTGCCTCCTTGGCCTTGCTTTGATAGTCTCGTGTTGCACTTCCCACGTAAGGGTACCCTGTTCTGTCCATTTCCCTCCACTTACATGTATCTTGCCCACTAGGACTCTCATCTACACATCCTTGTGTCCCCACACAACATTTTTCCCTCCCCAACCCTTCCTTTCCCCAGCCCCCAGAACAGGGCAAAAAGATACTTGCTTAAGCTCCTATTGAATTTACTAATAAAACTCCTCCTTTTAGTATTACTGTGTGCAGGCAATATTAAACTTAATCATGGCCCCACCCTCCCGATTGTTGCTCCCTCTGCACTGCCTAGTTTAAAGGGGCTAAGCCTGATCCATATTAACTCCTGTAGCTTATTAAAGAAACTTGACACTATTCAGGCATGGTTCAACTTCACCTCCCCCCGACTTTGTTGTGGTGACAGAATGCTGGTTGAGACCGTCTACACTGGACTATGAAATAAATATCCCCTCATATAACAGATTTAGGACTGATAGGGTAGTGGGGGGGAGTTGTCATCTACGACAATCTTACCGCCACCACCGTTGACTCTACCTCTATGCCCCTTGAATTCGAATGCGCTACCGTAAAACTGCTCCTCCCTTTGTCTACCCCTATTCACCTTATAGGATGTTATAGGCCTCCCTCTGCAGGGAGCAAGCTGTTATACCACTTATCCAATTTGCTAACCTCCTTATCCTCTGAAGTTATCATTATGGGTGACCTTAATATGGACTGGTTATCTTCTTCCTCCCAATCCCTTAAAGATTTATGTGATAACTTCTGCTTATCACAGCTTGCTATAGAACCCACTCGCCCTAACAGAAAAACCCTAATAACCACTCTGCTCGATGACATTCTGGTCAACAAACCCCATTTTTACTTCCACTCTGGTGTATTTTCCAATGACATCAATGATCTTTGTGTCATCGCTTGTGTTCGGACCTCCCCTAAGCTTGTATCCTGCTCTAGCTATGCCACTAAGCGACTGAGATGGAGTTTTTACCCTAATGTCTTCCACCTTGACTTACAGTGTGCCAATTGGTAGGACTTCTACCTGGCCCCCTTGGTAGCTGAAGCATACGAAGTCTTCCAAAACATCCTCCTTGGTTCTATCAATAAACACGCACCTCTTTCCAAAATTCGCAATACCAAGAAAACTTGCCATTGGTTCTCTACCAGCATGAAAACAGAACTGCTCCATAGGGATTCACTCTGAAAGAGGGCTAGGAAGATCAAACAGCCTGCTGATTGAGCAGCCTTTAGAGCTGCTAGAAACCGGTGCACCAGTTTGATCAGGAAGGCGAAGTCTAGCTACTACCGCTCTGAACTTGATTCTTCAGCAAATAACTCATCAATTTTCTGGAAAACATTAAAGGAAGTCCACGGCCATAACTCTACTAGTCATTTCCCACCTAAAATATTGGTCAGCACTTCTGTTACTACTGATAAGCAAGAAATCCTCAAGCTCTTCAACAATCATTTCTCCACAGTAGGTCTAACCTTCGATTCCTCCCCGTCAACAATCTCTGCCCTAAAGTATGCAACTCTAACACCACTTTCCTGGCCATTGACTCGACTGCCCAAGGTAAAACCTTCTCCTTTGCACCTGTCACAGTGAAGGAGGTTGAGGACCTCCTGCTCCAGCTGGACAGTAGGAAGAGCACCGGTGCAGACCTGATTGAGCTATATTTTCTCAAGCTAGGCTGCTATGTCCTGTCACCCCCAATAACCCATCTCTTTAACCTGTCCCTTGCCCAGGGCTCACTCCCTACCGTATGGAAAACTGCCCACATATACCACCTCTTAAATCAGGCAGCACTAGTGACCTAAATAATTACCGACCTATCTCCTTACTCCCTATCCTCTCTACCTCCTGGAAAAAGTGGTCAACTTCCAGTTAAGACAGTACATTAGTAGTAGTAGTAGTAGAATTTTATTTATATTAAGCGCCCTTCCCAAGCTCAGGGCGCTTTTACAATAAAAACAAATAAAATCAAATTTAAACAATAATTCAAACAACCATACAATATACTTATTCAATATGTTCCAGCAAAAGCTAAAGAAAATAAAAAAGTTTTTAATTGTTTTTTAAAACCTTCAACGGTTTGGCATTCTCGTATCTGACGAGGTAGAATTCCACAGGGTTGGTGCCATATAAGGCAAAAGATCTACCTCCTGACATCTTTAACTGTACCCTGGGAATCTCTAGCAATTCCTCATCAGAGGAGCAAAGAGAGTGGGCAGGACAGTAAGGCACCAAGAGCTCTTTCAGGTAGTGGGGTCCCAAGTCATGTAAGGCCTTAAAGGTCAGCAATGCGACCTTGAAGGTAATCCGCCACTGTACTGGCAGCCAGTGCAAATCACGCAGCACAGGTGTTATATGGCTAGATCATGAAACTCCCATCAACAACCTGGCCGTCGCGTTCTGCACCAGCTGCAAGCGGCGGATATCCACCCCCGGCAGCCCTAGATAGAGAGCATTGCAGTAATCAAAACGGCTGGTGACAAAGGCGTGGACCAAAGTTGGAAGATCTTCCCATGGAACCAAGTGTTTCACCCGGGCAATATTCCTCAGATGATAAAAGGCAGATTTGACTACAGCCGACACTTGCATCTTCATAGTCAGGCTTTCGTCAAAAATTACTCCCAGGTTACGTACTTGGCCAGAGGCCAGAAGCTGAGCCCCCCCAAGATATAAGCCCGAGGGTTTCCCCGTCCAAGCCCCTGTTATCCTCCCTCCAGGGTCCACAACCAACACCTCAGTTTTCACTGGATTCAACCTAAGTCAACTAGCACTCATCCAATCCTGAATCTCCAGAAGACACTTGTTAAAAATAGTGATGGGATCCGACTCCTGATCAGGCATAAAAGACAGATAGAGTTGAGAATCATCAGCATAACAATGAAAACTCAACCCATACCGTCTTATAATGTCCCCCAGTGGAAGCATATACACCACGAATAACATAGGGGACAGCACCGACCCCTGTGGTACCCCACATTGAAGATGCAGACCCACTAAACCCAGCCCAATCTGGCTTTAGGCCTCGCCACAGGACCATCACAGCACTTGCTAAGGTTACAAATAACTGGCTGAATGCCCTGGATGCCAGGAACTTTGTTTGTGCTCTGTTCCTTGACCTTACCAAGGCTTCTGATACAGTGGACCACATTCTGCTTCTGGTTGCCCTAAGGAATATTGGCATTAAAAATTCGTCCCTTGATTGGTTCTCTAACTATCTCTCTGACTGTCACCAGCAGGTCAAAGCGGGGGGGTGGGGCGATCTCTCCCCTTTAAAATTGCTTCCAAGAGGAGTACCCCAAGGGTCCATTCTAGGTCCATTCTTGTTTGCCATCTATATAAATGACTTAGATGCCAGAGTTAGTTCAGCAAATATCCATTTATTTGCTGATGACACCATGCTGTACGTAATTAGACCATCCTAGGAACAAGCGTGTAGAGACTTCCAATCAGAATTCAATCACTTACAGGTAAATCTATACTCTAAGCTGCTGTAAAATGCCAAGAAAATGAAGGCCTTGATCTTTAGCCCTTCTGCAAACTGCCCTAATCTTTGACTGTGGGGAAAAGCACCTAAACATCATACCTTGCTCGGTGAACCTCTGGATTACGTTGAGACCTTTAAATACCTGGGTGTGTGGATTGACTCTAAACTCTCGTTCAAAGTCTATATTGAAGAAATCTCTAAGAAACTCAAGCAGAGACCTGGGATCTTCTATAGTATTAGGCATTTGCCAACACTACAGGGGAAACAAAGGTTGGTACAAACGACATTTCTGCCCATTCTCGACTATGTAGATTTTTTGTATGGGCACTGCTCTACTGCGGCACTCCCCAAACTACACACCCAGTACCATTGGGTGCTTAGGTTTGTAACCGGTGCCCCCTATTCTACACACCACTGTTACCTCTACAAGAGCGTGGGATGGTGCTCACTTAGCCTCAGGAGGCACTTGAATGCTGTGCTCTGGACATATAGGGCCATTTCTAATAAGCTACCCCAGTACATCAAGGACTGCTTACCTATCTGCAGCTCAGGTGCCTATCTGATAAGAAGTCTCACCCTCATTTCCTTCTCCATTCTCAAAGATAGGACATGCTTCGGCAGTGCGGCAATAAGTCATGCCCTTCCTGTACTCTGGAACAATGCACAAAAAACTCTGCAGCTTGCTTCCCCAGTGCTGCTGCCCTCCTTCAAAAAGCTGCTTTAGCAGTCCTTCCAGGAGTCCTGTAATTGTCCTTAAGTAAACTGTTCTAGCTTTCCAACTTGCTTGTCTAACCTCCTGTTTAGTGTTTTCCTTCCTCTTTGTATTGTAACTGTTCCCACCTCACCCCGCCCTCCCCGCTGTTGCCTAAGCCTACATTTCTCAACCTTATCTTACTCACTCTCTTGCTTCTGCACTCCATTGGCCTTTTTCCATTTTTTCCCGGCTACCCAAGGCCCCGGAATGCGGTAGCGCATGTGCGTGGAGGTTGAGGGATGCCCACCACCCTGCCATGGGGGGCAAGGCATGGAGGAAGCAGAAGGTAAGCTGCGAGCCGGGGACGGGGCTGGGGGATCAGGCTGGATGGCGTGCCACCTGGGAGAAGAAAAGAAACTAACTGCAAAAAATGAAAAGTGAAGTAAGCATAATATAGTGTAATAGGAACCTTCACTTCCTTCACCACTGCTGCACCACATAGAAACATAGACTTTGACGGCAGACAGAGACCACTTGGACCACCTAGTCTGCCCATTTCCCTACCTGCAGGATAAGCTGCAGATCCTAGTTAACTAACAGCCTATTTCTTTCTACTCTAACAAAAATTGCCTTACGTCTGTCCCATGCATTCTTGAATTCGCCCACAGTTGTAGACCCTACAACCTCCACAGGAAGGCTGTTCCATGCGTCCACCACCCTCTCTGTGAAAAAATACTTCCTCACATTGCCCCTGAGCTGCCCCCCCCCATCTTCAAATTGTGTTCCCTTGTTCTTGCACATCTCTTTTTCTGAAAGATGCTACCCTCTTGGACTTTGTTGATTCCACTGAGGTACTTAAAAGTTTCTATCATGTCCCCCCCCTCCTTTCATCAAGGGTATACATATTAAGCTCCTTTAGTCTCTCCTCATATGGCTTCTCTTGCAGACCCTGCACCATTTTAGTTGCCCTCCTCTGGACTACCTCCATCTTGTCTATATCCTTGTGGAGATGGAGTCTCCAGAACTGGATGCAGTACTTCAGATGGGGTCTTACCAACTGTCTGTACAGAGGGATGACAACTTCCTGTTTTCTGCTGGTGATGCTTCTCCCTGTACATCCCGTTATCACCCCAGTCTTCCCTACTGCCTTCTCACATTGCTTGCTAACCTTAAGGTCATCTGATATGATTACCCCCCGGTCCCTTTCCATTTTTGTTGTTGTTACTACCTCCCCTACCCATTGTGTAAGCTTCCCCTGGGTTGTTGTTTCCCAGGTGCATTATTTTGCACTTATTTGCATTAAATCCAAGCTGCCATACTTCTGACCATTCCTCCAAACTTGCTAAGTCCCTTCTTGTCCTTTCCATGCCATCTTTTGTATCAACCCTGTTGCAGATCTTTGTATCATCTGCAAAGAGGCAAACTTTTCCTTCCAGTCCCTCTGCAATGTCACTTATAAAGACATTGAAAAGGATTAGACCTAGTACTGAACCCTACAGTACCCCACTAGTAACCCCACTGTCTTCAGAGTGGACTCCATTTACAATTAACTTCTGTGTTCTGTTGTTCAGCCAATGTTTTACCCAGGCTACCAGCCTAGGACCCACTCCCAGACTGGTTTATTTGATTATTAATCTTTTGTGTGGGACTGTGTCAAATGCCATGCTAAAGTCTAGGTAGGCCATGTCCATAGCCCCGCATTGGTCTACTACTTTGGTCACCCAGTCAAAGAAATCAATTAGATTTATCTGACATGACCTTCTCGCTGTGAACCCATGCTGCCTTGGGTCCTGTGCCCCACTGGCCTCTAGGCACTCCACAATTCTTTCCTTCAGAAGTGATTTCATCACTTTCCCTACCACAGAGGTCAAACTGACAGGTCTGTAGTTTCCTGCCTCTGTCTTGCTCCCACGTTTGTGAAGGGGAATCACATCCACCTTCCTCCAGTCCTCGGGTACCCCACCATCCTCCCATGATTTGCTAAAAAGGGTAGTCAGTGGTGTCACCAGTTCTCCCCTTAATTCTTTTAGAATTCTGGGGTTAATTCTGTCAGGTCCCATTGTTTTGTCTACCTTCAGTTTTAGGAGTTCTTTCAGAACCCTTTCTTCTGTGAAAGGACTGGGATCGACCCCCCTATCCAGAGTGCTTCTGTTAATTGGATTAGGCACTTCCCCTCCTCCTCTTTTGTGAATACTGAGCAGAAGTATTCATTCAGTATCCCTGCTTTTTCACTGTCCCTCTCTCACCCACCATCCTTTCTATTCAGCCTCACTATCCCTCCCTTTGTCTTTCTACGCTCCCTGATGTGCCAATAAAAGGTTTTATCCCCCTTCTTAACCGAGTTGGCTATCTTTTCCTCAGTTTGGGCCTTTGCTATTCTACTTCCCTCCCTGCTTCCTTGTGCCTTAACTGGTACAGTTCTCTGTTCCGCTCCTTCTGTGTTTCTTTATACTTCCTAAATGTTATCTTTTTCTCCCTAACCTTCCCCACCACCTCTTTTGAGAACCATCGTGGCTTTTTCTTTCATTTTGATTTGTTTATTTGCTTCACACAAAGGCTTTTTGTCTCTGTGATGTCAGTTTTGATGTTTCCTCATTGTTGCTCCACCCCTCCTTCTAGCCTGTTTGTTAGTGCTTTTCTAATGCACTCTCCCATCTTGCCAAAGTCAGCCCTCCTGAAGTCAGTACCCTAACTTTTGTATGGCTTGACTCTGTAGCTGAGTTTATCATGAACCACACTGTTTGGTGCTAACTTGTTCCCAGATGGCAACCCACTTCTAGATCTGAGATCCTCTCACTGTCCCCATTTGAGAGTATGAGATCTAAGATTGCTCTCTCACGAGTCAATATTAAAACAAGCTGTCTGGGGCATGCCACCTGTAGGGCATCGGGAATGGCCCTGCCCTTGGATGTGACTGCAGCAAAGGTGCTCCAGTTAACATCTGGCATATACAGGTGCCCCATCAACAGTATTTCCACTTTCTCTGCTATCCTAAGGATGCCTTCTGTCATATCCTTGTCCATTCCTTCCCCTGACATGGGGGTCTGTATACAACCCCTGTGTGGATTATGGTGCCATTTCCAGTCTCTAAAGTGACCCACAGAGCCTCCTCTCCTCCCTGTTTACTCTTTTGTTCCATTGCTTTAATCCCTTCCCTTACATAGAGAGCTACTCCATCCCCTCTTCTCCCCTTCCTGTCTCTCCTGTAGGTTGTGTACCCTGGTATGTTAACATCCCAGTCATGGTTCTCTGTGTACCGTGTTTCTGTGACTGCTATGATATTCAGGCATCCCTCTTTCATCAAGGCCACCAGTTCAGGGAGCTTGTTTTCCAGACTACAGGCATTGGTACTCATTACCCTCCATGCCTTGATGGCCTTACCCCTTTTTGCCCTATCCCTGTCCTTATTGCCTTTGTCATTTTCTCCATTTACCCCTGCATCGACATCTCTATCTTGGTGTTTCCCTCACTTACTACCCTGATTTTTGAGGGAGGGCTAGGATTTCCCTGCTCATCATCTCAAGATTTTGGGAATGACCCTTCCCATCTCAATTCGCCATCACATGTGACTGCCTGCTTCCTCTCAGAATTTTCATTGAAATGGAGAGCAGCTAACAGAAGTCTAAAACAGACATCGACAGAGGGGTTTTCACTTCTGTGAGTGTGATTTTTTTTTTTTAATTTTTATTTATTCTTTTAAATAGACACACCAGGGATGATACATTAGTATAATTTATCCAGGGGCATAGAATATGAATTCTGACATAAGAAGCACAGGATTCAGAAGGAGACGCAGGCAAGGACCGTGTGACCCACCTAGTCTTCCCCTTTTCCCTACCTAATGCATTACTGCAGACCCTAGTTGACCTGTGGCTTACCCTCTCTTCTCTACTGCGAGAGTACTCTTATGTCTCTCCCATGCATTCTTGATTTCCCCTACTGTTTTTGTCCCCACCACCTCCGCAGGGAGGCTGTTCCAAGCATCCACCCTCTTCTGTGAAAAGCATCACATTGCCCCTGAGCCTACCCCCCTGTAGCCTCATATCATGCCCCCTTGTTCTTGTACACCTTCTTTTCTGAAATATGCCACCCTCCTGTACCTTGTTTATACCCCTGATGTACTTGAATGTCTCTATCATATCCCCCCTCTCTCTCTCCTCTAGGGAATACGTATTGAGGTCCTCTAGTCTTTCCTCATATGACTTTTGGTGCAGTCCTTACAGCAATTTTGTTGCCCTTCTCTGGACTGCCTCTATTTTGTCTATGTCCTTTTGGAGATGCGGCCTCCAGAACTGGACACAGTACTCCAAATGAGGTCTCACTAGTGATCTGTACAGTGGTATAACCACCTCCTTTTTTCTGCTAGTGATACCTCTCCCTACATATCATAGCATCCCACTGGCTTTCCCCACAGTCTTCGCACTTTGTTTAGTTACCATTAGGTAATCAGATATGATTACCCCCAGGTCACTTTTTTGACCGGTGTCCATCAGTACTCCCCCCCATCTTGAATTCCTCCCTTGGATTTCTGTGCCCCATGTGCATGATTTTGCACTTCTTTGCATTGAATCTGAGCTGCCACACACTTGACCACTGCTCAAGCATGTTTAGGTCCTTTCTCATCCCCCGAGTGTCAACTCTGTGGAAGATCTTAGTGTCATCTGAAAAGAGGTATATCTTCCCCTCCAGCCCCTCTGCAATATCGCTTATGAAGACATTAAAGAGGACTGGCCCCAACACAGATCCCTGTGGCACCCCGCTGATCATCCCCTCTCCTCAGACTGAATGCCATTTACTACCACCGTCTGTGTCCTGTCACTAAACCAGTTTCTGACCCAGTTTACCACCTTGGATCCCACTCCCCCCCTTTTTTTTACTCTGCTTTATGGGTCTCCAGGTGGCAACCCCCTCGGCCCCCACTTCTGCAGGCGGTCCCCAGGATCCTCGCTCGCAGTGCCCCCTGGATTATCCCCCAGGGCAGAGCCTCCTGAGCCCCTCTGGCTTGGCCCTGTTGGATTTAGGTCCTGGTTGTGGTGGGTACCTGGTCTGCTACAGGGCGGGGGTGTCATTGGGCACACTGGAGAGATTTTTTCAGATGTTGTGTTTTTGAGGGCATGTCAAGTGGATGTCAGAGCATCACCACACCAGCATCCAACATGCCCTCCCCAGAGCTGCACCAGCTGGTGCTTTGTAACGGTGTGTCTCGTGGTCACCCGGGAGGACCGGACCAAAGGCACACTCCCCTCCCCATAGATGGAGAGTGTGCTGTGGCCGCTCAATCCACCCCCGATCCGGCTGGGCCATGAACATCCTGAGTCTGCTCCTGAACCCAGGTCACCTGCGTTACAGTGGTAAATCTTCAAAAAATTCAATATGTTATGTTACTCCCATAATGCATGCATGTAGGCATGTACATTTTTCATTGTATTACATAACAGTAACTGGTGAGCCTCTATACAAACTCATTCCTGATGGGTATCAAAACCCATAATAACCCAGTGTTATGTTGGCAGTATAGCCTAGAGGTTAGAGGAATGAGGTGTGAACGAGCTTGATACATCCAGCAAACCAGACCTGAGTTTGATTCTCACAACCTCCACTTGCATACTGTGTGACTCTGAATACGTCACTTAACCGCCCAGTGCTCCCAGGTCACACCTGAAAACAGGCACTTGTGCCTAGTGGGCCCTACCCGGTTACCAAAGACTAAAAAAAAAAAAAGTTGCACTGTGTTATCGTGGCTCTTGCTGTCTTGCAGTCCACTGTCTCAGTAGGTGAATAGACATGAACAAAAAAAAAACACTCTGCACATCAGAATACCCTGCAGCAGTTATTACCCCCCCCCGAAGAAAAATGAATAAGCAGGTATGTGTACTGATTTTGTTTTTTAAACACCCAATGTGTGTGACAATCTAGTCAACCTCTTGAGCTTCACTACTGATGTTTATGGATTAACACACACACCAGGTGCGTAAAAAAGGAACTTCACAACACATACCTTCATATGCATTATTCTCGATTTATCAGTATTTCACTTGGTAAAATGTTTCATGATACAAAAATGATAAAGAAACCTTGCATTCATATGGTCATAAAAGTAGTGTGTCGTTTTCGCAGCAAAGAAATGACCACCTTATGTAAGGCCTCCAAAGAGGATGTCTGCTCAGATGGTGACAGTTTTCGAATGTCTTTTGGAAGCATGTTGTATTTCATTATCTCAAGCTCCTTATGAGCTCCACTACTTGGTTAGAATCAAAAAGTGGGTCTAGGGGAATAGAAATGATATTATAATACATGATGACCCACAATTATGAACTGACAGCGTACGCTGAGGATGTATGAAAGTACGGCCTACTGCTGTAGACTGACCTTTCTCTATCCAAGCACGTTCTTCCAGAGGGCATGCTAGCAATTTTCAGATCATTCACCATGATCAGTGTGTTTGTTCATTACATGGTTTAGGATTGATTGCCATCTTGCTCCAATCATTTCACCTTCTCCCCTGCTAGAACTTGCACATCAGTACAGGTGATGGCTAATCCTCTTTGACCAGTGAGAAAGAATGGAGCAATCTTTCCTTTTAGCCTATGCTTCAATTTCTTTCTCAATTTCTATCAACTGATTGAGCAGAAAAAGAGCCACAATCAGTAAAAGTTTTATTATTAGCAAATTAACCCAAGTTACACCGCGGACAGCACAGGTAAAATTATCACAGTACCAGTGGCATAGGCACGACTTTTTTTGTGGGGGTTGGATATGATATTTGTGAAGTGGGACACATAAAAGCTAGGGGTCTGGTGGCCACTAGGTCCCCAGAAGCTCTGTGGGGTTTACATGCTCTGTGGTGAGTTTAGGGCTTTTCTTGAACAAAAAAACACACTTTTGTTACATGTTTCGTACCCCTAATTTCAGGGAATATTTTTCCCAATGGAATGAAGGGTGTGGGAGGCTCTTGCTGGCGTTAGAGTCTGCAGCTGCAATTGTGGACAACTGGTTGACCAACAGTGCCATCAACTACCCCATATGCATTTTTGTAATATACTGTGAAATATTTTTATATAAAGGCTGGGGGTCTGGGGGCCAGTAGCTCTGGGGGGTTTACATGCTCTGTGGTGAGTTCTGGGGTAGCACGGAATATTAGCGCAGGGGATTGGGCACCTACATGAATGGTGACCCAATCCCCAGCGCATGTCTCCAGGGCTACCGTAGGGTGGGTGGCTGGATGGGGAGGTGAGGTCATGAATATAGTGATGGGATGTCACTATACGTACACACTTGGGGGAGCAAGCACACAGAGTGGTGAAGAGAGGGAATGTGAGGGTGGTGCCAAGAGTGCTTGCTAAGCTGACCCCATGGCATGGTGGGTGGGTTGGTGGTGTTGGTTAGCAGGGTTCAGGGTTTGGTTCTGGGTGCTGGTGCATTTTTGTTGTGCCCAGCCTGAACCTTTTTTTTTTTTATTTTTTTTTTATGTTTTCACCCCTTCCTGACATGCTTCCCCCCGGAGCTGAGAATCCTTAAGTAGGGGGGTGTGGGAGGCACAGCCCCCCCATTTAAAACATTACAAAAACTAAGTCCCTGATGCCATTTTGTTGTGCACTGGGGTGTCAGAGTGTCAAAATAAATGTTCAGCACTCTGATTTTGCAATAATGGCGATCGCCTTTAGACTTTCACCGTTATCACATAAACCCAATTTTGGGGCTTTTATTGAACCAAAAACACACTTGTGTTACATGTTCTCTCCCTATGCAGGGGACATTTTTTCCCCATGGATTCAGAGGTGTGGGAAACTCAGGTTAGCATTAGAGTCTGCAGCTGTGATTGTTGTGGACAACTGGCTATTGACTATTTTTGGGTATGGCGACCTTAATAATAATCTATTTTAGTCGGAAATTTTGCAACGTATGGAATTTGAGGTGCCAGAAAATAGGATGCTTTCTAAATTAATACCCTGAGATTCTGAACTTGCAGCATTCCACTTTCCACACCACCATGGAATCCTCTCTTTAAAGGAGAACTGCATTTGTCTGTCCTGCTGCTCTGACAACGTTACTCATTAAGAGAATAATCAGTTTGGAACAAGAGAAAAACTTGGTTCTGTATCTGTACTAAAGTAACAACATTTATCTAATGCCGGGAATGGATACATTTATCTTTTGCTTTCACATCAGTACAGGCATTATGCAGTAATCAGTTAGCCTTGCATAGATCAATCAGGAAATGGGGTACAGTGAGCTTTGAATAATTCCTGAAGGATTCCATTGTTTACAGCTGTCTTGCTGTTCTGGTGCTCTATACACAGAATAGGGAGCCACGGCCACTCAAGGCATCTGCAAACTGGCCAGCTGACCCCATCTTCCCTGTAAGCCATCAACCAGTCCAGTAATGTGTAACTCCAAGATCTGGTATTCATACTTGTAGGCTGAGGGACGACCTGTTCCAGATTTAATTCTCCTTACATTGTTTAATACATATGGACTTGTTTCTTATACAAACTCAGATTCAGGTCACTTGGGCAGTATTAGCAACTCAGTGGACTGGAATCTAGTGGGTTATTAACAGACTTAAGCTGGTCCTCAAGTCCTTCTGTTCCTGGACCCTCCCACCTATGGAATGAATGCACACGAGCAGACCACTAAATTGTACTTGCTCTGCAGAGAGCTCAGCTACACTGACAAAGTGAACTGTCGGTACAGGTGAGCTGAAATAGAGAGACATGTAGCAGCAGCCCTACTCTAATATACAGAACCACTCCTTCATCTTTATTGTGTGATCTGCCATTGCAAAATAATTCGTTATGAGCCATGTGAATTTCAGACTAGAGATCTGACTAGGTACCTCTGTGTTAGTAAGATTTCTCACAGTCAGACCCTCAGGTCTGCCTTGCTTAATAACTTTTTCTTGACTCTGCAATAAGCCTGTTATGTTGGCCACTCACACCATATCTCTGCATTATTTGCATTTCGCTGTGCTATATTAAATGTGTATGTAACCCCTTTGTTACCCGGGGTTACTAGAATCCCAGTAAGACCTAGTGGTAGGCAGGGAAGGCAACTTGTCAAACTCCAGTTAAATGGGTTTCACACTGTCTCACTCTGTCCTCAGTCACAGCTGAGACTTGAAAGATGACATCACTATAGAACTGTCGCAGCTGCATGAGCCAGTTTGGAATCTCCAGCTCAGGGAGTGAAGTTTAGAACTTTGGGAAATTCAAAGTCAGTCTTCAGTTTGTCCTTAAGCAAACAAGAAGGAAATCAGTGAGTGGTCTGTTTACCCCCCTCCCTCTGAGGGGGGGGAGGAAAAGTTCTCTGTGGGCTCCAAGGGCAATCCCCTTTGCCCACTATGGAAGGAAGTCACCTGATTTTGTTTTAAGTCTGTTCTTGTATAACAGCAAAGAAAGTGTTACTTCGCCTGTGGGGCACCTGCAACAAATGGGGGAGTGTTTGGCTCCATTTGAAGGGGCAAACATGCTGTTTTCTTCAGTTGGGAAGTATTGTGGACTGCTATTTGGGAGGACTATGTCTACTAGGACGAACAAATGGAGCAGTCTATCAGTTTAAAGTTTAAATGGATTTAAAGTTCGCTGTAGAGGGGGTGCATCAGATCATCCACCGTTCAATCTACATTTTACAGTTTTGAAGTTTTTTGTGTGTCCAGAGAAATGGCCGGGTATGGGCTGTGGGAGCTGGAGGTGGGAAAACCTCCCATCTTTAGTAACCAGGTCCACCTCTACGGATTTCTTCTGTGTTTTTGCTACTCGCCTTATGCACTTGGCCAGTGATGGGGTGGGTACCCAGATGTGGGTCGCAACTTGAAAATCTCCTAGGAGTCACAGACTCTAAGTGGTGTGGGGAGCCACAGGATGGGAAAATTACTCTTGTTGGATGGGAGTACCTTGTTGGATGGGAGTTCGATTGAAGTAATGAAACAAATCTCTCTAGGAGTCAGACTTCAAGTGGTGTGGGAAGCCACAGCTTGGGAGCCTCCTTGTTTGATGGGATGTCTTTCCAAGTAAAGTTTGGGTTCATTCTTCAAGTGGACCGTCAGTTGAGTGGCCAGCAGGGGTGCCAGGCCAGTCGGGCTATGTATCCAATGCACATGCAAAGTCCGGGCTGAGTGCCTGGTGGGTCCAAAGCCAGACAACTGTAGTGATGTGTTCATTCTCCAATGGACCGCTGTGTTTTAACCTCTAATCTGCACATACAGTAACGTAGCCCTTTGGGGGACCATGCAATGCTTTGTTATGTGTCATCTAGTATAAATAAAGCCACACTGAAAAATCCCAATTCTGGTTCTGGACATTGCAGTTATTGCTTCCTGTAGTTGGATTTACTTGGGTGCCCCTGTGCAGAGTAGCCAAACCTAGGTCCCTTGTGCCAGGTAACCTCATCTTTCCCCGAACCCGTAGATATATGTTACTCCCCACCAGGTATTGCTGCCTACGCCAACAGCATGCCACCTGTCGTTTCCATAGAAAAGGCAGGGGTGGGGTGGTTACATGTATTTTTTGTAAAGTTCATTTTCTCAAACTAGGATACATTAAATGCCCCCTGCCTCAGTCTGTCAGCAAGCTGCTGTTAAGACTCACTGATGCGCAGATGATGATCACTCACTGATCTCCCGACCCCTCCCCCCAATCGATCGGATCATCCATTAAGTGTTCAGTTCTGCAAAGATCCCTTTTCACTCATGCAGTGTAGCTAGCTCAATTTTACCACAAAAGTAACAGGCAGCGAGCACTTAAATGTCCCCCTCCCCCAGTTTGCTTATCAGGCTTTTTCCTGGATTGCCTTGTACAGGCTGCACACAGGGCGAGATATGGTGCCCACTCAAAAAGAGTACATCCGAACACACTGGAGGATGTCTGCAACTGCGCACTTTAACTGTCAAGCCAGGTGGCTGGGAACGAGCGCTGCAACGAGCATGCACTCACTGAAGCATTTTATTGCGCAGCTGTGGAGGGCAAGAGAGCAATATAGCAGGCCTGCCAGTCAGTGTGCAGGTGAGTGAGTTTCTTCATGTTTTTTCAGGTCTAACCTGTGAAATGTGGGCCACTTGGGGGGTATGAATTTTGGTGGGTGTTTGAACACCCTGAGCACCCCCCTTCCCACACCTACGGCAGTGCACAGTACCTTTGGCAGTGTGCCAAACATCAAACCAATGAGAGGCATTTTATTCCTGCTCTCTCATGTATTTTTTAACCGCTACATGACCATCGGTGGATAGGCTGTCAATATGCACACCAGCAGACTTCATCTTTGCCAAACTTCCCTTCAAACCTTCCAGTTCCATGGCATTGGAGCCGGACACCTCATTACTCTGTGGATAAAACCAGTGATTATCCCTACAATAAAATCAGTACTAGATATGACCAAAGCTTGTAGATGTAAGAACTTTTGTTAACTTCAAATCTGTACTAATTGGATAGCAATAATTTTTGACCTCAGTAGATCCATAAGGGAATATGACCCAAACTTTGCTGTGTGCTTCGGGGAACAGCATCTGGCTTCAGCTCCCAGCTTGGCTGTTTTCCTGACAAGTGATGACAACAGTATGTTGTAGTGCCTTTTCCACTCTAAGGACTGATGGAATCAAGTATGTTTCCTGCATGACGCTATAAATTATTAATGTTATGCTGGGCACATTCAGGTGCTTAAAAAAATTAAGCCTGTGCACAGGACTGCCTCCAGAAAGGAAGATACCACAAGCCACAATGAGTAGATTTCCAGTGGGCAAAGTTCCTATCCTTGGCTGTGCTTCTATTGTTTTCTGTGACCATTAATGTATACTTGCTCCATAACAGTCATGCTTCTTACCATGTGATGGATAAATACACTGCACGTCCCAAAACATTGAAAGCAGGTCTGCATTAGCAGTAGAAGAGCACTCTCAAACACAGTAAACTTTTATTTATTTATTTGTAAAATCAGTTTACAACCTTTGAGCCAGAGGCTCGTTTCCAAAGGTACCTCGTCACATTAAAGACATACATAGTGTTTTTGGTTACATAGCATAGGTTTGCAAAACAATAGGCGTTCAACAGAGGCGCCACGTCACACTGAGGTCAGACAAATACATTTACTTTCTCTGCCTGTGCTGGTCTCCAAATGTCAACTCTGTTAATCTGTAGATGAAAGCATAACAAGATGTGTATAAGAATAACAGCTGTGTACTTCAGTGTTACCTTCCCCCCAACTCAGTTTCCTGTTCTATTGCAGCTATGTTAGTCATTTGTGCTTATATGTTCAACAAACATGGAATTGTAATGATTGGTGGCAGATATTGACATGTTCGTCCACGCAGCCTGCCAGCTTCTCATACCTACTATAATATTGGACACCTTTCCTGCCTCCAGCTTTTCAGTCGGTTTCATAACAACTAAGGTTCCCTTATGCTTGTCCCATGCATTCTTGATTACCATTACAGACCCCCCCCAGTACTTCCACTGGAATCCTGTTCCATGTATCCACCACTCTCTCTCTACAAAGCAGTACTCCTCATGTTTCCCCTGAATTTACCTCTCTCCAGTTCCATAGCATGACTCCTTGTCTGTGCTCATCCACGACGGCACTCACTTTATTAGTGTTTCACTCCAAGGATAATTTCTGTTTGTTTTTTTCACCCCCACCCCACAATACCTTTGTACCCACCACCCAATACTTCTGTCTTCATTGCTGCTTCTTGGCTTGTTCATGCTCGGTGCTCCCCCACCCCACATACCCATTCCCTTGCTGTGTTCCTTTTCTTTTTCCTTTTATACTGTATTTGTCACATTTCACCCCCTAGTTGCCCCCTTCTGACTGATACCTCCAGCCCTGTCACCCCAGTATCACTGGGACTTACTTGTACAGATTCCCTTTGGTTGCCCGGTTGCCAGATGCGGAGACTGTGAAGTGTTGGTCATCATCCAGGGCCAGGGGATTTTTTTTCTCCTTTTTTCACCCTTGACTCTGTTGCTGGGGCACACATGCCAGGTGTGCATGCACAGAGGCGTGCGCACGTCCATGGAATTCCTGCAGCCCCCTCACTTCCATGGCACCCTGTGGATCCACACTACCCTCAGGCCTCGATCTGAGGGCAGTCATTCGGTGGGAGCCCATCTTTCCCTGCCCAGGAGAGGAGGGCAGTCCTCTGGATGCTCAATCCTCTCCCTCCCCAGCTGACCCCTGGTGGCCTGCTTGCACCATGAACACGGGTCACTGGCATGGCAAGAGGTAAGGCACAGATGCCTCAGCTCTCCGTGTCACTGGGCCGGCTACTGTTTCTTTTTTTTAATTGTTATTTTCATGTGGTCAGTTGTGTTTCTGAAGTTCTGGTTTCAGTCTGCCTTTAGAGTCTCATCACTCTCCTCACTATTCCGGATAGTGACTGGTGACGTGACCACCGATTATGAAGCAATAGCTTCTCATTCATGCCTTCTAAATCACTTAAGTTTGTATGTCCCTGCATTCACCCTGTCTCATTCAGGCAGCAACTTCCCTGAGGCTAACCATTCTCCGGGGTTAGGCTTGACTGATAGAGTTAATGAAGCGCAATACGAAGCTAAAAAAAAAAAAGGCATCGTCAGGCAGTGTTCCTAATTGCACCTACTGCCAAAAGATTTTAATTTTTTTTGAAGGCACCAATTTTATCAGTGAAATTGTTTTCCTTAAGAAAATGTTTTCCACAACTTTCATAAATTTGGAAATGTACCAATTGTATATGTGCAGTATGACAATTCACAGGAAATGCATTGGACTGTGCTAACTGCATGACTATGGGCAGCCAGCACTCAGCCTGCAGCCTTGTGCCAAATTGCACACCTGGGGATGCCTTTATCAAAGTACAATGCACTCACTGTCATGTCCTACTGATTACATAAACTACACCCTGTCATTGTTCATTAAATTCATTTTCATTTCATTTTTATTTTTTATACTTGTAAACCAGATGAGCAAAACTGTCCGTTTTCACAGGTGACAAATCAGGTAGATCATAGAGGAGATTTCAGTTTGCATTGTTCACAAACCATGTACTATCATGTGTGTGTCATCACTGTCGTCAGGTGTATCGTCACTGTCCAAATCTGATTCAGAGTCCATGAAGACAACCTGCCTGTGGCTTACACCTGCAAGCCACAGAGACTGTGCTGAGAATGGAACAGCCCTTCCCCTAGCTTTCTCATACTTGTTACCATCTGTATGGAGCCTTGGTGCTTGGTTTGCAGGGGGCTGAACCAAAATCAGTGAAGGAGGAGCCAGGGGAGTGTCACCAGCAAAGGAGGGGTGGCTGTGTTTAAAAGCCCATGCCACGCAACCATGTGAGTGATGTGGTATGAGTACGAGTGTCGTGAGCACCACTCAGAAAAAAAAACTACCTTTGAAAGTAACAAGCTTTGACTGTATCCTATAAAGTAAGAAGGCTATGTTGATTTTAGCTGGTGGTATTTATAAAATAACAAGTGTGGTAGAGGAAGATAGAAATATAGTAATAAGTATTTTAGATAGTAATTCTTTGCTACCATAAATTAAGATGTACTTTATTAATAGGATATACTTATTGCCTTTTAGTAGTTTATTTGATTTTTTTTATTTCATTCTTAAATTTGATAATGTACACTGTGTCAAAAGTTTATCAAACTGTTCACTGGTTTCTCAGTGTGTTAACTTCAGTGCCTGCTGCAGATAGTTTGCAAATTTAACTGCCTGTTAGTAACATTTCTCTCTGCAGCATAACTCGCTTTTGCCTGTTGGTTTGCACTGTTATTAGTTCATTTACTGCACTGTAGTGATTGCGTGTAAGAAACTCGCTTTTTTATATAGAACTGCTGATATAAGTTGTAGTATCTTTCTAATTGTTGACCATGCAGTGCTACAGAGCCTGTCCCAAGAACCAGCTTGCTCCTGGATTGGGGTATGTCACTCTGGCAAGTGGGGTGGGCTGCTGCAGAACAAGAGGTGTGCCCAGGGAACTTCGAAAGGTGGGGTGGCCTCTGCAATGCTGTTTGGGAGTGTGGTAGATTAGACTGCCAATCCAGTGGAGTTCTTTACACGTGAAACCGCTGAACCTGGGAACATTTAGGGGGCATATTAATAAGTCTGTGTGGCAGAAACTAGTGTTTTTCCTTGTAGCTGAACCTGCCTTGCCTATTGTCTGCAGTTGGAAACTAGTTTTTTTTTCTTCATAGCTGAACATGCTTTATCTACTGCCTGCATTTTGGCAGGCTTTTACCGTTACCACCTTGGTTATTGTCATGTTACTTGGTTCATTTCGACTCTTTCCATGGTCTGTTCATTTAATAAGGGGAATTTAAAAATGGTAAACAGAGGAATTACAATGTCTCTCCTTAGACATACTAGTAAGGAGAATAAATTGGTTTGAGAAATATGGTACATATATTAGTATATTGAATGAAGGCCTGACACAGGAAAACCAGTGGTATAAATCTGGCTTACTTAGTTTGGGCATTTTAAAAAAAAGTACGAGACTAGAGCATTGAGAGGATATTTAGAGTCAAGGGTGATGAACTTTTACTTTTATAACTTTGGTCTACAGACATTATTGCAGTCCGGGGGATGTAGAGGAGAATCCAGTACCAGAGGAATATCTGGATGTGAAAAGATGGTTTACTATTTAGAGGTTGAACTTGGTACATTTAAATATTTGTAGCTTACTTCCAAAGAAACATGAGTTGGAAGCCTGGATATTCATATATAACCCAAATATAATAACTGGCTTCCCCTTTTTCCCATAGGGAAACCATGGAGTAATTTGTTGTTATAAAGGAGTGTTTATAATGGCAAACACATGCACGATTTCCCTTGCTGTGCGCATGCTCAGGCAGCAGTACGACCATTCGAGACCGTTCACCGCTTCCGTCTCGCCCGACACAGAGCTGGCAAAAGAACTTGGTGGTAAGTTCCTTTCTTTTTTCCCCCATATACACTGGAAACACATAAAAGACACTCTAAAAGAAAAAAAAAAAAGGTTTACAGTATGGCAAATCTCGGCACCAGGCTAAAACGAAACCACACCGCAGATGCACTGGAAGCTCTGTATTTTATATAATTGCTGAGGTGAAAAAGGGAAACCCAGCAATTATATAAAATAAAAAATGGGTATGGGGTGTCAAACTTGATTTTACACACACCCGAGTTGTGGGATGCTTTACACAAACCCCTCGGGCTTCGCCCTCGGGGTTTTTGTAGCATCCCACAACTCGGGTGTGTGAAATCTCATTACACACCCTGACCCATACTTTATTCTATGTAATGATAATAACTGTGTCTTGGCTAAAACCTACTGCATCCTAAGCACTGAATGTAGTAAACTATATATATATATATATATATATATATATATATATATATATATATGTAATTTTCTTTTTAGTATAACTGTGTCATTATACAACAAAATCTGGCCAGAGGTGATAGGGCTGCAGGAGAGGAATTTGGGTTAAAAATATTGAAAATCATTTTTCTTTTTATATTTATACACCTACTTTTCAACACAGCCTTGTGATAAACCTGTATCATAAAGAAGGGCAGAAACAATTTTCATCTCCTGGCCTAAAGGTGATGTCATGCAGGAACTGCAAAATCAGCTGTTGAGCTGCAAACGCACATTTTGAACAGGAGCTGCAAAATGACAGCTGTCACATTGATGAGGCACTGTACCAAAATGGCTACGTTGAAATGTTGTGTTAAAAATACTGAATATTACCAAAGTTATGAGCCTGCATTTGTAAAATTTAGCATAGCCTTATAACTTAAAGCAACAGTGCAACAACTGGTGAAAATTTTGACCTATACTTTTCTATGCTATTTTAGACTGCCACTTACCTCTTGGCTTGTATGATACCCTTCTCTCCACAGTTTGAGTCTGCTTGAGTACCTTTTATAATGTCTGAAATAATGAAAGGAGCACTCCTTTTAATATGTCTCGAACCAGGTTTTCATTGGTATTTGTAGCTATTTTTGGACAACTATTGTTCTGTAAGGGCAGGGAGCACTGCCTGCTACATAATAGTTCATTTTAGTCACAACAGAAGTGATATATAAACAACAGATGGTCAAAAACAGCCAAAAATACTGATGAGGACATGGTCTGCACCGAATTAACCCTTAGGTTGCTGAAAGAGTTAGAGCATACAGAAGTTTTGGACTGTTATATCAGTACGTGGCCTAGCAAGGTTTAAAAGGAGTGCTCCTTTTATTCTTTCAGACATGAACGAAGTACTAAAGCAGACTCAGACTGTGGAAAGAAGGATATCATACAAGTCAGAAGGTAAGTGGCAATCTAAAATAGAATAAAAAAGCACTGGCCAAAATTTTAATCAGATTATTGCACTGCTGTTTTAATAGATAAACATACTAGAATCATACAACACAAGAATGTGCAATGTATAATACCACCCCATATGGAATTTATTCAAAGTCAGGGAATGCATTGCTATTTTTTTTTTGGTGTTGAAAAAGTATAACTTGGTCCAGAGGGAGGACATATGGATACAGCTTTACTTAATCAAGCTCTACTTCGGTGGTGGTGGGGGAGTGTCCACCCCAGGAAAAGAGAGCTGCCGATAGGTGGCTCTGTCCTGCTTCTACCTTCCACACCAGCCGGCTCCCTGATGACCTGAGGTAGTTCCTGAACCTGGGTCGCCGGCATGACACGAGGTAAGGCTAGATGCCTCAACCCTCTGCACCACTAGGTTGGCAGGTGATGGCCTTCTAAATTGACCTGCCAATAGGGACTGTGGACATGAAGACTGTAGAGCAGTCCCCAGTGTTGCCAATCCCTTAGCTTTTGCCAGCACTGAGCCGATATGGCTGTGGAGAGCTTTTAGGAGTGTCAAGAGCATTGAAAAGAGTATGAGGTGCTCTCGTTGCACCAGAGTCCGATGTAACTGATACTGCTCCTATTATAGAACTGTGCATGTGTGATACTTACTCATGTGCAGTTTGCCACATAGTCAGCTGTAACATGGCAGAACTGACATGACTACATATGTGCTGTACTCACATATGCATGGTTTAAGTCAACACCAGTAAAAGTAAGACCCCACTGAAAATGAGCCACTGCATCTTAGCCAGTCTAATGTGTTTTAGTACATTGTAGATGTGGCTAAAATTGGGACCCCTCCGAAAATGAGATCCTGCATCTCATCAAAGCTATCTTGTGTCAGTACATTGACAAAATGGATAAAAGGATGACCCACTGAATAATAACAAATTACATCTCATCCAGGCTATCCGTCTGTGTCAGCATGTTGTAATAATACCATAATACCGTCAAGAGGTTCTGGAGATGTGAACATTGAGAGCAAAGCTTGAGAAATTTCAACATTTTTCCAGAGCCTTTGTGATATCTTGCAGGTGAGTGTTACCATTTAAAATAAATAAAAAGAGCCTTAACATTTGTTATAGTGATTTTACTGACAGGCATAATAAAGTCATTTGTATACATGTATTGATCTGAGCATACAGGAAAATGTACAAGAGTTTTGCCCCAGTTTTACATGAAAAATACAGAGAACACAAGGGTGACCTACAGAGAAATACTTCGTTCAGTCTGGGAATACTGCAGTTGACACCACTATCATTCTTTGTAATTCCCTAGGATTCCCCTTGCAACCTATGAAAACCCTAAATGATTAGCTGCCTAGCATTTATTTACTCTTTATAAAATCATAAGAGTTCCAATTGCCCCATAGTCAGCCATTTCATGGCAGCACTGACATGACTACATATGCGCCAGACTCACATATGCATAGTTTAAGTCAGTACTAGTAAAAGTAAGACCCCACTGAAAATGAGATACTGCATCTTAGCCAGGCTAATGTGTATCAGGCTATTGTAGAAGTGGGTAAAATTAGGACCCCTCTGAAAATGAGATCCTGCATCTCATCACAGCTATCCTCTGTCAGTACATTGCCAAAATGGATAAAAGGATGACCCACTGAATATGACATACTGCATCTCAGCCAGGCTATCTGTTTGTGTCAATACATTGTAACAATGCTGAAATACCACCAAGAGGTTCTGGAGACATGTGAACAAAGAGAATAACACTTGAGAGAGTCCAGCATTTGTCCATAGCCTCTGTGATATGTTGCAGGTGAGTTTTACCATTTAAAATAAATAAAAACAGCCTTAGCAATTGTTATAGTGATTTTACTGACAGGCACTCAGTTGTGAACATGTATTGGTTTGAGCAAACAGGAAAATGTACAGGAGTTTTGTCCCAGGTTTGAATGGAAAATACAGGGAAAAGGAGGTTGCCCTACAGTGGAACACTGCAGTTGACATTGCTATCATTCTTTGTATTTCCCTCCCTTAACACACTAGCTGCCTAGCATTTAAAACAAATTCTACATTCAGTGCCACTAATTAGGCTTAGAAGGGGTTAACATAAATCAGCTATTCAGAGGGAATGCTGATACACACACACACACACACACAATGGGAGAGTTCACTAAGACTGTAATTTGTCTCTACTGCAGTTGACTGCTGTTATCTGTTGAATATCATGTCACTAAATTATTAGTCTCCGAAGATAGCAAGTCACATTGCAATAAAAAAAGCTGAGAAAAGTGTTGAAACTGGTCTAATCAACAGCCCCCTTGCATTAGCTCTAAAAATGCTATTTACCAAGCCGGATTCAAAAGTAAGCATGTGTTTCTTGTACTCACTCACTGAACCATTACACATTTGGGGAGGAGATGTGATTGTCCACAGCATGTGTTTCTTAATCCCTAGGCTGCCGAAAGAACCAAAATGAATCTATTTGATTGAGCCCTGGAGAGATGTTCAGTCTACAGCACTATGAAGGTTAAATTGAAGGAATGCAAACAGTGGAAGGATCATTCGAAAACTCCGAAGGAAGCGTTCTACAGTCTGAATCCTGTAGCTCATTTTTAGAGCTAATGCAATAGGGCTGCAGGCTCTGCCTACCTGCAGCCCTAAAAAGTAGCACACGAAGTACAAGACATTCCTGTGCCGTGCATCGAGCAGATATTACCATACTCCCAGGGGCTGACAACTCTCAAACTGCAGTCTTTTGCCTCAGTAGAAACAGAAACATAGAGACTGTCATCAGAAAAGGACCTCTTGACCTACCTGGTCTGCCCTAAAGTCCCTACCTACTGTGCTACTGTAGATCTTAATTGCTCTTTGGCCTTACCCCCCCCCAAGCCCTCTTACTAAGGTCCCCCTGTGTCTATCTATCCCATGCTATTTTGAAACCTTTTACCATTTAGGTACCCACCACCTCTGCTGGGAGCCTGTTCCTCACATCCCCTTCAAGTCTCCCCCCTTCCAGCTTCATATCATGCCCCCTCATTTTTGAGCATCTCTTTCTGTGCAATATGCCACCCTCCTGTACCTTACTGATACTCTGGAGGTATTTGAATGTTTTTATCACGTCTCCACTTCCTCTCCTTTCCTCCAATGAGTACATATTTAATTCCCTGAGTCTTTTTTTCATAGGGCTTCTGATGCAGGCCATGCACCACTTTGGTTGCCCTTTCCTGTACCGCCTCTACCCAGTCTATGTCCTTCCTGAGATTGGGCCTCCAGAACTGGACACAGTACTCTAGGTGTGGCCTCACCATTGATCTATATAGGGGTAACACTATCACCCCTTTCTGCTGGTGATACCCCTCCCTATGCACCCCAGCATCCTACTAGCCTTTCCCACTGCCTCATCACACTGCTTTCCTACCTTCAGGTCAACAGATATGAGACCCCCAGATCCCTTTCCTGTTTTGTTGTTGTTAACACCTCCCCCCAAATGATATGTTGCCCTTGGGTTTCTGTGCCCCATGTGCATAATTCTACATTTTTTGGCATTAAAGCCCAGTTGCCAAACCATTGATAAATCTTCCAGTTTTTTTTAGATCTTCCTTCATTTTCTCCACCCCCCCGGTGTGTCCACTCTGTTGCAGATTTTTGTGTCATCCGTGAACAGATATACCTTTCCTTCCAGACCCTCTGTGAAGTCGCTAATAAAGACATTGAAGAGGACCAGTCCCAGTACTGACCCCTGTGGCACCCCGCTGGTTACCTTACCTTCCTCTGAGTGAACTCCATTTACCACCACCCTCTGAGTTCTGTTACTTAGCCAACTTTGTACCCATTTTACTATCTTTGGATGCACTCCCATGGTTCCTAGCTTGTTTACCAGTCTTCTGTGTGGAACGGTGTTGAAGGCCTTACTGAAATCCAGAGAGACCACATCCACTGCTCCTTCCTGATCCACCCCCTTGGTGACCCAGTCAAAAAACTCCATCAGGTTTGTTTGGCAAGATCTACCCCTATGAACCCATGCTGCCTCGAATCCTACAATCCACTGGTTTTAAGGTATTCTGCTATCTTTTCTTTAACTAGACTTTCCATAACCTTGCCTACCATTGAGGTCAGGCTGACAGGTTGGTAGTTTCCTGCTTCCTCCCTATTCCCACTTTTGTGTAGTGGGACTACATCCACCCTCCTCCAGTCCCCCAGAGCTGCCATGAGAATATAGAACACCACCTGCCACTCTGTCTTCTTCCCCAGCGACAGCCCCATAGGTCTCCTTCTGCCTCCTATGGACTCAAACCTCCTGGAGCTCCTCGGCATGCAGCAGCATTCATATCAAGGCAATTTTGGAGCCAACTGCAACCCAGGTCCCAACACCATTTTGTCCTGACACCATCAGCATGGTGCACCTGGATCCCATCTGCCAAACCAGGCCCAGCCACAAGCCTCCATCTGGCTCCAAGCCATGTTCCTCCTAGGATAAGGCTTTACTCCTAGGATGCCCCTCACCTTGGGTATCTGCAACAGTTAGCAGCATCTTCCCTCTCTGTGGATTCTCTGGCTGAGATCCTAAGGCTCTCCCACACACTGCAACTTCCGCTCCTCCTTGTTTCTTTACTGGTGGCCACACTTATTTAAAATAAAAAACTGCAGCAGTGGCCACATGGCCCCATGGCTGAGCAGGCGAGTTCCCCCTCTCTGACCTTCTCCCCGCTCTCTCCTTCTTGACTCTCTCATCTCTCTCTCAAGCTCTCCCTTCTATGGGCTACACTTATTGGCACCTAAAACTGTGTTCCAGCCAGGGACTACATTTCACAGGCACCAGTGTGCTGCCCATACTAATGCCCTGTGGGACTTGTAATCCCCAAAACATTATTTGTTCTGTGCCCCCCAAAATGCCAGCCGGCACCAAAAACTACTGCCAGATAAGGAGCCACTGCTCTTTTAAGTTTCTACTCTCAGTGGTAGCTGTGCATGTGCATAGAGCACGGGCCACTATTTTTGAAAGTAAAAAAAATAATTATTTACAATGGAGCAGTCCCGAGCCCTGTCCGTCCCAAAACCTGACTCAGGACCACAACCCCCACACCTGATGACACGGACCATCCATTTCGGCACTCGGCCTGGCCCCAAATGGGCTGACACACCAAAAAGAATGGCTGCATGCCACACGGGGGGCCACAAGGCACGACTCCCACCACAGCCCAAGGACCAAGCGGTGCCATGGTGGAAAGCCAGGGAGCACAGAGCTCACAATCAGGTAAGCCCACTTTGGGGGGGCTTACATCTTGATAACTCTCTATATCTTCTTCCATCTGTGTCATTTTGTACCTTTTGAATGCTGGCTTCTTTTCCTTTACCTTCTCTGCTATTTCTTTGGAGAACCATTGTGGTGTCTTTCTTCTCTTTCTCTTAGTAACCTGTTTGACATAGCGACTTATTGCCTTATCAGTGGCCTGCTTTATTCTTGTCCGCTTTTCCTCTACCCCACCCTTATTTCCTATTCCTGCTAGGGCTTCCCTAAGGCACTCTCCCATTTTCTTGAAATCGGCCCTTCTGAAGTCCAGGACCCTCATTTTAGTATGTCTCGGTTCTGGCTATCTGCTTATGCTGAACCTCATCATACGATGATCACTGGTCCCTAGGTGGCTTCCCACTGTGATGTCAGCAACACTGTCCCTGTTTAACAGTACCAGGTCCAGTAATGCCGCCTCATGATTGGGTTCTTTAACTAGCTGCCTGAGGAATGCCCCTTGCAGGGAGTCTAGGATTTCCCTACTTCCAACGGATGCTGCAGCAGGGACGCTCCACTCCACATCAGGTAGAATGAAGTCCCCCACTAGCAGTACCTTGCCCTTGTTAGCCATCCCTTGTATTTCATTTATCATATCCTTATCTCATTCCTCTTCCTGTGCTGGAGGTGTGTAGATCACCCCTATCGTAATAGTGGCCCCCCCTCCTTATCTGTGGAGTGATCCATGGTACCTCTGCTTTGCTCTGTCTCCCTTGTATTTCTGTTGTCTTTATGTTCTCTCTCACACAAAGAGCCACCCCTCCTCCCTTTTTTCCTACTCTGCCCCTACTGAATAACACATACCCTGATGTGGCTACCTCTCAGTTCTGGTTTTCATTGCACCAGGTCTCTGTAATTGCTACTATGCCCAGGTCTCCTTCTGCCATGGTGGCCTCTAGGGCCGCCATTTTGTTGCCCAGACTTCAAACATTTGCACTCTTGGCTCTCCATTTTATACTGCCATCTTCCCTCTTCTTGCCCTTTTGCTCCTCCCCTTTTCCTCCACTATTATCTTTCCTCTTTTCTGTTCCTCCAGGATTCCTATTTGTTCCCTTTGGGTCTTCCCACCCTTGAGATTCCCATTGCTGAGCCTGTAAGAATGTGTGTGTGGGGAGACAGACTGTGTCTTCCTACCTTATTCTGCTTCCTCCCTTGGCTAGTTTAAATGCTTACTAATGTAGCATTAAACTGTTTATTAAGGATCTCAATTCCCCTCCTGGAGGGCTGAAGGGCTTCACCCCTGTACAGGCCTCTGTCTCTCCAGGTGGAGCCTCAGTCCTCAATGAATCCAAATCCCTTTTCTCGGTACAATTTCTTCCACCATAGGTTGAAGTTTCTGGTGCTGAGCCTCCTGTCATTCACCTTGTCATAGACAGGTAGCACCACAGAGAACGTAACAGATTGAGCTACTTGACTAAGGCCCCTTCCCAGTTTTCTGAACTCTTCCTAAACTGCATTTGGCTTCCCCCCAGTCAGGTCATTTGTCCCCAAGTGGACAATGACATCCAGCCCTCCCTCTCTCCCTGCCTCCCTAGCGAGCCTTAGGATCCTCCTTCCATCCTGACGATCTGTGGCACTGGGAAGGCACCTTACCACCCTCTCCTCATCCCTACCTGTCCCCAGCTGTATCCCCCTAACTATCGAGTTCCCCTAACTATTGAGTCCCCCACCAGGATTTGCTTCCTCCTCCTCTGTGGTGCTCTGTCACCTCCCTTGGGGTCTCCACCATAGAGGACCTCCCCATCCATCCCAGTCACAACCTTGGGTGCCTCTGTGGGGCAGTCCTGCCCAACCAGTCTGATGTAGGAATTCCATAGTGGTATGGGATTTGGGATGTCCCTACATTCCACCACCCTAACCCTCCCTGAGCCCACTGTTGTTGAACCGCTCCTTATATTTGGCACCCTTAGATGAAATGGAGGTGGACTTGGTGGTCCCTGAGTGAGAGAGTAGGTAGTCCTAACCCAAGCCTTCTTGGCCTTGAGTCTGGCAACCTCCTCCCTTAGCCCAGAGAGATGTCTGCAGATGGGGCAGAACTGCAGTCTCCAGAAAGTCTCCCTGAAGACTGCAGTTCCACAGCAGTTGCACCGCACCACTCCCAGCATAGTTACTCCCTATATCTAGACCTTACCTACTACCTCCTAACAATTTACCTGATCCAATAGTTAACCTTGTGGAGGGGTTATGGAATGACAGATGGACCAGACACTGAACTTCAGGTTCAACACACAATCTCTGTGTGATGTTTATTCAGAATACAGGAAATAAGCTTCAGCAATAGCATATTCCTTCTTCAGTACATCAGTTTGCAGCAACAGACTATGAATGTCCTTCCTCTGCACTTAGGCAGCACCTACTGACACTGATCTCTGCTCTAACCACTTTTCAGTGAAAACCCTTCATCCCTATGTGGGCCCCGTTTGCTTGGGTAGTGGGGACTCAAAAAAAAAAAAAAAAAAAAATCTAAAAACAATGACCCTCATTGCAGAATCACTGAAAAAAGGGTTACCCCAAAGGGCACTGGCAACAAATCAAGTTTCAAAGAAATACAACATCAGTCACACTTCCATAATGCAAAGCGTCATGGGATATATGCAGATCATAATGAAATGTCAGTCTTGTTCAGTTTAGACACTCTTTTGGTGTTACACCAGCACGTTACAGTCTATTTTCCACCCACCTCCTCCTTTGTAGATTTTTCATCAGAAAAATAAAACACATGTACCACCTCCTTGATCTTAACATATTGTAACATTTTGGCAATATAAGCATCTTTAGCATGCAGTATACCTCAATCAATACTGTTAATAGATTTAGCTGCATCAATACAAGAAATTGTCCATTCAGCCTCATAGGCTTCTTCTTGCTTGCTTGGAGTCCTCAACCCCAGCACAATATCACTAGGCACAGTCTTACCGGGGATCTCACATTCAAGTTCCATACTTGCATCTCTGATCTCCAACAGGTAACATCCTGGGAACACAGGAAACAAAGGAATATCCTGCTCAGTCTGGGAGGCCTCCTTAAACTGAGCCCACGAAAAATCCTCCTCCGACTCTTTATCCAAACTCTTCACCAGGAACCTCTTGAGCATGTGGCACCAGTGTTCTGCCTCTCTGCGTAGTCGGTCTACCTCCAGTCATTGCCCACACATCCAGTGGATCATTCTCATCAGGGTCTTCACCTCTGGGGTATTGTCTCTCACATCTCCAGTCTGCCTCGACCTGCATCTCTTCATTGTCTTCAGGCTTGGCCTTCCTCTGAGCTCCCAGGTCCAGTCCAGGCAGCAGCTTCTCTCCATCCGTCAGCCATGGTTCTGTTCAGAACTCCATGGACTGTCTTCTCTGGGTTCTCCTTGTGCATTAGTCCACCTGGGATATCTAGGCAGTATCCACCAGAAAACGTCACTCTTCGGCCAGTCTAGATGCTTCCAGCAAGTTATCCCACTGCTGACACCAAGTCTGTAGAGGGATTGTAGGATGCCAGATGGACCAGACACTAAACTTCAGGTTCAACATGCAATTTCTGTGTAATGTTTGTTCAGAATACAGGAAATAAGCTTCAGCAATAGCATATTCCTTCTTCAGTACATCCGTTTGCAGCAACAGACTGTGAATGTCCTTTGTCTGCCCTTAGACAGCACCTGCTGACACTGATCTAACCACTTTTCAGTGAAAACCCTTTATCCCTACGTGGGCCCCATTTGCTTGGGTAGTGGGGGCTCAAAAAGAAAAAAAAAAAACTAAAAACAAAGAACCTCAGTGCAGAATCACTGAAAAAAGGGTTACCCCAAAGGGCATTGGCAACAAATCAAGTTTCAAAGAAATACATCATCATACATACTTCCATAATGCAATGCATCATGGGATATGTGCAAATCACCATGAAATTTCAGTCTTGTTCAGTTTACAGCAATTTACATGCATTTTAAATAGCACAACTAACTTAATTTCTATTATAGTCACCTAGTACTTTTTACCATTATCAAAAACACCTAGTGCTATGGTATTTTCAACATTTATAGGTTTCATAAATATAAGGTATAAACAATACATCAAGGTATTTTATAACATAGTAGTGCTATTACATACTAAATACAACCATGATAAATACAGCCTGTTGCTTTACATACACCTGGAGGTCACCACAATAACCTCCCTGTATGAGGACCTGAGAGGGAAAAGGAAAATTAAAGAGGACACTATAGCATAGTCAAGAAAGGGGAAGGGGCCCATAGGTGGCCAACCTTATGGACTAGAAATTGTAAAGGATTGAGTAGGGTAAGAAATAGAAGAACTGTTGCAACAGATTTAAGAGTGGCAGGAACTTCCTGTCACAAACCTACCCCAACAAATGTACCAAATCCAGTAGTTAACCTACAGGCTAAGAACTCCCAGAAGCACTGTTTGAACACACCTCCTTAAGTGCTGCCTACCCTGAAAAATTCACTTGATTCAATAGTTAACCTATAGGCTAACTCTCCCAGAAGCACTATTGTCACAAACCCCCTACTGAGCAACCAACAATTTTTTTCCTTCTCACCCCTTCTGTCTGTCTACCTCCTTCCTCAGAGTCAGTGGTTTATGTGCCTTGGTAGTCTCCCTCTTCCTTGCTTAGAGTCAGACCTCCAGCACCTGGGGGGGGGGGAGAGCTACTCTTCTCCTTCAAGGATGGCAAGTCGTATATGTCTTGGTGATCCCTACCTTCCTGCTTTCAAACAGGAAATTCCTGCTGTCAGTCAAATCCAGTGCTTTTAAAGGTGGAACTGGCTAAGGGTGGGATGGTGGATGGACGGGTTGTAGGGCAATAGATAACTACAGGGTAGTCTAAAATAACTACAGCGAAGTCTAAATACAGACACCTGGCTAACTTCTGGCTTACCCCCCCCCCAATTTACATCGCTCCTTCTCACCCAGCTAACAACAAGGATAACAGTTCCCTCCTCCAAACCAGCCTAGCACACTAACTCTTGTGTTATTTTTACCTTAATTGAAGGTCCCCATTTATCTTGTAGACCCTACTTTTCTAATATAGTATCTGTCTGTGTTTCCCCTAGCCAGAGGAGTCCTCGAAGAAAGGTTCTAGCTGCCTTAGTCAACTGCCTTCATGGCCTTGCTTTGATAGCAATATTGCTCTCTGGCTAAAAGCTAACTACAGGGAAGTCTAAATGCAGTCACCTAATTTACTTCTGGCTAAGCCACGCCCTCAATTTACTGGTCTCCTCTTCACCCAGCTAACTGCAAAGATGATAGCAGTTCTCTTCCCCCAACTCAGACTAGCACACTAACTCTTGTGTCATTTTTCTTTTGCCCTAATTGAAGGTCCCAATTTACCTTGCAGACTTTACACTTCTAATAAAGTATCTGCGTTCCCCCAGTCAGAGGTGTCCTAGCAGAAAGGTTCTAGCTGCCTTAGTCAGCAACCTCCTTGGCCTTGCTCTGATAGCAAGATTGCTCTCTGACCACAAGCTAACTATAGTAGTCCCCTGTGCGTGTGGTAGTATCAGTTCAATGTACAACCCATCATGTCTTACTGCTTATGTACAGTATATGTTTTCTTTTCCCCCTGTATGGAATACTGTAACAGTAAAGCACAATCTCCTGTATCCAAGGTCTTAAATTTTCAGTTCTTGAAGACACTAGGAAGAAAAAAGAGCAAAATTTGGGAAAGAACACATACTTAGAGATGACAGTTACATATTACATTTATATTATCATGCAGAGTAAAGTAAACATAATACTAACCATATGTAATAGGTACCTTCACTTCCTTCAGCACTGCCGCACCACCTCCAGACTTTGGGAATGACACTTCCCATCTCGGTTCGCCATCACATGTGACTGCCTGCCTCCTCTCAGAATTTTCATTGAAGTGGAGAGCTGCTAACAGGAGTCTAAAATAGACATAATCAACAAAGGGGTTTTCATTTCTATGAATATGAATTCTGACATCATAAGCACAGGATTCAACACAGATACACACAGATGCACAGAAGGTGATGGCAGATAAGGACTGTGTGGCCCACCTAGACTTCCCCTTTTCCCTACCTAATGCATTACTGCAGACCCTAGTTGATCTGCAGCTTACCCTCCCTTCCCTATTGCTAGAGTACTCTTTTGTCTATCCCATGTATTTTTGTTTTCCCCTACTGTTTTTGTCCCCACCACCTCCACAGGGAGGCTGTTCCAAGCATCAACTACTCTTTCTGTGAAAAAGTACTTCCTCATGGTGCCCCTGAGCCTACCTCCCTCTAACCTCATATCATGCCCCCTTGTTCTTGTCCACCTTCTTTTCTGAAAGATGCTATCATTCTGTACCGTGTTTATACCCCTGATGTACTTGAATGTCTCTATCATATCCTCTTCCCTCTCCTCTAGGGAATACATATTGAGGTCCTCTAGTCTTTCCTAATATGACTTTTGGTGCAGTCCTTACAGCAATTTTGTTGTCCTTCTCTGGACTGCGTCTATTTTGTCTTTGTCCTTCTGGAGATGTGGCCTCCAGAACTGGACACAGTACTACAGATGAGGTCTTACTAGTGATCTGTAGAGTGGCACAACCACCTCCTTTTTTCTGCTAGTGATACCGCTCCCTATGCACCCTAGCATCCCACTGGCTCTCCCCACAGCCTTCTCACTTTGTTTGGTTACCTTTAGGTAATCAGATATGACTACCCCCAGGTCCCTTTCTTGACTGGTGGCCATCAGTATCTCCCATCTTGTACTCCTCCCTTGGATTTCTGTGTCCCAAGTGCATGATTTTGCACTTCTTTGCATTGAATCTTAGCTGCCACATTCTTGACCACTGCTCAGGCATGTTTAGGTCCTTTCTCATTTATTCCACCATGCCCCTGGAGTGTTGACCCTGTTGCAGATCTTAGTGTCATCTGCAAATAGGCATACCTTCCCCTCCAGCCCCTCTGCAATGTCACTTATAAAGACATTAAAGAGGACTGGCCCCAGCACAGATCCCTGTGGCACCCCGCTGGTCACCCCCCTTTCCTCGGACTGAACACCATTTACCGCCACCCTCAGTGTCCTGTCACTCAACCAGTTTCTGACCCAGTTTACCACCTTGGGGTCCACTTTTTTTTTTTTTACTCTGCTTTATGGGTCTCTTGACAGGACGCCCCTCAGCCCTTGCTTCCATAAGCAGACCCCAGATCCCTGCTTGCAGTGCCCCCTGGATTATCCCCCAGGGCGGAGCCTCCAGAGCCCCTCTGGCTTGGCCCCGTTGGATCTAGGTCTCAGTTGTGGATACCTGGTCTGCTACAGGGATGGGGGTATCATTGGGCACACTGGAGAGATTTTTTCAGATGCTGTGTTTTCAGGGGTGTGTCAAGTGGATGCCAGATCATAGCCATGCCATGTGGCTGACATGCCCTCCCCAGAGCTGCACTAGCTGGTGCTTCAGTAACGGTTTGTCCCATAGTCACCCGGGAACACCAGACCGGAGGCACACTCCCCCCTCCCCCCTCATAGATGGAGAGTGTGCTATGGCTGCTGCATCCACCCCCGACCCGGCCAGCCCATGAGCATCCTGAGTCTGTTCCTGAACCTGGGTCACCTGCATCACAGTGGTAAATCTTCAAAAAATTCAATATGCTATGTTACTCTCACAATGCATGCATGTAGGCATGTGCATTTTTCATTTTATTATATAATAGTAACTGGTGACCCTCTATACAAACTCTTTCCTGATGGGTATCAAAACCCGTAGTAACCCAGTATGATGCTGCACTGTGTTATCAAGGCTGTTGCTGTCTTGTAGTCCACTGTATCAGTAGCTGAATAGATATGAACAAAAAAAATAACTACTCTGAACATCAGAATACCCTGCAGCAGTTATTACCTCCCTCAAAAACAAGCATTTGTTAATGCTGAATGTTTGCTTGCTGGTATTACCATTGGAAGTGCAGGCATTAGACAGATGCAGAATACGAATAACAGTGAAGTACTGAACTTCACAACAACCCCACCATCACCCTGTAGAGATGGACAGGCATTAGGGTATGCCTTTGGGTTGTCGTCCATAACACTCATACCATTTCACCTCACCGTATCCTGCAGACACTGACCAGTGTTGAAGTGTGCCTCGGGGTACACATTTTCAACATGGCCTTTTTGCAACCCCCACCTGAGAAAAGCATTTGGGACCTCTGCTCATGAAGAATGGCACTGTGATTTTGTTACTCTGTCTCGAATGATGAGTTCCCACAGCGACTACGCCATTCTGTGCCAGATGTACGAAACCATTGTTTGGGCAGAATGTGAAAATGACAGTGGCACCATTCATAAGGAGGTGTGAAGAGATGGCAATGTTGGAAATCTGGAGTGAAAAAATATTTAAAAATTCTCAAAGTTGTGAGCATGCATGAAAACTGCGCAATGCATGCTCGTAACACAGTCATTTTTATGTTGCTTGCACGCATGTGCAAGAAACATAGCGCCATCATCAGAGATTTCGGAGGTGTGTCACCTCCTCATCCAATTAAGTCAGTGTGCTGGCAGGCGCGACCCCTGAAAGCCAATGCATTTTGGAGCTGTCTATGACACGCTCCAAAATGCAGTGGCATACAGTTGAAAGGGGGAGCTACGCTGAGTGAGCACCGATAAGATATCGCTGCTCACGCCGCAGCTCCCTCAGACACGCAGGCGCGCACGCCGCAAGACGCCTGTATAGCCGACGGGTGCCCAATCCCCATCGGCTGAGCTGCAGCCCCCCAGTAGTAGGTGCCACGCTGGGAGCCCACCCCAGTGTGGCAAGTGGTCTTTGCCGACGGGGTGCCCAATCCCCCGTCGGCTGAATGCCCCATCCTTTTGCCCACGCTGGGGCCCACCCCAGTGTGGCAGCAAATCATGGCCAACGGGGTGCCCAATCCCCGTCGGCTGAACGCCTCCATTATCTTGCAGCACGCTGGGAGCCCACCCCAGCGGCAAACGACCCCACGACTCTTTTTAAAAACAAAACCTGTAAACAAAATCTGTCCCACGGCGCGTCTCCTCGACCCTCCCACAACCCGCACCCACCCACTGCGCACCCAGCCTCCCCACACCCCCCTCACCCCATACTTACCTCCGGACTCCAGTGCGACGATCTTCGGTGGACCGGGACTACGTCTGCACTCTTCAAAGCCGACCGCGAACTGAGGAAATGCCGGTAAGCTGTATAATGGGCTAGATAGGGGGGGTTTCAACTTGTTGCATATCTCAGGCATTTTTGGGAATTTTGTTCGATTTAGTTCGCATAGTGATTTGCCAAGAGTGACCGCGTAAATCACTTCGGACCCGAATAGCGCCATGACAGTGATATCATTCATGAGCAGGGGTCCTAAAACTCCATGTTGAAAATTTGGTGCCAAAATTCCAAAAATGACTGTTTTACTGAGCGTGCTGCGCAGTTCCTACGCAGGCTCGTAAGTTCGCGAAATTTCAATATTTTCACTCCAGATTTTCAACATTGCCATTTTACCACACCTTCTTATGAGTAGTACAGCTGTCATTTTTCACATCTCACCCAAAATGTGTTTCCGCCCATGTAGCGCAGAATGGCGCAGTCGGTGTGCGAAATCAATGTACGGGACAAATTAAGAAAATCACAGTGACACTGTTCATGAGCAGAGGTCTTAAAATGGCTATGTTGAAAAAATTCCTAAAAATGACTGTTTTATGAGCGTGCGTTGCGCAGTTCCTACGGATGCTCGTAAGGTCGTGAATTTTCAATATTTTCACTCCAGATTTCCAACATTGCCATTTTATCACACCTTCTTATGAGTAGTACAGCTGCCATTTTTCACATCTCATCCAAAACGTGTTTCTGCCCATGTAGCACACAATGGCGCAGTCGGTGTGCGAGACCAATGTACGGGACAAAGTAAGAAAATCACAGTGACACTGTTCATAAGCTCAGGTGTTAAAATGGCTATGTTGAAAATTTGGTGAAAAAATTCCAAAAAATGACTGTTTTACGAGCGTGCGTTGTACAGTTCCTATGCATGCTTGTAAGTTCACGAATTTTTAATATTTTCACTCCAGATTTCCAACATTGCCATTTTGCCACACCTTCTTATAAACAGTATAGCTGTCATTTTTCACATCTCACCCAAAACATGTTTCTGCCCATGTAGCGCACAATGGCGCAGTCGGTGTGCAAAATCAATGTACGGGATAAATTAAGAAAATCACAGTGACACTGTTCATGAGCAAAGGTCTTAAAATGACTATGTTGAAAATTTGGTGAAAAAATTCCAAAAAATGACTGTTTTACGAGCGTGCGTTGTACAGTTCCTACGCACGCTTGTAAGTTCGCGAATTTTCAATATTTTCACTCCAGATTTTCAACATTGCCATTTTACCACACCTTCTTATGAGTAGTACAGCTGTCATTTTTCACATCTCACCCAAAACGTGTTTCCGCCCATGTAGCGCACAATGGCGCAGTCGGTGTGCGAAATCAATGTACGGGACAAATTAAGAAAATCACAGTGACACTGTTCATGAGCAGAGGTCTTAAAATGGCTATGTTGAAAATCTGGTGAAAAAATTCCCTTCAGATGTTCTGCAATATTACTAATGAAGACATTGAACAGAACTGGCCCCAGGACCCCACTGGTCGCCCCCTCTCCCTAGACTGCATGCCATTTACCACCACTCTCTGCCTCCTGTCTGTTAGCCAGTTTCTAACCCAGTTTACCACCCTTTCCCCCATGTCCAGCCTACCCAGCTAGTTTATCAGCCTCCTATATGGGATGGTGTCAAAGGCTTTGCTGAAATCAAGGTAAAGCGTTGTCCACTGCCCCACCCTGATTCACTTCCTTTGTCACCCAGTCAAATAAATCAACCAGATTTATCTGACATGATGTCCCCACTGTGAATCCATGTTGTCTATGGTCCTGGGTTCCAATGGCATCTAGATGCCCCACTATCCTTTCTTTAAGCAATGTCTCCATGATCTTCCCCACTACTGAGGTGAGGCTGAATGGCCTATTGTTCCCTGCCTCCTCCCTGCTGCCAGACTTGTGTAGAGGGACCACATGTGCCCTCCTCCAATTTACTCATGTTGAATGACTCAGTGAACATGGCTGCCAGAGGTACTGCTATCCCCTTCGCAGTTCTGTTAATATCCTTGGGCGTATGCCATCTGGTTCCATCGCTTTGTCTACCTTCAATTTAGTGAGCTCCTGCAGGACTCTTTTGCCTTTGAATGGACTATTGTCCACCTCTTCACCCCCTTGGCAACTGCTGTACTGCTGTGGCCCTTGCCCCTCCCACTCTTCTGTGAATACTGAACGGAAAGACACAGTGGATGTCTTGGGAGGAAGGCGTGGAACTATCACTTCCAAATACCTAAACAGCACATACAAGCAAGCAACATTCGGCATTGACAAATGCTTGTTTGAATTCTTTCACCAAGTTTTCAACATAGGCATTTTGGGACCTCTGTTCATGAATAGTGTCACCATGATTTTCTTAATCTGTCCCAAACGTTGCTTTCCCACAGCGCCTGCGCCACTGTGTGCCAGATGTGTGAAAACACTTTTCGGACAGGATGTGAACAATGACAGCTATACTGTTCATAAGGAGATATGTAAAAATGGCAATGTTGAAAATCTGGAGTGAAAATATTAAAGATTCTTGAAGTTATGAGTGTGCGTGGAAACTGCAATGCATGCTCATAACACAGTCATTATTTGGAATTTTTTCACCAAATTTGCAACGTACGCTTTTTGGGAGCCCGCCTCATGAACAGCTGCACTGTCATTTCATTAATCAGTCCTGAAAGGTGATTCCACGCAGTGACTGCGAAATCACCTTTCGGGGTCAAGTAATGCCATGGCATTGACTGAATTAATGAGGAGGGGTCCCAAGAACCACATGTTGAAAATTTGGTGCCAGAAGTAAAAAAAATGTCTGAGATATCCACATAAGTTGAACAAAAAAAACATTTATGCCATTATACAGCTTACCGGCATTTCTTCAGTTCGCAGTTGACTTTGAAGAGTGCAGACGTGTTCCCTGTCCACTGAAGATCGTTGCACTAGGCTCTGGAGGTAAGTATGAGGTGAGGGGGGTGTGGGGAGGTGGGGTGCGCAGGTGGTGGTTGCAGGTTGGGGGAGGGGACCCGACTCGAGTTACCATTTTCTTTGTTTCAGGGTAAAAAAAAAAAAGACGTCAGGGGAAGGTTTTTTCCTTTGCAGGTTTGCTATTTGCACACTGGGGTGGGCTCCCAGTCTGCCACCTGCATTTTTCTGGATGGGGACTTAAGCCAATGGGGATTGGGCCCCCCGTCGACAAAGAAAGCCTGTCTGGGGGAGGCATGATGTCGAGAGGGATTGGGCACCCCTCGCACACAGCAAATGGGGGGGGGGACATTATGCTGACGGGGATTGGGCTCCCCCGTCGACAGATTAACTGGGGCAGGGGCATGCCAGCAGGGGGATTGGGCACCCCCATCAGCTTTTATGGGGACTGTAAGCGGATGGTGAGAGCCACTGCCATATTCTTTCAAAATGTTACACCAGGCAAGGCTCCGCCCTCCAATGACAGGTCGCTTTCTCATTGCAGTGGCTAATTTGTTTCAAGTTGGTGGCAGGCTGGCTGAACTAGTATCAGCAGCAGCGCACCACTGCATTGGGAAACGAGGGCCAAGCCCAATCATGCAGTGGTGGCATTGGCCGCCACAGTGCCACACCTCCAAAACCCGCTTCTCTCCTAAACTGCCATATGTTTCTTGCGCATGTGCGCAAGCAAACATAAAAATGAATAAGCAGGTATGTATACTGATGTTTTTTTTTTTTAAACCCCCAATGTGTGTGACAATCTAATCAACCCCTTGAGCTTCGCTACTGATGTTTATGGATTAACACACACACATCAGGTGCATAAAAAAGGAACATCACAACACATACCTTCATATACATTATTCTCGATTTGTCAGTATTTCAGTTGGTAAGATGTTTCATGATACAAAGATGAGAAAGAAACCTTGTATTCATATGGTCATAAAAGTAATGTGTCATTTTTATAGCAAAGAAATGACCACCTTATGTAAAGCCTTCAATGAGGATGTCTGCTCAGATGGTGACAGTTTTCGAATGTCTTTTGGAAGCATGTTGTTTTTCGTTATCTCAAGTTCCTTATGAGCTCTACTGCTTGGTTAGAATGAAAAAGAGGGTGTAGGGGAATAGAAATGATGTTATGGGACATGATGATCCACAATTATGAACTGACAGCGTACACTGAGGATGTATGAAAGTACGGCCTGCTGCTGTAGACTGACCTTTCTCTATCCAAGCACGTTCTTCCAGAGGGCATGCTAGCAATTTTCAGATCATTCACCATGATCAGTGTGTTTGTTCAATACATGATTTAGGATGTGATTTTCCCTTCACAAAAGTGGGAACAAGGCAGAAGCAAGAACTACAGACGTGTTAGTTTGACCTCAGTGGTAGGAAAATTATGGAATCACTTCTGAAAGAAAGAATTGTTGAGTACCTAGAGGCCAGTAGGGCACAGGACCCAAGGCAGCATGGATTCACAGCAGGAAGGTCATGTCAGAGAAATCAAATCAATTTCTTTGACTGGGTGACCAAAGTAATAGACCAGGGAGGGGCTGTGGACATGGCCTAACTAGACTTTAGCAAGGCATTTGACACAGTCCCGCACAAAATATTAATAATCAAGTTAGCCAACCTGGGAGTAGGTCCCAGGGTGATAGCCTGGGTAGCAAACTGGCTACACAACAGGACAAAGAAAGTAATAGTAAATGGAACTCACTCAGAAGAAAGGGGGGTTACTAGTGGAGTACCTCAAGGTTCAGTACTGGGTCCAGTGCTCTTTAATGTCTTTATAGATGACATTGCAGAGGGTCTGGAAGGAAAAGTATCCCTCTTTGCAGATGACACAAAGATTTGTAACAAAGTTGATACACAAGGGGGGTGGAAAGGATGAGAAGGGACTTGGCAAGGTTGGAGGAATGGTCAGATGTATGGCAACTTAGATTCAATGGAAAGAAGTGTAAAGTAATGCACCTGGGAAACAAAAACCTGGAAGAAGAGTACACAATGGTGGGGGAGGTACTAACAACAACAAAAATGGAAAGGGGCCTGGAGTAGTCATATCAGATGACCTAAAGGTGAGCAAGCAATGTGAGAAGGCAGTAAGGAGAGCTGGGTGGATACTGGGATGCATAGAGAGAGGCATTACAAGTAGAAAAAGGGAAGTGGTTATCCCTCTGTACAGACAATTGGTGAGACTCCATCTGGAGTACTGTGTGCAGTTTTGGAAACCCCCATCTCTGCAAGGACATAGACAGGATGGAGGTGATCCAGAAGAGGGCAACTAAAATGGTGATGGGTCTGCATCAGAAACCATATCAAGAGAGACTGAGAGGGATTAATATGTACAGTATACCCTTGATGAAAGGAGGGACGGGGGCATGATAGAAACTTTCAAGTACCTCAAGGGAATCAACAAAGTCCAGGAGGGTAGCATCTTTCAGAAAAAGAGATATGCAAGAACAAGGGGGCACAATTCAAAGATGGAGGGGGGACATTCCAAGGGCAATATGAGGAAATATTTCTTCGTGCAGAGAATGGTGGACGCATGGAACTGCCTTCCTGGGGAGGTTGTGGGGTCTAAAACAAACATGCATGGGACAGACATAAGGCAATTATAGCAGGGGTAGGAGGAAGTAGGCTGTTGGTTAACTAGAATCTGCAGCTTATCTAATAGGTAGGGAAATGGGAAGACTGGGTGGGCCAAGCGGTCCTTATCTGCTGTCAGAGTCTATGTTTCTATGTTAGGATTGATTGCCATCTTGCTCCAATAATTTCAAATTCTCCACTGCTAGAACTTGCACATCAGTACAGGTGATGGCTAATCCCCATTGACCAGTGAGAAAGAATGGAGCAATCTTTCCTTTTAGCCTATGCCTCAATTTTTTTCTTAATTCCTATCAACTGATTGAGCAGAAAAAGACCCACGATCAGTAAAAGTTTTATTATAAGCAAATTAAACCAAGTTACACCGCTGACAGCACAGGTAAAATTATCACAGTACCAGTGGCATAGGCAGGATTTTTTTTGGGGGTTGTATGATATTTGTGAGTGGGACACATAAAAGCTGGGGGCTGGTGGCAGCTAGGCCCCAGAAGCTCTGGGGGGTGGGTTACATGCTCTGTGGTGAGTTTTGGGGCTTTTATTGAACCGAAAACACTTGTGTTACATGTTCCAACCCTACCCCTGATTTCAGGGGAATTTTTTTCCCCATGGAATCAGGGGATTGGGAGACTACAGCTGGCGTTAGACTCGGCAGCTGCAGTTGTTATGGGCAACTGGCTATTGACTATTTTCGGGTATGGCGACCTGAATAATGATCTATTTTCATCGGAAATTTTGCAACATATGCAATTTGAGGTGCCAGAAAGTAGGATGCTTTCTAAATTACTCCCCTAAGATTCTGAATTTGCAGCATTCCGCTTTCCGCACCACCATGAATTCCTCTGTTTAAAGGAGAACTGCATCAATCTGTTCTGCTGTCCTGACAACCTTACTCCTTTTAAGAGAATAATTAGTTTGGAACAAGAGAAGAGCTTGGTTCTGTATCTGTACTAAAGTAACAACATTTATCTAATGCTAGGAATCGATGCACTTATCTGTTGCTTTCACATCAGTACAGGCATTATGCAGTAATCAGTTAGCCTTGCATAGATCAATCAGGAATTTGTGTATAGTGAGCTTTGAATAATTCCTGAAGGATACCATTGTTTGCAGCTGTCTTGCTGTTCTGGTGCTCTATACACAGAATAGGGGGCCACGGCCACTCAAGGCATCTGCAAACTGGCCAGCTGACCCCATCTTCCCTGTAAGACATCAACCAGTCCAGTAATGTGTAACTGCAAGTTCTGGTATTCATCCTTGTAGGCTGAGGAAAGACCTGTTCCAGATTTAATTCTCCATACATTGTTTAATACATAGGGAGTTGTTTCTTATAGAAACTCAGATTCAGGTCACTTGGGCAGTATTAGCAACTCGGTGGACTGGAATCTAATGGGTTATTAACAGACTGAAGCTGGTCCTCAAGTCCTTCTGTTACTGGACCCTCCCATCTATGGAATGGATGCACACGAGCAGACCACTAAATTGTACCTGCCCTGTGGAGAGCTGAGCTACATTCACAACGTGAATTGTCTGTAAAGGTGAACTGAAATAGAGAGGCATGTAGAAGCAGCCCTACTCTAATATACAGAACCACTCCTTCACCTTTATTGTGTGATCTGCCATTGCAAAATAATTCGTTATTAGCCGTGTGAATTTTCAGACTAAAGATCTGACTAGGTACCACTGTGTTAGTAAGATTTCTCACAGTCAGATCCTCAGGTCTGCCTTGCTTAATAACTTTCTCTTGACTCTGCAGTAAGCCTGTTATGTTGACCACTCACATCATGTATGTGCATTATTTGTATTTCGCTGTTCTATTGTAACCCCTAGGTGGCGCTATCCAAAGGGCTACTACCCCTGCCTGCTTGGCTAGCAGCAGGTTAAGGGGCCTGGGTAATGAAACGGGTGCCTCCACCCGGAGGTCAAGGTTGTTAGTGGTCAAGCTAACCTGGGCACAGTCCTCTGGGACACTGTAACCCCCCCTTTCCCTTCTAGTGGCCTGAACAATATATAATAATTACTTTCACAATGACCCTTATTCACCAGACAATTACCCACACTGTTTGCACTTACCACCAGGGCTGGTTCCTCTAGCTTGACCCTGGGGACCCCCTGTACAACAAGGTTAAACACAGCAAATAGCAACAGTACAATACGTTTGGCACAAACCGGAACCACATTCAGGTTAAATGCAAACAAAGTTAAAGCTGATTTATTCAGGGGGCTTGAAAAAGGGAGGGGCATAATCAGGTTGATTTGCTTAAAAGCTATATTAATCGGACAGTTATGCATGCAGTTCAGAGTTCCTTCACAGTCACACACTCTGGGTACCCAGGTAGGAAAACGGGCTAACCAGGAACGTTGCAGCTGGTTGGTGCCCTGTGGTGGAAGAAAGCAGCATGCACAGCACACACTATTTGTAATCTGCAGCTGGAGGGCTCAGTTTGTGAAATAAAAGGCAACAACACAATCAGATGACGACACTTTTAGATTTAGCTGTTGTTGCAGGGAGCTACCCTGATGTTTACTCTCAATACCCAATGCTGGACACAGGCAGGTTGAAATTGAGACTGCAGGCTGTTGAGCTGGAGTGCCCGGAGAAGCAGGGCCCACATGAATCACTGAGGCATCATTTCTGTTCAAGACGTTGAGCAGGGGGCTGATCCCCAGGCTGGTCTCTCATCAATGACTTTCTCTGTGTAGCAGGTATTCTGGCTGGGCCAGTGTAGCAGGGCCCAGGCAATCGGAAATGGATACGGATTCAGTCCATGGAGCTGTATACAGCCTCCAGCAAGCAAAACACAGTTCAGACACACAGTGGGGAATCAAATCACACCCCACTATAAGCACACAGCACATTCACATGTAAGGAAATTCCACTGTACCAGGCAAATGGCTCTTTGGTTGCAATTACAGAGTCTCTGCACAATCCGGGAGTTCAGAGGTAGCTGGAAGTTCTGATAGGCCGATCGCATTAAGCAAATCTTCGGTCTTCTTCAGGTTAAAGCCTGGTCACAATTCAGTGGCTTAATTCGTTCTCCAAATTCGGATTCAGTCTGAAAAAAAAGCACAAGTTCCCTCTCAGGAACAGCAGGAAGGCATGCAGGCCAAACTCAGGTCTTTCCCCAGTTCTCCCGAGCAAATCCAGTATGGATTGTTGCTTGAACTATCTCGAGCTGTTACTTCTTCACTTCTCAACTCAGATGTAACTGAAACTGCAAGCAGTGTGGGACTTTTCCCCAAGATCCAAAAGGTTCGGTTGACTGATCTGTCAGTCATTCACAACAAGGGTTCCCCCTCTAGGTTATTTTAGGCGCCAAATGCCCAAAACTACAATTCCTACAAGTTTTGGCCCCATCAAGCCCCTGTAGGCGGGCTCCATTTTAGAGTCCCAAATCTACTGATTGGCCCATTTCAGCAGTCCAAGACCAAGATGGCGGAGATAAACAGAAATGTCCGTGCTGCAAAGAAGGCAGGTTAGAACAAACTTCAATATTATTACTACTCTAACAAATGATCAGCAAACAAGTGCATCTTCTAACAGAGGTCCCTCTCAGATTAATTATGACTGCAATCCAGGCAGCTCTTAAAAAGACAGTGCACAGAGGCTATACAGGCACTCTCTGGCAATACATTTAAACTGCTAAAATGCAGAACACCAGCCTGGCAGTGAGCATTTAGGCAAGCTCAACGAAGACTTTTCGGGAACCCCATTTGTAGGGGGTTACACACTTCCCTGCCTGGAGAAAACTTGGCGTTCATGTCAAGTCTGTACCATCATGCGTCAGTTAACATAAACTTATTACTTTACTATACATATTCACTACACTTCATGATACTATATCCATAAGGACAATACTTATGCATGTTTCATGCAGGTAATACCGATTCCACTATGATTAACATACTTGTGACATCGCAATACTGATTCATGTTATAACTTCATGTACATTGAAGAATGTAGGAGGGGGTCCTTCCCTATCAGCTAACTTGGGGCTATCAGGGGCAGGGGCACCATACTGAGAAGGAAGAACAATCAACCTGGAATTGGCCATTAAGCTCAGTTTGGGTAGTGAGCTCTGAGAAATATAAACACTTTTGGGAATCACATTGACAGGCAAATCTGCTGGCCTCCTGGGAGAATTATACTGGCTTGACAGCTAGGCCAGTCTTTCTGGGGGAAACAGCCATAGTCTCTGTACTTTCAGCACTAAGTTTGGAGCTTTTGTCATTTGTGAGGCGTGCCTCTGCACGGATGGAAATGTCCCAACTGGGAGCACTGTCAGCTCCTTGCTCTGTAGGCTGTTTCCACAATACTTGGCTCAGTTAGAGAAGGTTCTGGCACAATTAGTCTTTGTGGCACTGAAGGGGGACTGTCAGCACTCTCACATCGTTGTTTAAGTTCTGGTGTGTCACCAGGGAGACTCAGGCCATCAGCCCCTTCTTCAGGCAATTCACACAGTTCCACAAAACACAGAGGCCCAGATATTCAAACTGCGCCAGTTTGTGGCGCAAGCCTGTGCGCCGCTCAAAATAATTGCGCAGTAGTGTGGCCAGGGTGATATTCAACGGAGTTGCGCTATGGCACAACTGCTTTGAATATCACCCCCTGGCCACCCCCACTGTGCATGGTGCAGTGGAACTGTGCCAGTGCAAGTGGTCAGAGTGGAGCATTGAGATGCGGTGGCACAAGTTCCATTGCACTGTGCACAGCACCTGCAATATTCAAAGGGTGACATGCAAATGGGGCCATAATTTATGCAAGGCACACGGGAGCCATTTGCATCTGATTATGGCCCCATTTGCATGTCATTAGCATGCAGGTGCGCCAATCCCCGATGACTTGCGCCTGGCACCCTGCCAGGCAGCAGCCGTCGGGGATCGACCTCCCCTAGCCCGATTGCAGGACGTTCCATAAGGGACAATGAATGTCTCCTATCCCTGGTGGTCCAGTGGACTGGGATTAGCCCGATCGCGGGCATAACAATAACCCCCTTCCCGAGTAGCCTGAATGTGGGCATAACAATAAGCCCCCCCGGGTAGCCCAATCACAGGCATAACAGTAACCCCCCACCTCCGATTAGCCCGATCGTGGGCATAACAGTAACCCCCCTCTGAGTAGCCAGATCACGGGCATAACAGTAACCTCCCGAGTAGCCCGGCGAGGACATCAGACCTCCTCCCTCCAAGTCCAATATCCCTGGTGGTCAGTGGACGCGGTAGCCGATCGTGGGTGGCATTCTCACCCCCAAGTCCGAAATCCCTGGTGATCTAGTGGACCCCCACCCCACCCACTCCTGCCCCTGTCAGCCAGCGAGGGCAGCACCACCCGCCTGCCGCCCGCGCGCCACCGACTGACAGTTCAGTATGGCTGCATGCCCATTGGTTCAGAGCATGAGCCAATGGGTGTGCAGCCCTTACCGTGATTAGTCAGCACGGATATGTGAATGAATTCATTCACATATCTTGACTGACTAGTGAGGTATGGTTGCATGCCCATTGGCTCATGCTCTGAACCAATGGGTCGGCGCAGCCATGCCGAGCTGTCAGTCGGTGGGCGGCGGGCGGCAGGCGGGTGGGTGCTGCCGCCCGCCGCTGACGGGGAGCGTGGTGGGGCCCAGTGGCGGTGGGTGGGGGTCCACTAGATCACCAGGGATGTTAGACTTGGGGATTGAAGAATGCTGCCCACAATCGGGCTACTCGCGCCCACTGGACCACCAGGGATATTGACTTGGGGGTCTGATGCCGCGATCGGGCTACTGGGGTTACTGTTATGCCCGCGATCGGGCTACTCGAGGGGGGTTACTGTTATGCCCGCGATGGGGCTAATCAGGGGTGGGGCGGACAATTATGCCTGCGATCAGGGCATGGGGGGCACCGCCAGGTGTGGCAGGAACAGCTGATGGCCACCCACAGGTGGCAGCTGCTGTGTTGTGCCCTGCAATGCGGCAGCTCACCTGTGGGTGGCCCTCGACTTCTTGCTTTTTTATTTGGCTTAACTTTGTGCAGGTGCAGGTAGGGGTTGTGCCTGCATAACTCTGCATGGCTCGGGCTGAATATCGGGCTGTGCAGTTTATGCATGGGCACACCCCCACCTGTGCTTGCATACATATTACTGATGCGCCTGGCAATATCGGGATTTGAGCGGTGCACTTTTCCCCTTTAAATATCGCACTGGGGTGCATCAGTGGGTTGTGCATGGCGCAACACCATTTGGCCATGCGCAACCCTTTTGAATATCTAGGCCAGAGTCCGCAACCTCAGATGTGATGCTTTGCACCTCACTTTCAGGGAGCTTTGGCTCCAAGGACGAATCTGGGGGGTTAGGCAGTCCAGAAGGCCCGGCTTCATCCTCACAATTAGTCATAAGGTTACCTTGAGACAACTGATTCAGTTCATAGGAGGGGTAATTGGCACTGTCACACTCACTATCGTCAGAGGTGGACTGACAGTCACTATCATTCTGGGCCTGCTGTGGGGGAAACCTTAACTCTGTAACTACTGGGGTAGGTTGACTCTGTCTCTTTTTTGCAGCAGCATGAGTCACCAGCCCAGGGGAGGCAATGTCGGTTGGCTCAGCTTCAATAATAACTTGGCCGATAGGCAGCAAGTGGTTACGGTGCATGGCCTTGACAACTTTGAAGTTATTCTCTGGGTGTACCTTGTATACTAGTAGATCATCCAACTTTCTAACTACTACATGAGGAAGATGGTGCCGCCTATCAGCAATTTTGTGCTTGCCATGTATTCCCAAATTGCGTAACAACACAAGGTCTCTGGGCTGTAGCTCTTAAACCTTTACTTTTTTGTCATGCCTCTCTTTGTTGGCGAGATTTATTTTAGCGGCCATTGTCTGGACCAGTTGATATGCATGGTTCAATTGAGCTTTCAGTTTCTGTACATATTGCAGGTAGTTTTCAGCTGGGACTCCATCTGGAGACACCCCAAAGCAGACATCAACTGGCAGTCAGGCCTCCCTCCCGAACATGAGGCGGTAGGTGAAGAACCCAGTAGCATCATTTTTGGTGCAAATGTATGCTTGTGCCAAGGTGCTAATCTGCTGGCTCCACTTATGTTTGTATTTTGGATGGAGGGTACCCAGCATGTCTAGAAGGGTGTGATTAAAATGTTCTGGTTGAGGGTCCCCCTGCGGGTGATAAGGGGTGGTTCTTGACTTCCATCCCCCCACAGAGAGAGAGAGCATTTCTTTGATTAGCCTACTTTCAAAGTCTCTGCCTTGGTTAGAGTGGATCTGCTGGGGGACACCATAGTGGACAAAGAATTTTTCCACTATCACCTTGGCCATGTTAGAGGCTTTTTGATCTTTAGTTGGAAAAGCTTGTGCATACCATGTGAAATGATCTGTAACCACTAACATATTGCCAATATTCCGCTGATCAGGTTCTAAACACAAAAAATCTATGCAGACCAGTTCCATGGGGGCGCTGGTAGTGAAATTGACAAGGGGGGCAGCCCTCTGAGGCAAGGCTTTTCTTTGGAGGCAATGACTACAGGTCTTTACATGGTGCTCAACATCGGCCTCCATCTTGGGCCAGTAGAACTGAGATTGTACCAGGTCGAGAGTTCTGTCAATACCGAGGTGCTCCATGTGATTGTGGAGGGACCTCAGTACCAATTCTTTAAAGGCCATGGGCAGGACCAATTGCTGCTTGTCTACTCAACCACTGCGATCCACTGTCTCTTTGTATAACAACTGATTGTGTAACTTCAACCTGGGGCCTTCTTTAAACAATAGGGCAGTTCGCAAGTCAGGGGAACGCAACTGGGACACATCTTTCCCTGCACGCAGGGCATCAAGTGCTGGCTGAATTGTAGGATCTTGGGAATGAGCCCACGATGCTGTCATTGTCAGACTGAGGTAGTGCATTAATATCTAGAGCAGAGAAATGGCAATAGGCAGCTGGTATACAGGTAACAGGAGGGCCCAAGCAATCTACTAAACAGTCCACTCTGTCCGTAGACATCTGTTTATCTCTATCAAACTTTTGGCACAATGCTCGGATGTCAGGTTCAGACAGCCTTACCCAATCACTGTTGGAGACTGGCCTTTGTGACAGGGCATCAGCATCAATATGATCCAGTCCTGGCCTGTATTTGACAGGATAATCATAGGTTGATAAAGGAGAGAGCCACCAGTGTCCTTTGGCGTCCAACTTAGCTGAAGTTTGTATATAGGTTAACGGATTATTGCCGGTCTTCACCAATATCTTTGCCTCATAGAAGTACTCATGAAACTGGTCTACAATGGCCTATTTTAGGGCAAGGAACTCCAGCTTGTACACAGGATAGTTTCATTCTGATGGAGTCAAGCTCCCACTGGCAAAAGCCACTGGTCTCAAACCATCCTCATGGTCTTGATACAGCACAGCTCCTAGGCCCTGCACACTAGTGTCCAAATGCAGCACATAGGGCTTGGTAGGGTCAGCATAGGCGAGGATGGGGGTGTGGGTGAGCTGTTATATGACTTTGTGGAAGGCTGCTTCACATTCGGGTGTCCAGTTGGGCCCAAAAGGTTCACCTGTTCGGAAGTACTGTATACTTTTTCAGGTTCTTTGACAGCCCCTTTCTTGTATTTACGGTTGGTGGGGGGTAACCCAGGGTGAGATACAGGAGTGGGTAAATCACCTTGGAATAGTCTTTTATGAACCTGCAGTATTAGCCACAGAACCCCAAGAAACACTGTAGTTCTTTCAAGTTATGGAGTTGGGGCCAAGCAGTCAGTGACTTGACCTTACTGAGATCGGTCTCTATCCCTTCTACAGATACTGTGTGCCCCACATAATTCAGGGAGGTTTGAAAAAAAATGGCACTTGTCAATGGACAGCTTGAGGCTGAAATCTTCCAATTGGTCTAGGACTTTAAACAGTCGGGTCTCACGCTCCTCTAATGTGCGTCCAAACACAATGACATCATCTTGGTACACTAGGCATTCCAGCAAGTTCATATCTCCCACCGCATGTTCCATCAGTCACTGAAAGGTGGCTGGGGCATCTGAAATCCCCTGTGGAATTCTCAGGAATTCGTAGAACCTCAAAGGACAGATGAACGCTGTTTTCTCATGGTTCTCCGTGGCCGTCAGAATCTGGTAATATCCGCTGTGAAGATCCAATACTGAGAACCATTTGCTCCCATTCAAGCATTCCAGGGCATCTTGTATACGGGACATGGTGTATTGATCTGGGATGGTCCGCCGGTTCAGGGTTCGATAATCAACACACATCCTCACCGACCCATTCTTCTTACGCACAGCCACAACAGGAGAGGCATATGGGCTCCTTGATTCTTGTATCACGCCAGCAATGAGCATTTCCTGCAGGTGTCTCCTCACATCATCTGTGTCCGCTGGGGTGAGGTGTCAGGATCTCTCTCGAAATGGCCGGTCATTATGCAGTCGTATATGATGCTCTGCACCCTGGACACACCCAATGTCCCATTCCTTTAATGAAAATACTTGGTCTCTCTGAGCGAGTTTCTTGTTAATCTTAGCATTCCATTCAGCTGACAGTGGGGAATCACCAAAGTCAAATAAGTCCGGGGTCACTCTCTCCTTTTGACCAGAGTACTTGTTATTGGGTAATACTGCAGTGTCTGCACAGTGTACTGTAGCTAGAGTGCACCCTCTGTTCACCCGGACCTCCCGATCTGACACATTTCGAATCTGGACCATCACTCATCGTGCATAGGCATGGGCATGGGCAGACAAGATGCTGGGCCTAACCAATAATCCTTCTGGCAACCTTCCATAACCTGGTGCATCCAACATTAATATTTTGTTCTTTACATTTCTCTTTAGGCAGACTTTTTCATGGATTGTGCACTGGGCGTTGGGTGCCAATACCAAGGAGTCAGGTTCCTTTTTTCACACTATCCCCACTGGCTCATCTGGGTCCTCTTCATTGGGTTTCTGTTGTAAGTCATATTCCTTTTTCACTAAGGCTGGAATTCTTAGGGCCCATCCAGTCAGTTGCCCTAGTTTCTCATGGCAGAGTTGTGCTAGTCTCCCAAACGTGGGCGTTTGTTCCAATTAACAGGGGAACCCCATTATACAGTCCAGTGGGGGGGATGCACTAGGGCCAGTGTCTCTACTTGCTCCTCCACACCAGTTACAGTTGCAGGAAAAGACAACCAGAGGCAGACATATCCTAGGTAGGGATAAGACTTGTCGCTCAGCCCCCACACATGTAGGCCTTCCAGGGATTGTAATGGCACATCAGATAAGTGTTAGTCATACCAGTCCTGAAATACAGTGGTCACTTGTGACCCACTGTCCAGCACAGCCCGAGTAGGAATACCATTCACAGCCACAGTAGTCTTCATTGTAGGGCCCACTATTTTGGACGAGTCTGGAGGGACAACAGCAGGGGCCTGGACAGATGATTAAGCCACAGAGGGGGTTGAGTTAGGATGGCTGAAACCTTCACTGTGGTCATTTTGTGCACCCCTTGACCACTGGCTTCTCTTCCAAAGCTGTCCTTGAAGCTGGTTCACCACCTTCTCTAAGTCCTTCTGAGACTGGCATTCCCTCTTTATATGGTTATCCTTGCCTCATTTGTGACAAATGACAGGCTCTCGAGGCATCCTTAGGGAAAACATAGCAGTGGATGCTGGAACACCAATGGGAGATGAGATTGTAATCTGACTTCTGCTGGTAGTGTACCATGTCTCAAAAGTTCCTTTAGGGTGGCAGTCAATTCCTTGAGCTCAGCCGAGAAGCCACCCTCAGTAGAGGATGCCTGAGGGTGCACCCCCACCCCCATAAGAGTCACGTCCTGACAGGGGCCAGGGTCTCTGTCAGCAGGGGGATACCTCAGCAAACACACCTGGTTGTACTTTTCTGACTTCCTTCAGCAACTCCTCCCCCCGCCGTTTAGCCCATGGTGGGACAGTCGTAGTGGTCTCCATTTCGGAAGGGCCTTCTGGTGCCATAATCACTTGGGCTGCACTCACCCCATAATTACAATCTCCCTCTTCACCTTCTACCTCCTGGAGTTCTTTTATCAAGTCACAGTAGTCAGGTGGGTTACCTCTCCTATCCTGGAGCCTTAACTGGATGATCTGCAGTTTAGAATGCTTGGTATGTTGCAGTATGTGCCCCAATCTCACACAGTTCAAATCACTGGTGGCTACCCCACCTTTCTGATAAGCTTTTTGAAGAGCTATTTCTAGGTGAGTAACACACACAGACAAACTTTCCCCCTTCCATTGTTTGGTACCTTAGAATTTCCACATCAAAGTCTCTCCTGACTCAATGCTCCCAAAACTGCCTTCAAGTACAGATAGGTATTTCTAAGCAGATGCATCAGGGTTCGTGGACCTCAAATATTTAATGGCTTCAAGGGCGGGGCCCCTCAAACTTTCTATGATTCTTTTCTGCTTCTCAGCCTCCACACACTGCCACTCAGATACCAAGGGGACAACATAGTCAATCCAGGTCTCCCAGTCATCCTCCCCCTGGGGGGTGGGGAGGGTGCCCGAGAAGATTCTCAGCCTTCGGTAGCAGTTGTGACTAATGGTGGGTACAGATATAGGGCCAGCATTGGCATGGTCATAGAAGGTGGGGCAGTAACAGGTGCTGGAGTGGGAGGGGTGTTAGGGAAGGGACACCCCCCGATGGCAGGAATAGTTTCTTAAAGTCCTTTATGGTTTTCTCTTCCTCCAGCAACAACTTAGCAAATTTCTCCTCAAAAGTCTCAAATAATGGTGGGCGCTCATCCTCCCCAGGGTCTTTACTGTCTTTTGTTATCATTCTCCAGGCGGCTAGGACCCCTTCTGAGGCAATAATCTGTGGGACTTTAGAGCTGTCCACAAGGTCAGTACACTCTACCAAGGCTATGAAAGTTTGGGTGATCAAATCAGCCTGGCGACCCACCACCACAGGTTTTTTTAAACATTCAACTTTGGAGAGTGCTCCCTCTACAATGTCCTTACTGGTACCCAGGGGAATATCCAGTTTAAGCAGAGCAGTTTGGGGGTCGATCTCCTGCCCAGTAGACCACTACACCAATTGGTGTACAGCCATTTTTACTGGGGTAGGCATTAATGTTCAACAATAATTCATACTTTTTGGCCACTAAAAGGCACAAAATCCCAGTGGTGCCTCCAAGATGTAACCCCTAGGTGGCGCTATGCCAAGGGCTACTACCCCTGCCTGCTTGGCTAGTAGCAGGTTAAGGGGCCTGCACGAACAATGCGCCCACCGGAGGTCAGGGTTGTTATTGGTCAAGCTAACCTGGGCACAGTCTCTCCGGGACACTGTAACTCTTTCCTTCTAGTGGCCTGAACAATATACACAATTACTTTCACAATGACCCTTATTCACCAGGCAATTACCCACACTGTTTGAACTTACCACCAGGACTGGTTCCTCTAGCTTGACCCCTGGGGACCCCCTGTAAAACAAGGTTAAGCAGAGCAAATAGCAACAGTACAATACTTTTAGCACAAACTGGAACCACAGTCAGGTTAAATGCAAACAAAGTTAAATCTGATTTATTCAGGGGACTTGAATAAGGGAGGGGCATAATCAGGTTGATTTGCTTAAAAGCTACATTAATCAGACAGTTATGCATGCAGTTCAGAGTCCCTACACAGTCACACACTCTGGGTACCCAGGTAGGAAAACGGTGGGCTAACCAGGAACATTGCAGCTGGTTGGGGCCCTCTGATGGAAGAAAGCAACATTTACAACACACACTATTTGTAATCTGGAGCCGGAGGGATCAGTTCATGAAAGAAAAGGCAACAAGACAATCAGATGACAACACTTTTAGATTTAGCTGTTGTTGCAGGGAGTTTCCCTGATGTTTACTCACAATACCCAATACTGGACACAGGCAGGATGAAATCAAGACTGCAGGCTGTTGAGCTGGAGTGCCCGTAGAAGCAGGGCCCACAAGAATCACCGAGGAGTCGTTCCTGTTCAAGGTGTTGAGCAGGAGGCTGATCCCCAGGCCGGTCTCTCGTTGGTAGCAGGTATTCTGGCTGGACCAGTGTAGCAGGGCCCAGACAATCGGAAATGGATACAGATTCAGTCCATGGAGCTGGATACAGCCTCCAGCAAGCAAAACACAGTTCAGACACAGTGGGGAACCAATTCACAACCCACTATAAGCACACAGCACACTCACATGTAAGGAAATTCCACTTTACCAGACAAATGGCTGTCCGGTCGAAATTACAGTCTGCACAATCTGGGAGTTCAGAGGTAGCTGGAAGTCCTGACAGGCCGTTCGCATTAAACAAATCTTTGGTCTTCTTCAGGTTAAAGCCTGGTCACAATTCAGTGGCTTAATTCACACTCCAAATTCGGATTCAGTCTGAAAAAAAGCACAAGTTCCCTCTCAGGAACAGCAGGCAGGCATGCAGGACAAACTCAGCCCTTTCCACAGTTCTCCCGTATGAATCCACTATGGATTGCTGCTCGAACTATCTCAAGCTGTTACATCTTCACTTCCCAACTCAGATCTAACTGAAACTGCAAGCAGTGTGGGACTTTCCCCAAGATCCGAAAGGTTTGGTTGGCTGATCTGTCTGTCAGTCAGTCACAACAAGGGCTCCCCCTCCAGGTTATTTTCGGCACCAAAAGCCCAAAACTACAATTCCTACAAGTTTTGGCCCCACCAAGCCCCTGTAGACAGGCTCCATTTTAGAGTCCCAGATGTACTGATTGGTCCATTTCAGCAGTCTGGGACCAAGATGGTGGAGATAAACAGAAATGTCCATGCTGCAAAGAAGGCAGGTTAGAACAAACTTCAGTATTATTACTACTCTAACAAATGATCAGCAAACAAGTACATCTTCTAACAGAGTTCCCTCTCAGATTAATTATGACTGCAATCTAGGCAGCTCTTAAAGAGACAGTACACAGCGGCTATGCAGGCACTCTCTGGCAATACATTTAAACTGCTAAAATGCAGAACACCAGCCTGGCAGTGAGCATTTAGGCAAGCTCAAGGAAAACTTTTTGGGAACCTCCATTTGTAGGGGGGTTACACTATATTAAATGTGTTTTTTTTGTAAAGTTCATTTTTTATCAAACTAGGATACATTAAATGCCCCCTGCCTCAGTCTGTCAGCAAGCTGCTGTTAAGACTCACTGATGTGCAGATGATGATCACTCACTGATCTCCCAATCCCTTCCCCGATCGATCGGATCATCCATTAAGTGTTCAGTTCTGCAAAGATCCTTTTTCACTCACACAGTGTAGCTAGCTCAATTTTACCACAAAAGTAACAGGCAGCAAGCAGTTTAATGTCCCCCCACCCGGTTTACTTATCAGGCTTTTCCCTGGATTGCCTTGTACAGGCTGCACACAGGGCCAAATATAGTGCCCACTCAAAAAGACTACATCCGCACACACCAGAGGATGTCTGCAACTGCGCTCTTTGACTGTCAGGCCAGGCGGCTGGGAACGAGTGCTGCAACGAGCATGCACTCACTGAAGCATTTTAGCGCACATGCGTGGAGGGCAAGAGAGCAATATAGCGGGTCTGCCAGTCAGTGTGCAGGTGAGTGGGTTTCTTTATGTTTTTTCAGGTCTGACCCTGGAAATGCGGGTCACTTGGTGGGGTATGAATTTTGGTGGGTGTTTGAACACCCTGAGCAACCTATGCCACTGCACAGTACCTTTGGCAATGTGCCAAACATCAAACCAATGAGAGATATTTTGTTCCTGCTCTCTCATGTATTTTTTAACTGCTACATGACCATCGGTGGTTAGGCTGTCAATATGCACACCAGCAGACTTCACCTTTGCCAAACTTCCTTTCAAACCTTCCAGTTCCATGGCATTGTAGCCGGACACCTCATCACTCTGTGGCTAAAAAAATAGTGATTACCTCTACAATAAAATCAGTACTAGATATGACCAAAGCATGTAGATGCAAGAACTTTTGTTAACTTCAAACCTGTACTAATTGGATATCGATAATTTTTGACCTCAGTAGATCCATAAGGGAATATGACCCGAACTTTGCTGTGTGCTTCGGGGAGCAGCATCTGGCTTCAGCTCCCAGATTGGCTGTTAATGTATACTTGCTCCATAACAGCCATGCTTCCTACCATGTGACGGATAAATACTCTGCACATCCCAAAACATTGAAAGCAGGTCTGCATTAGCAGTAGAAATGCACTCTCAAACACAGTAAACTTTCTCTGACTGTGCTGGTCTTCAAATGTCAACTTTGTTAATCTGTAGATAAAAGCAAAACAAGATGTGTATAAGAATAACAGCTGTGTACTTCAGTGTTACCTTCCCCCTAACTCAGTTTAATATTCTTTTGCAGCTCTGTTAGTCATTTGTGCTGATATGTTCAACAACCATGCAATTGTAGTAATTGGCGGCAGATATTGACATGTTTGCCCACGCAGTCTGCCAACTTCCCATACCTACTGTAATATTGGACACCCTTCCTGGCCTCCAGTTTTTCAGTCTGTTTAATATCAACTAAGGTTCCCTTATGCTTGTCCCATTACAGACTCCCCCCCCCGAGAGTACCTCCACTGGGATCATGTTCTTTGTATCCACCACTCTTTCTACAAAGCAGTACTCCTCATGTTTCCCCTGAATTTACCTCCCTCCGGTACCATAGCATGACCCCTTGTCTGTGCTCACCCAGGACAGCACTTACTTTATTGGTGTTTTGCTCCAAGGCTAATTTCTGTTTGTTTTTTTCACCCCTCACCCCCAATACCTCTGTACCCACCCCCAATACCTCTGTACCCATCCCCCAGTACTTCTGTTTTCGTTGCTGCTTCTTGGTTTGTTCATGCTCAGTGCTCCCCCCTCACATACCCATTCATTTGCTGTGTTCCTTTTCTTTTTATATTGTATTTGTCTCTTTTCACCCCCTAGCTGCCAAACTTCCTTTTAGACCTTCCAGTAAATTAAGATGTAAGTTATTAACAGGACATACCTATTGCCTTTTAGTAGTTTATTTGATTTTTTTGATTTCATGCTTCTGACTCACCCCCCCAGCCCTGTCACTCCAGTATCACCAGGACTTACTTGTACAGATTCCCTTTGGGTTGCCTGGTCGCCAGGTGTGGAGCCTGTGGAGGGTTGGTCGTCATCCACAGCCAGGGGATTTTACCTCCTTTTTTCACCCTTGACTCTGTTGCTGGGGTGCACACACCAGGTGTGCATGCATGGAGGCATGTGCACGTCCACGGAATTCCCACAGCACCCTCCCTTCCATGGCACCCTATGGATCCGCATTACCCTCAGGCCTCCATCTGAGGGCAGTCATTCGGAGGAAGCCCATCCCTCCCGGGGGAGGAGAGCAGTCCTCCAGATGCACAATCCTGTCCCTCCCCAGCCGACCCCTGGCGGCCTGCTCGCACCATGAACACGGGTCACCGGCATGGCAGGAGGTAAGGCACGGTTGCCTCACCCCTCCATGCCACTGGGCCAGCTACTTTTTCTTTTTTTTTTAATTGTTGTTTTTATGTGGGCCATTGTGTTTCTGCAGTTCTAGTTTCAGTCTGTCTTTAGAGTCTCATCACTCTCCTCACTCTTCCGGATAGTGACTAGTGACGTGACGACATATTATGAAACAGTAGCTTCTCATTCATGCCTTCTAAATCACTTAAGTTTGTATGTCCCTGCCTTCACCCTGTCTCTCATTCAGGAAGCAACTTCCTTGTGGCTAACCAGTCTCGGGGTTCTGGGCTGACTGATAGAGTTAACGAAGCAGCAATACGAAAGCAAAAAAAGCCATAACCAAGCAGTGTTTCTAATGGCACCTACTGCCAGAGGATGTACATTTTTTTTGAAGGTACCAGTGTTATCAGTGAATTGGTTTTCCTTAAGAAAATATTTTCCGTAACTTTCATAAATTTGGAAATGTACCAATTGTGTATCTGCAGTATGACAATTCACAGGAAATGCATTGTACTGTGCTAACCACACAACCATGGGCAGCCAGCACTCTGCCTGCAGCCTTGTGCCAAACTACGCAGCTGGGAATGCCTTTATCAAAGTACAATGCACTCTCTGTTATGTCCTTCTGATTATATAAACCACACCCTGTCATTGCTCATTAAATCAGGTAACTCATACAGGAGATTTCAGTTTGCAATGTTCACAAACCATGTACTATCATGTATGTGTCATCACTGTCGTCAGGTGTATTGTCACTGTCCAAATCTGATTCAGAGTCCATGAAGACAACCTGCCTGTGGCTTACACCCGCAAGCCACAGAGACTGTGCCAAGAATGGAACAGCCCTTCCCGTAGCTTTCTCATACTTGTTGCCATCTGTATGGAGTCTCGGTTTGCGAGGGGCTGAACCAGGACCAGTGAAGGAGGAGCCAGGGGAGTGTCACCAGCAAAGGAGGGGTGGCTGTGTTTAAAATCCCATGCCATGCAACCGTGTGAGTGCTGTGGTATGAGTACGAGTGTCGTGAGCACCACTCAGAAAAGAAAACTACCTTTGAAAGTAACAAACTTTGACTATACCCTATAAAGTAAGAAGGTTGCGTTGATTTTAGCTGGTAGTATTTATAAAATAACAAGTGTGGTATAGAAAGATAGAAATATAGTAATAAGTATTTTAGATAGTAATTCTTTGCTACAGTAAATTAAGATGTACATTATTAACAGGACATACCTATTGTCTTTTAGTGGTTTCTCGATATGTTAACTTCAGTGCCTGCTGCAGATAGTTTGCAGATTTAACTGCCTGTTAGTGACATTTCTCTTTGCAGCATAACTCGCTTTTGCCTGTTGGTTTGTACTGTTATTAGTTCATTTACTGCACTGTAGTGATTGCATGTGAGAAACTCACTTTTTTATATAGAACTGCTGATGTAAGTTGTAGTATCTTTCTAATTGCTGACCATTCAATGCTACAGGGCCTGCCCCAAGAATCAGCTTGCTCCCGGGATTGGTGTGTGTCGCTCTGGCATGCGGGTGGGAGGCGGAGGGCTGCTAGAGGACAAGAGGTGTGCCCAGGGAACTTCGAAAGAGGGGGGTGGCCTCTGCAGTGCTGTATGGGAGCATGGTAGCTGAGACTGGCAATCCAGTGGAGTTCTTTACACATGAATCTGCTGAACCTGGGAACATTTAGGGGGCATATTAAAGTATGTGTGACAAAACTAGTGTTTTTCCTTGTAGCTGAACCGGCCTTGCCTGTTGTCTGCAGTCTGTCTGCAGTTGGAAACTAGTTTTTTTCTTCATAGCTGAACATGCTTTGTCTACTGCCTGCATTATGGCGGGCTTTTAGCATTACCACCTTGGTTATTATCATGTTACTTGGTTCATTTCAACTCTTTCCATGGTCTGTTGTTCATTTAATAAGGGGAATTTAAAAATGCTAAGCAGAGGAATTAAAATGTCTCTCCTTAGACGTACGAGTAAAGAGAATAAATTGGTTTGAGAAAAATGGTACATATACTAGTATATTGAATGAAGGCCTAACATAGGAAAACCAGTGGTATAAAACTGGCTTACTTAGTTTGGGCATTTTAAAAAAAAAGTACGAGACTAGAGCATTGAGAGGATATTTAGAGTCAAGGGTGATGAACTTTTACTTTTATAACTTTGGCCTACATACATTATTGCAGACCGGGGATGTAGAGGAGAATCCAGCACCAGAGGAATATCTGGATGTGAAAAGATGGTTTACTATTTAGGGGTTGAACTTGGCACATTTACAGTAAATATTTGTAGCTTACTTCCAAAGAAACATGAGTTGGAAGCCTGGATATTCATATATAACCCAGACGTAATGATCGTAACTGTGTCTTGGCTCAAACCTACTGTATCCTAAGCACTGAATGTAGTAAACTATATATATATATATATATATATATATGTATGTATTTTTCTTTTTAGTATAACTGTGTCATTATACAGAGAAAAAGATAGCCAATTCAGTTAAGAAGGGGGATAAAACCTTTTTTAGGTACATCAGGGAGTGAAGGAAGACTAAGGGAGGGATAATGAGGCTTAATAAAGGGGAGGGGGTGGGCAGAGGGTGACGGTGAAAAGGCAGAGATACTAAACAAATATTATTGCTCAGTATTTACAAGTGAAGAGGGGGAGGTACCTAAAACAAACAATAGAAACACTCTGGATACAGAAGTTGATACCAGCCCATTTACAGAAGAAAGGGTTCTGAAAGAACTCTTAAAACTGAAGGTGGACAAAGCAATGGGGCCTGATGGGATCTATCCCAGAATTCTAAAAGAACTAAGGGTAGAACTAGTGACACCACTGACTACCCTCTTTAACAAATCATGGGAGGATGGGGTGGAACCTGAGGACTAGAGGAGGGCAGATGTGATTCCCCTTCACAAACGTGGGAGCAGGGTAGAAGCAGGAAACTATGGACCTGTTAGTTTAACCTCAGTGATAGGGAAAAGGATGGAATCACTTCTGAAGAAAGAATTGTCGAGTACCTAGAGGCCAGAGGGGCATAGGACCCAAGGCAGCATGGATTCACAGTGGGAAGGTCATGCTAGATGAATCTAATAGATTTCTTTGACTGGGTGACCAAAGTAGTAGATCAGGGAAGGGCTGTGGACATGGCCTAGCTAGACTTTAGCAAGGCATTTGACTCAGTCCCACACAAAAGATTAACATACAAGTTAGCCAGCCTGGGAGTGGGTCCCAAGATGATAGCCTGGGTAAAGAATTGGCTGGAGAATAGGACACAGAAGGTAATAGTAAATGGAGTCCACTCTGAAGAAAGGGGTTACTAGTGGGGTACCGCAGGGTTCAGTATTAGGACGGTCCTCTTCAATGTCTTTATGTTTACATTGCAGAGGGATTGAAGGAAAAGTGTCTCTTTACAGATGACACAAAGATCTGCAACAGAGTTGATGCACAACGGGGTGGAAAGGATGAGAAGGGACTTGGCAAGGTTAGAGGAATGGTCAAATGTATGGCAGCTTAGATTCAATGCTAAGAAGTGCAAGGTAATGCACCTTGGAAACAAAACCCAGGGAAGAGTACACAATGGGGGGTGAGATACTAACAACAACAAAAATGGAAAGGGACCTGGGGGTAGTCATATCAGATGACTTAATGGTGGGCAAGCAATGTGAGAAGGCAGTAAGGAAGGCTTGGGGGGGGATACTGGGATGCATAGGGAGAGGAATCACCAGTGGAAAACAAGAAGTTGTTATCCCTCTGTACAGACAGCTGGTGAAACCCATCTGGAGTACTGTGTGCAGTTCTGGAGACCCAGTTTCCGCAAGGACATAGACAAGATGGAAGCTATCCAGAGGAGGGCAACTAAAATGGTGCAGGGTCTGCACCAGAAGACATATGAAGAGAGAGACTAAAGGAGCTTAATATGTATAGCCTCGAGGAAAGGAGGGAGAGGGTGCATAGATAGAAACTTTCAAGTACCCTCAAGGGAATCAACAAAGTCCAAGAGAGTAGTATCTTTCAAAAAGAGGTGTGCAAGAACAAGGGGCACAATTTGAAGATGGGGTGGCTCAGAGGTTATATGAGTATTTTTTCACAGAGAGGGTTGTGGATGCATGGAACGGCCTTCTGGAGGAGGTTGTGGAGTCTAAAACAGTGGTTGAATTCAAGCATGCATGGGACAGTCATAAGGCAATTCTAGGGGGTGGGGGTAGAAAGAAGTAGGCTGCTGGTTAACTAGGATCTGCAGCTTATCCATTAGGTAGGGAAATGGGCAGACTGGGTGGGCCAAGCGGTCCTTATCTGCCATCAAATTCTATGTTGTTTCTATACAACAAGATTTGGCCAGAGCCGATAGGGCTGCAGGAGAGGAATTTGGGTTAAAAATATTGAAAATAATTTTTCTTTTTATATTTTACACCTACTTTTCAACACAGCCTTGTGATGAACCTGTCTCATAAAGAAGGGCAGAGAAAATGTTCATCTCCTGGCCTAAAAGTGATGTCATGCAGGAACTGCAAAATCAACTGTTGGGCTGCAAACACACATTTTGAGCAGGAGCTGAAACATGACAGATGTCACATTAATGAGGCACTGCAGCAAAATAGCTATGTTGAAATGTTGTGGTAAAAATACTGAATATTACCAAAGTTATGAGCCCGCATTTGTAAAATTCAGCATAGCCTTATAACTTAAAGCAACAGTGCAACAATTGGTGAAAATTTTGACCTATACTTTTCTTTGCTGTTTTAGGCTGCCACTATCTCCCGATTTGTAATCTTCTTTCCACAATTTGAGTCTGCCTGAGTACCTTTTTCATGTCTGAAATAATGAAAGGAGCACTCCTTTTAATGTGTCGAACCAGGTTTTCATTGGTATTTGTAGCTGTTTTTGAACAACTATTGTTCTGTAAGGGTAGAGACCACTGCCTGCTACATAATAATTAATTTTAGTCACAACAGAAGTGATGTATAAACAACAGATGGTCAAAATTAGCTGAAAATACTGACAAAGACCTGGTTCGCACCATATTAACCCTTAGGCTGCTGAAAGAGGTAGAGCATATAGAAATTTTGGACTGATATGTCAGTCTGTAGCCTAGCAAGGGTTAACAAGAGTGCTCCTTTTATTCTTTCAGACATGAAAGTAGTACTAAAGCAGACTCAGACTGTGGAAAGAAGGATATCATACAAGTCAGAAGGTAAGTGGCAATCTAAAACAGAATAAAAATGCATTGGCCAACATTTTAACCAGATTATTGCACTGCTGTTTTAATAGATGAACTTACTAGAATCATACAACGCAAGAATGCGCAATGTATAATACCACCCCATATGAAATGTATTCAAAGTCAAGGAATGCATTGCTATGTTTTTTGGCATTGAAAAAGTGTAACTTGGTCCACAGGGAGGAAATATGGATACAGCTTTACTTAATCAAGCCCTACTATGGGGGGGGGGGAGTGTCCACCCCAGGAAAAGAGAGCTGCGGATAGGTGGCTTAGTCCTGCTCCTACCTTCCAAACCAGCTGGCTCCCTGATGACCCGAGGTAGTTCCAGAGCCTGGATCGCCGGCATGACACGAGGTAAGGCTAGATGCCTCAACCCTCTGCACCACTGGGTTGGTAGGTGATGGCCTTCTAAACTGACCTGCCAATAGAGACTGTGGACATGAAGACAGTAGAGCAGTCCCCAGTGTTGCCCATCCCTTAGCTTTTGCCAGCACTGAGCCCGTATGGCTGTGGAGAGCTTTTAGGAGTGTCAAGAGCATTGAAAAGAGTATGAGGTGCTCTCGCTGCACCAGAGTCCGATGCAACTGATACTGCTCCTATTACAGAACTGTGCACGTGTGATACTTACTCATGTGCAGTTTGTCTCATAGTCAGCTGTAACATGGCAGAACTGACATGACTACATATGTGCTGTACTCACATATGCATGGTTTAAGTCAGCACTGGTAAAAGTAAAACCCCACTGAAAATGAGACACTGCATCTTAGCCAGTCCAATGTGTATCAATCAGTACATTGTAGATGTGGGTAAAATTAGAACCCCTCTGAAAATGAGATCCTGCATCTCATCAAAGCTATTCTGTGTCAGTACATTGCCAAAATGGATAAAAGGATGACCGACTGAATATGACGCATTGCATCTCAGCCAAGCTATCCGTCTGTGTCAGTATGTTGTAATAATACCATAATACCGTCAAGAGGTTCTGGAGATGTGAACATTGAGAGCAAAGCCTGAGAAATTTCAACATTTTTCCAGAGCCTCTGTGATTTGTTGCAGCTGAGTTTTACCATTTAAAATAAATAAAAACAGCCTTAACATTTGTTATAGTGATTTTACTGACAGGCATAATAAAGTCATTTGTATACATGTACTGATCTGAGCATACAGGAAAATGTACAGGAGTTTTGTTCCAGTTTACATGAAAAATACAGAGAACAGGAGGATGACCTTCAGAGAAATGCTTTGTTCAGTCAGGGAACACTGCAGCTGACACCACTATCATTCTTTGTAATTCCCTAGGATGCCTCTTGCAACCTATGAAAACCCTAAAAGATTAGCTGCCTAGCATTTATTTGCTCTTTATAAAACCATAAGAGTTCCAATTACCCCATAGTCAGCCATTTCATGGCAGGACTGACATGACTACATATGTGCCAGACTCACATATGCATAGTTCAAGTCAGTACCGGTAAAAGTAAGACCCCCACTGAAAATGAGATACAGCATCTTAGCCAGGCTAACATGTATCAGTATATTGTAGACGTGGGTAAAATTAGTACCCTCTGAAAATGAGATCCTGCATCTCATCAAAGCTATTCTGTGTAAGTACATTGCCAAACTGGATAAAAGGATGACCCACTGAATATGACATACTGCATCTCAGCCAGGCAATCTGTTTGTGTCAATACATTGTAACAACGCTAAAATATCACCAAGAGGTTCTGGAGACATGTGAACATTGAGAGCAAAGCTTGAGAGAGTCCAGCATTTGTCCATAGCCTCTGTGATAGTTGCAGGTGCGTTTTACCATTTAAAATAAATAAAAACAGCATTAACATTTGTTATAGTGATTTTACTGACAGGCACTCAGTTGTGTACATGTATTGATTTGTGCAAACAGGAAAATGTACAGGAGTTTTGTCCCAGGTTTAAATTGAAAATACAGGGAAAATGAGGTTGCCCTACAGTGGAACACTGCAGTTGACATTGCTATCATTCTTTGTAATTCCCTCCCTAAAACATTAGCTGCCTAGTACCCTTCCTACATCCAATGGCACTAATTAGGCCTAGAAAGAGTTAGCATAAATCAGCTATTCAGAGGAAATGCTGACACTCACACACACACACACACACACACACACACACACACACACACACAAACACACAGAGTTCACCAAGACTGTAATTTGACACTACTGCAGTTGAAGCTATCTGTTCAATATCATGTTACTAAATTATTAGTCTCCAAAGATAGCAAGTCAAATTGCAATGAAAACAAGCATTTTTCAATGCCGAATGTTTGCTTGCTGGCATTGGTAGTGTAGGAGTTAGAGAGATGCATAATAGGAATAGCAGTGAAGTATTGAACTGAAGCCAACCCCACCACCACCCTGCAGAGACTGACAGGCATTGGGGTGTGCCTTTGGGTCGTCAGGCATAACAGCCACACCATTTCACCACACCCTACCCTGAAGACACCGACAGGTGTCATGGTGTGCCTTGGGGTCTTTGGGCCTTATGCTCACCCCATTCCATAAAGAAATACGATGAGATGGGTGCAGTATAGCAGAACGGGGTGAACTTTGGGGCTGAACAGTCCAAGGCACACCTTGATGCCTGTCACTGGCAGCAGGATGTGGGTGGGGGTGGAATGATATGAGCATTACAGGCAACAATCCCAAGTCACACCCCTGATGCCTGTCAGTCTCTACAGGGTGGGGCGTTATGGCCAGAAACCCTAACGGCACAGGTGTTCATTGGTATTTTCACTCCAATTTTTCAACATAGGTTTTTTGTGACCCCCCCACCTCATGAGCAGTGGCAATAATAGTTTGTTAGCCGAAAGCTGATTTTGCACAGCGACTACGCCATTTGGCAGCACAGGTGCGAAAACACATTTTGAACAGGATGTGAAAAATGACAGGTATACTGTTCATGAGGAGGTGTAGGAAATGGCAATGTTGAAAATCTGGAGTGAAAATGTAAAAAAACTAGCGAAGTCATGAGCTTGCATAGAAACTGCACAACACACACCCGTAATGTAATTAGTTTGGGGATTTTTTACAGCAGATTGTTAACAGAGGCATTTTGGGACCTCTGCTCATGAACAGTGTCACTGTGATTTTCTTAATGTGTTCCGAACACTGATTTCCCACAGCGACCACACATTTCTGCGCTGGAAGTGCGAAAACACATTTCGGCCAGGGTGTGAAAAATGACAGTAATACTGTTCATAAGGAGGCGTGAAAAAATGCCAGTGTAGAAAAACTGAACTGAAAATATTACAGATTTGTGAACTTACGACGGTGCATGGAAACTGCACAATGCATGCTTGTAACAGTCAGTTTATGAACTTTTGTCACCAAATTTTCAACATAGCCATTTTAAGACCTCTGCTCATGAACAGTGTCATTGTGATTTTCTTAATCTGTCCTGAACATTGATTTCACACACATAGGAGCTGCGCAATGCACGCTCGTAAAACAGTCATTTTTGGGAATTTTTTCACCAAATTTTCAACATACGGTTTTTGGGGACCTACCTCATGAGCTGTGACAATGTCGTTTCATAAATCGATCCCAAAAGGTGGTTCCGTGCAGTGACTGCGAAATCACCTTTTGGGACAGATTAATGCCATGACAGTGCCAGAATCCATGAGGAGGGGTCCCAAAAACCTCATGTTTAAAGTTTGGTGCCAAAATTCCCAGAAATGCCTGAGATAAGCATCAAAGTTGAAAAAAAAACATATTTATTCCATTATACAGCTTACCGGCATTTCCTCAGTTCGCGGTCAGCTTTGAAGAGTGCATACGTGTTTCTGGTCCACTGAAAATCATCGCGTCAGACTCCAGAGGTAAGTATGGGGTAGGGGGTGGGGAGGAAGGTGTGCAGAGGGTGGGTGCGGGTGGGGAGGGGTCAAGACAGTCAGCAAGTGACTGTTTTTTCTTACAGGTCATTTTATTTTAAGACAATGCAGGACTTTTGCCACGCTGTGGTGGGCCTCCCAGCGTGGCAGCTGGAAGGTTGTTTTACCTGGAAGCCGATGGGGAGTGGCCCCTAATGCTATACGGACGCTTGCCATGCTGGGATTGGTCTCCCCAGCGTGGGCAACTGGAAGTCAGGGTTTTTTTTGTGTGTGTGTGTGTGAGGGGTACAGTGGAGCTGATGAGGATTGGGCACCCAACGCCATATAGACTTTGCCATGCTGGGGTGGGCTCCAGCATGGCACCTGAAATCTGTTGGGGGTCAGCGGAGCTGAAGGGATTGAGCACCCCGTCAGCCATACAGTGTGGGGGACCGGACTGCATGAGCACGCTGGGGTAGGCTCCCAGTGCTACGTGATGTGTGTGTGTGTGTAGTGAACGTCTATGACAGTCAGATGCAGGAGCGCGATAGGTAATTTGCATACCGCCAATGGCAGTATGCAAATTGCCTACACGAGCCACGATGTTTTCCTTCAACTGTATACTACTGCATCTGAACGGCTGTCAGACAGCTCAGACATTCATTGGCGTGGTGCAGTTGTGCCTGCAAAAGGAGCAGGGCATTGGAAGTGAGGGAGGCACATCTACAAAAACTCGTATGGTGGCACTCTGTTTCTTGCACATGTGTGCAAGCAAACATTAAAAGCTGAGAAAACTGTTGAAACTTTGACTGATCAACAGCTCTCTTGCATTAGCTCTAAATATGCTACTTACCAAGTCAGATTCAAAAGTAAGCATGTGTTTCTTGTACTCACTCACTGAACCATTACAAGTTTGGGGAGGAGATGTGATTGTCCACAACATGTGTTTCTTAATCCCTAGGCTGTCGAAAGAACCAAAATGAATCTAATTGATTGAGCCCTGGAGAGATGTTCAGTCTGCAGCACTACAAGGGTTAAATTGAAGGAATGTAAACAGTGGAAGGATCATTCGAAAACTCCAAAGGAAGCGTTCTATGGTCTGAATCCTGTAGCTCATTTTTAGAGCTGACGCAATAGGGCTGCAGGCTCCACCTACCTGCAGCCCTAAAAAGTAGCACACTAAGTATGATAAGCATTCCCATGCTGTGCATCGAGCAGATATTACCACACTCCCAGGGGCTGACAGCTCTCGAACTGCAATCTTGTGCCTCAGTAGAAACAGAAACATAGAAGCTGTTATCAGAAAAGGACCTCTTGGCCTACCTAGTCTGCCCTAAAGTGCTACTGTACCTGTAAGGACCTACTGTGCTACTGTAGATCATAATTGATCTTTGGCTTTACCTCCCCCAGCCCTGTTATTAAGGTCCCACTGTATTACCATTTAGGTACCCACCACCTCTGTTGGGAGGTTATTCCAGGCATCCACCACCCTTTCCGTGAAAAAATATTTCCTCACATTCCCTCTAAGTCTCTCTCTACCAGCTTCATATCATGCCCCCTCATTCCTGAGCATCTCTTTCTGTGCAATATGCCACCCTCCTGTACCTTACTGATACTCTTGAGGTATTTGAATGTTTCTATCATGTCTTCACTTTCTCTGCTATCCTCCAGTGAGTATATATTTAATTCCCGGAGTCTTTTTTCATAGGGCTTCTGATGCAGGCCATGCACCATTTTGGTTGCCCTCCCCTGTACCGCCTCTACCCAGTCTATCTCCTTCTTGAGATTGGGCCTCCAGAACTGGACACAGTACTCTAGGTGTGGCTTCACCATCGATCTATATAGAGGTAACACTATCTCCCCTTTTCTGCTGGTGATACCCCTCCCTATGCATCCTACTAGCCTTTCCCACTGCCTCATCACACTGCTTTCCTACCTTCAGGTCATCAGATATGAGACCCCCAGATCCCTTTCCTGTTTTGTTGTTGTTAGCACCTCCCCCCAAATGATATGCTGCTGCCCTTGGGTTTCTGTGCCCCATGTGCATAATTCTACATTTTTTGGCATTAAAGCCCTGTTACCAAACCCTTAACCAGCCTTCTAGTTTTTTTTTTTTTTAGATCTTCCTTCATTTTCTCCACCCCCCCAGTGTGTCCACTCTGTTGCAGATTATTGTGTCATCCATGAACAGAAATACCTTTCCTTCCAGCCCCTCTCCATTTACCACCACCCTCTGAGTTCTGTTACTTAGCCAACTTTGTACCCATTTTACTATCTTTGGATGCACTCCCATGGTTCCTAGCTTGTTTACCAGTCTTCTGTGTAGAACAGTGTTGAAGGCCTTACTGAAATCCAGATAGACCACATCTACCGTTCCTGATCCACCACCTTGGTGACCCAGTCAAAAAACTCCATCAGGTTTGTTTGGCAAGATCTACCCGCTGTGAACCCATGCTGCCTGGAATCCTACAATCCACTGGTTTTAAGGTATTCTGCTATCCTTTCCTTAAGTAGACTTTCCATAACCTTGCCCACCACTGAGGTCAGGCTGACAGGTTGGTAGTTTCCTGCTTCCTCTCTATTCCCACTTTTGTGTATTGGGACTACATCCACCCTCCTCCAGTCCCCCAGAACTGTCACGAGAATATAGAACACAGCCTGCCACTCTGTCTTCTTCACCAGCGACAACCCCACAGGTCTCCTCCTGCCACCTACGGACTCAAACCTCCTGGAGCTCTTCGGCATGCAGCAGCATTCATATCAAGGCAATTTTGGGGCCAACTGCAACCCAGGTCCCAACACCATTTTGTCCTGACACCATCAGCATGGTGCACCTGGATCCCATCTGCCAAACCAGGCCCAGCCACAAGCCTCCATCTGGCTCCAAGCCATGTTCCTCCTAGGATAAGGCTTTACCCCTAGGATGCCCCTCACCTTGGGTATCTGCAACAGTTAGCAGCATCTTCCCTCTCTGTGGATTCTCTGGCTGAGATCCTAAGGCTGTCTCACACACTGCAACTGCCACTCCTTCTTGTTTCTTTACTGGTGGCCACACTTATTTAAAATAAAAACCTGCAGCAGTGGCTGGTGTATGGCTGAGCAGGCGAGTTCCCCTCTCTCTGACCTTCTCCTCCCCCTCCTTCTTGACTCTCTCATCTCTCTCTCAAGCTTCCCTTCTATGGCTACACTTATTGGCACCTAAAACTGTGTTCCAGCCAGGGCTACATTTCACAGGCACCAGTGTGCTGCCCATACTAATGCCCTGTGGGACTTGTAATCCCAAAACATTATTTGTTCTGTGCTCCCAAAATGCTAGCGGCACCAGAAACTACTGCCAGATAAGGAGCCACTGGTCCTTTAAATTTCTACTCTTGGCAGTAACTGCACATGCGCACAGCACGCAGACCACCATCTTTAAAAATAAAAAAATAATTATTTACAATGGAGCAGTCCCGGGCCCTGTCTGTCCCAAAATCGGACCCGGGACCACAACCCCTGCACCTGACAACAAAGGCCATCCATTTCGGTGCTTGGCCCTGCCCCAAATGGGCTGAGACACCAAAAAGAATGGCCACATGCTGCACGGGGAGCCACAAGGCACGATCCCACCACAGCCCAAGGACCAAGCGGTGCCATGTGAAGCCAGGGACAGAGCTCACAATCAGGTAAGCCCACTTGGGGCCTACATCCTGATAACTCTCCCTATCTTTTTCCATCTGTGTCCTCTTGTACCTTTTGAATGCTTACTTCTTTTCTTTTACCTTCTCTGCTATTTCTTTGGAGAACCATAGTGGTCTCTTTCTTCTCTTGCGTTTAGAAACCTGCTTAATATAGCACCTTGTTGCCTTCTCAGTGGCCTGCTTTATTCTTGCCCACTTTTCCTTTACCCCACCCTTATTCCCTATTCCTGCTAGGGCTTCCCTGAGGCACACTCCCATTTTCTTGAAATCAGCCCTTCTGAAGTCCAGGACTCTCGTTTTAGTGTGTCTTGGTTCTGGCTCTCTCCTTATGCTGAACCTCATCGTACGATGATCACTGGTCCCTAGGTGGCATCCCACTGTGATGTCAGCAACACTGTCCCTGTTTAACAGTACCAGGTCCAGTAATGCCCCCTCATGATTGGGTTCTTTAGCTAGCTGCCTGAGGAATGCCCCTTGCAGGGAGTCTAGGATTTCCCTACTTCTAACTGATGCTGCAGCAGGGAGGCTCCGATAGACATCAGGTAGACTGAAGTCCCCCACTAGCAGTACCTCGCCCTTGTGAGCCATCCCTTGTATTTCATCTGTCATATCCTTACCTCCTTCCTCTCCCTGTGCTGGAGGTCTGTAGTTCACCCCTATCCTAATAGCAGCTGTCCTCCCTATTGGCAGAGTGATCCACAGTACCTCTGCTTTGCTCTGTCTCCCTTGTATTTCTGTGGCCTTTATGTTATCTCTCACACAAAGAGCCACCCCTCCTCCCTTTTTTCCTACTCTGTCCCTACTGAATAACACATTCCCTGGTATGGCTACCTCTCAGTTCTGGTTTTCATTGCCCTAGGTCTCTGTAATTGCTACTATGCCCAGGTCTTCTTCTGCCATGGTGGCCTCTAGGGCTGCCATTTTGTTGCCCAGACTTCTTACATTTGCACTCATGGCTCTCCATTTTATACTGCCATCTCCCCTCTTCTTGCCTTTTTGCTCCTCCCCTTTTCCTCCACTATTATCTTTCCTCTTCCTCTGGTTTTCCTATTTGTTCCCTTTGGGTCTTCCCACCCTCAAGATTCCCATTGCTGAGCCTGTAAGACTGTGTGGGGGAAGACAGATTATATCTTCCCGCCTTATTCTGCTTCCCCACTTAGCTAGTTTAAATGCTTACTAATGTAGCATTAAACTGTTCATTAAGGATCTTGGTTCCTCTCCTGGAGGGCTAAAGACTGTCACCCCTGTACAGGCCTCTATCTCTCCAGGTGGAGCCCCAGTCCTCAGTGAGTCCAAATCCCTCTTCTCTGTACAATTTCCTCAACCATAGGTTGAAGTCTTTGGTGCAGAGCCTCCTGTCATCCACCTTGTCATGGACAGGTAGCACCATGGAGAACGTAACAGATTGAGCTACTTGACTAAGACCCCTCCCCAGTTTCCTAAACTTTTCCTAAACTGCATCTGGCTTCTCCCCAGTCAGGTCATTTGTCCCCAAGTGGACCTTAACATCCAGCCCTCCCTCCCTGCCTCCCCAGCGAGCTTTAGGATCCTCCTTCCATTCCGTGATCTGTGGCACTGGGAAGGCACCTTACCACCCTCTCTTCACCCCTACCTGTCCCTAGCTGTATCCCCCTAACTACTGAGTCCCCCAACAGGATTTGCTTCCTCCTCCTCCTCCTCTGGGGTGCTCTGTCACCTCCCTTGGGGTCTCCACCATGGAGGACCTCCACATCCATCCCAGTCACAGCCTCGGGTGCCTCTGTGGGGCAGTCTCACCCAACCAGTGTGGTGTAGGAATTCCATAGTGGTATGGGATTTGGGATGTCCTTACATTCCACCACCCTAACCCACCCTGAGCCCACTGTTGTCCAATTGCTCCTCATACCCGGCACCCTTAGAGGAAGTGGAGTTGGACTTGGTGGTCCCTGAGTGAGGGAGTAGGTACTCTTAACCCAAGCCATCTTGGCCTTGAGTCTGGCAACCTCCTCCCTTAGCTCAGGGATGTGTCTGCAGATGGAGCAGAACTGCAGTCTCCAGAAAGTCTCGCTGAAGACTGCAGTTCCACAGCCATTGCACCGCACCACTCCCATCATAGTTACTCCCTATATCTAGACCTTACCTGCTACCTCCTAACAATTTACCCAATCCAGTAGACAACCTTATGGAGTGGTTGTGGGATAACAGATGGACCAGACACTGAACTTCAGGTTCAACACACAATCTCCTTGTGATGTTTATTCAGAATACAGGAAATAAGCTTCAGCAATAGCATATTCCTTCTTCAGTACATCAGTTTGCAGCAACAGACTATGAATGCCCTTTCTCTGCACTTAGGCAGCACCTACTGACACTGATCTCTGATCTAACCACTTTTCAGTGAAAATCCTTCATCCATATGTGTGCCTCGTTTGCTTGGGTAGTGGGGGCTCAAAAAGAAAAAAAACAAAACAAGCTAAAAACAAAGAACCGCAGTGCAGAATCACTGAAAAAATTTTACCCCAAAGGGCACTGGCAACAAATCAAGTTTCAAAGAAATACATCATTATTCATACTTCCATAATGCAAAGCATCATGGGATATATGAAAATCACCATAACATTCCAGTCTTGTTCAGTTTACAGCAATTTACATGTATTTTTAATAGCACAACTAAGTTAATTTCTATAATAGTCACCTAGTACTTTTTACTATTATCAAAAACACATAGTGCCATGGTATTTTTAACATTTACAGGTTTCATAAACATAAGGTATATACAATACATCAAGGTATTTATGACATAGTAGTGCTATTACATACTACATCCAACAACGATAAATACAATCTGTTGTTATACACACGCTCAGAAGTCTCCACAATAACCTCCCTGTACAAGGACCTGAGAGGGAAAAGGAAAATTGAAGAGGACACTATAGCATAGTCAATAAAGGGAAGGGGATGCCCATAGGCGGCCAACCTTATGGACTAGAAATTGTAAAGGATAGATTAGGCTAAGAAATTGAAGAACTGTTGCAACAGATGTAAGAAAAGGTCAGTCCTCAAGAGTGGTAGAAGCTTCCTGTCACATATCCCCCACCTTAAGAGGGAAGCAGTTATTGCAGACTGCTTACCACCTTCCTGTCCTAGGAAGGGATGGAGCTTCCACCCATCCATCTTCAGAAGCTCTGTTTTAGGGTCCCTATTAATGATAAAGATTCTGTCATAAACATAGTGGATATCATCATTCTTTACCCTGAGGCATTAACACATTTCTCAACAGAGACTAACGGTTCCTTTCCTGAACTATCTCCTTTTAGGGAAAGTACATCATATTTCTTAACCAAAAAATCTGGACAGCTGTAAAGACCAGTACCATAGAAACAGTTTCTCTGGGGTGAGTAATTACCTGCTCCAACCCCACCAGACATGTCAGTTTTAAGCAGGGGCCCAGTCCTAGGTTCAACCCCTCTACATAAACCCACTATGTCTCTTGATTCATTTCACTTGCTACAGATACAGACACCTGAGGGTAGACATTCTTTTGGTTCTAATCTATTTTCCACCCACCTCCTCCTTTGTAGGTTTTTCATAAATAAAACACATGTACCACCTCCTTGATCTTAACATATTGTAACATTTTGGCAATATTAGCATCTTTAGCCTGCAGTATACCCCAGTCAATACTGTTAATAGATTTAGCTGCATCAATACAAGAAAAAGTCCCTTCAGCCTCATAGGCTTCTTCTTGCTTGCTTGGAGTCCTCAACCCCAGCACAATATCACTAGGGACAGTCTTACTGGGGATCTCACATTCAAGTTCCATACTAGCATCTCTGATCTCCAACAGGTAACATCCTAGGAACACAGGAAACAAAGGAATATCCTGCTCAGTTAGGGGGTCCTCCTTAACTCATTGCCTCCACAGGAGCTCTCTGAAGTTGTGCCACTTGTCTCCTGTATACTGTTAACAGTGAATTCTGGGTCTTTCTAATCAAAATCATGCCATAGTCAGTATGCCACAAACAAATCCTAATAGCTCAAGAACCGTAAGTGCTAGACACAAAGTATGAGAGGCAAAGTTGTTTAGCACAAAATTACCGTTCCAAAAGTGGTATGCAAGTAATAATAAGTAATTTTTTTTATGCTGGTTGAAACAGCAAAATAATTTTTTTTCACTAAAAAAGGCAACATAAGCCATTTTGTGCTGGGAAATATGCAACATATCAACACAAAATTAAGCATCCAGGCATTAGATGTAGTTTTAATATTATGTTTGTAAAAAAATGCTATCTTTGTATTATGAATTATCATTTTCCCCCATTTTAGTCAAGGTGCTTTGGTAAGGTCTGAGGGACAAATCTCAACCATACACTCCATACCATAAACAAATGCATGTAACTCCTAAAGTATTCATGACATTCACAACGTATCAGCAGCAAAGGTGTTCAGCACAAAATTGTCTTTCCAACAATGCTATACAATCAATTGTAATCAATTTGGTTTTTGTTTTATACTGGCTGAGATACCCCAACAGTGTGTTTTATTCAAGGTGCTTAAATGGGTCTTGATGGACAAAATGTCAGTCATACACACCATGCCATAAACAAATGTGAATTACTCCTAAAGTATACATGATATTCACAAAATATCAGTGGCAACGTTGTTCAGCAGTGCTATGCAATCAAATATATATTCTATTTATTAAAATATATAAGTGATGTCTCCAGATGTTGCAAGGGCACACAGGAAGTCAGTAGCTGACTTCTGTAGTCGTCCTCAGGACACACCTGTGTATTTTACTGCTGACTACAGGTGTTTGCTAGGAGACAATGAGTTAAACTGAGCCCACAAAAAAATCCTCCTCCGACTATTTATTTAAACTCTCTGGCAGGAATCTTTTCAAGCACCTGGCACCAGTGTTCTGCCTCTCTGCATAGTCGGTCTGCCTCCAGCCACTGCCCACTCATCCAGTGGCTCATTCTCATCAGGGTCTCCACCTCTGGGGTATTGTCTCTCACATGGTCAGTCTTCCTCGACCTGCATCTCTTCGTTGTCTTCAGCTTTGGCATTCCTCTGAGCTCCCATGTCCAGTCCAGGCAGCAGCTTCTCTCCGTCTGTCAGTCATGGTTCTGGTCAGAACTCCATGGACATTCTTCCCCGGGTTCTCCAGGTGCATAGGTCCACCTGGGCTATCTAGGCGATATCCACTAGAAAACATCTCTCTTTGGCCAGTCTAGATGCTTCCAGCAAGTTATCCCACTTCTAACACCAAGTCTGTGGAGGGGTTGTGGGATAACAGATGGACCAGACACTGAACTTCAGGTTCAACACACAATTGCTGTGTGATGTTTATTCAGAACACATGACATAAGCTTCAGCACTAGCATATTCCTTTTTCAGTACATCAGTTTGCAGCAATAGTCTACGAACATCCTTTCTCTGCACTTAGGCAGCACCTACTGACACTGATCTCTGATCTAACCACTTTTCAGTGAAAACCCTTCATCCATATGTGGGCCCCGTTTGTTTGGGTAGTGGGGGCTCAAAAAGAAAAAAAAAACAAAACAAGTTTAAAACAAAGAACCTCAGTGCAGAATCATTGAAAAAAGGGTTATCCCAAAGGGCATTGGCAACAAATCAAGTTTCTAAGAAATACAACATCATACATACTTCCATAATGCAAAGCATCATGGGATATATGCAAATCGCCATACAATTTACATGCATTTTAAATAGCACAACTAACTTAATTTCTATAATAGTCACCTAGTACTTTTTACCATTATCAAAAACACCTAGTGCCATGGCATTTTTAACATTTACAGGTTTCATAAACATAAGGTATATACAATACATCAAGGTGTTTTATGACATAGTAGTGCTATTACATACTAAAGCCAACAATGATAAATACAGTCTGTTGTTTTACATATGCCTGGAGGTCACCACAATAACCTCTCTGTACGAGGACCTGAGAGGGAAAAGGAAAATTAAAGAGGACACTATAGCATAGTCAAGAAAGGGGAGGGGGTGCCCATAGGTGGCCAACCTTATGGACTAGAAATTGTAAAGAATAGAATAGGGTAAGAAATAGAAGAACTGTTGCAACAGATTTAAGAGTGGCAGGAACTTCCTGTCACAAACCTACCCCCTAAAAATGTACCTAGTCCAGTAGTTAACCTACACATCAACAACTCACAGAAGGACTGTTTGCACACACACCCTTTAGTGCTGCCTACCCTTAAAAATTCACTTGATTCAATAGCTAACCTATAGGCTAACTCTCCCAGAAGCACTATTTGCACAAACCCCCTTTAGAGCAACCATTTTTTTCCTTCTTCCCTCCCCGCCCCCTCTACCTCCTTCCTCAGAGTCAGTGGTTTATGTGCCTTGGTAGTCACCCTCTTTTTTGCTCAGAGTCAGACCTCCAGCACCTGGGGGAGAGAACTACTTTTCCTTCAAGGATGGCAAGTCGATATGTCTTGGTGATCCTACCTTCCTGCTTTCAAACAGGAAATTCCTGCTGTCAGTCAAATCCAGTGCTTTTAAAGGTGGAACTGGCTAAGGGTGGGATGGGTGGATGGACGGGTTGTAGGGCAATAGATAACTACAGGGAAGTCTAAAATAACTACAGGAGTCTAAATACAGACACCTGGCTAACTTCTGGCTTACCCCCAATTACATCCTCCTTCTCACCCAGCTAACAACAAGGATAACAGTTCCCTCCTCCTACTCAGCCTAGCACACTAACTCTTGTGTTTTTTTCCCTAATTGAAGGTCCTAATTTATGTTGCAGACCCTACTTTTCTAATGTAGTATCTTATCTGTCTGTGTTCCCCCTAGTCAGAGGTGTCCTCACAGGTTCTAGCTGCCCTAGTCAGCTGCCTTCTTGGCCTTGCTTTGATAGCAATATTGCTCTCTGGCTAAAAGCTAACTACAGGGAAGTCTAAGTGCAGACACCTGGTTTACTTCTGTCTAAGCCACATCTGCAATTTACTGCTCTCCTCTTCACCCAACTAACTGCAAAGATGATAGCAGTTCTCTTCCCCCAACTCAGACTAGCACACTAACTCTTGTGTCATTTTTCTTTTACCCTAATTGAAGGTCCCAATTTACCTTGCAGATCCTACACTTCTAATGAAGTATTTGCTTTCCCCCTAGTCAGATGTGTCCTAGCAGAAAGGTTCTAGCTTCCTTAGTCAGCAACCTCCTTGGCCTTGCTCTGATAGCAAGATTGCTCTCTGACCAAAAGCTAACTACAGTAGTCCCCTGTGCATGTGGTACTATCAGTTCAATGTACAACCCATCATGTCTTACTGCTTATGTACAGTATATGTTTTCTTTTCCCCTATATGGACTACTGTAACAGTAAAGTACGATCTCCTGTGTCCAAGGTCTTAAATTTGTAGTTCTTGAAGACACGGGGAAGAAAAAAGAGCAAAATTTGGGAAAGAACACATACTTAGAGATGACAGTCAGATATTACATTTATATTATCATGAAGAGTAAAGTAAACATAATACTAACCGTGTGTAATAGGAACCTTCACTTCCTTCACCACTGGCACACCACCTCGAGACTTTGGGAATGACACTTTCCATCTCGGTTCGCCATCACATGTGACTGCCTGCCTCCTCTCAGAATTTTCATTGAAGTGGAGCGCTGCTAACAGGAGTCTAAAATAGACATAATCAACAGAGGGGTTTTCATATCTAGGAATATGAATTCTGACATCATAAGCACAGGATTCAACACAGATACACACAGATACACAAAAGGCAACGGCAGATAAGGACTGTGTGGCCCACCTGATCTGCTCCTTTTCCCTACCTAATGCATTACTGCAGACCCTAGTTGATCTGCTGCTTACCCTCCCTTCCCTATTGCTAGAGTACTCCTATGTCTATCCCATGTATTTTTGCTTTCCCCTACTGTTTTTTGTCCCCACCACCTCCACAGGGAGGCTGTTCCAAGCATACACTACTCTATCTGTGAAAAAGTACTTCCTCACATTGCTCCTAAGCCTTCCCCCTCTAACCTCATATCATGCCCCCTTGTTCTTGTACACCTTCTTTTCTGAAAGATGCTATCTTCCTGTACCGTGTTTATACCCGTGATGTACTTGAATGTCTCTATCATATCCCCCCAATTTCTCTCCTCTACAGAATACATATTGAGGTCCTCTAGTCTTTCCTCATATGACTTTTGGTGCAGTCCTTACAGCAATTTTGTTGCCCTTCTCTGGACTGCCTCATTTTTGTCTATGTCCTTCTGGAGATGTGGCCTCCAGAACTGGACATAGTACTCCAGATGAGGTCTTACTAATGATCTGTGCAGTGGCATAACCACCTCCTTTTTTCTGCTGGGGATACCTCTCCCTATGCACCCTAGCATCCCACTGGCTCTCCCCACAGCCTTCTCACTTTGTTTGGTTACCTTTAGGTCATCAGATATGACTACCTCCAGGTCCCTTTCTTGACTGTTGGCCATCAGTACCTCCCATCTTGTACTCCTCCTCCTTTGGATTTCTGTGCCCCAAGTGCATGATTTTACACGTCTTTGCATTGAATCTTAGCTGCCACACTCTTGACCAGTCTTCAAGCATGTTTAGGTCCTTTCTCATTTTTTCTACCACCCACCCCGGAGTGTTGACCCTGTTGCAGATCTTAGTTTCATCTGCAAATAGGCATACCTTCCCCTTCAGCCCCTCTGCAATGTCACTTATGAAGACATTAAAGAGGACTGGCCCCAGCACAGATTCCTGTGGCACCCTGCTGGTCACTCCCCTCTCCTTGGACCGAACACCATTTACCACCACGCTCTGTGTCCTGTCACTCAACCAGTTTCTGATCCAGTTTACCACCTTGGGGTCCACTCCTTTTTTTTTTTACTCTGCTTTATGGGTCTCTTGGCAGCAAGCCCCTCAGCCCCTGCTTCTGGAAGCAGACCCCAGATCCCTGCTTGCAGTGTCCCCTGGATTATCCCCCAGGCGGAGCCTCAGAGCCCTCTGGCTTGGCCCCGTTGGATCTAGGTCTCAGTTGTGGATACCTGGTCTGCTACAGGGATGGGGGTATCATTGGAAGCACACTGGAGAGATTTTTTCAGATGCTGTGTTTTCAGGGTGTGTCAAGTGGATGCCAGATCATAGCCATGCCATGCTGCTGACATGCCTCCCAGAGCTGCACTAGCTGGTGCTTCAGTAACAGTTTGTCCCATAGTCACCTGGAGCACCAGACCGGTGGCACACTCCCCCTCCCCTCATGGATGGAGAGTGTGCTATGGCTGCTTAATCCACCCCGACCCGACCAGCCCATGAGCATCCTGAGTCTGTTCCTGAACCCAGGTCACCTGCATCACAGTGGTAAATCTTCAAAAAATTCAATATGTTATGCTACTTTCACAATGCATGCATGTAGGCATGCTCATTTTTCATTGTATTACATAACAGTAACTGGTGATCCTCTATACAAACTTGTTCCTGAGGATATTAAAACTGTAATAACCCAGTGTGATGCTGCACTGTGTTATTGTGGCTCTTGCTGTCTTGCAGTCCACTGTCTCAGTAGCTGAATAGACATGAACAAAAAAAAACTACTCTGAACATCAAAATACCCTGCAGCAGTTATTACCTCCCTCAAAAATAAGCATTTATCAATACTGAATGTTTGCTTGCTGGTATTAGCATTGGAAGAGTAGGCATTAGACAGATGCAGAATACGAATGGCTATAAAGCACTGAACTTCACACCAACTCCACCTCCATCGTGCTGAGACGGACAGGCATTAGGGTATGCCTTTGGGTTGTCGGCCATAACGTTCATGCCATTTCACCTCACCCTATCCTGCAGACACTGACAAGTGTTGAGAGGTGCCATGGGATTCAATGAATGGTTGAAAAACTGGTGTGGAGCTCAGGGTTTTGGCTTCATAGTGGACTGGGGAGCCACCTGGAGGGATACAGACGTATACTGGCGCGATGGTCTGCATCTGTCTAGGGGGGGAACCAGAATCCTAGGTGACAGGTTTAAATGCTTCATTGGCAAGCATTTAAACTAGCCAAGGGGGAAGGCACTGAAAAGGAGCAGGGAAATCCCAGCCTCCCCCCACAAAGTGCAGTAGTTAGAGAGGTAAACACCAAGGCAGAGAAGTCAGTAGGGAGCAGGACAGGGATAAATGCAGAAAAAGGTTTTAAGGACAGGGATGGGACTAAAAGGGGTAAGGCCATAAAAAACAAATGGAAGGTGATGAGTACCAATGCCCGTAGTCTGTGCAACAAGCTCCCTGAACTAGTGGCCTTAACAGAAGAGGGATGCCTGGATATTGTGGCATCGCACAAACAGGCACACAGAGAACCATGAGTGGAGATCAACATACCAGGATACACAGTTTACAGGAGGGACATGGTGGGTAAAAGAGGAGGAGGAGGAGTAGCTCTCTATATAAGGGAAGGGATTAAAGCAACAGAACTAAAAGTAAACAGGAAGTTGATGAGTCACTATGGGTCACCTTGAAGACAGAAAATGGCACCACAGTCCACATGGGGGTTGTGTACAGACCCTCATCTCAGGGGGAAGAAATGGACAAGGAAATAATAGAAGGCATCCTTAAAATGGCAGAAAAAGGGGAGATATTGTTGATGGGGGCCCTGAATATGCCAGATGTTAACTGGAGTACTTTTGCTGCAGGCACATCCAAGAGCAGGGTCATTCTTGATGCCCTACAGGGGGCATGCCTCAGACAGCTAGTGTTGGTACCCACTTGGGAGGGAGCAGTCTCAGACCTGGTACTCTCAAATGGGGAAGGAGAAAGGATCTCAGATTTAGAAATGGGTAGCCATCTGGGAACAAGTGACCACCAAACAGTGTGGTTCACAATAAACACAGCCATAGAGTCAAGCCATACAAAATCAAGAGTATTGGACTTTAGGAAGGCTAACTTTGGGAAAATGAGAGAGTGTCTTAGAAAAGCACTAGCAAATGGGCAAGAGGGAGGGGTGAAGGAACAATGGGGAATAATCAAAACAGCCATCGCAGAGGCAACAAGCCATTGTGTGAAGCAAATCAATAAAACAAAATGAAGGAAAAAAACACTATGGTTCTCAAAAGAGGTGGCAGGGACGGTTAAGGAGAAAAGGATAGCATTCAGGAAATATAAGGAAACACAGAAGGATCAGGACAGAGAACTTTATCAGATAAAGCAGAAGGAGGCAGGGAAGGCAGTCAGAATAGCAAAGGCACAAACTGAGGAAAAGATGGCCAACTCTGTTAAGAAGGGGATAAAACTTTTTATAGGTACATTAGCGAGCGAAGAAAGACCAAGGGAGGAATACAGAGACTAAATAAAGGGGAGGAAATGTGGGCAGAGGGTGACAGTGAAAAAGCAGGGATGCTGAACGAATATTTCTGCTCAGTATTCACGGCAGATGAGGAGGGGGAGGTGCCTAAACAAAACAAGGGAGAAACTCTGGATAGGGGGGTCGATACCAGTCCATTCACAGAAGAAAGGGTTTTGAAAGAACTCTTGAAATTGAGGGTGGACAAAGCAATGGGGCCTGATGGGATTCACCCAAGAATACTAAAAGAACTAAGGGTAGAACTAGTAACACCACTGACTACTCTCTTTAACAGATCATGGGAGGATGGAGTGGTACCTGAGGATGGAGGAGGGCAAATGTGATTCCACTTCACAAAAGTGGGAGCAGGGCAGAGACAGGAAACACAGACCAGTTAGTTTGACTTCAGTGGTAGGAAAATGATGGAATCACTGAAGGAAAGAATTGTTGAGTACCTAGAGGCCAGTGGGGCTGGGACCCAAGGCAGCATTGTTTCACAGCAGGAAGGTCATGTCAGATGAACCTAATAGATTTCTTTGACTGGGTGACCAAAGTAGTAGACCAGGGAGGGGCTGTGGATATGGCCTACCTATATTTTAGCAAGGCATTTGACACAGTCTCACACAAAAGATTAATATACAAGTTAGCCAGCCTTGGAGTGGGTCCCAAGGTGGTAGCCAGGATAAAAAACTGGCTGGACAACAGGACGCAAAAGGTAATAGTAAATGGAGTCCACAGTGAAGAAAGGAGGGTAACTAGTGGGGTACTGCAGGGTTCGGTACTGGGACCGGTCCTCTTTAATATCTTTATAAATGACATTGGAGAGCACCTGAAAGGAAAGGTATGTGTCTTTGCAGATAACGCAAAGATCTGCAACAGGGTTGATACACAAGGTGGGGTGGAAAGAATGAATAGGGACTTGTCAAGGTTGGAGGAATGGTCCAATACATGGCAGCTCAGATTCAATGCAAAGAAGTGCAAGGTAATGCATCTGGGAAACAAAAACCCAGGGGAAGAGTACACAATGGGGAGTGAGTTAATAACAACAACAAAAATCGAAAGAAACCTAGGAGTAATTATATCAGATGACCTAAAGATGGGCAAGCAATGTGAGAAGGCAGTAAGGAGGGCTGGGCAGGATACTGGGATGCATAGGGAGAGGCATCAACAGTAGAAAACTAGAAGTTGTTATCCCTCTGTACAGACAGTTAGTGAGACCCCATCTGGAGTACTGTGTGCAATTCTGGAGACCCCATCTCCGCAAAGATATAGACAGAGTGGAGGCTATTCAGAGGAGGGCAACCAAAATTTTGCAAGGTCTGCACCAGAAGACATACGAGGAGAGACTAAAGCAGCTTAATATGTATACCCTTGAGGAAAGGAGGGAGAAGGGGGGCATGATAGAAACTGTCAAGTATCTCAAGGGAATTAACAAGCTACAAGAGGGTAGTATCTTTCAGAAGAAGAGACGTGCAAGAACAAGGGGGCACAATTTGAAGATAGAGGGGGGACGGCTCAGAGGTAATGTTAGAAAGTATTTTTTCACAGAGAGAGTTGTGGATGCATGGAACAGCCTTCCTGAGGAGGTTGTGGAGTCAGGAACAGTGGGAGAACTCAAGAATGCATGGGACAGGCATACGGCAATTCTAGTAGGGGGCAGGAGGAAGTAAGCTGTTGATTAACTAGAATCTGCAGATTATCCATCAGGTACAGAAATGGGCAGACTGGGTGGGCCAAGCAGTCCTTATCTGCTGTCAGATTCTATGTTTCTATGTTTCTATGGGGTGTTCGGCTTTACAGTCATCCCATTCCATAAGGAAATACACTGAAATGAGTACAGTACAGGAGAATGGGGTGAACTCTTGGGCTAAAGAGTCCAAGGCACGCCTTGATGCCTGTCACTGGTGACAGGGTGGGGGTGCAATGACATGAGTATTACAGCCAGCAATCCAAAGGCACACTCCTGACACCTGTCAGTCTGCACAAGGTGGGACGGCATGGTTAGAAACCCTAACACCCCAGGCGTTTGTTGGTATTTGCACTACAAATTTTCAACATGGCCTTTTTGCGGCCCCCACCTGATGAAAGCATTTGGGACCTCTGCTCATGAACAGTGGCACTGTGATTTTGTTAATCTATCCTGAATGATGATTTCCCACAGTGACCGTGTCATTCTGCGCCAGATGTGCGAAGTCATTGTTTGGGCAGAATATGAAAAATGACAGTGGCACCATTCATAAGGAGGTGTGAAGAGATGGCAATGCTGGAAATCTGGAGTGAAAATATAAAAAATTCTCAAAAGTTATGAGCATGCATGAAAACTGCGCAATGCATGCTCATAACAGTTATTTTTTGAATTCTTCCACCAAATTTTCAACATAGGCATTTTGGGACCTCTGCTCATAAACAGTGTCACTATGATTTTCTTAATCTGTCCCAAACGTTGCTTTCCCACAGCGACTGCGCCGTTGTGCGCCGGATGTGTAAAACCACATTTCCGGCAGGATGTGAAAAATGACAGCTGTACTATTCATAAGGAGGTGTGCAAAAATGGCAATGTTGAAAATCTGGAGTGAAAATATTACAAATTCTCGAAGTAATGAGTGTGCATGGAAACTGCACAATGCATGCTCGTAACATAGTTATTTTGTGGAATTTCATCACCAAATTTTCAACATAGGCATTTTGGAACATCTGCACATGAACAGCATCACTGTGATTTTCTTAATCTGTCCCGAACATTGATTTCCCACAGCGACCATGCCATTGTGTGCCAGATGTGCGAAAACACATTTCGGGCAGGATGTGAACAATGACAGCTGTACTGTTCGTAAGGAAGTATGTAAAAATGGCAATGTTGAAAATCTGGAGTGAAAACATTAAAAAGTCTTGAAGTTATGTGTGTGTGTGGAAACTGTGCAATGCACACTGTAACACCGTAAGTTTTTGGAATTTTTGTTCACCAAATTTGCAACATACACTTTTTCCCTTCCCGTTGAACAGTGGCACTGTAGTTTCATTAATCAGTCCCGAAAGGTGATTCCGCGCAGTGACCATGAAATCACCTTTCAGGGCTGAATAACACCATGACAGTGACTGAATTAACGAAGAAGGATCCCAAGAACCCCATGTTGAAAATTTGGTGACAAAAGTCGAAAAAATGGCTGCGATATCCACATAAGTTGAAAAAAAAAACCAATTTATGCCATTATACAGCTTACTGGCATTTCTTCAGCTCACAGTTGACTTTGAAGCATGCAGACATGTTCCCTGTCCACTGAGGATCGTTGCGCCGGGCTCCGGAGGTAAGTGTGGGGTTAGGGTGGTGTGGGGAGGTGGGGTGCGCAGAGGGTGGTTGTGGGTTGGGGGAGGGGACCCACTGCGAGGGACCATTTTCTTTTGTTTCAGGAGCAAAAAAAAGACATCGCAGGAAGGTTTTTCTTTTGGGTTTGCTGTTTGCACACAGGAGTGGGCCTCCCGTTGGCAAGAAACCTGTCTGGGGGGCATGATGTCAAGGAGGATTGGCCCCCCCTTGGCAACATAAATGGTGGGGAGGTACATTATGCCAACGGGGATTGGGCTCCCCTGTCGGCAGATTAACTGGGGCTGGGGCATGCCAACAGGGGGATTGGGCACCCCTGCCAGCTTTTATGGGGACTGTGAGTGGATGGCAACGGCCTCTGTCATGTTCTTTTGAAATGTTACACCAGGTAAAGCACCGTCCTGTAATGATGGGTCACTCTCTCATTGCAGCAGCTCATTTGTTTCAAGTTGGTGGCACGCTGGCTGAACTAGTGTCACCACCACTTTGGGAAATGAGGGCCAAGCCCAATAATGCAGTGGTGGCATTGGCCGCCACAGCGCAGCACCTCCAAAATCTGCTTCTCTACTAAGCTGCCACATGTTTCTCGTGCATGTGCACAAGCAAATATAAAAATGAATTAGCAGGTATGTGGACTGATTTTTTTTTTAAACACCCAATGTGTGTGACAATCTAATCAACCTCTTGAGCTTCGCTACTGATGTTTATGGATTAACACACACATCAGATGCATAAAAAAGGAACATCACAACACATACCTTCATATGCATTATTCTCAATTTATCAGTATTTCACTTGGTAAGATGTTTCATGATACAACGATGAGAAAGAAACCTTGCATTCATATGGTCATAAAAGTAATGTCAGTTTTGTAGCAAAGAAATGACCACCTTATGGAAGGCCTCCAATGAGGATGTCTGCTCAGATGGTGTCAGTTTTCGAATGTCATTGGAAGCATGTTGTTTTTCATTATCTCAAGTTCCTTATGAGCTCTACTTTTTGGTTAGAATGAAAAAGAGGGTCTAGGGGAATAGAAATGTTATTATAATACATGATGACCCACAATTATGAACTGACAGCGTACACTGAGGATATATGAAGGTACGGCCTACTGCTGTAGACTGACCTTTCTCTATCCAAGCACGTTCTTCCAGAGGGCATGCTAGCAATTTTTAAATCATTCACCATGATCAGTGTGTTTATTCATTACATGATTTAGGATGTGATTCCCCGTCACAAAAGTGGGAGCAAGGCAGAAGCAGGAAACTACAGACCTCTCAATTTGACCTCAGTGATAGGGAAAATGATGGAATCACTTCTGAAAGAAATAATTGTTCAGTACCTAGAGGCCAGTGGGGCACAGGACCCAAGGCAGCATGGATTCACAGCAGGAAGGTCATGTCAGATGAATCTAATCGATTTCTTTGACTGGGTGACTAAAGTAGTAGACCCGGGAGGGGCTGTGGACATGGTCTACTTGGACTTTAGCAAGACATTTGACACAGTCCCACACAAAATATTAATAATCAAGTTAGCCAGCCTGGGAGTGGGTCCCAGGGTGGTAGCCTGGGTAGCACACTGGCTGCACAACAGGACACAGAAGGTAATAGTAAATGGAACTCACTCCGAAGAAAGGGGGATTACTAGTGGAGTATCTCAGGGCTCAGTACTGGGTCCAGTCCTCTTTAATGTCTTTATAGGTGACATTGCAGAGGGTCTGGAAGGAAAAATATGCTTCTCTGCAGATGAAACAAAGATCTGTAACAGAGTTGATACACAAAGGGGGTGGAAAGGACAAGAAGGGACTTGGCAAGGTTGGAGGAATGGTCAGACGCATGGCAACTTATATTCAATGCAAAGAAGTGCAAAGTAATGCACCTGGGAAACAAAAACCCAGGGGAAGAGTACACAATGGGGGTGAGATACTAACAACAACAAAAATGGAAAGGGACCTGGGGGTAGTCATATCAGATGACCTAAAGGTAGGCAAGCAATATGAGAAGGCAGTGGGGAGGGCTGGGGGGATACTGGGATGCATAGGAAGGGGCATCACAAGTAGAAAAAGGGAAGTGGTTATCCCTCTGTACAGACAGTTGGTGAGACCCCATCTGGAGTACTGTGTGCAGTTTTGGAGACCCCATCTCCGCAAGGACATAGACAGGATGGAGGTGGTCCAGAGGAGGGCAACTAAAATGGTGCAGGGTCTGCATCAGAAACTGTATGAAGAGAAACTGAGAAAGCTTAATATGTATACACTTGATGAAAGTAGGTATGGGGGGACATGATAGAAATTTTCAAGTACCTGAAGGGACTCAACAAAGTCCAGGATAGTAGCATCTTTCAAAAAAAGAGATGTGCAAGAACAAGGGGGCACAATTCAAAGATATAGGGGGGATGGCTCAGGGGCAATGTGAGGAAATATTTTTTCACAGAGAGAGTGGTGGGCACATGAAACTGCCTTCCTGGGGAGGCTGTGGAGTCTAAAACAGTGCAGGAATGCAAACATGCCTGGGACAGACATAAGGCAATTATAGTGGGGGGGGGGGTAGGAGGAAGTAGGCTGTTGGTTAACTAGAATCTGCAGCTTAGCCATTAGGTAGGGAAATGGGCAGACTGGGTAGGCCCAAGCGGTCCTTATCTGCTGTCAAAGTCTATGTTTCTATGTTAGGATTGATTGCCATCTTGCTCCAATCATTTCACATTCTCCACCGCTAGAACGTGCACATCAGTACAGGTGATGGCTAATCCCCTTTGACCAGTGAGAAAGAATGGAACAATCTTTCCTTTTAGCCTATGCCTCAATTTATTTCTTAATTCCTATCAACTGATTGAGCAGAAAAAGACCCATGATCAGTAAAAGTTTTATTATTAGCAGATTAAACCAAGTTACACTGTGGACAGCACAGGTAAAATTATCACAGTACCAGTGGCATAGGCAGGATTTTTTTTGGGGGGTTGGGGGGTGTTTGGATAATATATTTGTGAAGTGGGACACATAAAAGCTGAGGGGCTGGTGGCTGCTAGGCCCTCAGAAGCTCTGGGGGGGAAGGGTTACATGTTCTGTGGTGAGGTTTGGGACTTTTATTGAACCAAAAACACACTTGTGTTACATGTTCCCTCCCTATGCACGGGGATGTTTTCCCCCATGGAATCAGGGCTGTGGGAGACTATGGATGGCGTTAGACTCTGCAGCTGCAATTGTTGTGGACAACTGGCTATTGACTATTTTTGAGTATGGCGATCTGAATAATAATCTATTTTTGTCAGAAATTTTACAACACATGCAATTTGAGGTGCCAGAAAGTAGGATGCTTTCTAAATTAATCCCCTGAGATTCTAAATTTGCAGCATTCTGCTTTCCACACCACCATGATCTCCCCAGTTTAAAGGAGAACTGCATCAATTTGTGATGCTGTCCTGTCAACCTTACTCCTGAAGAGAATAATTAATTTGGAGCAAGAGAAGAACTTGGTTCTGTATCTGTACTAAATTAGCAACATTTATGTAATGCTAGGAGTGGATACACTTACCTTTTGCTTTCACATCAGTACAGGCATTATGCAGTAATCAGTTAGCCTTGCATAGATCAATCAGGAATTTGTGTATAGTGAGCTTTGAATAATTCCTGAAGGATACCATTGTTTGCAGCTGTCTTGCTGTTCTGGTGCTCTATACACAGAATAGGGGGCCACGGCCACTCAAGGCATCTGCAAACTGGCCAGCTGACCCCATCTTCCCTGTAAGCCATCAACCAGTCCAGTAATGTGTAACTGCAAGATCTGGCATTCATCCTTGTAGGCTGAGGGATGACCTGTTCCAGATTTAATTCTCCATACATTATTTAATACATATGGAGTTGTTTCTTATACAAACTCAGATTCAGGTCACTTGGGCAGTATTAGCAACTCGATGGACTGGAATCTAGTGGGTTATTAACCGACTTAAGCTGGTGCTCAAGTCCTTCTGTTCCTGGACCCTCCCACCTATGGAATGAATGCACACTAGCAGATCACTAAATTGTGCCTGCTCTGCAGAGAGCTCAGCTACACTGACAAAGTGAACTGTCGGTACAGGTGAGCTGAAATAGAAAGGGATGTAGCAGCAGCCCTACTCTAATATACAGAAACACTCCTTCACCTTTATTGTGCGATCTGCCATTGCAAAATAATTTGTTATTAGCCATGTGAATTTTCAGACTAAAGATCTGACTAGGTACCACTGTGTTAGTGAGTTTTCTCACAGTCAGATCCTCAGGTCTGCCTTGCTTAATAACTTTCTCTTGAGTCTGCAGTAAGCCTGTTATGTTGGCCACTCACACCATATATCTGCATTATTTGCATTTCGCTGTGCTATATTAAATGTGTATTTTTTGTAAAGTTCATTTTTTCAAGCTAGGATACATTAAATTCCCCCGCCTCAGTCTGTCACCAAGCTGCTGTTAAGACTCACTGATGTGCAGATGATGATCACTCACTGATCTCCCGACCCCTCCCCCGATCGATCGGAACATCTATTAAGTGTTCAGTTCTGCAAAGATTCTTTTTCACTCACGCAGTGTAACTAGCTCAGTTTTATAACAAAAGTAACAGACAGCAAGCAATTAAATGTAACCCCCCCCCCACGGTTTGCTTATCAGGCTTTTTCCTGGATTGCCTTGTACAGGCTGCACACAGGGCCAAATATGGTGCCCACTCAAAAAGAGTTCATCCGCACACACACTGGAGGATGTCTGCAACTGCGCTCTTTGACTGTCGGGCCACGTGGCTGGGAACATTCACTGCAATGAGCATGCACTCACTGAAGAATTTAGAGCGCAGACGCGGAGGGCAAGAGAGCAATATAGCGGACCTGTCAGTCAGTGTGCAGGTGAGTGGGTTTCTTCATGTTTTTTTGGGTCTGACTCTGGAAATGCAGGTCTCTCGGAGGGGTATGAATTTTGGTGGGTGCCTACACCACTGCACAGTACCTTTGGCAATGTGCCAAACATCAAACCAATGAGAGATATTTTGTTCCTGCTCTCTCATGTATTTTTTAACTGCTACATGACCATTGGTGGTTAGGCTGTCAATATGCACACCAGCAGACTTCACCTTTGCCAAACTTCCTTTCAAACCTTCCAGTTCCATGGCATTGGAGCTGGACACCTCATTACTCTGTGGATAAAACCAGTGATTATCCCTACAATAAAATCAGTACTAGATATGACCAAAGCATGTAGATGCAAGAACTTTTGTTAACTTCAAACCTGTACTAATTGGATGTTGATAATATTTGACCTCAGTTGCTCCATAAGGGAATATGACCCGAACTTTGCTGTGTGTTTTGGGGAGCAGCATCTGACTTCACCTCCCAGCTTGGCTGTTTTCTTGACAAGTGATGACAACAGTGTGTTGTAGTGCCTTTTCCACCCTAAGAAGTGACGGAATCAAGTATGTTTCCTGCATGAGGTTAAAAGTTCTAAGTGATATGCTAGACACATTCAGGTGCTTAAAAAAATTAAGCCTCTGCACAGGACTGCCTCCAGAAAAGAAGATACCACAAGCCACCATGAGTAGATTTCCAGTGGAAAAAGTTCCCACCCTTCGCTGCATTTCCATTGTCTTCTGTGACCATTAATGTATACTTGCTCCATAACAGCCATGCTTCCTACCAGTTCTATGTGATAATGGTGGGTGCCAAACGGTAACTCGAATTATCATGATGTCTGGGTGGTGAAAACAGTTTTGCCACCCTGACATCCTCGGCACATGGAAGAACGGCGCCGGGGACTTAAATCACTTGCTTTCTGTGGGGGGCTGCACCACCCCACACCCCCTCCACATGGAGGACTTCACCCCACCCCTTACTAAAAGATTCTCAACTCCAGGGGTTGCATGTCGGGGGGTGTGGAAAACAAAAAGCACCGCTTTGGTCCGGGCGCAAAACACAATAGCACCTGGACCCAGACCCGAACCCAGTACCCCACGCACCACAAGCGGAGCCCAACCCCTGATGCCATGACGCAGCTCCGCAGTCTACCACAAGCACCACCCCTACATCCCTCCACCTCCCAGCCCATGCTGCCATGCTTACCCCCCATGTGTTTGTACATATAGCGACATCCTGTCACTGCAGTCACCCACCCCACCACATCCAGTCACCCTACCCGCTCATCGCCATTCTGGCTTTTGCCAACATCATGTCGCCGTTTCGGACAACACCTTAATTCATGCGCCCACCTCGCATGCTACCTTTCCTACCATGTGACGGATAAATACTCTGCAGATCCCAAAACATTGAAAGCAGGTCTGCATTAGCAGTAGAAGTGCTCTCTCAAACACAATAAACTTTCTCTGCCTGTTCTGGTCTCCAAATGTCAACTCTGTTAATCTGTAGATGAAAACAAAACAAAATGTGTATAAGAATAGCAGCTGTGTACTTCAGTGTTACCTTCCCCCCAACTCAGTTTCCTGTTCTATTGCAGCTCTGTTAGTCATTTGTGCTTATATGTTCAACAAACATGGAATTGTAGTAATTGGTGGCAGATATTGACAGCTTCACGCACGCAGTCTGCCAATTTCCCATATCTACTATAATATTGGACACCCTTCCTGCCTCCAGCTTTTCAGTCTGTTTCATAAGAACTAAGGTTCCCTTATGCTTGTCCCATTACAGACCCCCCCCCCGAGTACCTCCACTGGAATCCTGTTCCATGTATCCACCACTCTTTCTACAAAGCAGTACTCCTCATGTTTCCCCTGAATTTACCTTCCTCCAGTTCCATAGCATGACCCCTTCTCTGTGCTCATCCAGGACAGCACTCACTTTATTGGTGTTTCACTCCAAGGCGAATTTCTGTTTGTTTTTTTCACCCCCCAATACCTGTGTACCCACCACCCAATACTTCTGTCTTCATTGCTGCTTCTTGGCTTGTTCATGCTCGGTGCCCCCCCCCCACATACCCATTCCCTTGCTGTGTTCCTTTTGTTTTTCTTTTTATATTGTGTTTGTCACCTTTCACCCCTAGCTGCCCCTTTCTGCCTGACCCCCCCAGCCCTGTCACCCCAATATCACTGGGACTTGCTTGTACAGATTCCCTTTGGTTGCCCGGTCACCAGGTGTGGAGCCTGCGGAGGGTTGGTCATCATCCAGAGCCAGGGGATTTTACCTCCTTTTTTCACCCTTGACTCGGTTGCTGGGGTGCACATGTCAGGTGTGCGTGTGTGGAGGCATGCGCACGTCCACCGAATTCCCACAGCACCCTCCGTTCCATGGCACCCTGTGGACCTGCACTACCCTCGGGCCTCTATCTGAGGGCAGTCATTCAGTGGGAACCCATCTCTCCCTCCCCGGGAAAGGAGAGCAGTCCTCCGGAGGCTCAGTCCTCTCCCTCTCCAACCGATCCAAGTGGCCTGCTCGCACCATGAACACGGGTCACTGGCATGGCAGGAGGTAAGGCACAGATGCCTCATCTCTCTGTGCCACTGGGCCAGCTACTGTTTCTTTTTTTTAATTGTTGTTTTCATGTGGCCCATTGTGTTTCTGCAGATCTGGTTTCAGTCTGCCTTTAGAGTCTCAGCACTCTCCTCACTCTTCCGGATACTGACTGTTGACGTGACGACACATTATGAAGCAATAGCTTCTCATTCATGCCTTCTAGATCACTTAAGTTCATATGTCCCTGCATTCACCCTGTCTCTCATTCAGGCAGCAACTTCCTTGTGGCTAACCACTCTCCGGGGTTGGGCTTGACTGACAGAGTTAACGAAACAGCAATATGAAACCAAAAAAAGCCATCACCAGGCAGTGTTCCTAATGGCACCTACTGCCAGAGGATTGACATTTTTTTTGAAGGCACCAATTTTATCGGTGAAATTGTTTTCCTTAAGAAAATATTTTCCATAACTTTAATAAATTTGGAAATGTACCAATTGTATATGTGCAGTATGACAATTCACAGGAAATGCATTGTACTGTGCTAACCACACGACCATGGGCAGCCAGCACTCGGCCTGCAGCCTTGTGCCAAATTACGCACCTGGGGATGCCTTTAGCAAAGTACAATGCACTCCCTGTCATGTTCTACTGATTACATACTGTAAACTGCACCCTGTCATTGTTCATTAAATTCATTTTCATTTCATTTTTATTTTTTATACTTGTAAACCAGATGAACAAAACTGCCCGTTTTCACAGGTGACAAATCAGGTAAATCATACAGGAGATTTCAGTTTGCAATGTTCACAAACCATGTACTATCATGTATGTGTCACCACTGTCATCAGGTGTATCATCACTGTCCAAATCTGATTCAGAGTCCATGAAGACAACCTGCCTGTGGCTTACACCTGCAAGCCACAGAGACTGTGCCGAGAATGGAACAGCCCTTCCCGTAGCTTTCTCATACTTGTTGCCATCTGTATGGAGTCTCAGTGCTCGGTTTGTTGGGGGCTGAACCAGGACCAGTGAAGGAGGAGCCAGGGGAGTGTCACCAGCGAAGGTGGGGTGGCTGTGTTTAAAATCCCATGCCGCGCAACCATGCGAGTGATGTGGCATGAGTGTGAGTGGCATGAGCACCACTCAGAAAAGAAAATTACCTTTGAAAGTAATAAACTTTGACTGTACCCTATAAAGTAAGAAGGTTGCGTTGATTTTAGCTGGTAGTATTTATAAAATAACAAGTGTGGTATAGGAAGATAGAAATATAGTAATAAGTATTTTAGATAGTAATTCTTTGCTACAGTAAATTAAGATGTACATTATTAACAGGACATGCCTGTTGCCTTTTAGTAGTTTATTAGATTTTTTTTATTTCATGCTTAAATTTGATAATGTACACTGTGACAAAAGTTTATCAAACTGTTCACTGGTTTCTCGGTGTGTTAACTTTAGTGCCTGCTGCAGATAGTTTGCAGATTTAACTGCCTGTTAGTAACATTTCTCTCTACAGCATAACTCGCTTTTGCCTGTTGGTTTGTACTGTTATTAGTTCATTTACTGCACTGTAGTGATTGCGTGTGAGAAATTCCCTTTTTATGTTGGTTGCACACATGTGCAAGAAACATAGTGCCATCATCCGAGTTTCCGGAGTTGTGGCACATGTCTTCCAATGCAGTCAATGTGTTTGCAGGCATGGCCCCAGTTCCCCAATCACTGGTCCAGCTGTCTATGACTGCAGTTGAAACTGCAGTGGCATACAGTTGAAAGAGAGAGCTTCGCTTCAGTGAGCAGAGCTCCCCCCTCCACAGGTGCGTGCATGCACGCACACTGCGTGCTCATGCACCTTCCCCCTCCCCCTCACACCATACGGCCAACGGGCATGCCCAATCCCCCGTCGGCTCCACCCCCCCAAAGCATCCAGGTGCCACGCTGGGAGCCTACCCCAGTGTGGCAAAATGTCTTATGGCTGACAGGGTGCCCAATCCCCCATTGGCTGCATGCCCCCTCCCCAAAGCATCCAGGAAGTGGAGCCATGCTGAGGCCCTCCAGCATAGCAAAATGTTTTATGAGCGTGGTGGTGCCCAATCCCCCTTCGGCTGCACGCCCCCCCCAAAGCATCCAGGTGCCACGCTGGGAGCCCACCCCAGTGTGGCAAAATGATGTTATGGCCGATGGGGGTGCCCAATTCTCTGTCGGCTCCAGCCCCCCCAACAGCCTTCCAGCTGCCACGCAAACGTCCCTTGTCGTCTTAGTAAAAAAAACCTGTAAATACAAAAACTGTCCCTCGGCGCTTCTCCCTGCTCCCCCTCCCACAACTACACCCACCACTGTGCCCTGCCTCCCACCCCTCACCCCCATACTTACACTCCGGAGCTCGGCGTGACGATCTTCGGTGGACCGGGAACACGCCTGCACTCTTCAAAGCCGACCGCGAACTGAGGAAATGCCGGTAAGCTGTATAATGGGTTAGATAGGGTTTTTTCAACTTTGTTGCATATCTCAGGCATTTTTGGGAATTTTGGGCCCAAATTTTCAACATGGGGTTTTTGGGACCCCCCTCATGAATTGTTGCACTGTCATGGCGTTAATCAGGCCCGAAGGGTGATTTCACGGTCACTGCATGAAATCACCTTTCGGGACTGATTAATGAAACAACACTGCCAGTATTCATAAGGTGGGCTCTCAAAAAGTCTGTGTTGAAAATTTGGTGAAAAAATTCCTAAAAATGACTTTTACGAGTGTGCGTTGCGCAGTTCCTATGCACGCTCATAGGTTCACAAATTTTCAATATTTTCACTCCAGATTTTCAACATTACCATTTTACCACACCTCCTTTTGAGCAGTACAGCTGTCATTTTTCACATCTCACACAAAACGTGTTTCCGCCCATGTAGCACACTATGGCGCAGTCGGTGTGTGAAATCAATGTATGGGACACATTAAGAAAATCACAGTGACACTCTTCATGAGCAGAGGTCTTAAAATGGCAATGTTGAAAATTTGGTGAAAGAATTCCTAAAAATGACTGTTTCACGAGTATGCGTTGCGCAGTTCCTATGTATGCTTGTAAGTTTGCAAATTTTTTATATTTGCACTCCAGATTTTCAACATTGCCATTTTTCCACACCTCCTTATGAGCAGTACAGCTGTCATTTTTCACATGTCACCCAAAATGTGTTTCCATAAAGGTAGCGCACAATGGCGCAGTTGGTGTGCACAATCAATGTTTGGGACAGATTAAGAAAATTACAGTGACACTGTTCATGAGCAGAGGTCTTAAAATGGCTATGTTGAAAATTTGATGAAAAAGTTCCTAAAAATGACTGTTTTATGAGCGTGTGTTGCGCAGTTCCTACGCACGCTCGTAAGTTTGCAAATTTTTAATATATGCACTCCAGATTTTCAACATTGCCATTTTACCACACCTCCTTATGAGCAGTACAGCTGGCATTTTTCACATGTCACCCAAAATGTCTTTCCGTGCATGTAGTGCACAATGGCACATTCGGTGTGTGCAATCAATGTTTGGGACAGAGTAAGAAAATCACAGTGACACTGTTCATGAGCAGAGATCTTAAAATGGCTATGTTGAAAATTTGGTGAAAAAATTCCCGTCAAAAGTTCTGCAGTATTACTATTGAAGACATTGAACAGAACTGGCCCCAGGACCGATCCCTGCAGCACCCCACTGGTCGCCCCCCGCTCCCTAGACTGCACACCATTTATTGCCACTCTCTGCCTCCTGTCTGTTAGCCAGTTTCTAACCCAGTTTACCACCCTTTCCCCCATGCCCAGCCTACCCAGCTACTTTATCAGCCTCCTATGTGGGATGGTGTCAAAGGCTTTGCTGAAATCAAGGTAAGAGTTGTCCACTGCCCCACCCTGATTCACTTCCATTGTCACCCAGTTAAAGAAATCAACCAGATTTATCTGACATGAAGTCCCCACTGTGAATCCATGTTGTCTATGGTCCTGGGCTCCGATGGCATCTAGATGCTCCACTATCCTTTCTTTAAGCAATTCCTCCATGATCTTCCCCACTACTGAGGTGAGGCTGAACGGCCTATTGTTCCCTGCCTCCTCCCTACTGTCAGACTTGTGTAGAGGGACCACATGTGCCCTCCTCCAGTTCATTCATGCTGAATGTCTCAGTGAACATGGCTGCCAGAGGTACTGCTATCTCCCTTCTCAGTTCTGTTAATATCCTTGGGCGTATGCCATCTGGTTCCATCGCTTTGTCCACCTTCAATTTAGTGAGCTCCTGCAGGACTCTTTTGCCTTTGAATGGACTATTGTCCACCTCTTCACCCCCTTGGCAACTGCTGTACTGCTGTGGCCCTTGCCCCTTCCACTCTTCTGTGAATACTGAACGGAAAGACACAGTGGATGTCTTGGGAGGAAGGCATGGAACTTTCACTTCCAAATACCTAAACAGCACATACAAGCAAGCAACATTTGGCATTGACAAATGCTTGTTTCTATAGAACTGCTGATGTAAGTTGTAGTATCTTTCTAATTGTTGACCATTCAATGCTACAGAGCCTGGCCCAAGAACCAGCTTACTCCCAGGATTGGGGTATGTCACTCTGGCAAGCGAGTGGGGGGCGGGGGGCTGCTGGAGGACAAGAGTGTGACCAGAGAACTTCAAAAGGGGGGTGGCCTCTGTGCTGCTGTATGGGAGTGTGGTAGCTTAGACTGGCAATCCAGTGGAGTTCTTTACATGTGAATCTGCTAAACCTGTGAACATTTAGGGGGCGTATTAATAAGTCTGTGTGACAGAAACTAGTTTTTTTCTTCATAGTCGAACATGCCTTGTCTACTACCTACATTATTGCATGCTTTTAGCACTACCACCTTGGTTATTATCATGTTACTTGGTTAATTCCGACTCTTTCCATGGTCTGTTGTTCATTTAATAAGGGAAATTTAAAAATGGTAAACAGAGGAATTAAAATGTTTCTCCTATATGTTTTCCTGTTTTCTGCTTTAGACATTCTAGTACAGAGAATAAATTGGTTTGAGAAATATGGTACATATACTAGTATATTGAATGAAGGCCTGACATAGGAAACCCAGTGGTATAAAATTGGCTTACTTAGTTTAGGCATTTAAAAAAAAAGTAAGAGACTAGAGCATTGAGAGGATATTTAGAGTCAAGGGTGATGAACTTTTACTTCTATAACTTTGGTCTACAGACATTATTGCAGTCCGGGGATGTAGAGGAGAATCCAGGACCAGAGGAATATCTGGATGTGAAAAGATGGTTTACTATTTAGGGGTTGAACTTGGTACATTGAAATATTTGTAGCTTACTTCCAAGGAAACATGAGTTAGAAGCCTGGATGTTCATATATAACCCAGATGTAATGATAATAACTGTGTCTTGGCTAAAACCTAACACTGACACTACTTTGTTCCAGATGAAAGGGTACATCATTAATAGGAAGGATATGCAGGGCAAAATAATGTATTCAAGAGAATATTTGGTAATAAATGAAATAGAAACCAAGAAATTAACAACCGGATGTGGGAACCTTTTTGTTGAACTAGCGCTTGACAAGCATTTGTCAATGCCAAATGTTGTCTTGCTGGCATTGGCATTGGTAGTGCAGGAGTCAGAGAGATGCATAATAGGAATGGCAGTGAAGTATGGAACTGATGCCAACCCCAACCCCACCCTGTAGAGAGTGACAGACACTGGGGTGTGCCTTTGGGTCGTCGGCCGTAACACTCATGCCATTTCTCCTCACCCTACCCTGCAGCTCCGACAAGTGTCACATTGTGCCTTGGGGTTGTTGGACCTTACGCTCACCCCATTTCATAAGGAAATACATTGAGAAGAGTGTGGTATAGGAGCATGGGGTGAACTTTGGGGTCAAAGATTGCAAGGCATACCTTGATGCCTGTTACTGGCTGCAGGGTGGGGGCGGGGGTGGAATGGCGTGAGCATTACAGCCAACAATCCAAAGTCACACCCCTGATTCCTGTCAGTCTGTACTGGGTGGGACGTTTAGGTTAGAAAGTCTAATGCCCCTGGCGTTTGTTGGTATTTGCACTCCAAATTTTCAACATGGGCTTTTTGTGACCCCACCTCATAAAAGCATTTGGGACCTCTGCTCATGAACAGTGGCACTGTGATTTTGCTATTCTGTCCCGAATGTTTATTTCCCACAGCGACTGTTCCATTCTGCGCCAGATGTGCGAAAACACATTTCGGGTAGGATATGAAAAATGACAACAGTCCATGAAACACAGACCACAGTTCTTTTAGGATGAAGGGCTTGGTAAAAGTCCCCCACCCTCCTTCCCTCCCTTAGCCCCCTCCTGTTCCCTTTTTCCTTTTGTCTGTTACTATAGTTTTAATGTAATTTTTAGTTTTTAGTATAGCCTGCACAAGAATTCTGTATATGTATTTGTATGAATACATTTGCATATTAATTACCCTTGTTTTTCTCTGTACTCTGTTCTAGAATCTTTAACTTACGGTTCACATGGCCAAAAGAGAGAGGGAAGGAGAGGAAAACCCCTGCTCCTGTACTGAGAGAGAGAGAGAGAGAGAGAGAGAGAGAGAGAGAGAGAGTGTGCACCTGGGAAGGAATTCTCTCTTCTGACTGTATTCTTTTACCTAGCATCATTTCTACAATAGAATGCCAATCTGGTCTTATAATTTCTAGTAGCGAACTGGTTGTTAGGTACCATAATTCGGTGTTTATATGTCTATATAATACATTTTGTTTGTTGGTGTATCCCAATTTTGGAGATTCCACTACATTAAACATAATGTTAATTGCCAAAATTTATGTGGACCTTATGCTCTTGAGATGTAGTAGGACATTACTAACTGTTCTGAAACAATAAGATATTCCTCACTTTAGTAAAAATTTTTGTACCTTAAGTTATGATGTCAGGAAGTACTGATTTATTGTTAATTAATTGTATATAAGTTGTCCTCTGATACAAAGAATATCTTTTCTGTAATTTGTATATTTCTGAGTCTGGACATTTCTGATTGGTTCTGATTTTTTATGTCACTGTGACGTCATGATGTTACATTGTATAAATATGCACAGCATCCAGCATAGTTTATGCTCCCTTGAAGACTTGAAGCTGAGGTGCTAGGTGCTCACACTGTGGTCAACAGATAAAACAACAATTTAGTTAGAGAAATGTGGTCTGTGTTTCATGAGGAGCACTGTGTTTTGGACTATTGTTTTAATTGGGCTATCTTTCTTGCTTCAGCGAACCCACCGTTGACATTTTCTTTGGAACTCTGTGAAAAATGACAGCTGTACCATTTATAAGGAGGTGTAAAAAGTGGCAATGTTGAATATCTGGAGTGAAAATATAAAAAATTCTCAAAGTTATGCACGTGCATGGAAACTGCACAATGCATGCTTGTAACACAGTCATTTTGTGGCATTTGTTCACCAAATTTTCAACATAGTCATTTTGAAACATCCAATCATGAACAGTGTCACTGTTATTTTCTTAATCTGTCCCAAATGTCGATTTTCCACAGCAATCGTGCCATTGTGCGCTAGATGTGCGAGAACACATTTTGGGCAGGATGTGAAGAATGCTAGCTGTGCTGTTCATAAGGAGGTGTGAAAAAATGGCAATTTGAAAATCTGGAGTGAAAGTATTAAAAATTCTTGCACTTACGAGCGTGCGTGGAAACTGCGCAATGCATGCTTTTAACAGTAATTTTTTGGAATTTTTCACCTGATTTGCATTTTGGGAGCCCACTTAATGAACAGTGGCACTGTCATTTTGTCAATTGGTCCCGAAAGGTGATTACGCGCAATGACCACGAAATCATCTTTTGAGACTGAATAATGAAATGACAGTGACTGAGTTCATGAGATGGGGTCCCAAGAACCCTACGTTGAAAATGTGGAGCCAAAAGTCACAAAAATGGCTGAGATATCTACCTAAGTTGAACCCCCATTGATGCCATTATACAGCTTACTGTGATTTTCTTATTTATTTATTTAAGAATCAGTTTACAACCTTTGAGCCAGAGGCTTGTTTACAAAGGTACTTCGTCACATAAAGACATACATTGCGTTTCAGTTACATAGCACAGATTTGCCAAAAATCAGTAGGCATTCACCAGAGGTGCCACGTCACATTGTGGTCAGACAGATACAATTGGGTACAGGGTACATGTAATCGATAGCAGGTATTAAACAAGTTGGTATCAAGTGAGCAATTCTGGTAGATAAACATTGAAACAGCTGGCACTGGCCAGGTTAAACCTAGGCAAAGTGGACATGGAAGTGGTGTAGGGGATGGTTGGGTGGAGAGCTGCCCGGGGAGCATTGTCAGGAGAGAAAATAAAGAGGTGGAGGCTATGTTCAGAGACAGGAGCAGTTACGAGTGCTGAAGATGTGGTTCCGAAGTGCGGTTTTGAATGTGGAGATGGTGATGGCATTGGTGATGGTGGCAGGGAGAGTTAAACCAGGTTGGGGCTCTATAGCTGAAGGACCTCTGGCCACGGCTGGTTCTTGTTCTGGGGACCTTTAGAGTGGTCTTGTAGGAAGACCGTGTTGCAATGGTGGGAGGGCTCTGGTGGATGGATGCTGTTACCCCAGGGGGGGAGAGCCCAAGTAGGGTTGTTTTGGTGAGGAGACAGGTCTGGTATTGGAGCCGTTCATCCAGGGTAAGCAGGTTAGCATCGACATATAGCTGACAGGTGTGTGTGAGTCTGGGGGCACCAGTAATTAAATCTGCATGCTTTATTCAGGGTTAGGTGAATTTTGTTTAGTGCAGTGGTGTCGGCAGCACCGTATACTGGTGAACCATAGTCTACAAGGGACAGAGCAGACGATGTAACCGCTAGCGGAGAGCATTTGGGGAAGAGCAGCTTTTATGGCGGAATAGGATGCCAAGCCGTGTGTTGGTGGCGGATGTTAGGAGTGTCGATGTGGGTGTGAAATGTGAGGGCTGAATAGAAGGTAACCCCAAGGTATTTGTAGGAGTGGACTTGTTCCAGTGGTTGGTTGGTGCTTGGAAGGATATAGAGTGGGTGGTTGCTAGCTTTGTTTTGGGGGTGTGAAAAGAGCATAGTTTTGGTTTTCTTGAGATTGATGATGAGTCTGCGCTCCTTAAACCAAGCCTCGGCACAGTTGAAAGACTGCTGTAGGGAATCCTGTAGGGAGATGGGATTATGGTAGGTGGCAAACAGGACAGCGTCGTCTGCATACAGCAGGATTTTGCCAGAGCATGCACTGGGCAGGGTGTTCAGATACAGTGAGAAGAGGGGGCCCAGGATGGAGCATTGGGGACCCCAGAGAGATGGGGCGGGTATCGGAGGTGTGCTATTAATCTTGACACACTGGGATCGAGTGTCAAGATAGCTAGCACACCATGCCAGGGGGCCAGCCGAGAGACCAGTGAGGCAGAGTGCGTTCAGCAGCAGTGGATGGGAGACAGTGTCGAAAGCCTTTGAGAGGTCAATGAACACTGCACCAGCTAGGGAGCTGGTATCCAAGGAGGAGTGTAGGAAGTTGGAGAATTCAATAAGGGCAGTGCTGGTACTGTGACCAGCACGGAAGCCATGTTGCTCTGGGCATAAGATGTTATGCTTAGCCAGATAATCAGTGATTTGAATGGCCACCACTTTCTCCAGGGCTTTAGAGAGGGAGGAGGATGGAGATTGGCCGGTAGTTGTTGGCCGACGACCTGTCGCCTCCTTTATGAATAGGTGTGATAATGGCTGTTTTCCAAGCTGTGGGGAATTGTCCCAGGCAGAGTGACTGGTTAATTAGGCTTGTGAGGTGCAAGGACTTCATCTAGCACCAGCCTGAGGATGCTGGGGTCCAGTGAGTCACTGCCGGGATTGTTGCCATTGAGAGCTTTGGTTAGGATGGGTCTGGCTTCGGGTGGAAATCTTATGAGAGGAAGCTGGGGTGCTGGAGGACAGGGGAGTTTGGCTGGGGGAGGGTCAAAGAAATTACTAGGAGGACTGAGCTAAGGTCAGTGAAAGTGGTGTTGAACCAGTTAGCTATGGTGGCAGGCTTGGTGGAGGTTGTGCCATTTCTAGTGAGCTGGGATGGGGCAGGGAGCAAGCTTTACCATTGAGTTGCTTAATGTTATCCCAGAAGGTCCGGGCAGAGCCCAGGAGGAGGTAAGGGAGGCCTGGTAATGGTCTGCCTTGGCTTTCCTGATGGCCCATGAGCATTTATTTCGGGCTGCATTGTAGCTAGCCCTATCAGACAGACGACCTGTTTCAGTGGCAAGGTGCCAGAGGGTTATCCCAGCTTCGGGTAATTGTAGGAGGCGGGCTAACCCAGGGTGCTCTGTTTTTTGGACCGGTTTTGCTAAGGGTAAAAGAGATCACAGGCCATGTTGAAGTTGTGAGTGAAAAAGGCGAGGCAGTATCAATGTTGGTTGCCCGCTGAATGGGGACCAGTCTATCTGGGTGAGGAGTGCCTTAAGTTTCTTCAGCCCACCAGGCGGAGGCGCCTGGGAGGGTGGTCTGGGCTTTGGGTTTGGGATTGGGGTTACCCAGTGGAATAGGATAGGGGAGTGGTCACTCAGGGTCTGGGAGGACCTGGATGTTTTGGATTTTATGGGGTCGATTAGTTATAATAACATCCAGCAGGGTGCTGGTACCACTCTTAGGGTTAAGTCTCGTGGGCTGGGTGACGAGTTGTGTCAGATCTTGGGCAGCAAATGAGTCTCTGGCGGTGGATGCGAGGTGCTGAGCCAATTTACGTTAAGGTCCCCACTAGGATTTGTTCTGCCTTATGGTGGAGGGTGGCCAGGTAGTCCGTTAAAGATATCAGGGCTGGTGCTGGTTCTTTGGGGAACATAGGCTGTGGTGAGATAGAGAGGGCTCCTAGAGGGGTCTGGGGAGAGTCTGAGGTGAGGTCTGGGCCCCATTTGTGAGGCAGGGGTGGGAGTGCGTGTCCAGGTATTGTGTCCCTGGTGTAGATTGCACAGCCACCCCTCGTTCTACTCGGTCCTCCGGTATAAGGTATAGCCTGGGAGGAGACAAATGAGTCTGGAGTTGATTTGGACAGCCAGGTTTCAACCAGGGCTATGATGTCTGGTTGGTGAGCCAAGGCCCAGCACTGTAGGGCGTCAAATTTCTTCAGCAGGCTGCATATGTTCATGGAGGCTACTCGAAGACCAGTGGGCTGAGTGGGTGGATGGGAGGGGGCAGGGCCTGGGTTGGGGTGTATGTTCCCGTTAGGAGTAGAAGGAGGAGAAGTGCTCTGGTCAGAGGGAGGCTGATGGAGAGTTTACGCCGGGAGCGATATAATAAGGAATGGGGTTTGGTTGCACAAGGGTGGTGGGTAGCACAGGCAGAGAAGGCCTGAGTGATCAGAAGTGCAAGGTGGCTGTGGGGGAGGACAGGTGATGTCTGGAAGGGGGTGAGGTGGAGAGGGCAAATGGGATGTGTGGAGGAGGAGGAGGTAGGAGCAGTGGTAAAGGAGGAGGGAGGACAGGAGGGAGGTAGGAACACTGGAGTAGTGAGGTTGAGGGTTCATAGGGACAGTAGGGTATGTGGAAGGCAAAGGGAGGAGGAGGAGAAGAGATAGACTGGTGAGCAGGGGATGCATGTGCATAGTTGGGAAGGTTGGTGGAGCTGAAGTGAGGAAAGAATGGGGGGACTAGGATCACTTCGCAGTCAGGTTTGAAGAGTGCAGACGTGTCCCTGCTCCATCGAAGATCATTGTGCCAGGCTCCAGAGGTAAGTATGGGGTGAGAGGGGGTGCGGGGAGGTGGACTGCACAGAGGGTGGGTGTGGGTTGGGGGAGGGAATCCATTGTGACCATGAGGTACCATTTTCTGTTTTACAGGGTAAAAAAAAAAAAAGGGAACGTCACAGGAAGATTTTTTTCTTTCAGGATGTGACAAGGACATTTTGGCACACTGGGGAGGTCTGCCAGTGTTTCACCTCTGTTTTGTGGGGGATTGGGCACCCTGTCAGCAAAGACAGCATGATGCTGAGGGGGCTTGAACATCCCCCTCAGCAGACAAATAAACCTTGGGGGACATTATGCTGATGGGGATTGGGCATCTCCATTGGCTAATGAACTGGGGAAGGAGCATGCTGAGAAGTGGATTGGACACCCCCATCAGCAAACGAACTGGGGAAGGGCATGCTGACAGGGGGATTGGGCACCCCTGATTTTGGCTAAATAAGGATTGTGAGAGGCGGGCGGTGGGAGCCACCGCCATGTTTCTTGAAATGTTTCAGCAGGCAAGGCATGCCCTGCAATGACAGGGAGCACCCTCATTGCGGTGGAAAAATTCTTTCAAGTTGGTGGCATGCTTCTGAACAGCTGTCATAAACAGTGTGCTCATTCACTGGTGCCACAGAGACTAGCCCAAGAAAGCAGTGGCACCAGTAATTTCATAGTCATAGAAAGATGATTCCATAACCACAAGTTAATTATGAATTACAACAAGACTAAAACTATGCTGTTTTCCAGCTCCCAAAATAGGCACAGAACTTAACCATCTTTCTATAACCAATGAAGAGGGCTCTGCCCTGGAGCTAGTTCAGCTTTTTAATATCTGGGGATTACCATTGACAGTACGATGACCTATGCTTATCACATTGACAACATTGTTAAAGCTGTTAACGCCCACATTGGGATACTTTATAGGTATAAGCAATGTTTGACCCCAGAGGCTCTTAACCTGGCCATTCAAAGCTCTCTTGTCTGGCTCATTGATTATGGCTTACCAATCTATGGATCAGCTACTGAAACAACTTTTCACCGCATCATAGTTGCACTCAACAAAGCATGCCGGCTCCTTACCGACTCATCCCGTATGTCTCATACCTGGGACATGTATGCACAGGCAAACTGGCTCCAATTCAAAGGTAGACCCATGTACCAAACATGTTTACTGTCCAAAAAAGTAAGCTTAGGCAAAATGCCCCCAGTAGTGCAAAAGCTTATTACCCCCACTATCAACCGTCGTTGCACCAGAAGCTCTACTAGCCAGATTTTTAATATACCCCACTGTCACACTTCTCTGGGACAAAGGTCCTTTGCCTACCATGAACCACTATGGATGAACTCGCTGCACCATGACATCACTTCAGCATCAACCATGGGCTCCTTCAAGGTTAAACTTAAGCAACAGCTAGTTGCTGATGCCAGTTGTGACTGCTTCCAATAACCTTCCTTCTTGTGACCAGCATTTATTTTAACCTTATGCTACCCTGATCTTATGCATAACTGTTCTCAGCATGTAAATAACTGTTCTAAGTTGCTAATCATTCTCCTTTCACATTTCCTCTTCATCCCTTCCACTCTTTCCCCTCACCCCTCTATGGCTTTCCCCCTTTTCCCCTCCCCTTGTTATATCTCCTGAGCTCCCTTGCTCACTTTAAAATGCTTTGTCCCATACCTTCTCACCTCTGATGAGGCCCCTGGGCTGATGCCATCCCTTACCTTGTTGGCTATTAGACACTAAGCTGAGTCTGTTCTCATTTTCTTCTAAATGGTTATTTCATAAGACCCCACCCCCTCTAATATGACCCTTTGAATTCCAGGTTTTAATCAAATACACACCTTGGCATGCATTGTACAATGCCACATGTATTGGAACTCATTTAGTTATACACTCTTGTAATGTCTTGTATAATTCTTTGTTTTGTTTGTTCTCCATCTCATATTTTTCCAATATGTATTGTTCGTCTGACAAGGAACCTATGAAATGAGCTTGTTCTCATAGGTGTTATCCGAAATTTCAATAAATAAATAAAATTGGCCACAACACTGCCACACCTCCACAACCTGCTACTCCAGCAAGCTGCCACAAAATTTTGATTGCGCTGCGTGTGCAAGACAACATAATAATATAAAAAAACTGGTTGTGGTATGCATATGCTGTTGCTGTTGCTAGCCTTGCCTGTAGAGCAGAAAGCAGCTAACTAAAAAAGCTACATTTTCTTATTAATTGAAAACTTATATCTCAGCAGGAGTCAGTGTCTTTTGAGATTAAGTAGACAGATACTTTATTAGAAGTAGAAGGGGTCTTATTTAGGGTTAAAGAAAAGAAAGAAAGAAAGTCAGTGTGTGTTCTGTGTTGGGAAGGGTATTGTATCAGCTGACTTTGCTAAACCAGTAGAAGGAGAGAGAGCTTAATTGGAGGTGTGGCTTAGACACTATAAAAGCAGGTGACTCAAATTACAACTTCCTGTTGCTAGCCTTGCTTGTAGAGCAGAAAGCAGCTAACTAAAAAAGCTACATTTTCTTATTAATTTAAAACTTATATCTCAGCAAGAGTCAGTGTCTTTTGAGATTAAGTAGACAGATACTTTATTAGAAGTAGAAGGGGTCTTATTTAGGGTTAAAAAGAAAGAAAGAAAGTCAGTGTGTGTTCTGTGCTGGGAAGGGTATTGTATCAGCTGACTTTGCTAAACCAGTAGAAGGAGAGAAAGCTTAATTGGGGGTGTGGCTTAGACACTATAAAAGCAGGTGAGTCAAATTACAACTTCCTGTTGCTAGCCTTTTTCTTACTAATTGCCCTCCATCCCACCCAAAGCCAGTTCTACTTTTATAGCCACTGGATCTGACTGTCAACAGGAACTTCCTGTTTGGCAGTAGGAAGGGAAGGATCATAGAGAAACATTGGTTTTGTCAACCCTAAAGGAAAAAGTAGCTCACTCTCCCCCTCTAGCTGCTGGTGATCTGACATTGAGCAAGGAAGAAGGAGGCTACTAAAAAAGATAGGAAGTTGCTGTCCCAGAACAGGAAGGGTGAAAGTTGTAAGGAGAGGATAGAGTAAGTAGACTGAGAAACAGGAGAGGGGACACAAAATAAGACATGATAGGAGTGGTGCAGTGCAATGGCTTTGAGGTGGCAGTGTTCCGGGAGACATTCTGGAGGCTGAAATTCTGCCCTATTTGCAGACACCTCTCTGGTCTGAGAGAGGAGGTTGCCCATCTCCAGGCTGACCTGGCTAGGATTCATAAAACCTTCTACCCCACCCAGGGACCACCAGGGCCAATGCCACTACCTCAGAGGTTGCCAAGAAAGAGGAGAGGCTGGACCAGGGTGGGCTCAGGGAAGGAGAGGGTGGTGGAACAGAGTTGCATCCCTCCAGCTGTACCTCTCCACAATTCATTTGCTCTTCTGGTGGATAGTGGTTCCTCTATGGAGGTACCTGCAGTGGAGACCAAGGAGGATACTGGGAATCTTCACAAAAGAGGATACCCACAGGAGAGTGGCATGGGACCCCACAGGGGAAGGAAACAACTCCTGGTGGGGGACTCAATCATTAGGGGGTAGAAATGGGGGAGGAAGGGGAGAGGGAGGTAAGGTGCCTTCCTGGCGCCACGGCTTGGAGGGACAGGAAGTGAATCCTCAGGATCATGGGAGGAGCTGCATGAGGAGGAGCTGGATGTCATTGTCCACCTGGGGACAAATGACCTGGCTAGGAATGGGATCAGAGCAGTGCAAGAGGAGTTTGTAGAGTTGGGGAGGGGCCTTAGACAAGTAGAGCATACGGTAACCTTCTTGGAGGTGCTGTCTGTCTATGGCAAGGGTGATGCTAGGGCACTCCTCACCAGGGAATTCAATGAGTGGTTGAAAAACTGGTGTGGAGCTCAGGGTTTTGGCTTCATTGGGGACTGGGGAGCCACCTGGAGGGATGCAAACCTATACTGGTGCGATGGTCTGCATCTGTCTGGGGGAACCAGGATCCTAGGTGACAGGTTTAGATGCTTCATTGGCAAGCATTTAAACTAGCCAAGGGGGGAGGCACTGAAAAGGAGCAGGGAAATCCCAGCCTCCCCCCACAAAACATGGTAATTAGTGAGGTAAACACCAAGGTACAGAAGTTATTAGGGAGCAGGACAGAGGTAAATGTAAAAAAAGGCAAAGGCAGTAAGGACAGGAATGGGGCTAAAAGGGGTAAAGCTATCAAAAAGTGAAGGGTGATGAGAACCAGTGCCCGTAGTCTGTATAACAAGCGCCCTGAACTAGTGGCCTTGATGGAAGAGGGTTGCCTGGATATTGTGGTAGCCACAGAAACACGGTACACAGAGAACCATGACTGGGATGTCAACATACCAGGATACACAATCTACAGGAGGGACAGGGAGGGTAAAAGAGGAGGAGTAGCTCTCTATGTAAAGGAAGGGATCAAAGCAACAGAACTAAAGAGTAAACAGGGAGCAGATGAGGCACTCTGGGTCACCCTGGAGACAGGAAATGGCACCACAATCCGCACAGAAGTTGTATATAAACCCCCATCTCAGGGGGAGGGAATGGACAAGGAAATTATAGAAGGCTTCCTTAGAATGGCAGAAAAAGGGGAGATATTGTTGATGAGGGACCTGAATATGCCAGATGTTAACTGGAGCACCTTTGCCGCAGGCACTTCCAAGAGCATTGTCATTCTTGATGCCCTACAGGGGGCATGCCTCAGACAGCTAGTATTGAAACCCACTCTGGAGGGAGCAATCTTAGACCTGGTACTCTCAAATGGGGAGGGAGAAAGAATCTCAGATTTAGAGGTAGGTAGTCATCTGGGAACAAGCGACCACCAAACAGTGTGGTTCACGATAAACACAGCCATACAAAAGCAAGAGTATATGACTTTAGGAGGGCTGACTTTGGGAAAATGAGAGAGTGCCTTAGAAAAGCACTAGCAAACAGGCAAGGAGGAGGGGTGGAGGAACAATGGGGAGTAATCAAAACAGCCATCACAGAGGCAACAAGCCTTTGTGTAAAGCAAATCAATAAAACACAATGAAGGAAAAAAATGCTATGGTTCTCAAAAGAGGTGGCAGGGAAGGTTAAGGAGAAAAGGATAGCATTCAGGAAATAGAAGGAAACACAGAAGAAGCAGGACAGAGAACTTTATCAGTTAAAGCGGAAAGAGGCTGGGAAGGCAGTCAGAATAGCAAAGGCCCAAACGGAGGAAAGGATAGCCAATTATGTTTAGAAGGGGGATAAGACCTTTTCTAGGTACATTAGGGAGTGAAGAAAGACCAAAGGAGAGATACTGAGGCTTAATAAAGGGGAAGGAATGTAGGTAGAGGGGGACAGTGAAAAAGCAGGGATACTGAACAAATATTTCTGCTCAGTATTCACAAAGGAAGAGGAGGGGGAGGTACCTAAACCAAACAAGAGAAATACTCTGAAGATGGGGGTCGATACCAATCCATTTACAGAAGAAAGGACTCTGAAAGAACTAATAAAATTGAAGGTGGACAAAGCAATGGGGCCTGCTGGGATTCACCCAAGAATTCTAAAAGAACTAAGGGCAGAACTAGTGACACCGCTGACTACTCTCTTTAACAAATCATGGGAGGATGGGGTGGTACCTGAGGACTGGAGGAGGGCAGATGTGATTCCTCTTCACAGAGTGGGAGCAGGACAGAGGCAGGAAACTACAGACCAGTTAGTTTGACCTCAGTGGTAGGGAAAATGATGGAATCACTTCTGAAGGAAAGAATTGTTGAGTACCTAGAGGCCAGTGGGGCACAGGACCCAAGGCAGCATGGATTCACAATGGGAAGGTCATGTCAGATGAATCTAATACATTTCTTTGACTGGGTGACCAAAGTAGTAGGGCAGGGAGGGGCTGTGGACATGGCTTACCTAGATTTTAGCAAGGCATTTGATACAGTCCCACACAAAAAATCAATACGCAAGTAAGCCAGCCTTGGAGTGGGCCCCAAGGTGGTAACCTGGATAAAAAATTGGCTAGACAACAGGATGCAAAGGGTAGTAGTAAATGGAGTCCACAATGAAGAAAAGAGGGTTACTAGGGGACACTGCAGGGTTCATACTGGGACCGGTCCTTTTTAATGTCTTTATAAGTGACATTGCAGAGGAACTGGATGGAAAAGTATGTCTCTCTGCAGATGACAACGATCTGCAACAGGGTTGATACACAAGATGGAGTGGAAAGGATGAGAAGGGACTTGGCTTGGAGGAATGGTCAAATGTATGGCAGCTCAGATTCAATGCAAAGAAGTTCAAGGTAATGCACCTGGGAAACAAAAACCCAGGGGAAGAGTACACAATGGTAGGTGAGATACTGACAACTGTAAAAATGGAAAGGGACCTGGGGGTAATTATATCAGGTGACCTAAAGGTGGGCAAGAAATGTGAGAAGGCAGTAAGTAAGGCTGGGGGGATACTGGGGTGCATAGCAAGAGGCATCAATAGTAGAAAACAAGAAGTTGCTATCCCTCTGTACAGACAGTTGGTGAGACCCCATCTGGAGTACTGTGTGCAGTTCTGGAGACTCCATCTCTGCAAAGACATAGACAGAGTGGAGGCTGTCCAGAGGAGGGCAACCAAAATGGTGCAGAGTCTGCACCAGAAGACATACGAAGAAAGACTAAAGGAGCTTAATATGAATACCATTGAGGAAAGGAGGGAGAGAGGGGACATGATAGAAACTTTCAAGTACCTCAAGGGAATCAACAAAGTCCAAGAGGGTAGCATCTTTCAGAAAAAGAGATGTGCAAGAACAAGAGGGCATAGTTTGAAGATAGAGGGGGGATGGCTCAGAGGTAATGTGAGGAAGTATTTTTTCACTGAGAGAGTTGTGGATGCATGGAACAGCCTCCCTGAGGAGGTCGTGGAGTCAAGAACAGTGGGGGAATTCAAGAATTCATGGGACAGACATAAGGCAGTCCTAATGGGAGGTAGGAGGAAGTAAGCTGTTGGTTAACTAGGATCTGCAGCTTATCTGTTAGGTAGGAAAATGGGCAGATTAGGTGGGCCAAGCGGTCCTTATCTGACGTCAAATTCTATGTTTATGTGTTTCTATGTTTCATATACAATCCTCCTAAATCTAAAATTCAAGGACTTGAAGAGTTGATTGACATGTTAGAAAAATGTAAACATAGATAATTAATCATAATGGGTGATTGTAACCTAAATTGGTTAAGGACAGAGGTTAATAAATATAAGAAATTACTACAGAAAATTAACCTAAACCAAGTGAGAAAGGAAGGAGCAAGAAAAAATGACAAAACTGGGGAGGCAACATTAATTGACTGGATATCGGTAAAGAAGTTAAGGAATAGCACTGTTGCTGGGACACTCAAGGATACAGTTAGTGACCATTTGTCTGCTTACTGTATTTGGAGCAATAAAAGATGAAAAGGTAAAGTCATAATTGTTAAAAACAGGGCTTTAAACAATACAAACATATCAAACATAACAAGCATTTGTCAGTGCTGAATGTTGGTTGCTTCTATGTGCTGTTTAGGTATATGGAAGTCATTGGAGTGCAAATATTGAAAATTTGCGAACTTACGAGCGTGCGTAGGAACTGCGCAACTACGCTCGTAAAACAGTCATTTTTAGAATTTTTCCCCAAATTTTCAACATAGCCATTTTAAGACCTCTGCTAATGAACAGTGTCACTGTGATTTTCTTAATTTGTCTTACATTGATTTCGCACACCAACTGCGCCATTGTGCGCTACATGGGCTGAAACACGTTTTGGGCAGGATGTGAAAAATGACAGCTGTACTGCTCATAAGGAGGTGTGATAAAATGGCAATGTTGAAAATCTGGAGTGAAAATATTGAAAATTCGTGAACTTACAAGCATGTGTAGGAACTGCTCAATGCATGCTCATAAAACAGTCATTTTTAAGAATTTTTTCACCAAATTTTCAACATAAGCTTTTTGAGAGCCCACCTTATGAACAATGGCAGTGTCATTATATTAATCAGTCCCGAAAGATGATTTCATGCAGTGACCGCAAAATCACCCTCCGGGCCTGATGAATGCCATGACAGTGCAACAATTCATGAGGAGAGGTCCCAAAAAACCGATGTTGAAAATTTGGGGCCAAAATTCCCAAAAATGCCTGAGATATGCAACAAAGTTGAAAAAACCCTATCTATCCCATTATATAGCTTACCGGCATTTCCTCCGTTCGCGGTCGGCTTTGAAGAGTGCAGGCGTGTTCCCGGTCCACGAAGATTCGTTCGCGTAGCTCAGGAGGTAAGTATGGGGTGAGGGGTTGTGAGAGGCAGAGTGTGCAGTGGGTGGGTAGGTGTGGGTTGTGGGAGGGGGCAGGAGACTCGCGGACCATTTTTTCTTCACAGTGTTTTTTAAAGAAGACGATGCAGGACATTTGCCACGCTGGGGTGGGCTCCCAGCATGGCACTGGGAAAGCTTTTAGGGGGAGCGTGCAGCCTTGGAGCCAACGGGGGATTGGGCACCCCATCAGCCAAAACAAGATTTGCCACGTTGGAGTGGGCTCCCAGCGTGGCACCGGGAAAGCTTTTGGGGGGGCATGCAGCCTTGGAGCCAATGGGGGATTGGGCACCCCCATCAGCTATAACAGTTTTTGCCATGCTGGGGTGGGCTTCTTGCATGACACCTGGACAGCTGTTGGGGGGGCATGGAGCTGACGGGGGATTGGGCACCGCCGTTGGCCATACAGTGTGTGCGTGGGGGGGGAGCGCATCAGCACGTAATATGCATGCTTGCACATGTGTGTGCGTGGGGGAGGAGAGCTCTGCTCACTGAAGTGGAGCTCTCCCTTTGAACTGTATGCCACTGCATTTTCAGCTTGTCATAGACAGCTACAGCAGTGATTGGGGAACTGGGGCCGATCCTGCAAACACACTGACTGCATTGGAAGACGGGCTGACACACCCCCGAAAACTCGGATGATGGCACTATGTTTCTTGCACATGCATGCAAGCAACATAAAAATGGACTGAAATAGTGCTGATTGGAAGGAGCCGGAAAAAACAGAAGACATAAACGTGGCAGTAGAGCTATTTTCAAGAAATTAAGTGATATAACGAATATTATGGCTCCCGTAAAAAGAGAAAAGAAAACAAGGCATGTACAACAAGTGGATAAACTAGTAAAGTGATTAAACTTGTAAGGGAAAGCGACAATGCCTGGGTACACTGTAAAAATACAAATCAAGAAAGAGATTGGAACCTCCTCAGAGAATTAAGGAATAAGTGTAAAAAAGAAACTAAAAAAGGCAAAGGTTGAATATTATAAAAATGAACAAATGTGGAACTTTCAAAATTAAAAAAAATTCTTGGTAGGATTAAATAGTTTAATAGCTCTGAAAAAGAAATAAAAGAAAATTAGCCTTACTAAAAGGGATTCTGAGATGTATGAGAATGTTGATATAGCAAACTGTTTAAATTAAGCTTTTATTGACTTGTCAAAATACCTGGATGATTTCAAGGACACAACTAAAGAAACCAAGGATCAAAAAGACATATCATGCCCAAGGTTCTATTTCAAAAAAATTATAAAGCAAGAAGTGTGTAAGCACTTAAAAGGTGTTGATTAATCTAAAGGTTCAGGTCCAGATGTAGTGGGGAAAAAAATTGAAACAGGCAGCAGATGAGTCAGCGTACCCTTTCCAAATAATCTTTAATAAGTCTTTAACTGAGCAAACTGTGCCAGATATGTGGAAAACAGCGTACATAATCCCTATGTTTAAAGGCGGACAGAACAGTAACTCAAACAACTTATGCCAATATCACTTTTATCATTGGTTGGTAAGGTTCAGGAAAGACTGTTGCACTCTCATATCCAAAAATATCTGGAGAAATACAATAAATTAACATTGGCCCAACATGGCTTCAGGGGGGGTACAGCATTGCGGTTGTCTTGGTCAGGTTCACGAATGACCTGCAGGAAAACATGGATGAGGGTCTGTACACGGGAGTGGTGTTCGTGGACCTGACCAAGACATTCGACCTTGTGGCTCATTCCCTTCTGAAAGCTGAGCTACTTAACATTGGTTTTGGGGATCCAGTAATAAACTGGAATCATAGTTATTTGACTAACAGAAAACAACAGGTCAGGATAAATGCAGTAACATCAGAAACAAGGGATGTTGAATTTGAAGTCCGTCAGGGCTCAATATTGGGGCCCATGTTGTTCTCTTTGTTCATAAACGAGTTACCAGCAATATGTGAAGAATCTAAATGGTACTTTACGTTGACAATGCTGTGGTTTATGTGTCCAAAAAATGACATTAAGACATTAACTTCTGCTCTCAAATATAAATATAGGAGAACCGCAGATTCGCTGTTGGAATATAGACTCATTGTGAACAAAAATAAATCAGAAGCAATGCTGTTTTATACAAACAATAAACAAAGAACTATGACAGAATCATTTGTGGTATTGACAGGAGTTGAAGATAACCTTAAAACTGGGTCTGAATTTCAACATTTGGGCATTACCTTGGATTGCCAGTTAAGTTTTAATGTTCATACAGAAATCATAGTTAAACAACTATATAGGAAGGTTTGTGCACTGTATGCAGTAAGCGATTACCTTTCAAATGACACAAGGAAATTAACAGCACATAGTTGTCTACTCCCTGCAGTGGAGTATGGTAGTTTAATATGAGGGCACCTCTGAAAAAATCATAAATCAAAGAATATATCTGTGCAATGCTAACTGTAAATTTGCATTAAGGGCTAAATCTAGAGAACATTACTGTACATTACATGAAAAATTGGATTGGTTGTCCCTGGAACAAAGAGATAGACTGCTTATGTCCAGCTGTGTTTATAACTTGTGGCACTGTTCACCTAAAAATCCTATACTGACCTTTTTACTCAAAAACAGAATTCAAGAACTCTGAGATAGGACGATACAGTAACTTTAACAATACCGATCTGAAGAACTTCTAAAAGATAACCGCTGTTAAAACATGAAACTTTTTGGCGGAGCAATTATGAAATATACAGAATGGTCACACTTTTAAAATTACATTAAAGGGATTACTAAGAAATGAGGCACAGTGTAACTGCAGATGACTTATTTGTAATAAGGATCTTTGTATTTTTTTAGAGTTTTAAATATTAAGTTACTTGATATTATGTATGAGTTGTGTAAATGTGTTGTCACATTATTTGATTTGTTACTTTATTGTTAATGAAATGTATGTATGTACAGTATGTATGTACGTAATTGCAATGCATGTCCTTTTACATACCTGGGTTAAGTCTGTAAAAGGGCTATGTGGCCCAGTGCTTTTTTAGCTGGTCAACAAAATTTTAAATAAATAAATAAAAGTCAGACACTTTCCAGTCAGGATCTGTGTCGACATCATCATCCATTTCAGATTTAGGGTTCCCTTTGTTACTATACAGGACTGTGTCAAGGTTTCGTTAGCATACAGGACTGTGTCATGGCTTCATTAGCATACGGGACTGTGTCATGGTTATGTTACCATGCAGGACTGTGTCATGGTTGATGTAATCTTCCTCCGGGACAGGCTTCTCATACTGTGTGACCACAGATGCCATAAAAGTTGAAGGCATTCCCAAGTTGACTTGAACTCCATGACATATTCTCATTGGGACTGTCTGTGTTGCATTTGAAAATTTGGTTCTCCCAATGAAGGTTTTTTTTTTGTTTTATTTAAACTTTTGTTAACCAGGTAAGTGTTATGAGCCAAGGCCCTTTTTCAAACATGACCCGGGACCATAAAGTACAGTCAAGATGTTACAAATATTAATAGATCACATACAGTATAAAATTTACATAATACGTAAAATACAAGACACAAGCCTACCATACACTAACACTTGCATATAAGAGAATCTAAGTAGCACTTCTTCAGAGAAGCCTTAAAACTGTCATGATTCTGTATGAACTGTATTTCTAAGGGTAGCTAGTTCCAATATGAAGGAGCAGAGGCAGAGTAAGCTCACTGTGCAGCACAGGTTCTCACCCTTGGGACCATAAGTGAAATTGAATTGTTAGAACGAAGGGCTCCGAATGGATGGTATATACGTCACGGTTTGGGTACTTCTAGTACATGTTTTCTTGAAAGGTAAAAACGTAAGAAAATACAGTATTATTATAAAACACACTTTTCACCACCACCAGTCACACCTCCTCTAGAACACTGCTTACGCATGAGCTTTTGACACATTCTGTCTTCACACATGCATGCTTCATTATTTCAGAAATGTTTTCCACTGAAACAATAGTCAAAGTCCACGTGCATAGCTGCTGCATGACCACTCAGCAGCTTGCGACAACATCGCAAATGTGCCATCTGTTTGTCGTATGGCCACAGCTGCCGCAAACTGCTGTACTTTGCCACCTGGACCATACCCAATATACAGTCATGCACTGGATCCCTGGCATACTGGCAATTGGTGCAAGCTGCATTTGAGGCTTAAGCACACAGGCCCGGATATTCAAAGGAGTAGGACCTGGTGCAATGAAGTTGCATCAGCGCAACCCCGCAGTGCGCCCTGGTGGGATATTGAGGAGGCTGCCTGGCGCAGCACAAATCCCAATGCGCCAGGTTGCAATGTAATCATATGCAGTGCAGATGCAGGGGGCATGCCCATGCATATGTGGCACATCCCGATATTCAGCCTGGGATGTGCGGTGCATATGCTGCCGCACCCCTGCACTGCACCACATTCAGGGGCTCAAAGTTGAGCCCGTGCAGAGTAGGAACAAATCCTGGCCACCCACAGGTGGCTGCTGTAATGCTGGGTGCAGCATAGCAGCCTATCAGTGGGTGGCCACTCGCCCACCCAGAACACTGTCCACAAGCACTCTCAGCCCTGGTGGTCTAGTAGACCCCCCCGCCCGTTGCTGCGAGCGTGGTATATGTATGTGCAGTAGTCCCTAGTAGTCTAGTGGCTCCCCGTCCCTGATACCCCCATGACGCCAAATACATGACCAGCTGGTGGTTTGAGTGTGCCACCACTCACCCAATTCCCACGATATATGTGACAATGGAAGCATCCCTGGTGGCTAGTGGACCCGCTGCCCATTGCCAATCGCAGTTATCACTGTAAAGATATGCCCTGGTGATCCAGTGACACCCCACCCACCCACACGAGACCCCTTGCCCACCCCACTGCCCCCGTCATTGGCGGGTGGCTGCAACTTCATTCACGTATTTGGTACTGTCTAGTGTAGTATGCCTTGCAAGCCCATTGGTCCACACTGGGAACCAATGGCCATACAGCCCATACTGTACCTGTCATTCAGAGGGTGGCCGGGTGCTTTGCAGGTGGGTTGCAGCCACCCGCTGATGATGGGGGAGGGTGGGGTCAACAAGGGATTTGATGTGGGTAGGAGGGGTGGAGGTGCCACTGGATCATCAGGACATATCTTCATGGTGGATCTCTGCAATCATAGCAATGGGTGGGGGGTTCACTAGTCACCAGGGATGTTCATTGTCACAAATATCAGGGAGTCAGGTGGGAGGGGGGGACCACTAGACCACCAGGGTTGGTCTGTCGTTACATATATCGGGAACCTGGGGATGGGGGGGAACCACTAGACCACCAGGGATTATGTGGTTTACAGTTACATGATTGCGGCTACGGGGCCGGGGATGCCCCGGGAACCCCACTGCACATGTCATGCTGTGCAGGGCGCCAGGCTCAAGTCACCAGGATGCCCTGCACAAGGCATGCAAATGGGGCCATAATGAAATGCAAATGGCTCCATTTGTGCCTTGCATATATTATGGTCTAATTTGCATGCCCCTGCTGAATATTTGCTGGCGATGTGCCCAAGCGCCAACTGCATAGCGGCTGGTGCATCCTGCGCTCCCTATCCATGTGCGACGGTACAGTGCCGCTGCACCATGCACACTATGTGCATTGACCTTGCCATATTCAACAGTGTTGTGCCATGGCGCATCACCATTGAAAATCACCTGGCCCTGGCACTGGCGCATCCCAGTTGTGCTGTGCCCAGGCTTGCGCCACTGCCTGGTGCAGTCTGAATATCCTGGCCATTGTCTTTTATGGTTTATGTCCACCCATGTATTTGCAACATTCAGCTTATTTTTAAGTTTGTTTGCATGTTGCTCTCTTCCAGGGACAGCTGTCACCATCACGTCCATTTGCTGAAGACTGGAGTTTTGTGTAACGTGCATGTGTGCAGATGTTCAATGTTGTGCTGCAGTAGGTACGTATCTATGCTACTCAAGAAACAAAAATGATGTAGATACTGCAACACTTCAACAAGACTTAGAAATGGATTGGGTGACCATACACAGTCCTCTATATTATAATCACTTTTGATGCAGACAATCATTGTCTTGCATTGCCGTGTAAGATAACATCAGAGAATTATGGAAATGTGGCATTACTTCTTTCAAAGTAGAACACACCACCTCCCCACTCGTCACCACCATCAATGCACACACAGCTAGCGGAAGTTAAATACATTATCGTATATGGTTCACGATAAACTCAGCTACAGAGTCAAGCCATACAAAAGTGAGGGTACTGGACTTCAGAAGGGCTGACTTTGGCAAGATGGGAGAGTGCCTTAGAAAAGCACTAGCAAATAGGCTAGAAGGAGGGTTGGAGCAACAATGGGGAAACATCAAAACTGCCATCACAGAGGCAACAAGCCTTTGTGTGAAGCAAATAAACAAATCAAAACGAAAGAAAAAGCCACTATGGTTCTCAAAAAAGGTGGAGGGAAAGGTCAGGGAGAAAAAGATAGCATTCAGGAAGTATAAGGAAACACAGAAGGAGCAGGACAGAGAACTGTACCAGTTAAGGCAAAAGGAAGCAGGGAGGGAAGTCAGAATAGCAAAGGCCCAAACTGAGGAAAAGACAGTCAACTCGTAAGAAGGGGGATAAAACCTTTTATAGGTACATCAGAGAGCGTAGAACGACAAAGGGTGGGATAGTGAGGCTGAATAGAATGGACGGTGGGTGGGCAGAGAGGGACAGTAAAAAAGCAGGGATACTGAACAAATATTTCAGCTCAGTATTCACAAAAGAGGAGGTGGGGAGGTGCCTAATCCAATTAACAGAAGCACTCTGGATTGGGGTCGATCCCAGTCCTTTCACAGAAGAAAGGGTTCTGAAAGAGCTCCTAAAACTGAAGGTGGACAAAGCAATGGGGCCTGATGGAATTCACCCAGAATTCTAAAGAATTAAGGGAAGAACTAGTGACACCACTGACTCCCCTTTTTAACAAATCATGGGAGGATGGTGTAGTACCTGAGGACTGGAGGAAGGCGGATGTGATTCCCCTTCACAAAAGTGGGAGCAGGACAGAGGCATGAAACTACAGACCTGTCAGTTTGACCTCTGTGGTAGGGAAAATGATGGAATCACTTCTAAAGGAAAGAATTGTTGGGTACCTAGAGGCCAGTGGGGCACAGGACCCAAGGCAGCATGGGTTCACAGTGGGAAGGTCATGTCAGATGAATATAATTGATTTCTTTGACTGGGTGACAGAAGTAGTAGTAGACCAGGGAGGGTCCGTGGACATGGCCTACCTAGACTTTAGCAAGGCATTTGACACAGTCCCACACAAAAGATTAATAGTTAAATTAACCAGCCTTGGAGTGGATCAAGGGGTGGAAGCCTGGGTAAAACATTGACTGGACAACAGGGTATAGAAAGTAATTGTAAATGGAGTCCACTCTGAAGAAAGAGGGGTTACTAGTGGGGTATTGCAGGGTTCAGTACTGAGTCCAGTACTTTTTAATGTCTTTATAAGTGACATTGCAGAGGGACTGGAAGGAAAAGTATGCCTCTTTGCAAATGACACAAAGATCTGCAACAGGGTTGATACACAAGGAGGTGTTGAAAGGATGAGAAGGGATGTGGCAAGGTTGGAGGAATGGTCAGAGGTATGGCAGCTTGGATTCAATGCAAAGGTGCAAAATAATGCACCTGGGAAACAAAAACCAGGGAAGATTACACAATGTGGGGGTAGTAACAACAACAAAAATGGAAAGGGACCTGGAGGTAATCATATCACATGACCTTAAGGTTAGCAAGTAATGTGAGAAGGCAGTAGGGAGGGCTGGGGGGGATACTGGGATATATATGGAGAGGCATCACCAGCAGAAAACAAGAAGTTGTTGTTCTTCTGTACAGACAGTTGGTAAGACCCCATCTGGAGTACTGCATCCAGTTCTGGAGACCCCATCTCTGCACGGACATAGACACAATAGAGGCAGTATAGAGGAGGGCAACTAAAATGGTGCAGGGTCTGCAAGAGAAGCCATATGAGGAGAGACTAAAGTAGCTTAATATGTATATGCTTGAAGAAAGGAGGGAGAGGGAGGACATGATAGCAACTTTTAAGTACCTCAGTAGAATCAACAAAGTCCAAGAGGGTATCATCTTTCAGAAAAAGAGATGTGCAAGAACAAGGAGACACAATTTGAAGATGGGGGGTGGTGGTTCAGGGGCAATGTGAGGAAGTATTTTTTTACAGAGAGGGTGGTGGATGCATGGAACAGCCTTCCTGAGAAGGCTGTGGGGTCTAAAACTGTGGGAGAATTCAAGAATGAATGGGACAAACATAAGGCAATTTTTGTTTGGGGGTAGGAAGAAATAGGCTGTTGGTTAACTAGAATCTGCAGCTGATCCTGTAGGTAGGGAAATGGGCAGACTAGGTGGGCCAAGCGGTCCTTATCTGCCGTCAAAATCTATGTTTCTGTTAACACTGTTAGGAAACAAAGTACTTGTTAGTAAATGTAAGTGCTGTTGTTCTATGATGTAACAAGACACGCAAAAGAAGAAAGGCATGTAATTTGATGAAAACACAGAGATGTGTTACCGTATATATAAAACTCAATATTGTAATTCTGTTATATTATTGCTATAGTAGCATTGTGGTTAAAACAAGCATTTGTCAATGCCGAATGTTTGCTTGCTGGCATTGGCAGTGGTAGTGTAGAAGTTACAGAGCTGCGTAATAGGAATGGCAGTGAAGTATTGAACTGAAGCCAACCCCACCACCACCCTGCAGAGAGTCACAGGCATTGGGGTGTGCGTTTGGGTTGTCAGGCATAACAGCTCGCCATTTCAACACCCCACCCTGCAGAGACTGACAAGTGTCACGGTGTTCCTTAGGTCTTTGCCTTGCGCACCCCATTTCATTAGGAAATATGGTGAGATGGGTGCTATAGAGAATGGGGTGAAGTTTAAAGTAAGAGTCCAAGGTATACCTCGATGCCTCTCACTGACTGCAGGGCATGGAATGGTATGAGCATCACAGGCAAGAATCCCAAGTCACACCCTGATGCCTGTCATTCTCTATAGGGTTGGCGTTATAGTTGAAAACCCTAATACCTCAGGCATTCGTTGGTATTTTACTCCAAATTTTCAACATGTTTGTTTTGTGACCCACCTCATGAACAGGGAATATCAGTTTGTTAGCTGAAAGCTGCTTATGCACAGTGACTACTGGCATTTAGCACCAAAGGTGCAAAACATTCCAACAGGATGTAAAAATGACAGCTGTACTCTTTCATGGGAGGTGTTAAAATGGCTATGTTGCAAATCTGCAGTAAAAATATTTAAAAATGGTGAAGTCACGCAGTACATAGAAAACTGCAATGCACACCTGTAATATAATTAGGTTGGGATTTTTACAGCAGATTGTCAACTCAGGCATTTTGGTGCCTCCGATCATGAACAGTGTCACTGTGATTTTCTTTATCTGTGGCGAACAATGTTTTCCCACAGCAACCACACATCTCTGCATTGAAAGTGTGAAAACACACTTCAGCCATGTTGTGAAAAATGACAGCCGTACTGTTCATAAGGAAGTGTGGAAAAATGTCAGTGGTGAAAATCTGGACTGAAAATATTACAAAGTCATGAACTAACGAGGGTGCGTGGAAACTGTGCAATGCTCGCTCATAACACAGTCATTTTATAGACTTTTGTCACCAAATTTTCAACATAGCCATTTTAAGACCTCTGCTCATGAACAGTATAACTGTGATTTTCTTAATCTGTCCTAAACATTGCTTTCGCACACCAACAGCACCATTGTGCGCTACAAGTGTGAAAACACATTTTGGGCGACATATGAAAAATTGCAGCTGTACTGTTCATAAGGAAGTTTAATAAAATGGCAATGTTGAAAATCTGGAGTGAAAATATTAAATTTGCAAACTTACGAGCATGCATAGGAACTGTGCAACAGGCGCTCGTAAAAGTCATTTTTAGAATTTTCACCAAATTTTCAACATAGCCATTTTAAGACCTCTGCTCATGAACAGTGTCACTGTGAGTTTCTTAATTTGTCCTGTACATTGATTTCACATACCGACTGTGCCATTGTGCGCTACATGGGCTGAAACACATTTTGGGTGAGATGTGAAAAATGACAGCTGTACTGCTCATAAGAAGGTGTGGTAAAATGGCAATGTTGAAAATCTGGAGTGAAAATATTGAAAATTTGCGACCTTACGAGCATGCGTAGGAACTGCACAATGCACGCTCGTAAAACAGTCATTTTTAGGACTTTTTCACCAAATTTTCAACATAGCCATTTTAAGACATCTGCTCATGAACAGTGTCACTGTGATTTTCTTAATTTGTCCCGTACATTGATTTCACATACCGACTGCGTCATTGTGCGCTACATGGGCAGAAACACATTTTGGGTGAGATGTGAAAAATGACAGCTGTACTACTCATAAGAAGGTGTGTTAAAATGGCAATGTTGAAAATCTGGAGTGAAAATATTGAAAATTCACAAACTTACGAGCCTGTGTAGGAACTGCGCAACACACGCTCGTAAAACAGTCATTTTTTGGAATTTTGGCACCAAATTTTGAACATGGGGTTTTTGGGACCCCTTCTCATGAATGATGTGATTGTCATGGTGTTATTCAGGCCCAAAGGGTGATTTCACACAGTGACTGTGAAATCACCCTTCGTGCCCGAATAATGGCATGACAGTGACATCACTCATGAGAGGGGTCCCAAAACCCATGGTGGAAATGCAAAATCAAAAATGCCTGAATATGCAACAAAGTTGAAACCCCTATCTAGCCCATTATACAGCTTACTGGCACTTCCTCAGTTCGCGGTTGGCTTTGAAGAGTGCAGGCGTGTTCCCGGTCTACCGATGATCATTGCGCCGACTCCGGAGGTAAGTATGGGGTGAGGGGAGGGGTGTGGGGAGGCTCGGTGCACAGTGGGTGGGTGCGGGTTGTGGGGGGGTGGGGAAACAACGTTGGACTGTTTTTTCTTTACAGGTAAAAAAAGAAAAAAAACGACAATGCGGGATGTTTGCCATGCTGGGGTGGGCTCCCAGCAGAGCACAAGAACAGTTGTGGGGGGGAGCGTTCAGCTGACTGGGGATTGGGCACCCCTGTCGGCCTAAGGATACATTGCCACGCTGGGGTGGGCTCCCAGCGTGGCACTTATTACTCGGGGTGGAGGACTGTGGAGCCGGCGAAGTTAGGCACCCCGTCGGCTATATTATTCATTGCCGCGCTGGGGTGGGCACCCAGCGTGGCATTTCAAACACCTTTGGGGGAGGCGGAAAGCAGCACAGTCAGCGAGTTGGGCACCCGTCGGCTATACAATGCGTGTGGGCGCACATGCCTGCGTGAGCAGCGTGTGTGTGGGGGAAGCTGCGCGCGAGCAGGCGATATCTTATCACTGCTCACTCAAGCGTTGCTCCCCCTTTCAACTGTATGCCACTGCATTTTGGAGCGTGTCATAGACAGCTCCAGAATGCATTGGCTTACAGGGGCCGCGCCTGCCAGCACACTGACAGAATTGGAGGAGGTGGTGACACACCTCCGAAGTCTCCGATGATGGCACTATGTTTCTTGCACATGTGTGCAAGCAAACATAATGAATAAAACCACAGCTGTATGCATGTATAAAAAGAAGTAATGGAAAGACACAGCTTACTGTTATGGAGTGACTGACTTCACTATAATATAGAAAGCTGAAGTAGTAATATAATTAACTAGATATGCAATTTGCAACTCAATTGCGTGAAATGCACAGTTACATAGAAATGACAATGACAACCTGTGCATAAACACCCTACATATACATATATCGATATACAGATGAATATATATATATATACACACCATAGTATTTTAAGACTCTTGTTTGATAATAGTACACTAGTAAGCCAGTAACACTGACTGCAAAGTAAAATTTCTGCCTACAATGTTGGATACATTGGTGACAACTGCATCACAGAAATACACAATGAAATGTTATAGACTGTGAAAAATGCTTTATTTTAGTTGAAAAACATTCACAATTAGTATGCCATCAAGCTAAACACCATGAGTTGCACTGTAAAGGTAGCAATGCATGGTATTGCATCAATCAATGTGACAATAACAGTAAACAATGTAGACTGAAACGTAAATTGCAATGATAATCACGATTTACCTATGCCAAAGCAATAATTAGATGTATGGGGTTTAGATGTAGCCAGCACAGTATTTATAAAGTAGGTGGCATTACACCCTTATGAGGATGTAAAACACTGACAGTCCTAATTACAATACACTACATGCTGACTGCTGTTTTCATCAGAATATAAATGATGAACAGCAACACTGTATTACAGGGATAATTTATGGTTTTCCTTGCTGTACCTGACTGTATTCTTGTAATCATGTATGCATCTCTGTAATAATCATGTATGTATCTCTGTAATAACTATGTATGTATCTCTGTAATCTCCTGGGTCGCACCTGAAAATAGACATCTGGTTGTCTAGTGTGCTTACCTGGTAAACAAAAACAAACAAACAAACAAATAAATAAATAATTAGTAAAATAACATAAAGAGAGCCCTCAAACAGTAATAATAAAAGTGTATGACAGAACAGTAGAACAACTAATTGCTGGCTGGTGCTTTTAATTCATAATGTCTGAGATGACGAGCACCACTGTATTTCATGTACAGTGAAGCCCACTTAAGTGCACATCAGATAAAGGCACATCCCGCTTATATGCACAGTTTTGCCATATCCCGATTTTTTCCCTATTCTCTCAATGTTAAATGCACCATGGATAAATGCACATATCGGTTAAGTGCACATATTTTTGCCTGCCATCCTATTTAAAATTGTGATTTAAACAGTGCCTAAGTGCACATTTATGTTCCACCTTTACTGCTGCTGCCACTTGCATCCGCATGTAGCCACCTTAACATCATAGTTAATTAAATTTACATAATTAAAGTGACCTTTACTGGTATGCTTTAACCACAGTTACAGCACTGATCCCTTCAGAAGCACTGCAGCACTTGTGGAGAGAGACATGGATAAGGTTAAGAAAAATACCTTTACGCTGGAGCAGAAGGTAGCTCATGGATGACAGCAGAGATTTTCACTCGCTGGCTACAAACTGTCAACTCACAAATGTGACGTAGAAGGAGGAGAATTGCTATGCTGCTTGACAATTGCAGCGCACGCCCCAATGTAAACTTCTCCCACATCAAACTTATCTTTTTGCCCCCAGACACTACCTTGTTGATCCAACCCATGAATGTGGGTGTAGTTTGCAATGTTAAACATTTGTACAGGGTGAAGGTAAGGCTTCGGTTCAGTGATGTGCTTTCTGTTTAAAACTGTACCACTGCTGTGCTAATCTGTTTTTTTCTTTTTTTTTCAGATCATCCAGAAGATTATTGTCAGCATTGATTCAGGATCAGCTGCAGCAGTTTTTGATCTCAGCAAGAAGATCTTCATTTTGGATGCCACCCAGATGCTTGATGCTGCTTGGGGCGGGGCACATCAAGAGATGATAGCCAATTGCTATCAGAAGGCAGGATTTTCAGCTACCTCAAACGCCGCTGGCCCCGCAGACAAGGAGAGCATTGACGAGCCAATTCCTGACCTGCCCGAGGGGATGATTCTCCATGATTTCAAAGAGTAAATGGAAATAGACTCTGGCCTTCAAACTGAAGGCACACTTACTGAAGAGGATATCTGTGAGGACATTAGGGGGCTACCGATACTGGACGAGGAATAGGAGAAACATACCGACAAGGAGACAGTTACCCCGGCTGCAGCTATTGCCAGCCTGGAAACAGTAAGGAAGTTTGTGTTAACGAAAGAAAAGCAGGACTTCAGCATTTGATTTCATTTTGAGAGTTATATACAGTCTCTAGCTCTCAAATCTACTAAGCAGAGAAAAATTACTGATTTTTTTAATAAGTGAATTATTTGGCTGTAGTGTGATTTGTATTAAGCTTTTAGGTTTCAGCGCCACTGTACAATAAAGTGCAGCTACAATTCTCGCATCTGGGAGGCTTTTTTTTATTTCTCAGTTAAATGCACAGCCCAGTTAAGTTCACAAAAATCCAATATCCCGAGGGTGTACACTTAAGCGGGCTCCACTGTATAAAATATAGAAGACTGCATAAAACTGTCTAACACAAATCAACGAAAATATGCCTGATCAAAGCAGAAGGTCAAATCTGTCTTTATTTTTTGGGTTGTGGTGGGGGAAATCTTATCATGATCTTCTACACAGCACAGGGTACTATCACCAACAATCCAACATCAAAATACACTGGCTGAAACAAATGACAAAAAGAAAAGAAGTAAGGAAAATTACAGAAGAAGTTAGTAATTAAAGCTTACAGTCACTGACATTCATTAGCCTGCACCAAACACATGTGCTTGCCTCACATCTGACAGCGGGAAAAATGGAGCAGGAAAAGGGGTGTAAACTGTCAAACGTAAGCCTGTCCCACCAAATGATGTGACCCTGCAGCATGCGGAAAAGGCTGCTCGGCTTACAGCGCGAAAACAAGATCGTAAAAGTACTACAAATGGGGGACACATTTGAGTAACTAAACAAATAGTATTTTTACCACCAAAACAAAATGCAGACATGCAGAAAGATTGATATGACTGTTTATTATAACATAGAAGGAGGAGACAAGAAAATTAAACCTTTGCATATGATCTTTAAATGGCTTCAGAATTGCAAGGATTTTAATGTTTTTCTGAGCATACTCAGTATGGTTTTTGGAAAAGCGTCTGATATGAAAAATAAAAAATATTGTTTGTGAGAGTTTATATATTGCAAATTATCAATCATGAGAAAAAACATATTGATCGTGACAGCTGCCATCTTGCCTTTTCTCTATTAAAAAAAATTGAAAAATATAACAAATGATGTATTTTTAAAAAACAAACACCTGAATCTAGTTAAACAGGATCTGTTTAGCTACATTCTGGTGTTAAGTGTTTTTGGCAATATGCCTGGAAATAAGGTTTCTGGGCACCAAAATTCCTGGATGCCCAGCTTAGCAAGAGGAGACAATCACCTGCGTTTTCTGTATGAGAACAGTGGGACTTTTTATAGTCGTATAGCTGCAGCTGAAGTCATGCTGCTGACTTCAGTGGAAGCAGTGAGCCGGTGATCACTGTCTCTGTCTCTCTCTCCTGTCTACAGTATCTGTCCATCTGTCCATCTATCTAGCTATCTATCTATCTATCTATCTGTCTGTCTGTCTGTCTGTCTGTCTGTCTGTCTATCTATGTCTGTCTGTCTGTCCATCTGTCTATCTATCTCTATCTGTCTGTCCGTCTGTCCAACTGTTCGTCCATCCATCTGTCTGTCCATCTGTCTGTCCATCTGTCTATCTGTCTATCTATTTATCCATCTGTCCATCCATCGTCTATCTATCTATCTATCTATCTATCTATCTATCTATCTATCTATCTATCTATCTATCTATATGTCTGTCCATCTGTCTGTCTATCTGTCTGTCTGTCTGTCTATCTTTATTTTATCATGTTTTATTACCTCTCCCTCCCAACTTAGCCAGCCCTCCCTCATTGTTCCCCAATATACACTGAAAAGCAGACTGGGGTGCCTACTCCAGTATCACTTGTCCATCCCCTCCCCTTCAGGTCACCTGCACTTCCCAAATACATCAGTGGTGACACTGGGTTGCCCAACCCCAGTGTCACTGTACAGTAAAAGCCAACACTACAGTCTGTTGTCTTTATTTTTATTACCCTGCAAATAAGACAATGGTCCATCACTGATCTGACCCCCACCCACCCTCCTGACTCAGCACCCACCACCCCCACACCCCCCACACCCTCACTCACCTGAACGTCTCCAATGATGTAGATCCACTCTCTGATCAAAAACACATCTTGTTGCTGGAACTGGTGACTGGTATACAAGAAAATCAGATAAGTGCAGTTTAATGTATTTCAGTGGGGCTTTGGACAACTTTATCATTCTTACATATTTTGATCCCAAAATCTCAACAAAAGGTGATTTTGCAGTCACTGTGCAAAATCACATTCTGGGCAAGATTTAAAACATTTCACCTACCTTGTTTATGAAGTGCTTCCAAAAAGGTGATGTTGAAAATTTTGGGTCAAAATATGGTAAAAATGACCAAGTTATGAGAGAACATTGAAATAGTTCAACATTTATAACTTCTCTAATTTTCAGTATTTTCCCACCAAACATTCAAGATGCCCCTTTTGTAACCCCACCTCATGAACAAAGCAGCTGACATTTTTCAAATATGTGCTGCATGGTGATTTTACAGTTGCTGGGCGAAATCATGTTTTGGGTGGGATTTGAAAATTTGCACGTATCAGGTTCATGAGATGGGGTCATATAAGAAAACTATATTGAAAATTTGGTGTAAAGATGTGGTAAAAATGACCATGTTATGAGTGAACCATTCACTAAATAACTTTGCTAATTTTCAATATTTTGACTCCAAACTTTCAACATAGCCATTTTTTCACTGCATCTCATAAACATGACAAGTATTGTTTTTTCAAATCTTGGACAAGTCGTGTTTTCACACTTGTGGTGCAGAATTATGTTTCTGCAAGTCTTCTATAAATGCCGCATGTAATGTTTATAAGGAAGAGTCAAAAAATTACTATTTTGACAATTTGGGAACAAAATCTAACAAAAAAGTAGTAATTATTAAGAAATATTGTGTAGCACCAGCCTTTACCCTAACAGGTAGTGCTTTGTGATCCCATGTCGGTGAGCTCAGTGAGTTAGCTGGATGAGGTGAGGCTGGGGGGACAGCACTGTCATGTGACACCACCCCCTAGCCTAGGAAGGGAAGATGCAGGGTTACCTACAGTACATGGTCCAAGTGCCATATAGTGAAGAGAACTCTTCTCTTTGAATAGAGCCTTGTACCTCTGCACTGATTGGTGCCAGAGGGTCCTGTGCTTTGGATGAGAGATGGACTCTTTGCCCTCTGCATCTGTATCTTCAGCCACATGGAAATGCAGCACCTAGAGGGCCTTTTGCTTCTGCAGCCCACCCAACAGCAGCACATATTATTGATATCCATTGCTGTACAGAAGTGTGGGACCCACAGGGCCCTATTCTTTTGAAGGAAGACAGAGTGTTCCCTCGTGCAGGGCCTGGGCCCTGCACATCTTTGAATGAGGATACAATTCCATTATCTCAAAAAGAAAGGAAATTCTTTGTAAAAAAAAAAAATTGTGTTACTGCACCAGTTATGGTTCAGCTTAACACCACAAAAGTAGGGAAATGTGGTGTTAGGGTTTCCAACCCTAATCTGCCCCCCCCCCGCAAGCAGCAATAGAACACGGCCACACAAGCAGTCACAGACTGCCATCATCAGGTAAGACATATAACATACATTTGTTCCAGATGACACAAATGCAGTAGCACTGATGTGCTACCTTTGTGGATTTGTATATGCAGTCACACCTGTGTGTGTATGTTGTACAGCGTGCTGGAGTATCTGTGGCTGCATAAGCATAGGCCCCATGGTGGCCTTTGCTTCTGCAGACAGAAAGGGTATGCACACTGTACGAGGTACCTTGCTAGATAGCATGATCCGCTAGTTCATGGTTTTCTATATGCAACTGCATAACAGAAAAACTGCTACCCCCTTGAACAATTTCTAAATCCACTGGTGAAACCATGATACCCCCATTGCAAGAGTACTTCTGGCTGTGTAACTGCAGGCCCTCTTCTGAAGCCAGAAACTGGTGTGTATTTCTGCAGTTCCAAAACACCAATGAAACCACTCCCACACAGGTGCTGTGAATATTGGTGAAGGGTTGGTGCAACTATGTGGGCAGCTAACCCACTCTAAGAAACCAGAGTTTCACGAGCAAAGGACGAGCAAACAGGACTTGTACTCTGTATCCAGGTTGGATTTTGATATTTGTACTGTGAAGCTGTTTGTTGTTTTGTGCAACTGTGAAGTGCGTTAAGCGTTTGACTAAAAGTCACGTCTTCAGCCTTATTCAGCCCCATTTGTCCTTATTTGCCTGAGTGCACTACATTTGTGGAACTGCAGACAGAAGGGGCCGCCACTCATGCACACTTTATGAGGTACCTCGCTAGATAGTATAATCTGCTAGTGCATGGTTTTCTATACACAGCTGCATAACTGAAAAACTGCTACCCCTTTGAACAATTTCAAGATTCGCTGCTGAAAACATGACATCCACATTGCAGATATATTTCTGGCTGCGTAACTGTGGGCCTCACAGTAGTCTGTCCTTCTAGAGCCAGAAGTTGGCTGGTATGTCTTACACCTGTGGTTGAAGTAGCACAGCCTCGAACAGGAGCCTGCAGTTTTGCAGACAGAAGTACTGTTGCAATTTTGGCATCATGGATTTTGTGGTGCCCATGCTTCTGCAGCCAGAGGTTGGTTGCATGTCTTTCACCTGTGGCTGCAGAATCATAGGCCTGTAAAGTGTGTCTTATAGTGTGTATAACCCCCAGGGGGCACTATCCTAAGGGCTACCACCCCTGCCTGTCTCAGCTGCAACAGCGTAAGGGGCCCAGGTCCATTGACGGGTGCCTCCACCCAGAGGTTGGGGTTAAGACAGTCAAGGTTGACTCGGTCACAGCCCTCTGGGTTACTGCAACTCCCCCTTCTTCCCACTAGTGGCTCACGTGGATTAATTACAATGTTCTCCCCCTGAACACTTACCCCTCCAGTTCGAACCACTCAGCTCACTCCGGGGACCCCCTGGAAAGTAAGGTACAGTTATCAAATATTCACTCTGCAGTATATCCCCAGTAAGACACAAACCAGCCAGAGTACAGTTGCAAAACAAACAATCTGATTTATTTGAGGGGAGATAACAAGGGCCGGGGGAAATCAGGGTGATTGACTTACCACTATAAAATATATTTAACTACCTAGGGCTCTGTGCACAGGCCTACACCTATCAGTTACTGTCTATGGGTACCCAAGCCCTAATGGCTAGTTCCTCGATGCAGCTGGTTGGGGCCCTGACACAAAGGAGCATTCAGTTCCTATGAAGCTTAGATGAAGCCAGAAAGCTCAATTAGTACAGTCTGCAATACAACAAACGACTGTGTCTTGGTTTACAACCTTTAGCAGGGAGCTACCCTGATTTAGTACTCACAACTCCAACAGAGAACCACTCTTTCACCGCTTGCAGGGCGGAGCCTGAGCTTCAGCAGCTTCCTCACGCATTTATATGGAAAAACAACAGAGGGGTACCATACCAGGCAGCTGCTCCCTGAACTCGACCGAACTCACAGCTATGCGGGCGGTTCACTGCAGCTTCAACTTCTCTGACAGACTGAGCGTGATTCAGCAGATTCTCCAGTCCTCTACAGGTTGAGCCTGGTAGGTAGCTGTGTTTGTAAACAGCCTCCTCTGACCGCACGCCGGCGGATTTAGTCTGAAGCTTTCTGGTTATGGGAACGGCTGCCTAGGCCTTACATGCGCTTCCCGTGCGAGCACTCAATGGCGCAGAAGCTCAGAGCTCCCTTCGGTTCCACAGTCACAACACCTCTGCCTCTCAGGCAGTGGAGGCAACCTTCTCACTCGCACGCCACCCATTCCCATAGGTGGGCTGCAGACACCAGGCTATGAGACCTGTCCCGATTGGTGCAAAAAGGCACCCTTGGTCAGACTTTACTTCCCAGGATTACTAGCTAAGTCCTCATTGGTCAGCTGGCTCTATCTCGAGTTCCGATGTACTGATTGGTTCAATTCAGCAGTTCAGGACCAAAATGGAGGAGATAATCAGAACAGTCTTTGCTGCAAAGAAGGCAGGTTAGAACAACTACATCATCATTATTACTCTAAGTTATTTCCAGCAAATAGTTACATCCTTCAGCGCAGCTCCTTCTGCACTTAGCGATGGCAGAATGGAGCTATCTCCAGCATCCCGGGCAGGACTCGAGCATAGAAACACTCAAACCCCCCTCTCCTTGGAGTAATTATGACTGCACTTAGGCAGCTCTTAAAGAGACAGTACTGGAGGCTGTAAAGGCACTCACCATGCCCGCATTCAGCGGCCTTACTCCGAACACCAACCAGGCATGGAGCATCTAGGCAAGCTCTGGGAAAGCTTCTGGGAACCCCCATTTGTAGGGGGGTTACACGTGCATGAGTACCTGAGTCTACAGATGCTTCTGCAGACAGAACAACTTGTAATCTGGGCATCATGGAGTTGTATTTGTGGCTGCAGGGGCCTGTGCTTCTGCACACAGAAGCAGTGTTGTGATCTATCATAGATTTCTATCTGCAGCAACTGCTGAGTGTGTATGTCTTGTGGTGTGTATGCCACAGATACAAATCCATGAAGGGAGCACATCATTGTTACTACATTTGTGTCAACTGGAAACAGTTGTGTGTTGTTTGTCTTACCTGATCATGGCTGTCTGAGGTTCATTGAAAGGTCCTTGTCCTTTTCCTGCTGGGGGAGTGGGGAGTTAGGGTTGGAAACCCTAACACCACATTTGCCTACTTTTGTGGCATTAAGTTGAACCTAACTGGTGCATTAATGCATTTTTCAAAGAATATATATGTGTGTGTATATATATATATATATATATATATATATATATATATTTATATATAGGATACATGATGAGCATGTGAGTGCTATATGGCAAATATTGTCACTCCTGCAGGTGAGCCTGGATATCTCATGAGTGCCGAAGGCACAGTGAGATATCCAACTCACGATGCAGAGTGACAATATTTGCCATAGCACAAGATCTGCCCATCATGTATTTGATATATATAATAGGGCCAAGAGTTTTAGAAGTTTTGTTATGCTCTCTTGTGTTCTGTTCCTGTTAATGTGTTTGCTCATTCTGTGTGTGAGCACTTCTGAATGGGCTGGCAGTGTTATAAACTCTGAGAGACGCATGAGTGTGTTTTGCAATGCTAAATGAGTCAGTTTTAGATAGGAAAGAGAAACATACTTTTGTGAAGCTGTATTGTTTAGTAGTTTGGCTGCAGTGAAGTTAAAAGCATTGCTGTAATTGTAATGAACTGAGAGGTAGAGTGTCCGAACAGCTGATACTGTTTTCAGTGTTAATTAAGTTAGCTGCAGGCAGAGTGCAGAGTGTTTTGTGAAATTGTGCTCTTTAGGATTCTGGCTGCAGTGAAGTTGAAATTGTCACAGTAATTGTAATGGGTGAGAATCAGAGTTTGAGGAACAAGTGAGAGTGTGTTTCAGTGGCAGTTGAGTTAGCTGCAGGCAGTAGTTTAGACTGTTCTGTGAAGCTGTGCTGTTTGGAATTCTGGCTGCATCAAGTTGACAGCATCACAGTAATGAGCTGGAAGTTGGGGGGGGGGATAGGTGTGTTTTGTAATGCTCACTGAGTTAGCTGTAGGCAGCAGTGAGACCTCTCAGGTAGTTCTGCATTTGTGTCTATGGTAACAGCACAGGTGTTTCTTTCATGCTGAGGGGAAAGCTGCCTAGGGTGATGACCCAGGACTAGAGGGCATGGGATGAAGTTGGAGGGAGGACGATTCAGAGGAAACGTGAGGAAGAATTTCTTCACAGAACGGGTGGTGGACAAGTGGAACACCCTGCCAGAGGAAGTGGTGGGGGCTGAAAAAATCACGGGTTTTAAGAATGCATGGGATAGACATAAAGGAATTCTGGAGGTCAGGGGTAAGGGGCAACAGACTTCCTGGAAAACATAAACTGAACTTACAAACTTAAATGGGCAGACTGGGTGGGCCATAGGCCATTATTTGCCGACACTGTCTATGTATCTATGATATCCTTTTGTGACCTGTGTGTAAATGTCTCATATCATCACAGTGGAGCAGAGGGTAAAAATATCACACTGCAGTGGATGATACGCTGTTTTATCTCACTCATTTACCACTCACCCCTATTGTGTGTGTATGTATGTGTATATATATATATATATATATATATATATATATGTGTGTATGATGTGAGACCCAAAACAGAAATTCTGCAGCTTAGCTTAATAAACTTAATATGTATACCCTTGATGAAAGGAGGGACAGGGGGACATGATAAAACGTTCAAGTACCTCAAGGGAATCAACAAAGTCCAGGAGGTAGCATCTTTCAGAAAAGATGTGTAAGAACAAGGGGCACAGTTTAAAAGATGGGGGACGGCTCAGGGGTAATGTGAGGAAATTCTTTTTCATGGAGAGAGTGGTGGATACATGGAACAGCCTTCCTGAGGAGGTCGTTGGGTCTAAAACAGTGGGGGAATTCAAACATGCTTGGGACAGACACAAAGCAATTATAGTGTGGGGTTGCAGGAAGCAGGCTGTTGGTTAACTAGAATCTGCAGCTTATCCAGTTGGTAGGGAAATGGGCAGACTGGGTGGGCCAAGAGGTCCTTTTCTGCTGTCAAGTCTATGTTTCTATGTTTCTATGTTTCTTATAAGCCTAGTGGGGCAATCTTCTCTTTTGAGATAGTGGCATAATTAAAGACAATTGTGATGAGCTAAACTCTGCTATAGCAGAATGGCAACCACTAAAAGCTGACCGAGACTCAGGAGGGGAGACTCCGGAGCTGGGTGGGAGGGAAATGGTTGGCACTGATATATGAAAGTTCTCCAGGAAAGGGAGCACTGAAAGCTGAGTGAAGGTCTTTGGGTACATGAAAAAGTGATCAGGATGGGGTGGGAATGCCAGAATGTGGGAATAACTGGGGATATAGTCTCTCATACATAGAACTGGTACATTGCTGAAATCAGGGGATACATATAAGAATTAAAAGCTTAGCCTTTGAATTGTTTGGTTGCTTTTGATGACTGACATTTCTATACTGCTGATTTTATTGTGGTTTATTGGTGTGATGTATTTGTACTGTGTGGGGTCAGATTTCTGCAAATGGTGAGTTTGCTCTGCTTTCTGTACAATCACTCACAGGTTTCTTCATTTTTTTATTGAATACGATTAAGACAGAAGAAACATAGAGTCAATAGCAACATACAATTATCTGAATGGATCCCCAAAATGTTAACATTGTCAGGGATCAGCACATAAATAGGAGAATAATACTTACAAAGGTTCTGAAACCGACAGATTTCCTCACACTCACAAACATCATGTGTATTTAAATATTTAAAAATCACGATTCACAGTTGATACCAAAAGGGCATAACTGATGGCTGTAGGTTAAAGGTCATGGCTCAGCATGGGGTGGGGATTTTAGTTGGACCCCATGCCCCTGGTAACTGTTCCTAAAAGTACCAGTAGGCCCATCCATGGGGACTGGAAGGGTGACTCCAGAGGATTAAAAGATTGATTAAGAAGTCCCCCCCAAAAAAGAACCTCCCCCTAAAACAAATAGGGTATCAGTTGTGTACAGACAAGGTTTACGTTCACAGACCAGATGATCAGATCTGATGATCAAGAGACATGGGTACTGCTGACTGGGGAGAAGATACTTTGGGGAAATTTCTTTGTTCCAAACAAAGATGTTCTAGAGTTTTTGTTTTATCTGAGTAACTCATAAAATAGCCAAACTCAGTGGGCACAATCTAATACTAGGAGGGGACTTTAATCTGGCAGCAGATGAGGGGTGGGATAGAAGTGTAGGCAGTATGGCACAGTGGGTTAAGGCTGTGAGCTGCAAATCTGGAGACCTGGGTTTGAATCCCACAGCCCCCTAGGTGCATACTGTGTGACCCTGAGCAAGTCACTTAACTTCCTCATGCTCCCAGGTTGCACCTGCAAACAAGCTTTCAGCTTAGTGTGTCTCACCTGGTAAAAAAATTGGTTAAAAAAAAAAGAAGTGATAACACCAGGGTATGCTGGAGAAAACATAAGGCAAACAGAGCACTGGAAGAATTGCAAAACGAATGTGGTCTGAATGATATGTGGTGAGTGGCAAATCTGACTAGGATGGACTGTACCTGCCACTTACTCGTGTTTAACAGCTATAACAGAATTAGTAGATCCTGATAATAATACAGCTTGATCAATATGGGTAGAAAACACCAAACTATGCACTTTTATGCTCCACTAGAGGTCACTGTGTAGTAGGGAATGCAAATCAAAAGAAACAGTGGAGCTTGCTACAAGAAAAAGAACTTGTAACCAGAACAGACAAAGCCACAGAGCAATGTTTCTAAAAGGATTAGACCCTGGGGATGAAGGTGGGGGTGGGAATCAGATGCTTATAAATTACATATTGGGGAAATGAAAATGTCCCAAGCTGTTGCCAGAAAAAAAAAGATCCAACCAAGTTATTTATTTATTTCAAAAGTTTTACCAGGAAAGGCATACTGAGCTGGGAATAGCTCATTCTTAGATGTATCGGGGCAGTGCAAGACCATACTACAACAATACTGGGTCGCATCTGAAAATAGGCACCTGACAGTCTAGCATGCTTACCTGGTAAACAAAAGCTAAATAAATAAATAATAATGTTACAAAGGTAACAAGACAGCAGTAATACAAGTCAGTAAATCTGTACAATCAATTCAGTAGTAGGTATCAAGTGAGTGTAGACACATGACAGCAGTGGGATAACCCCACAACAGTGCAGGTGTGAAACAGGATCGTTATATAAATATGAATAAAATATATAAAACATACTTGCAAGGTAGACAGCAGTAGACATTGAGGAGACTGCAGAAATCTGAATTATTCAAAACAGTACCAAATATAGGTTGCATGTCACGGAAAAGGTCTGTCAGAGTAAAATGGGAAGGAGCAGAACTGATAAGAGACGAAAGTTAGTTCAAAGTTGGGAACACCTTAAAGGGGAACTGTCATCAACAGGATTTCTTAATGTCTGAAAGCCCATAAAAAAGCTAATTTGATTGAGCCATTGTGCTTATCTGCTATTCTTTGTAGTCCAGAGTTATTCATCTGTACATCACCCTGTAATTAACGGCTGGTGGCAGTCATATGTTTTGGGTTCCTGACAGGAAATGATGTCACCGAGGTCCTAGGTCCTCCTTTGACTGCATTTAATCCAACCAGTTGAATATGAAATCAACTGTTTTAATAAGTTTTTTTAAGGTGTTATTACAACACTTTCTACATCTATAATAATTGTTTTGTATGTGCATTCAAACTAGTGTGTTATCACCTTTACATTTCAAACTGTTAGTAAAAATAATCCATCTTCAGGATTGCTTTAAACTCTAGGATATGCAGTACTGCCAGCTGAACATGCCAGTATAGATTTCGAGGGCTACCACAGTACCACCTTCTGTTATTTTCCATTCCCTCTCTTACAGCCTTTTCTCTTACAATTTTGTGTGTGAACTCGGGTCTACAAGAAGCAAATGTGGCTATGTACCAACTGGGTGGCATCATGGCCTCCCTGTGCTCCCACAACACACCCAGGAACAAGCTATTGCTCAGTGTGCCTTTCCTGGACAAAGAAGTAAAAACAATTTGAGCATGTGTTATGATTCTGAAAATATGCTCTTTCTATCCAGATTTGAATTAAAAAGAAACAAATAGTACACAATTACTATAGTTGGACAACATTGTTAAAACGTGCATAATCTGAAATGCATTATTAAAAGAGTATTTTTCTTCTTTTCATGAAGTTAAAAGTAAAACAGTTTCTTACTGAAACACTTAGGATGGAATGGGATTTTGTAATTACAACACATTATACATTTATAAATGTATAATATTTGTTTTGTATGTGCAATGAAACTAGCGAGTTACCACCTTTACATTTCCACCTGTTAGTAAAAATAAGGGAAAGGGGAAATTGTTTAACCAGGCATGGCACACTATTTATTTTTATTTTATTTAAACAGCAGTTTGGAAAACCTTTGAGCCATAGGCTCATTTACAAAGGTACCTTGTCACTAAGCTGAAGCATGTTTCCAGGTGCAACCTGGGAACACAAGGAAGTTAAGTGACTTGCTCAGAGTCACACTGTATGCAAGAGAGGGCTGTGGGGTTCAAACCCAGGTCTCCAGGTTTGTAGCTTAATGCCCTTAGCCACTGTGCTATACTGCCTCCTAATAATCCAATAGAATTCTGGCATTGTTATAGTAGAAAATCTCATTCCATCCAAACTATTTCAGTAAGAAACTGTTATATTTCTTACGTTATTAAAAAAAGTAAAATACTCTTTAATTAATGGTGATCATTTTTTACGTACAGATAAAGACACTTTTATCTCCAGCTACAACCTCCCGATTGATATTTGTGGTTACAACCAGGAGGTCATAATTAACACCTGTCAATCAAGCATCACCACAGAAAGCTAACTGGCATGTAGTTTCACTGTAGGCGGGCTGAACATCTTGCCCAACATGACGGCTCCATTACTGAGCAATGATAGCAGCACTCAAACTTTGCCACACACTGTTAAGACAAGTAAGATTTAAAATATATTTAAATATCTATCTAGTTGATCTTGCCTTGAAAATGAAAAAAATCAATCTGGTTGATCCTGCTGCTCATATCCTTCGAGCGCGTCTTACACTATACAGCAATGCTGATGACCGCGACTTTCCAGAATGTTGTTAACACTGTAATGTAAAAAAAAAAAAACAAAGAAGAAAAGAAAAAAAAAGGGGGAGAGACAGGCTGTGTGTGTGTGTGTGTATGTCTCTAAAGCTGTGTTTACACAGCGTCAGCGCTCCGACATCTGCACCGCTCTCTTCACGCTTTGCTCCCTGATCCTCTGGTAATTCCCATTTACATAGCCCACCCTCACAGCACTGCAGGTCACTCCGAGGAGGGGGCATGAATTCACAGAGGATTAAAGAAAAGATAGCCCATGCAGCGGAGCGAGCGTAGCAAAGCGTTCACACCACCATGTGAAGTGCTCGCTCCGCTGCTGATCCCCAACTGAGTCGGATCAAAAAAAGGATCCAAAGGTGGCTTAAGGCACTCCAAAGACTGTTTACATTGCTGACTTTGCATCACATCAACCCGTGCACATGGGTTGATGTACTGCAAAGTCAGCAGTGTATACAGGATTGATCTCTGACAAGTGCTGCACTAACTGAACTGTGACGAAGGGGGGATATCACCATTAATTAAATAATATGTGTGTGTGTGTGTAAAAATCTGAATTTTACACACACACTCAGTGTGTGATGCTTTTATAAACCCCTAGGGGTTTATGTTGCATCCCACACCTCATGTGTGTGTAGAATTCTGATTACACACACCCACTCATATATTATTCTATATTTTAATAATGCATTTCAGGTTATGCATGTTTTAACAATGTTGTCCATCTATGTGTTTTTGCAACTAATAAACAAGAAATTGTGTCCTATTTTTTTCTTTTCAAGTCAAATCTGGATAGGAAGAGCAACATATTTTCAGAATCTTAACACATGCTCAAAACCCATTCTGCTGGATGAATGAAGCTTGTTCACAGCTGTACTACCAGCTGATAATCAAAAGCTATACATTTCAAGGCTTGCCCCATGATGCCAGTCCAGTAGGTACGTAGACACATTTGCATCGTGTAGACCTGAGTTTACACATGAAATTGTTAGAGAAAAGGCTGCAAGAGAGGGAATGGAAAACGACTGAAGTTGGTGCTGTGGCAGTCCCAGAAATCTGTGTTGACATGAACACAGCCAGGGTTTAGAAATCCTGATATGGGGCCCCAATACCTGTTGGCACCACAGAGCCAGCCTTGAGATGTGTAGTTTTTGATGATCAGATGGCAGTATAGCCTACAGGTTAAAGCAATCCTGAAGATGGATTATTTTTGCTAACAGTTTGAAACGTAAAGGTGATAACTCACTAGTTTCAATGCACATACAAACAATTATTATAGATGTAGAAAGTGCTGTAATAACACATTAAAACACTCTTAATAAAACAGTAGATTTCCTATTTAATCTGTTGGATGAAATACAGTCAAAAGAGAACCTAGACCCTTGGTGACATCATTTCCTCTCAGGAGCCCAAAACATATGACTGCCACCAGCCCATAATTTATTTATTTTTATTTATTTATTGTGATCTTGGATTAACACCTTTGAGAACAAGCTCATTACATAGGTTCCACGTCAGAATTACATTAACAGTGATTAAAAAAGCAAAAAAAAACATAGGTATACAATAGAGCTGTAAGTGCAGGCTAATAACAGGTATGAGACTAAGTATTAATATAAACATAAACAAAGTCAGCAGGTTATTATAAGTACACCAAGTGTGTGAGAGGGTTAAGGCAGTATAAGGAAGAGAGGACAATTCAGACTTGGGGGTACCTATAAGGCAGAGGGAGGTACTGCAGCAGACTGAGTTGTCAGGATGGAGGGCTATGTTCGTGGGTTACAGCAGCCCAGGGCAGCCAACGCCCACTCAAGAAGTGGGAAGCATCAGCCCAGGAAGTTCTTGTTGAAGCTATTTTTTGGGGGACGGGAGGGTTTGGGGCTGAAGGCAGATGGGAGGGATAGTAGGAGAAAAGAGGGGGTGATGGGTGGGAGTTTGATGGAGGAAGTGAAGTAAGTAAGTGAGGGAGGGAGGGAGGGAGGGATAGATTACATTAAGGCACATGACAAAGGGAAGTAACAAGTGCAGGATTTAAGGGGCCATGTGCTCATGAGGGAGAGTTGTTTAGGGACATGGAAAAACAGCGCAGAGGGGCTAAGGCAAGCAGTCACAGATAGCGTTAGCATTGAGATGTGTTCGGAACTCACATTTGTAGGGGCCTAATGCTGTTATCAAGGAGATGGCAGGAGGAAGATTATTAATCCAAGTGGGAGCACCGGTAGGCAAAAGCTCTTTGACCAAGAGAGGTGCGACACCTAGAAATTTTAAAGATCGTGCTATCTGAGCCTCTGGTGGCATGGCTGTTATCATAGGGAGTAAGGAGCTTCTGCATGCCCTTTGGCATGAGACCCAGATTTACTTTTTTGGCCAGAAGGCACAATTGGAACCTGAGCCTATCTATGAACTGGAGCCAGTTAGTCTGGTCATATAGGTCACATATGTGTGCAAGCCATGGGGAACCAGTTAAGAGTCAACAGGCTTTATTTAGGGTGACCTTTATATGTTGAAGGGCTGTGTCCATAGCTCAGCCATAGACTACGATGCCGTAATCAACAAGAGAGACCACTGAACTCTGGATAGTGAGATTTAGGGCCTCTGGGGTAAGACTTTGCTTGTGCTTATGAAGCAAACCAGTACGGATGTTCACAGCCTTTGCGACATTTTCAATGTGGTAGGCATATGACAGAGTGCTGTCTATTGTGATCCTCAAATATTTGAAATGCTGGATGAGTTCCAATGTAGTCCCAGATTCATTTGTTATTTATTTTATTTAATTTTATTTATTTCAATCTAGGACTACAATACCTTTGAGCCGAGGCTCTTTTACAAAGGTTCCACGTCAGCGTGTGCAACAGTCATCATTTTTAGTTACAAGCATATAGTCATTGACTTACAGACATGTAATAACCAGTACAAAGACTTGAGCTATGAGCAAGACAAGGGAAGGGGGGGTGGGGGGAAGTGAGGGTGATCTGGGGGGGTAGGAGGTGCAGGGGGTAAGGGGGAGTACGGGAGGTGGTTGGGGTTATAATGAGTGGATGTGAATGATGCCTACTCTGGGGACTGGAAAACAACAAGGTCTTGGTTTTTTTTATAGTTCAGAGTGAGTTTATGTTCTCTGAACCATCTCTCAACTGCATTAGAGCTGTCCTGGAGCTTGCGTTCCAAGTTAAAAGGATCAGGGTCACTTGTATACAGGACTGCATCATCTGCAGAGAGCAGAATTGGACAGCTACTGGCAAGTGGGCGCCTGTTTAGGAACAAACTGAATAAAATGGGAGCCAGGATGGAGCCCTGGGGTACACCAGAGTGAACAGGTCTCTACTATCAGATAGGACATTATCAATCCTAACTTGCTGAGAGTGAGGTGCAATAGTGTACCGTTGCTAGGCAACCAAGATCGCGCATGCGTGATTAGTTAGATCCAACATCAGAGTATGTCGCACCATGGGAAGTCACAGAACAGGTGAAAGGTCTAATCCAGGAAGCAACACAGAGGAAGAAAAACTCGGCAACATTGCAGTCACGCAGAGGATTTTTCCTTAAAAACTAATGGGCAACTGTGGAGATAAGCTGAGGAGCTTATACAGAAAGAGAATACTAAAATGTTATAATTTAGAGCACAAACTACAAAACTTGTATAAAATTTTGTCTTCACAGGATGGGAGATGAAAAACTATAAAAAGTCCCACAACAAAGCAGCCCAAACAAGCAATTAAGGTACGCTGCTTTTAAGTTAAAACGGAGGTCAAGCCGAAAATGGCGGCATTTAAATTTTGTTTCTTGAGTGCAACAGCACTGTGGTAAATGAACTGTTAAGAAGTTTTTAAAAAAAATGTATTGTTTCAGGGTTAAAAGATTTTGGAGAAATGTAAGATGGACCTTGAATGAAAACTTAAAGAAACAAGGTTGTAACAGTAAACTGTTTGATGGTATGTGTACACGTTGAGACTATGAGACATAACTTGAGAAAATAATGTATGTATGAAGAAAACTAGAAAGCAGATTAATATGAAGATGTATATTTACAGATAAAACAACAAAAAGTAACCCCGTGAACAAGCTCTAACTGAGAGCAAAACGTAGGGGAAAAGAATTAAAGAAACTTTGAAAATTTATAAGTCGAAGAGTATTACTTCAAAAGGCCCCCAACACTTATTTATTTCCTTGGTAAAGTTTTGAAGCCTTAATTGAGGGCTGAAGACCAGAAAAAGACATCACCATTACCCATTATAATCCCTTGTATTTGCATTTCCACAGTATCCACTGGTTTATAGTAGATATAAAGTCAACTTTGTTATCAGAGTAAGCCCGAGACTCCCTCCTGTCTCAATTGGAGCGGCACCCTCCCAGTCTTCTTCAGCAACCATTGCTAAGGGACAAAAGTTTCATCTGTTTGTGCCATGTACCGGATCCACTTCTGCCACCTCAAGGTGAATATGGGTAATTTGTTGTCCAGGCCTGCAGTCAGTCTTTCTAAGTGGTAAATGGACAAAACAATTTGTCTCCAATCACCCACTGTGGGAATAACTGGCTACATCCATTTCCTAGTTACTGCTTTCTTAGCTGCCAGAAGATACAGAGGCAATAATGTTTTATACCAGGAAGGGGAATGTGAGGGCATAATTATTAGCAGAACCATTTCATCTGTTAACTCCACTGGCTCTCCCAGACACTCCCGTAATTCATCCTGTCGGGCGCACCAGAATGGAGTCAGCAGAGGACATGACCAGAAAATATGTCCCAAATCTGCTTTCCAACATTGACAGCCCCTCCAGCAAACCCCATATTGTGGTGGAAGATATTTAATTAGTAGTGTTGGAGCTCTAAAATATCTACTTCTATGCTTCCAGGAAAACTCCTGCCAAATCACTGTATGTGTAATCTTAACTGCCAGAACTGCGGATTTTATCCATGTTGCAAAAGGTATGGAAGAACACAAATCTTTACTCCAACTTTCTAACACAGACAAAGTGGAATCTCCCAATCGTTCTCTCAAAAGTTTATATATTTGGCCAATTAAATGTTGTTCCATGTTTCTGTCAATATGGTCCATTATTGAACTAAGCAGTAGAGGCCTCGGCATCGGAAGTCTAGTCAGTGCCACCGGGTGTTATTGAATTTATCTTCTAACTTGCAGATATCTATATTTATCCCTCGTGGGGCAAGCCACAACTGCCCTGAAGGAATTAAAAGGATATGACACCTTCCAAATTCAGAAACTGATGAATGAATCGTAGGCCTAGATGACACCATTGTTTAAATATCATATCTATACGGCTCGGCAAAAAGTGTTCATCCGCAGATAACAGCCTAGTGTAATGAAGTATGTCAGTAAATTTAGAATGGGTTCGCAAACGATACCATACTTTTAATGTTTGGGAGGTGAAGGGGTAAAATGCCTAAGGGGTGTGAATTTATTTGTAGAAAACAATATGACTACAATATCATGGAGATCATTGAGTAAAAACGCAATGTCCCTCCAAGGAGCCCTATATTGGGAAGTCAGCCAAAGCAAGACTGTCTTAAGGTACGCTGCCTGAGCATATAATTCAATGTTCGGAAGATTCACTCCCCCATGAGCTAAGAATAACTGAAGAATCGGGAATTGCATTCGGGGTCGCTGACCTCCCCAGATGAAATCAGATAACATTTTATTCCAGTATGCATAGTAAAAGTGTGCCATGGTAGTGGTAGTGTCTGGAATAAATACAGTAGTCTAGGCAATATATTCATACATATAGTTACAATTTTCTGAAAAAAGGGCAGCATTAATTTACTCCAATTATTCAAGTTTGTTTGTATTGCTAAGGTAAGGGGTTCATAATATACTAATTCTAAATTTTTCAGATCTTTAAGGATGAAAATTCCCAAATACTTAACCTTTGTTTTCAGCCATTTTAGTGGGAATGACTGTTTAAGTGACAGTGAAGGGGAAAAGGATACTAGTGGTTGTTCTGTCTAAGAATAAACATATCTTTTTCGACTTTATCTCAAAAATGTTACCAGGAAAGACATACTGAGTTGGTAACAGCTGATTTCCGATACGCCGGGGAGGTGCAGGAGAGCAGACAAATTAAATAAGATGCAATAAGTGCAATAAATTAATAGTTCCACGAACACAATATAATCAGTACATAGCAATACTACACAATGAAGTGCCCATGGCAAGCAAAAGCACAAAAGACAACAATGCTGTAAACTGAGGAGGGAGGGTGGGATGCGCATGAACAGGGCAACAGCAGGGCTAGTGAGGGCTGTAGCTGGAGAGTGGAGAACAGTGCTTAGGAGCTGGGGTCAGGGACACCTGCCGGAGTGAATTGCAAAGTCATGAAGGAGAGATTTAAGGGAGTGGGGGAGAAGAGGCGGAGCAGATGGACAGAGGAAGAGAGGACCACAGCCTAGGGGAATGACAGGAGAAAGCACCTTGGTCAACAGTAACTTTCCTAGGGGGAATGAAAAGAGAATGAGGGTCAGAGATATGGAGTGAGCAGGGGTAGGTAGGGAGGAATGAGAGGAGAGGGGTCAGGTAGAGGGAAGGGAGCCAAACCAGCACTGGCATATCAGGGAGGCACAGTGCACAAGGTGCCTGGCATAAAGGGAGGAGACAGGAGATAGAGAGAGAGAGAGAGAGAGAGAGAGAGAGAGACAGAGAGAGGGGAGAGAGGGAGGGAAAGGGAGGAGTATAGGGGCAATGGTAGGTGTTCAGAGGGACAGTCAAGGGCAAAATGACAAAAGTAGTAAAAGAAAGGATCCAGTCTGGCAACGGGGGACCTGGGAGTGGCACTGTAAACAATGTCACGGTAGTTGAAGATGGGTAGGATTACCTTCTATACAAACTGACAGAGGGCAGGAGGGATACACGTTTTATTCCTGTAGAGCACAGCAGGTTTGTGGTAGAGCTTAAGGTGGATGACACACACATATACACTCAGAAAGTGATATGACAGTCCAGCAGGACCCTGAGGTACTTGAATGAAGGGACATCGTCCGTTACTGCTCCATCAAGGGTAAGGAAGTTGGGGAGAGGGTGAGCCTGGCGAGTCCCTGCCTGAAGCAAATGGTCATGGAGACCGCTTTCTTGGCATTGAGGGAAAGCTGGTTGGCCATTTGGGTGGCAGGAGGAAGCAGATAGGTAAATCCACATCAGTCGCTACTCCCTGCTTGGGGTAGGCCAAACCATGGTGCTAGGAGGAAGCAGATATGTAAATCCACATCGATTGCTGCTCTTTGCCTGGGGTAGGCCAAACCATGGTGCTAGGAGGAAGCAGATATGTAAATCCACATCGGTTGCTACTCCCTGCCTGGGGTAGGCCAAAACGTGGTGTTAGGAGGAAGCAGATACCTAACTCCACATCAGTTGCTACTCCCTGCCTGGGGTAGACCAAACTGTGATGCTAAGAAGAAGCAGATAGGTGGCTGGCCTGCCAGCACAGCAATAATGCTACCACTCACGATGCCAATGCCCTGGCTTCAGGAATGAGCCTGATGTGTTGGAGAGCAGGCCGGCAGGAAGGAGGATTGAGCATCCACAGGACCACTCTCCTCCTCCGTGGGGGGAGGGTGGGCAAGAGTTAAGCACTTGACTACCTCCCGGTGGAGGCCATGGGGTGATGCAGCCTGGAGTTACAGTGGGGAGGGGATGGTGGATGTCAGTGCATGCACCTTGACATCAGCGCATGAACAGGAAAAACTTCTGGCCGAGCTGGATGACCACAGACCACCACAGGCCTCACAGCTGGTGACTCAGGTGCCTCCCGGAGGCTGGATCCTGGTTCTGGCAGGTTGAGGGATTCCCTGCAACCTGCCACAGAGAGCATAACTGTGGGAGACTGTGGAAAAGGCAGGTAACATAGAATTTGATGGCAGATAAGGACCACTTGGCCCACCTAGTCTGCCCATTTTCCTACCTAACAGATAAGCTGCAGATCCTAGTTAACCAACAGCTTACTTCCTCCTACCCCCCACTAGGACTGCCTTATGTCTGTCCCATGCATTCTTGAATTCCCCCACTGTTCTTGACTCCACAACCTCCTCAGGGAGGCTGTTCCATGCATCCACAACCCTCTCTGTGAAAAATACTTCCTCACATTACCTCTGAGCCCTCTATCTTCAAATTGTGCCCCTTTGTTCTTGCACATCTCTTTTCTGAAAGATGCCACCCTCTTGGACTTTATTGATTCCTTTAGGTACTTGAAAGTTTCTATCTTGTCCCTCTCTCCTTCTTTCCTCAAGGGTATACATATTAAGCTCCTTTAGTCTTTCTTCGTATGTCTTCTGGTGCAGACCCTGTGCCATTTTGGTTGCCCTCCTGGACAGCCTCCACTCTGTTTATGTCTTTATGAGATGGGGTCTGCAGAACTGCACACAGTACTCCTGATGGGGTCTCACCAACTGTCTGTACAGAGGGATAACAACTTCCTGTTTTCTACTATTGATGCCTCTCCTGTGCATCCCAGTATCCCCCAGCCTTGCTTACTGCCTTCTCACATTGCTTGCCCACCTTTAAGTCATCTGATATAATTACCCCCAGGTCCCTTTCCATTGTTACTGTTGTCAGTATCTCACTCCCTGCTGTGTAGTCTTCCCCTGGCTTTTTGTTTCCCAGGTGCATTACCTTGCACTTCTTTGCATTGAATCTGAGCTGCCATACATTTGACCATTCCTCCAACCTTGCCAAGTCCCTTCTCATCCTTTCCACTCCATCTTGTGTATTTAACCCTGTTGCAGATCTTTGTGTTGTCTGCAAAGAGACATACTTTTCCTTCCAGTTCCTCTGCAATGTTACTTATAAAGACATTAAAAAGGACCGGTCCCAGTATTGAACTCTGCGGTACATTTCGCTAGTAACTCCTTCTTTTCTTCACTGTGGACCTGCTTACTACTACCCCTTATGCCCTGTTATCTAGCCAATTTTTATCCAGGCTACCACCTTGGGACCCACTCCAAGGCTGGCTAATTTGTTTATTAATCTTTTGTGTGGGACTGTATCAAATGCCTTGCTAAAATCTAGGTAGGCCATGTCCACAGCCCTCCCTGGTCTACTACTTTGGTCACCCAGTCAAAGAAATCTATAAGATTTGCCTGACACGTAAGTCCTGGGGGAAGCCAGGGTGACAGCACTGGGTGGATTGGCATGAATAAGAGCCAGCTGGGATGGGGAGAAAAAAAAGAGAAGCAGATAAGTAAATCCACAGTCGCTACTCCTTGTCTGGAGTATGCCAAACCATGGTGTTAAGAGGAAACCGATAGGTAAAGCCACATCAGCTGTTATTCCCTATCTGGGGTAAGCCAACCTATCATGTTAGGAGGCAGCAGAGAGGTAACTCTGTATCGCTCACTCCTTCCTGTTTGGGGTAGGCCAAACTGTGGTGTTAGGAAGAAGCAGATAGGTAAATCCACAACAGTCACTACTCACCATCTAGGGTTGGCAAACCTGAAGTGTTAGGAGGAAGCGGATTGGTAAATCCGTATCAGTCACTACTCTGTCTGGGGTAGGCCAAACAATGGTATTAGGAAGAAGCAGATATGTAAATCCACATCAGTCACTACTTCCTGTCTAGTGTAGGCCAAACTGTGCTGTTAAGAGGAAGCAGATAGGTAAATCCACATCAGTTAGGAATGAGCAGATAGGTAAATCTACATTGCTTAGTCCTCTATGTTGGGGTAGGCCAAACTGTGGTGTTAGGAGGAAGCAAATAGGTAAATCTAAATTGGTCACTACCCCTATCTGGGGTAGGCCAACCTGTGGTGTTAGGAGGAAGCAAATAGGTAAATCCACATCGGTCACTATTCCCTGTCTGGGGTAGGCCAACCTGTGGTATTAGGAGGAAGCAGACAGGAAAATCCACATTAGGTGCTGCTTCCTATGTGGGGTAAGCCAACCTATGGTGTTAGGAGGAAGCAAATAGGTAAATCCAAATTGGTCACTACCCCTATCTGGGGTAGGCCAACCTGTGGTGTTAGGAGGAAGCAGATAGGTAAACCCATATCAGTCACTACTCCCTGCCTCAGGTAGGTCAAACTGTGGTGTTAGGAGGACATAAATAGGTAAATCTTCATTGGTCGCTGCTCCTTGCCTGGGGTAGGCCAAACTGTAGTGTTAGGAATGAGCAGGTAGATAAATCCATCAGTCACTACTCCCTCTCTGGGGGTAGGCCAACCTGTGGTGTTAGGAAGAAGCAGATAGGAAATTCAGATTGGTCACTACTCCCTTCCTGGGATAGGCCAAACCGTGATGTTAAGAGTGAGCAGATAGGTAAATCTATAGTGCTCAGTCTTCTCTGTTGCAGCAGGCCAAACTGTGGTGATAGGAGGAAGCAGACAGGAAAATCCACATTAGTCGTTGCTCCCTATCTGGGGAAGGCCAACCTGTGGTGTTAGGAGTGGAGGATGCAAACAGGTAAATCCAAATTAGTCACTACCCCCTACCTGGGGTAGGCCAAACTGTGGTGTTAGAAGGAAGCAAATTGGTAAATCCACATTGGTCAATATTTCCTATCTGTGGTAGGCCTACCTGTGGTGTTAGAAGGAAGCAAATAGGTAAATCTATATCGCTCACCCCTCCCTGTTTGGGGTAGGCCGAACGAGATGTTAGGAAGAAGCAGATATGTAAATCCACATCAGTCGCTACTTGCTGTCTGAGGTATGCCACCTGTGGTGGTGTTTGGAGGAAGCAGACAGGAAAATCCATATTTATCACTGCTCCCTATCTGGGGTAGGCCAAACCATGGTTTTAGGAGTAAGCAGATAGATAAATCCACATTGGTCACTACTCCCTGCCTAGGGTAGGCCAATCTGTGGTATTAGTAGGAAGCAGATATATAAATTCATATCAGTCACTACTCCCTGTCTGGTGTTGGCCAAAACCGCAGTGTTAGGAGGAAATAGATAAGTAAATCCATATCAGTCAGTACTCCCTGTCTGGTATAGGCCAAACCATGGTGTTAGGAGGAAGCAGATAGGTAAATCCACATCAGTCACTACTCCCTGTCTAGTGTAGGCCAGACTGTGGTATTAGAAGGAAGCAGACAGGAAAATCCACATTAGTCGCTGCTTCCTGTGTGGGGTAGGCCAACCAATAGTGTTAGGAGGAAGCAAATAGGTAAATCCAAATTGGTCACTACCCCTATCTGCGGTAGGCCAACCTGTGGTGTGAGGAGGAAGCAAATATGTAAATCCACATTGGTCACTACTTCCTGTCGGGGTAGGCCAACCCGTGCTATTAGGAGGAAGCAGATACATAAATTCACATCAGTCACTACCCCCTATCTGGGGTAGGCCAAACTGTGGTGTTAGGAGAAAGCAAATAGGTAAATTCACATCAGTCACTACTTCCTATCTGCGGTAGGCCAACCTGCGGTGTTAGGAGTAAGTAGATGGGTAAATCTATATCGCTCACTCCTAGCTGTTTGGGGTAGGCCAACCTGTGGTGTTAGGAAGAAGCAAATAAGTAAATCCACATCAGTCACTACTCCCTGTCTGTGGTAGGTCAACCTGTGGTGTTAGGAGGAAGCAAACAGGTAAATCCACATCAATTACTACTGTCTGTCCGGGGTAGGACAACCTGCACTGTTAGGAGTAAGATGTATATCGCTCACTCCTCCCTGTTTGGGGTAGTCCGAACTGTGATGTTAGGAAGACGCAGATATGTAAATCCACATCAGTCACTACTCACTGTCTGGGGTAGGCCAACCTGTGGTGTTAGGAGGAAGCAGACAGGAAAATCCACATTAGTCACTGCTCCCTATCTGGGGTAGGCCAAACCGTGGTTTTAGGAGGAAGCAGATAAGTAAATCCACATGGGTCACTACTGTCTGCCTTGGGTAGGCCAACCCAGAAAAATCCACATTAGTTGCTGATCCCTATCTGGGCTGACCAAACTGTGGTTTTAGAAGGAAGCAGATAGGTAAAACCACATTGGTCACTACTCCCTGTCTGGGGTAGGCCAAACTGTGGTGTTAGAAGGAAGCAGATACGTAAATCCACATCAAGCACTACTCCCAGTCTGGTGTAGGCCAATCCATGGTATTAGGAGGAAGCAGATATGTAAATGCACATCAGTCACTATTCCCTTTCTGGGGTAGGCCAATCCATGGTGTTAGGAGTAAACAGATAGGTACTGTATATCCACATCAGTAGCTACTTCTTGTCTGGGGTAGACCAAACTTTGGTGTTAGAAGCAGGCAGATAGGTAAATGCACATTGATCTCTTACTCCGTGTCTGGAGAAGGACAAATTGTGGTGTTAGGAGGAAGCAGAGAGGTAAATCCACATCAGTTATACTCCCTGTCTGAAGTAGGCCAAACTGTCGCTAGCAGCAATCAGGTGGGTAATTGGTATCTACTCTCTATCTGAGGTAGACAGATACTGTTGCTCAGCAGCATAATAAAAGTTACTCCCTTATTATTTATTGAAGTCTCGGATTTACAACACCTTTGAGCCAGAGGCTCTTTTACAAAGCACCACGTCAAAGAAGAAGGAACAAGGGGACAATTTACATGGTACAGAGGGTTGTACAAGAATACAAATTACATATGATACATAGTAAATGCTGCATAAGTTACATGAGTTGCAAGTTTACAGGTAATTATTCACTTTATAAGAGCAGTCAGTGGCAATGACCCTGTCATGAGCCTCAGACACTGAGGATTCAGGATGTGGGAGAGAGGGGTATTTTGTTAGGACATGTTCAGAGTATAGTTGAGAGCAGCCCAGGTAGGCATTGTGTAGAGAGGGGTGCGGACGTCCTAAACCAAGCACTTAAGAGTAAAAATTGGGAGAGCTAAGTGAGTTCTGGCAATAGTTACACACCCCGCTCACTTCAAGAGTTAAAGATGTTTGGACAGCAAGCAGGGTGGGAAGTGGTCTTGAGCTGTGAGGGATGTGGCACAGACGTCTCCCAGAGCAAGGATGTAGGAATGCATACACCATGTAAGTTACAACATACAAACTGTTTTTTGGGGGACATTTGTAGTACCACAGGAGCACCATTTGCCTCATCTTCTGATGCTATAATACGGTTTGTGTGCTCTGTGTCAACAATCCACTCTGCAATGTATACAACTAAGTAAGAGCTGGTTTCATTTTCTCCATAGCACTGTGGTACATACAACTGTAGAGCAACAAACAGTGTACAGTTGGAGGCAAACAACGGGGTAAGAGGGCAACAAACAAGGTCATGGTATACAAAATGTCGAACAAACTCTATATTCCTAGCTACACTCTTGTTCCCGAGGGTGCTCTGGAAGATGGGGGCGCCTAGTTTGCAGGTGGCTGGGGTTCTTGCTGGAACTGAACAGTCTCAAGCCTGAGCTAAAAAGACTGAGAGATACTCCTGCCCAATGAAGTCCAGGTGCCTGGACAAAAAGAAATTAATCTGAAGCCAAGATGCTCAACAGTGATAATCTCTCCATTAAAGTCAAAGATAGGGAACCATTTGAGTCAGTTAATGAATTCAAGTACCTGGGGGGTTAACCTGGACAGTGCCCTTACCTATGATGCCCATGTCAACCAAGTAGTAAGAAGAATTCATCAATGTTTAGGCTCATTATATCAAGTCTGCAAGAGTCTTGTGCCTGAAGCATGAGCCTTCTTGGCCAATAGTCTACTTTTCTTTGTTTTGGACTATGGAATACTCTGTTATCCAAATACTGGGTGTGGGGTGCTGTCCAGGATTAGAACCGTCTATCACTCTATATGTCGATTTATTACTGGCCTTCCTCTGTGCATACACCACTGTGTTTTGTAACATTCTACTATGATTTTCTTTTTTTTCATGTATACAGTACTTTGTGCTCCTATCCCTGGCTGCCCCTTCTGATCGACACCCCCAGCTCCATCACCAGCTTCCCTGGGACTCACCTTACACTGGTGTCCTCTGCCACAGGACTTATGGTGTGATCCCAGCCACTGGTGCAGAGCTTGCAGGGGGTGGGGGGCGGTCTTCATCTTGCCTCCAGTGGGGTCCTTTTTCCACCATTTTTCTCTCTTTACATCCCCAGGGCCCCGGCCATTCACAGTCATGCATGTGTGTGGAGGTACGCATGTGTACGGGCAATGACAATGCCCCAATCCACCCACCCAGCCTGGCGCCAGCCTCCTCAGTGCCCAATGCTACCAACAAGCCTCCACTCGATGGCAGCCAGGAGCTGGTAAGGCTGACCTCCCCAATCCGGGAGAGGAGAGCTGCCTGGCAGCCACTTTATCCACTCCCAGGCCTCCCCCCAGCTGACCCCTAGCAACCTGTGCTTGTTCCCGAACACGGGTCGCCAGCGTGGTGAGAGGTAAAGCACTAGCCCTTTGCACCACTGGGCCGGCTTATGATTTTCTTTTTTGATGATTGTGTACAATTTAAAATTTCTGTCTTTTTTCATAAAATTGCACTGAGGAATGATCCCTACTCTGTATCAGAATTGTTCCCTATCTGGTGTAGTGATTGTCATGCTAGGTCCACACCCCACACCAAATCATGCACAATACCATTGAGAAGAACAGCACTTGGTCAAAGAGCTCTGAATTTTGTTGTTTCTCGGTATTATAATAACCTTCCAGTCTGTCAAATTTTGCAAATCAGTATTTCAGTTTAAAAAACAGTCATCATCTTTGCTAACTGACAATCTCACTGTAACTGTTTGTAATGTTTCCTGGTTGTATTTTGTTTTGGTCCCTGTCTTTTGTATGCCAGACATATTTGAAAACAGACATTTTGCTCAATATGCCTTCCAGGGTAAACAATAACATATAATTGAATTAATAAATACAAATACATTAACCTAAAGGCTTCATAAAAATGACACTGAGTTAGATCAGTGCCAAGTTCCACATCTGCCAAGTGTTTCATCAGTTCACATAAGGTTATTTGTGTTCCATACATAACTTTACTGGAAAATTCCCTGACCTCTAGAAACCATTCATTACATGGTAGGTTTATTTTCTGATTCCTCTTTTTTTTTGGGAGAGGGGAATCCTTTTTCCTAAAGTTCTAACAGGTAGCAAGTTTTCATTATTAACTGCAAGTTGTGGGGTATTTAAAGTACTATTCCCTTGTTCAATTATTTGATCTTGGCAGTTGATAACACACCCGTTATTCCTATCCGGTGGTCTAGCAGGTATCAGAGGTTCGGGCATAGTTTGATTTGTGGCTTGGTTCCCTTCCTGATCAGTGAGGATTACTTGTGCTGTATCAGCTGTGTTAGTTAAGTAGCAGCTCTGCACTTCTATATGTACTTTCAGAAATAAGATGCTTCAGCAATTACAATTTACTAGAGAATACTTTTTTTTTCATTTTCAAGGTTCCTTTCCAATAGACCCCGGAGTCAGTTGAAAAACCAATTATAACTGACTTACCACACATTCTGACTGATTTTTTCAAATAGTTTAAAATTTATGACTTCAACTAACTAAAGAAAATTCAACCAATTTTTTCAACTTTTACCATCACTGCATTTTATTTATGTACTAATCTGAAGTACTTTTTGAGTGCCATTAGTGAAAAAACTGTACAGCACATTCATTTACTTAGTGAATACACTAGTATAGAATGAGATACATGTTAGAACTATTTGGAAATAACTACATCCACTTTTGACAAAGACGACCAGGCATTCAAACAGAATTTTGCAATTGCAATAATAAAAGCAATTAACAACTTAAGACATGCACTATTATTTTGCCCCTTTATGAGAAAGCCAGGAAACATTGCTTGAGGCTGATGCTACAGAACCTCGGTTTATTTTTTAATTCGTTTTCTCGTTGTTTTGGTTTGGCCTTGTTTGCTTGCCTTATATACCTCATGAGCATACTTGTCGTGTACCCTCACACTCCCTGGTCCCAAAGTCACATAAACAGCCTTAGGCCCTGATGTGGGAGGATGCTTCTGTATACCCCCAAAGTCATGTACAGCCTTAAAGCCTGGTGATGGAATTATGCTACAGTACACCCCTGAAGCCACATATCATGAACAGCCTTAGACCCTGGTGTGGGAGTGGGATGCTGATGTACACCCCCAAAGCCACGTTAGCAGCCTTGTATCAGTTGAAGGATGTTAATGTACACCCCCAGGCCCAAAGCCACATAAGCAGCCTTCTGCAGCCTTGTATCAGTTGTGGCACGCTGCAGTACAACTCCACAGCCACATAACCAGCCTTTTATCCAGGATGCTGCAGAAGTCAATAAACCTCCAAAGCAACAGAACATAACCAGCCTTAGACCTGTGAGGTGCTGCAGTACACAACTAACACCTCATAACCAGCCTCGTATTCAGTGTGGGAATGATGCTGCACTGCATAGAAATACGGAAACTGTCAGCAGATAAGGACTGGTAGGCACAACCAGTCTGCCTGTAAGCTTTACTGTATCCTCTGGCCCTATCTGGCCAGCAGCTTCCCCCTCCTTCTTCCCGCCTCTAAGGATCCAGTTGTGCATGTCCCAGGCATGTATAGAAACATAGAAATTGTTGGCAGATAAGGACCACTACATTCTGCAGCAGTAGTACACCCCTGAGGCTACATAACCAGACAATGGTGTTTGAGTAGTACACCCCTTCAAGTTCAAAATTCAAAACAACATAAGCAGCATCAGACCCTTCTGTGGGTGGATGCATCATGCTACCCCCTACCCTGAAGCCACATAAACAGCAGCATTACACCCTGGTATGAGATACCGCAGTAAACTATGATACCCCTGCCCTGCATTGGTGAATCACCATACTGTCTCTTTCCTTTTGTACATACACGTCACCAAGTCCAAGACTCATACACTGTCCAGATGACTCCAGCTGAGCTGCAGCAGTGCAGGGCAGGCCAGGCTAGCATAGCCCAGTGAGCCAAGGCATGCCTACTTGAGCTGTTCATAAGGCAAGTAGCATGGCAATCTGGATAATATACTGTAGAATATAAATAATAGTGCAAGAAATAAAACTACAGTTCCCATGTCGGGATGCTACAGTCTATGTCAGGCTTAAACCACCTGCCCTACCCTCAGCAAGTTGCCCACTCCCCCCCAATAAAAAGAACACAACAGCTAAATGGCTGAAATTTAAATTAAATCCCTTATATGCTGCCAAACAGTACTATTGCTTCTTTTCTTTTACATATATGCATTGGTAATCCTGCACTGCCCGATCCCTGGGCAGAAATCCAATTCAATCTCTCAGTCCAAAATATTAAGAACAATAACACCATCATGGATCAGCTCAGCTTAATTTATTAAATCATTTTACTTAGTTTTGACACTTGCCAGTCGTTGTCTCACGAGATCAAAAAGGGACCAAGGCAGCTGCTGTTGAGCAGTCTCCTGGTCCTGCTGCTGCTTGCATGCACTGCTGTGTGTGCTGATCTGACAGACTCCTGCCAGGCCTAGCAGTTGTAGGACCTGCACCTGCTGCCTGACTCCACTCAAGTTGTCAATGACTCAAACATGTTCCCTCCCCTCCCTTCAATGTCCTAGGCCTAGTAGGCCAGCACAGCCCACCACACACTAAGGCACTTACTTACTACACTAGTTAGGCCTGGAGGACAGTACTGTAATTATTATGCTCCCCCTGAGTGCCCAAACGCCATTTCTCACTCAGACTCAACTCTGTTGCCGATCGTTCACTCCTCCAGAGTTAGTCACTCTGTGCCACACGGCCACTGCCCAAAAAGTCTGGCTGGCCTAATGGCCTGGCGGCACGTCTTCCTCACACTCGTGCCTGCATCCCACCCGCCCACTGTGGTGCACAGCGACACACTCAGCACACCTCTCAAGCTCATTGTTCCATGGTCCACTACTCCACGGCTCATGCCACGACTCTCCCTACCTACCTACTCCTCGTTGGACCGGTGGGCCCACAGCCACACGCTCTCTGTCTGTCTCTCTCTCTCCTCTGGTCCCTCGGATGGTGGTGGGTCTCCTGAGTGTCCCTCTAGGCCTCTGAGCTCTCTCCTTGGCTCACCCTATCTGTCCGACCCTCAACTGGTGTTGTCGATGACCGACTCATTGCCCTTGCCCTCGCCCTGGCCGACCTTGCGCTTGTGACAGATGCTCCCCTCCCACAGTGTGAAGACACCAGACAAAACAGTCAGTCTGATTCTTCACTGACACTGCCCTTAGGTGCTTAAAAGATTTAAATAAATTTTAACATGACTGCACTTTTCTCATCGACTTACTTCACGTGAAGCTGCCTGCTTCCCAGCTGAATGGACACCCGCCCGCCTCATCTATTCACAGACAGCGTGCAGTTTGCGCACAACGTCTAGCTCCTTCTCTCTCTCTCTCTCACTCTCTCTCTCATTGGTGGATGGTTGGTGTCGAGGAGTCTGGGGTACATAATTTGCTGAGAAGTTGAGGTGACGTCCCAGACGAGTTTTGAGTGCCAGGCTATCAAGTTTATTTGTGGCAGAATCGTCGACTTAATGTAAATACAACTGCTCTCAATTGTGACTGCAATCCAGACCATTTTCAACTAATTGCAACTGCTGTAAATTGCAGCTCATGATTCCGACCGACAACGGCGGCTCCGGGTTCTACTTTCCAAGGTTTACAGCATGTGTTGGTAGTCTATCTAAAATGTATGTATAAAAAACGTTTGCCTCTCCCCTGCTAACCTAACAATACCTGATGAACTTTTAAACTAGCTGGGGGGAAGGGGCAGAAGGGAGAGTAAGGAGAACCCGAGGGGAGAGGAATCTCCCAGGGTGCAAATTAATAAAAGGAACAGGGTGGTAGAGATAAAAGGGGAAAGGAACGGGAGCATTAAAAAGAGAGGTGGGAAGGAGGGAGGGCAGAAGGGAAAAAAGGGGGGCAACAAGCAGAGTGGAAAAAAATCTGGAAGGCCATGTGTGCGAATGATAGAAGTCTAAGAAAAAAAGATTTCACACCTAGAGACTATCATGGCAGAGGCCGACCTGGATATTGTGCCCATTACTGAGTCATGGTGCACTGAAAACCATGACTAGAAGATGGCCATACCAGGCTATACTCTGTTCAGGGAGGACCAGGTGGGAAGGAAAGGAGGAGGTGTGGTGCTTTATGTGAGGAGAAAGCATAAAAGCCACAGAGATACAGGGAATACAGGGTGAGATAGAGGTACTGTGGGTCACCCTGGTGATGGGGAATGGAGCCACAATTTGCGTTGGAGTGATTTAAAGACCTCCAGCACAGAGGGAGGAATTAAATAAGGAACTGGTGGAAGCCACTGGCAAGATGGCAGAAAAGGAGGAGGTGCTGGTGGTGGGGGAAGTCACTCTACCAGGTGTGGACTGGATGCTCCCAGCAGTGGATTCAGCTAGAAGCAGGGACATCCTGGACTCTCTGCAGGGGGGCATTCCTCAGGTAACTAGTCAGTGAACCCCAGTGGCATCAGCAGAATTTCAGAAGTGGGGGGGGGGCACATGCCCACATCAGTGACTTCAGCCAAAAAGGGGGATGTGCTGGTGGTGGGGGAAGTCACTCTACCAGGTGTGGACTGGAGGCTCCCAGCAGTGGCTTCAGCTAGAAGCAGGGACATCCTGGACTCTCTGCAGGGGGCATTCCTCAGGCAACTAGTCAGCGAACCCCAGTGGCATCAGCAGAATTGTAGAAGTGGAGGGCACATGCCCCCATCAGTGACCTCAGCCAAAAAGGGGGGTTCGGGGGGAATTGCCCCCCGGAAGAAATTTTGAAGAATTTGGTGCCAAATGGTGCATTTTAGAAGCATTTTCTATTAAATCTGCAGCAAGACAAGCATAAGGATTTTGTAGCTGAAATCCTGGGAAACATAGCAGGTGACTTGAACATGTCCCCACTAGTGACCTTTTTCCAGAAAGGGGGGTCTGGGGGGATTTGCCCCTCGGAAGAAAATTTGAAGAATTTGGAGGCAGATGGTGCATTTTAGAAGCAAATTGTAGGAAATCTTCAGCAAGATAAGCATAGGAATTTATTAGCTGAAACCATGAAATACAGCAGGACAGTCAACCAGGGAATAAGGGAACATAGTACTCATTCTAGGACTACTTTACTTCCTCACTGTTTAAATCAGGTCCTCATACAAAAATAACTGCACATGAACAAAAAGCAACATGGACTGTGTGACAGGCACTGCCAAGAAACACTGCTGTTTTTTTATTTCAGGGGATAGGAGGAATAATCTGTGGGCTATAAAACTCTAAGGACTGTGCCAACAACAAACACTGCTGTTATTTATTTCTGGATTTGGTGAAACAGAAATACCTGTGGTCAATAATTCTGTGTCCCTCCATCCCCTGGCTTCTGCTCCCTTTTCTCACTTTCACTCTTTCTCTGTCCCAAACCAGAAGGCCATATATATACAGTATATAAGAGGCTGCTATAGCCCCCTCAGGTGGTGACAATATTATGTATCATCTCTCCAAATGTATTAAACCACACAACAATGAAATATTTAATTTTGGTGATCTAAACTATGATTTGCTTTCATCTAAGTCTGTAAATCTGATGACTTAAAGCTGCTTAGTGATGGGTTTGGTGTTACATAACTCATGGCTAAGCAAACTAGACCAAACCAGAAAAACACTACTCAATCCTCATGCCCTGGTCTTTTTATTTCCAGGAACAGATCCCAGAAAATTCCCCTATACTGCTGTCTTTGAAAAATTATGTTAGTAATCATTATGTGCCTACCTTAGGCACCTAAAAACCTAGAACCATAGCTAAATTAATAGCTAAAAGGAGTTATAACCATTTCAATAAACAGATCATGTCTGATCTATCCACCATTTATAGGCACAGATTAAAACTGAGCCCCTTAGTGTAGGATGCTACAAGTTAATTTAACTCACAATGCCTCAATGTAGTCCCCGCACAGGCCCCTCTAAGACAAAGTAGAGTACAAAGGAGGTAGTACCCCTGGTTCTCACATGCCCATCAGTTAGCTTACGGGCCAGAGAGCTGCACTGGGCCAAATCAAAGCTCACTTGAGCTAATTAGGACTGGGCTGTAGTTAGACAAACCAAATGCTGGATTCTAGTGTGACCAGGCCTGTGAGCACAAAGAACAACTGGAAGGTGTCTGCTGCTCCAGAAAAACCCTCATCAAATCTCAGCTGATTGGAGAATAGAGTTAATCACCAAACAAGTTTTTAGTTTAATATTTCTACTACCCACATGGCATCAGAACTGACAAACAGAACCAAAGCCAGCATTTACAATTAATCAGAATGCGATGCTGAGAGCTACAAGAGACCTTGTTGGGTTGGGCAGCACTAGAGCAGTGAGGACAAGAAGATCCTCTGTCATATCAACTTCAATGCATAAAGATCCTCTGTCATACCAACTTCAAGGCATAAGACCTTAAAGGCTAATATTTGGGGTGGGACAGTAGCTGTGCGCTGATTTTATAAAAAAAAAAAAAAAATCAAATTTTTTACCTTGGTCACTGCACACTCTGCATATTTTCTAACTGATCCTGCCACCTCCACTGACGGACCAACACTCCACGACCCACACTATCACAGGGGCACATCCCAGCCCACAACCAATGTTGCAGTGATCAGCTGCACCGTGATAAACTCCACCAGCAGAAGTGATCATTAGAGTGGAGTCACCATATTGACTCCCATCTCCCCCCCCCAACCCGCTGGGCACCAGTCTCGCCACAACACCGAATTCGCGCCAATATGTAGTAGGGCCATGGAACTATGTAGCAGTTGTTACTGAAACTGTCTTGCCACATGCAGAAAGTGCTAAATCCTACCCTGACTGACAGGTAGTAAGGAGGAGTCTAAAGAAAGATCAGACGGAGACAGGACTACAGCGGGAGTGGGTTTGGCCGGTACTGAGACTTGGGGGTGGGGCAGCTACTGGAGAAGCTGCTGTCATGGTGCCAGTGTGCTTAAAGCCCATGTAATTTAATGCAAGGTGGGGAAGAAGACTGGGGGGCACCAGTCTAAACTTGGGGGGCATGTGCCCAAATTATTTGGGCTAACACAGCCACTGGTGAACCCACTCATGATGGGGCAATACTGGACCTGGAACTCACTAACAGGGACAGTGTTACAGACATCAAGGTGGGAGACCACTTGGGGACTAGTGATCACCATACTATGTGGTTCAATATAAGAATGGCTGTAGAATTGAACCACGCAAAGGCGAGGGTCCTGGACTTCAGGAGGGCAGATTTTAAAATGATGGGTGAATGCCTCAGAGATAATCTAACAGGGGTGGATGACCTGGGTGAGGTAGTGGAGCAGCAGGCCAAGATAAAAGGGAGCTTCATACAGACAACAAATCTCTGTGTCAAACAAGTGAGCAAAAACAAGAGGTGAAAGAGAGACCACTATGTTTCTTGAAAGAGGTGGTTGAAAAGGTAAAAGCTAAAAGGGTAGCATTCAGAAGGTATAAGGAAATGCAGAGGGAGGAGGATAGGGAGGTGTATCAGGGGAAACAGAAGGAAGCAGGGAAAGCAGTAAGGAGTGCAAAGGTACAAACTGAAGAGAGACTATCCCAGGAGGTAACTAAAGGGGACAAGGTAGTGAGTAATAGCAGAAACTGCCTGTAAATTGTTGGGGGAGCAGTGTTTGAATTTTAACAGCACAGTCTACGTTTGCTGACTTAACAAGCATTTGTCAATGCTGAATGTTGGCATTGGTAGTGTAGAAGTTACAGAGCTGCATAATAGGAATGGCAGCGAAGTATTGAACTGAAGCCAACCCCACCACTACCCTGCAGAGAGTGACAGGCATTGGGGTGTGCCTTTGGGTCGTCAGGCATAACGACCACGCCATTTCACCACACCCTACCCTGCAGACACTGACAAGTGTCACGATGTCCCTTGGGTCTTTGGCCCTTATGCGCACCCTATTCCATCAGGAAATACGGTGAGATGGGTGCAGTATAGGAGAATGGGGTGAACTTTGGGGCTGAAGAGTCTGAGGCACACCTTGATGCCTCTCACTGGCTGCAGGGTGTGGGTGGGGGTGGAATGGTATAAGCATGACAAGCAAGAATCCCAAGTCACACCCCTGATGCCTGTCATTCTCTACAGGGTGGGGCGATATGGTCAGAAACCCTAACGCCTCAGGCATTCGTTGGTATTTTCACTCCAAATTTTCAACATGTTTTTTTTGTGACCCCCACCTCATGAACAGTGGCAATATCAGTTTGTTAGCCGAAAACTGCTTTTGCACAGTGACTATGGCATTTGGCACCACAGGTGCAAAAACACATTCCTAACAGGATGTGAAAAATGACAGTGGTACTGTTCATGGAGGCGAAAATGGCAATGTTGAAAATCTGCTGTGAAAATCTTAAAAAACTGGTGAAGTCCACGAGCGTATGAGAAACTGTGCAACGACACCCGTAATGTAACTAGTTTGGGGATTTTTTACAGCAGATTGTTAACACAGGCATTTTGAGACCTCCGATCATGAACAGTGTCAGTGTGTTTTTTTTATCTGTCCCGAACAATGATTTCCCACAGTGACCATGCATTTCTGTGCTGAAAGTGTGAAACACATTTCGCCATGTTGTGGAAAATGACAGCTGTACTGCTCATAAGGAGGTGTGGAAAATGCCACTGGTGAAAATCTGGACTGAAAATATTACAAATTCATGAACTTACGAGGGTGCGTGGAAACCGCGCAATGCCTCACCGTGAACACAGTCATTTTATGGAGTTTTGTCACCAAATTTTCAACATAGCCATTTTAAGACCTCTGCTCATGACCAGTGTCACTGTGATTTTCTTAATCTGTCCCAAACATTGTTTTCGCACACCGACTGTACCATTGTGCGCTACGTGCGGAAGCACATTTTGGCGAGATGTGAAAATGGTAGCTGTACTGTTCATAAGGAAGTGTGGTAAAATGGCACTGTTGAAAATCTGGTGCAAATATTACAAATTCGCAAACTCTGCTAGCGCAGGTAGGAACCAAGAACGTCATGCTCCTAAAACAGTCATTTTGGGAATGTTTTCACCAAATTTTCAACATAGCCATTTTAAAACCTCTGCTCATGACCAGTGTCACTGTGATTTTCTTAACGTGTCCCATACATTGATTTCGCACACTGACTGCGCCATTGTAGCTTCATGGAGCAAAACACGCTAGGGCAAGATGTGAAAATGACAACTGTACTGCTCATAAGGAGGTGTGGTAAATGGCAATGTTGAAAATCTGGAGGAAAATATTGAAAATTTAAAACTTATGTAGCGTGCGTAGGAACTCTGCACTGCGCTCGTAAAAACAGTCATTTTTAAAGATTTTTCTTAAATTTTCAGCATACCCATTTTAAGACCTCTGCTCATGAACAGTGTCACTGTGATTTTCTTAATGTGTCCCGTACATTGATTTCGCACACCGACTGCGCCATTGTGCACTACATGGGCGGAAACACATTTTGGGTGAGATGTGAAAAATGAAAGCTGTACTGCTCATAAGGAGGTGTCATAAAATGGTAATATTGAAAATCTGGAGTGAAAATACTGAAATTTCGCTAACTTACGAGCATGTGTAGGAACTGCACAACACACGCTCGTAAAACAGTCATATTTAGGATTTGTTTCACCAAATTTTCAAAATAGCCATTTTAAGACCTCTGCTCATGAACCATGTCACTATGATTTTCTTAATGTTCCCGTACATTGATTTCGCACACCAACTGCGCCATTGTGTGCTACATGGGCGGAAACACATTTTGGGTGAGATGTGAAAAATGACAGCTATACTGCTCATAAGAAGGTGTGGTAAAATGGCAATGTTGAAAATCTGGAGTGAAAATATTGAAAATTCACGAACTTACGAGCGTGCGTAGGAACCGCGCAACGATGTCAGAAACAGTTTTAGGAATTTTCCACCAAATTTTCAAAATAAGCTTTTTGAGAGCCCACCTTATGAACACTGGCAGTGCTCATTTCATTAATCATTCCAGAAAGGAGATTTCACGTAGTGGCTGCAAAATCACCCTTCGGGCCCAAGTAACGCCATGACAGTGAAAGCATTCATGAGAAAGGGTCCCAAAAACCCCATGTTGAAAATTTGGTGCAAAAATTCCAAAAAATACCTGAGATATGCAATAAAGTTGAAAAAAACCCTATCTATCCCATTATACAGCTTACCGGCATTTCCTCAGTTCGCGGTCAGCTTTGAAGAGTGCAGACGTGTTCCCGGTCCGCTGGAAGACTGCCGTGCCAAGCTCCGGAGGTAAGTATGGGGGTGAGGGGATGGGGAGGCAGGTGCGCAGTGGTGGGTGCAGGTGGGGCAGACAGCAAGGGACCATTTTCAATTTCAGTTTTTTTTTTTTTTTATTACGACACGGACATTTGCCACACTGGAGTGGGCTCCCGCATGGCAGAAGGATGGCTGGGGGCGGAGCTGACGGGGATTGGGCACCCCTGGCATGGCGATCTGTTGCCACGCTGGGTGGGCTCCTCGGGCGTGGCACCCTGTACCAGGAGAGGGGACAGTGGAGCCGGCGGAGGATTGGGCACCTCATCGGCTATACGATGTGTAGCCACACTGGGTTGGGCACCCAGCATGGCATATGAAACTGTGTTTTGGGGGTGCAGCACAGCTCAGCCGATGGGGATTGGGCACCCGTTGGCTATACAGTCTGTGCGTCTGGGGCAGCATGTGCATGTGTGTGTGTGTGTGTGTGTGTAGTGTAGGGAGCGCCATGAGCAGGCGATATCTGATCGCTGCTCACTAAAGCGTAGCTCCCCTTTCAACTGTATGCCATTGCATTTTGGAGCTGTCAGACAGCTCCAGCAAGCATTGGAGGACTGCGGCCACGCCTGCAAACACACTGACTGAATTGGAAGAGGGCTGACACACCTCCGAAAACTCTGATGATGGCACTATGTTTCTTGCACATGCGTGCAAGCAAACATAAAAACGGCAATCTTTTTCTTAGAGCCCTGCTGAAAAGGAACAGGAAGCAGGAAGACAGCTCCATAGTTCATAGGAGTTATCCTTGAACTACAAGCTATGTTTTTGAGGGAGATTTTAATTATTGGTAACATCTTTTTGTGCCTGGGCCATGCATGAGTGGCAGACGCACAGGATAGCCTCATAAAAACATCATTTTTTATATTTTCTTGTAAATGCAACATTTGTGATCCCTGTGACTCCTACTTCACTTCTGGGGCACATGCAGGCATTTAACTTGTCCCTGCTGCGAGCAGGGCGCGTGTCGTCGCGTGCGGAGACACGCACAGAGACATGTGCATCTGCGCGTGTCTGCTGTGTCCACTGGGGATACTGAGGCTTAGAAGGATTGAATCAACCATAGCATTGCAACCTCCCAAAAAGAAATTGAGGTAAAATTAGTTTACCTGTCTTTTAATAGAAGAGCTATCTGTTTGCTATCATGTCACAAAGTAGGGTTAAAAAGGGCAAAGTTGCCAAAAAGAAATTATGCATTCAATGTAATATGTATACTAATGAGACACCATGCCCAGAGTTTATTTGTGAGAAATACAGCTTAATTGATACACTGCAAAAAGAACTTGCAACTTTAAAACAAAGATTGGAAACACAAAAGGAAATCAGCCTACTTGAAAACTTCATAGATGAAGCATTAATAAGTACTAGTACTCTTCAAATAACCACAACTAGCGAACCCAGGTCAAATAAACTGATTGTTACTATTAATGACATTGAGGTAATTACATCCCCAAATGATATTGTGCAGGAAAAGTTTACATCACCCTTAACATTATACAATAGCTACGATGTCCTTACATGGAGGCAGTATAGTGCAGTGGTTTAAGTCTCTGAGCTGCAAATCTGGTGACATCCAGCAGACCACACCTGGGTTTGAATCCCACAGCTTTCACTTGCATACTGTGTGACCCTGAGCAAGTCACTTAACTTCCCTGTGCTCCCAGGTTGTTCCTGTAAAAAAGCTTTCAGCATAGTGTGCTACTCCTGGTTATACAACTAAAAAAAAAAAAAAATGAAAATTAAGACCAACAACACCCTAATGTGGTAGATTCATCAAATAATGTTATGCAAGCCCCCAAAAAAGATATAACTGAAACCTTGTCTCCTATTATTTCAACATCACATACATCATTAATGCATAGGGACATTGTGGTAATCGGAGATTCAGTTCTTAAGGGTGTAGACTCAGTAGTTTGTTATGGGAGAAAAGCCCATACAACAGTAAATACACTTCCTGGTGCTCGAGTAAAAGATATTTCAAGACTCTTGGATAGGCTTCTAGAAAATGCAGTCAAACCTTTAGTACTATTACATGAAGGTATAAATGATTTACCTACTAAAAATTTGTCTTATGTGCAATTGGAGTATACAGACATCATTAACAGGGTACTGGAAAAAAAAGGGGGGTGATAATTTCCCGTGTGGTACCTACTGTAGGGAAGAATATTTTCAGAACAAATCAATCATGGCTCTAAACGCATGGTTGTGCCAACTGTGCCACGAGAAAGGAATAGGATTTATGGACAACCTCACTACATTTTCCAATAAAGCTTGTTTTAAATTAGATGGACTGCACTTAAACTATGTTGGTACCAGAATACTTAGTAAAAAGATTAATGAAGTGTTAGCATTTCATTTAAGCTGGAAAATGGGGTGGGTGGGTGTGAGAATAGCAGGCTATGACATCAACCACTTGTCCAACACCCCAGGAGAGTTAAATTATCCCTACCATAACATCACTTACTCTAGCAAAAATATTATTAGTCCTGCTAACCCAGTTTGGAATGGATTGTAAATGAATGCCAGAAGCTTGACCAAAAAAACTGATGAATTCAAGCTGTTGTTGAATAATTATGACATCCACCTGGCTTTAGTCACAGAGACATGGGGCACTGATAATGATACCTAGGGCAGAAACATATCGAGTTATAATGTCTTTTTCAAAAATAGGAAGTTTAAAAGAGGTGGAGGAGTGGCAGTATACGTCCACAATACTATAAAATGTGAAGAGTTGTTAGAGGAGGTAGAGGGCCTAGAAACATTATGGGTTAAAATATACCCCCATAATGGTGCCTCCATTAAACTAGGTTTAGTATACAGACCACCCTCCACACCTATAGGACATGACAGCAAGTTTCTGGAGCACATTAGTAATTTGAACCCATCTGATAATATAATAATTATGGGAGATTTTAATCTGCCCTACATTAACTGGATATCACACAGTGGGATTAGTAAAACTGATCTCTTGTATCTGGATACTTTTGCACAGTTAGGACTTGAACAAATAGTAATATGTGCCACCAGGGATGATAAAACATTAGACATCATACTAACTAACATGGGTAACAGTGTAGCTGATGTTACTACTATGATGCCCTTAGGTAACAGTGACCATTTGTGTGTAAAGTTTAAGGTTCTAGGTCAAACTAGACGACCAGGAATGGGGCTTACTGAAAAAACTTAACTTCAGGAAGGCCAATTTTACTGCTTTAAAAGAACAAATGGTAAAATGGGACTGGGAAAAAGTTTTTTGTGATCATTCAGTTGAGTGGAAATGGGACCAGCTAACATCAAAGACAAAGAGTGAAATTAAAAAACATATACCAACGTCGAAGAAATATCCCAGTAAAAGAATATCCCCTAGCTGGATGAAGCCACATATAAAAAAACTTATAAATAAAAAAAAGTAGAATATTTAAAAGTATTAAAATAGGCAACCAGCATCTAATACCAGCTTATTGAATACTGACTAAAAACATCAAACTAAAATTTAAACAATCTAAAGCTGAACATGAAATATTCTTAGCAACAAATATCAATAATAACAAAAAACTGTTCTTTTCTCATATAAATAAACCAAGGGGGATCCTCAAATTCAGTGGGCCCATTTAGCAACGATTCAGGATGTTCCATTAATAATAAGGAGACGGCTGACATTCAGAATAGATATTTTTCTTCCATGTTTTCCAAATCTACTTTAGCTATTATGGAGGATAAATTAGTACCTACAACTGGACAAATATTGATTAACCCAACTGACGTTCTTGTGAGGCTAAAAAATTTGGATATCAATAAATCCCTGTGTACGGACAATCTCCACCTAGGGGTACTGAAAGAACTCGCAGACTATATTTACAAACCACTGACCAATGTGTTTCAGCATTCCTTAGACTCTGGTGTAATTCCTCTAAGTTGGAGAGTGGCTACTGTTGTGCCGCTCCATAAACAGTCCAAGTTCCAAACCAGAAAATTTTAGACCAATAAGTTTGACTTCCTTATTGGGAAAAATACTTGTAAGGATAATCAAGGATTATATCCAACAATATTTATCAACTTTAGGAGATACTGACCCACATCAACAGGGGTTTATTAAAAATAAATCATGTTTAACAAATTTATTAAGTTTTTATGAAAAGGTAAACAGAGAGATTGATACAAAAAACACAGCTGATATTATATTTTTGGACTTTGCAAAAGCATTTGACAAGCTACCACATTTGGAACTGGTCAAATCATTAAAGACTTTATATCTGAGTAAAAATATTACACATTGGATTTCAAATTGGTTGAGGGAGACAGCAGAGGGTGGCGGTGATGAATGGAGTTTTCTGATTGCTGAGTTATTGGTGGTGTATTCTAGGGTATGTATTGGCCCTTAATTTTGTTTAACATTTATATTTCCTCACTGAAAATAGATGTACAAAATGTTTGGATATCTAAATTTGCAGATGACTGCAGACTGGGAGCAGTGGTGAACAGTTTAGAAAACAACATTATGCTGCAGGATGTATTGAAATATATTCTCTCCTGGACAACACACAATAAACTTGAATTAAATATCAATAAATGTAAAGTAATGCACTTGGGTTCTTAGAACAGACAGTATAATTATACCCTTAATAATAACCCCTTAAAAGTAACCACAGACCAATGTTGTGGGTACTTAATAAGGTAACTGTCTATTGGGAAGTTTGCTTTTTTCTTTATGTATGTCTTGAATTTGTGGTGTTGTGTATTTCTGTAGAAAGTGGAAAATTGATAAACAAATTATGTATAAAAGTTACCACAAGTGAAAGGGATTTAGGAGTAACCATCAGTTATGACCTTAAATTCAATACCCATTGCAGAAACCAGGTGAAAAAAGCTAACCAGATGCTGAATTGTATCACCAGGCACATATCTAGTAGAACCAGGGAGGTACTACTTCCTCTTCATGTAGCACTGGTTAGGCCTCATTTGGAGTACTGTGTTCAGGTATGGTCACCATATAGAAAGGAAGACATTAAAAAGGTTGAAGCAGTTCAGCACAAATTTACAAGACTCATTACAGGATTAAAACTGATATCCTATGAACAAAGATTGAAAAATCTTAATTTATTCACATTACAATACAGGAGAATAAGTGGGGACCTGTGCATGTTGCACAAGACAATTAATGATAATACCCTAATGAATGAAATAGGAGACATCCAAAACAACTCTGTTTCGACAATTGGAATACGCTATCTAGGAAATACTGGTACAGCCAAAGGGTAATTACCCTATGGAATAACCTTCCACAAGAAGTAATAAACAGCGAAAATGTAAATATCTTTAAAACCAGATTGGATAACGAGATGAGTGTTGAAATTAAATATGGGTCACAATAATTATTCATTGGCAAGCAAAAGGACGAAAGTCTATTAAGCTTGATTTATCTATGAACTCTATGAAATCTAAGAAATTTTTTAGATATGTAAATGAAAAGAGGAAGATCGCCAGCCGGATGGTGCAGTGGTAAAGTTATCGTTTGCCATCCAGATGACCGGGCTTCATGCCCCAAGACTGAAATGTCTGGTGCCAGCTGGCGAGGTGGGATTTAGGCATCTATTGGACACCTCCTGCCTCAGGGAGGGACGGCACCTCCTTCTGTTGCATGATCACCCCCTGGTGACCCAGGGGGAGGGGGTTGTCATGTGGGAAGGAACAAGTGGTCCCTTTGGGGTGGCCTTACATCGACATGTACCCACTCATCTGGCAGTTGACATGGAGGCATCACATGCCCAGAGTAGGGAGCACTGAAGGTGGGACGGGGCTCACTCACCCTTCCGATGGCCCTGATAGGCATCTCACCAAGGCCACCTCTCAGAACCACACCATGGGGTGAGGGAAGGAAAAGGGAATAAAATCCCCAGCAGCTCCAGGCAGATGAAGCCACCCCCCCAAGCCACAGCAGGGTCCCCTTGACTCCTCCCACATCTCACTGGCTCCACCCCATGGACCCCAATTGTCAAGTGAAGTATGTTCCTCCTGGTTTAAGGAGAGACCAGGGGGTCCCAAGGGATAAGCCGTGAGTTATAGTCAGGGTACCAGGAAGGTTGTCAAGCTAAGGCTGGTGTTGCGCTGGATAATCTAGGACATCACATGGTGTGTGGACTTGGGTTGGTGGAAAGAGGTCCCAGCAGCTGGCGAGATGAAAATGGGGACAAAAACAGTAATCAAAAAAAAAAGAAGGAAAAAAAAGAAAAGAGGAAGACCAGAGGTGGACTGTACGGTTAAAGAGGAAGGGGCGGGGCTGCAGAGGGGACCAGGAAAAGGCAAACATTTTGAACAAATACTTTTGTTCGGTGTTCACAGAGGAAGCGGGGGGCACAAAAAAGTAACAGAAGCTTTGGAGGGAGGGAGGGAGGTAGACACTAATCCCTTTTAGGAGGTGAGGGTCCTGAAGGGACTTGCTAATCTGAAGGTGGACAAAGCAATAAGGCCAGTTGGGGTGCATCCAAGGGTATTGAGGGAGATCAGGAAAATACTGGCTGCACCTCTGACAGTTCTATTTAGCAGCTCACTGGAAACAGGAGTGGTTGTGGAGGACTGGAGGAGAGCAGATGTAGTCCTACTACACAAACGTGGTAGCAGGGAGGAGGCTGGCAGTTATAGGCCCATCAGCCTGACATCGGTGGCGAGAAAGTTAATGGAATCACTGCTGAAGGAAAGGATTGTGGAAAAGCTTTTATCCAGTGGGTTGCAAGACCTGAGGCTGCATGGTTTCACGGGGGGATGTCATGTCAAACAAATCTGATAGATTTCTTTGACTGGGTGACCAAGGAACTAGACCAGGGTGGAGTGGTGGACATGGCCTACCTAGATTTCAGTAAGGTGTTCAACACAGTTCCACATAGGAGACTAGTAAGGAAGCTGGGTAGCTTAGGAATGGGTTCAAAGGTGGTAAACTGAATAAGAAATTGGTTAGGGGATAGGCGACAGAGGGTGGTGGTAAACGGAGTTCACCCTAAGGAAGGGAGGGTGACCAGCGGGGGTGCTTTAGGGATCAGTGCTGGGACCGGTCCTCTTTAATGTCTTTATAACTGACATTGCAGAGGAGCTGGAAGGGAAGATCTGCCTCTTTGCACATGACACCAAAATCTATATGTAACCCCCCTACAAATGGGGGTTCCCGAAAAGTCTTCCATGAGCTTGCCTAAAAGCTAACTGCCAGGCTGGTGTCCTGCGTTCTAGCTGTTTAAATGTTAATCCTAGAGAGTGCCTGTAAAGCCTCTGTGTACTGTCTCTTTAAGAGCTGCCTGGTTGCAGTTATAATTGAACTGGGAGGGGGGCTGAGTGTTTTCCATGCTTGAGTCCCTGCCCAGGTTGCCAGATGATTGCTCCCGTTTCTGCCATCGCTAATTGCGCAGAGGGAGCTCTGTTAGAAGATGTGCTTGTTTACTGATTATCTATTAGAGTAATAATGATATTGTAGTTTGTTCTCACTTGCCTTTTTGCAGCAAGGACCATCTTTGTCCTGAGCGGCTGAACTGGACCAATCAGTACTGTGGGACCTAAAATGGAGCCTGCCTACAGAGGCTTTGTGGAGGCAAGACTTGTAGGAATTGTTGTTTTGAGACTTTGGCACCTAAACAGCCCTAGAGGGGGAGCCTTTATTGTGACTGACAGATGAGACAGCCAACCGAACCTTTTGGATCTTGGGGAAATTCCCAAGCTGCCTGCTGCCTGGGTCAGATCTAAGTTGGAAATTGAAGAAGCAACAGCTTGAGACAGTCGAGCAGCTGTCTGCGTAGTTTCATGCGGGAGAACTGTGGAAAGGCCTGAGTTTTGGCCTGCATGTCTGCCTGCTGCCCTGAGAGAGAAAAGATAGTAATTTACGGACTAAATCAGAGTAGTGAGACCGAAGTAAGCTGCTGACTTGTGACCAGGCTCATACCTGAGGAAGACCGAAAATTTTGCTGAATGCGATCGGCCTGTCAGGATTTCCAGCTACCTATGAAGTCCAGGGTTGAGCAGAGACTTTGCGATTGTGACCGGAGCCTGGTTTGCCTGGTACTGTAGAATTCTTTACATGTAAATGTGCTGTGTAGTGATAGTGGGTCGTGATTTGGTTTCCCACTGTGTGAACTGTGTTCTGCTTGCTGGAAGCTGTATCCAGCCTAATCGGACTGAATCTGCATTCATCTCCATTTGGCCTGGACCATGCCACACTGGCCCAGCCAGACTACCCCACTGCACAGAGAAAGCCATCAACAAGAGACCTGCCTGGGGATCAGCCCCCTGCTCCATGCTTGAACAGGAACGATGCCTCGGTGAATCGTGTGGGCCCTGTTTCTCCTGGCACTCCAGATCAACCACCTGTGGTCTTGATTTTCGTCGAGCCTGTGTCCAGTCTTGGGTATCATGAGTAATGGTCAGGGTAGCTCCCTGCAACAACAGCTTAATCTAAGTGTGTCATCTGATTGTCTTGTTGTTTCTTTTCCTTCACGAATTGAGCCCTCCGGCTCCGGATTGCAAATAGTGTGTATTGTTCATGTTGTTTCTTCCATCACAGGGCCCCAACCAGCTGTGACGCCGGCCTACTCCGGGCAACGGTCCTAGCTAGCCCATATCTTCTCCACCTGGGTACCCAGAGGGTGTGACTCTTTAGGGACTCTGAAGTGCATGCATAACTGTTTGATTGATGGAGCCTTTAAGCAAATCAACCTGATTACCCCTTGTTCAAGTCTCTACCCGCCTTGA